>OX621234.1:30692548-31942548 GCA_951640165.1 Pseudoips prasinana
TGTGTTGACGAGTACGATATATCAAATCGTGTACAGTGTCACGAGAACTTGTAATAAGGTAGGAAGGTAAGTCATATCATAACTTACCTCATCCAGATGCTCTGAGACATTTCTGGGGCAACGGTTGATACCATACGGTAGATGACGTTCGGGATCTATTTCATTGCCGGGACCACCCTGTCACCGCTTCATCAATATTATTCTTATTTTCTTTGGATGTTATTATTTCTTAAGTTAAATCATACACTATTAATAGTTCTTAAGTTTGTTCATAAAATATTCTCGTTCCAGAACAATTGTAATCTAATTTTGTTATTACTCATTTCTAAGTGATTTTTATATCTGTTTTGTAACGGTTGGATTCGCGGATTCGCGTAGTGTAACGGATAAAGGCTAAATGCACGTTCTGTAAATTTTCTCTTATTCGCAAGGGTATTTTACAGCAAGAATTTAAGGTATAGTCTACTATGAGTAATACAGTGCGATTGCTCCTGACCTTCTCTTTCTCCTCCTCTATCTTCTCTTCTCTTCTTAAGTCAATGTCGGCAGTATGAAGATGATCGTTGACGGCAATATAATGCAGTGTGACCAGTTTTATTAAGTTATGTTGGAAATGTGTAGGAAAAAGATCTGACTAAGCCTTAGAGAACGTGTGAATACTTTCTACTGCAATCCGCGCACTTCAGTACCTTTTTTATAAGGAAGGACAATAGCTACACTACCGAAATTAATTCCTGTGTTGCGGAGTACTACAAACATACAATTGACGGACACCAAGGACATCCAGACTCAGGACAACTATTTATGGGTCAAACAAATAGTTGATCAGCGCGGGATTCGAACCCGAGACACGAAGTGGCGAGTCAATTGTCTTAACCGCTGCGCCAGAAGTGCAGTCAAGTCAAATACTTTGTACATAATAAAACGTATCTTAACCTTCAAACTCAGATTGTATAAACCAACAGAAGCGCCATCTGTGCGATCAATTTAAAGCAACAAAATTGTACTCGCATTTTGCCTCTAAACGCTCGGCTGGTTTGCCGACATCATGAGTGCGGATAAAAAAATCTTCTATTTACAGTATAAAATAATACTACGCTAGAATAGCTAACTATTCTAGCGTAGTATTATTTTTATATATTACTAGCTGTGCCGTGCGATTTCACCCACATCAAACTTTATAAATCATAACCCTATGTGTTATTCGGATATTTATAAGCTATATTACTACAAAGTTTCATCAAAATCCGTTCAGTAGTTATGGCGTGAAAGAGTAACAAACATCTATACATCCATCCATATTCACAAACTTTTGTATTTATAATATTAGCCGTTTGTTCGTTAGCCTTGTTGGCTAACGAACAAACGGCTAACAATTATTTTCAATTAATTTAATTCCTATATTAATACATTACACTTACATTTAAATTAGTTTAGTGGTGAAAAAACACATAACCGCCATCAAAGCCCACCATGACAGAAATCACAAGGAAAACTGAATTAAAAACTATATGTAGCCACTATACCTACTTAAAAGACAACAAGCTGTATACGAATGTCACATGTTAGCCACTTAATAAAAACCATAAGATATTCTGTTTATTTTTTTATTACACTTAATTTGTTGTTACCTACTTATGACGTCACTTCTAAAAATAAAATGACATCTACGCGGGTGGTGTCACGTCAGATTGAAGAATCCGCCACTACATGACGAAACCTTCTTGAGTGGCAAACGTTACACACAGCCAGTGTAAAGAAATCCCTCTCAACAGCAAATAATGCCCCGAAGAAGACCAAATGTTGGGATGGCCGTGTCTATCAGACTGGTTGTATTTTGTTGGCAGTGAACAACCTCGACTCCTTGTATCGACACTTGTGTTTTTTTAGTTGGGGTCGGAATGTAGCAGATATAGTTGTAGTAAACCTTTCTGGCTGACAATTAAGTCTACAATCGTATATTATGTTGAAATTTTATCCATTAGGTTTGCATCGATACAAACCCAAAACATGGAAATTAAAGTTAATCAAATCTTCTTCTTATTCAAAAGAAACATGTCAAAATGTTTTTTTTGGTGACTACGTTTTTAGGTGATAGAGACTGAAGAAGTGTGTTCATAGTAAAGATATTCACTGTAGTGTACCTATACGTCGCCCGTCCCAACTGCTCAATATCCACAGTATGTTAAAAGTTGTAAACTTAAGTGCCAGAAAGATCGCCAGAGCTCATCGGAGAAGAGTCGGTACCAGTATAATAATTATACCCTGGGACATTATTTACACACGGCACAAATCGATAACCTCGACTCAAGCATATTTTGCTCTACTGTAGAGTTACGGTTCTGGTAATAACGTTGCACCCGATTCCGTACAATACCAACTTAAGTAATCGTAATATCACTTCATTATGAAAAGAACAACTTTGAGGCAATCATGGCCAGTTGTGCTCACCGGTCCGTAAGTAATCGGCGAGGTAAAGCACCTAGACACGCGGTCAGTCCGTAGATGGGTGACCGTTAAAGTTAATTTAATTTCTGAGCGTCTCCGTGCACGTTAAGTTGTTGGTCCCGGTTGTTAACATTAGACAACTGTCGCCAAGCCTTGTGAAAAACCTACTGGGCAGCTTGAATAACTCTGACACCAGGGTAACCACTGTCCATACGATAAAGAAAGAAAGATGAAAACAACAGGGCAACTTCAGTTGTTTAGTTTGGAGTAAAAGTCAAAGATACGTTAGGACCTGACGAATAGTAAGTAGTACTTAGTAAGTAATTCTAAGTATGTGCCCGGTACTGGCCCGGTACGAGTATATGTGTGCAGTTCTAGTAGAGGACTGTTAAACTACTAGATAGCTCTGAAAAGAACAGAGTATACATAGGATGTATACTCTGTTCTTTTCATATCAGCTATATTAGAGAGAGATGTAGGATCGGTAATAACGTACATAACATAGGATACGAAAAGTTATACTCAGTTGAAATTAAAATGTATTATTGTTTAATAATATAAGGTTCCACATGTGCCCTGTTTATTTGTCTTTAAAAATGTCATTTACATTCGTTTGGTGGTGTAAAGATAGATTCGCCAGCATTGTTATGTGACATGTTATTGACATATCAATATGCTACTATTTAAAGTGGTAGTGACAGTACAAGAAGAGGGGTATATCGTGATGCTATGTGTGTTGCGCACAGATATTTAATGTTCTGAGGTGTTGCGAAGCGTGTTTACCAACTTGGTAAGGAGAAACGGTTGCAAATTGTGTATTAATTCCACTAAAACACTCAAATTGTATGTCTTCCTTCTAGTTTGTTTTCATGTAAGCTTGTTTGCCTTGCTATTATATACAAGGTGTAACTTAAGTAGACTAAGTAAGTTAAGGAGCTTAATTTGCCTATTAAAGTGTACAACGTGTAGCACATCCACATACATTACCTAACCTAACCGCTAGAAAACCCCGTCTCCAACTATAGTTACATAATTTTGGAAAACAGCTGATACTCCGCTCCGCCGCGAGGATACTGGCTTCCAATTAAAAAATCCGCATCAATATCGGTGCATCCTGTTGAGAGCTACGATGCCACACACAGGCAAAAACAACATAAGTTATAATACCCCTCTTTTTGCGTCGGGAGATTAAATACACAAAATATATACCCCATACAAGGATACCGGTCAGTTGATGCATTTTGTATGAGGATACAAATTTATATTTTTTTACGGTTTCACAAACCGGTTGCGAATACTTCATTTATATTTGAGTAGATAACTCTCTCGAATTTACGCCTTCTATTTATGTTATATTTCGTGTATAAAAGTAAATATACTTCAGGGATATATGGGCTGATAAAAATTAACAGTATTAAATTTATAAATCTAAAATATCTTCACAAGCTACCATTTATCAAACGTTTTTATTTCAATTTCATCGCCGTACTCAATAAAGCCCAAATCTCTACCTGGTCCGTCGTCATAAAGGAGTACTCAAAGCGACTCCAACTACCTACTTGCCCGCCTAATTTTATTGACATGTACTTTCAATGGGCCTGCTTCGATTTCTAAAAAATCTGTATACCATCGTTTGATTAAGTGATGATTCGATAAAATCAGTCTCGGATCCGATCCATCGAGTGGCCACTTGTGCGTTTCGTTTCATTCACACTACAAACAAGCTAAAATTATAACTCACCAACGCACGGAACGGACGCTGCGCTCAGCTGGCTCTCCGACATAGGTACGTACTCACCTTCTACAAGAAGTACCCACGTCACGTCTTGCTTATTGTGTAAAATAAACAGTTATGAGGTGTTTTTAAACTGCCATTTTTTATGCATATTACAGATTAAAACATAGATAAGAATCATAGAATTAACTATCCGTTTGAAACGAAATTAAATAATGAAATTTATTCAGCACTTGGGTATTTACATACACTTGTACTTGTCAAGCTCACAATGCAGTAGGTAAAATAACATAGTAGAAACAGTATAAAAGTAACAGAAATATATATTAGTCCGTCCGTGAGGTCTGTCTTATCACATATTTTTTAAATCATTCATTAAATAACAAGTTTCTAAGCTATTAATAGGCCACTTTTAAAATTGACCACTCTAGCTGGGAAAAGCTCGCTGAAAATAGAGTTGAATGGCGCAAACGTGTAGTGGAGGGTCGTAAGATCTGTGATGATGCCTGGTTCGGAGTACTTGCTGATAAGAGACAGAAGCGACATGAAAGCGGCTCGGCACCAACCACCGCAAACTTCTCTTGTCAGGCCTGCGGCAGGCTATGTCGCATCGGTTTGTTTTGGCCACTAAAAGAAATGTCTCTCAGACAATGCGCCGTAAATCGTCTTTAACAGACGCTAAGGCCATATATATAAGCTATTATTTTAAAATTTAGTACTACCATATTAAAATTAAAGAATTGAAGACAATGATCAGTTGGCTAGCGCAGAAGGCTTTCAACCAGTAGTTTAAAGCGCTCATTGCCTTTTTTATCACCGGGTCGTAATAGGTTAACCACTGAGGCGTGCGGTCAGTTAATCGATGGGTGACCGCCGCCTAATTTTTTAATTGCTGAGCGTTTCCGTGCTTCGTAGCGCACGTGCCAGTTGTTGTTTAGCAATGGCAGAGGCTTACAGGGCGATTAGCCTGCACCTATAACTCCATCTGTAGGAGCATATAATAAAAGAAAAATTGTACATGTTCTAAAAAATAAGAAACTTTATTTATATTGGAATTTTTAAAATTTTCTAGAGCAGATTGTATTTAGGTTATAAGCAATGTTTATGGAATTTGAATTCTAATTTTGTATGAAAATTCTTGTTTTGTAATCATGTGTGTCTGCTATTGGCCAATATTTTCACAATCTATTTGACTGATTTACTACGCCATACTACGATGATGAATTACTTGCTACGCCATGAAAACTAGCGAGGCGTAACCAAGTAATAATGAAAGTATTTTGGACATTCAAGCAACAGAGGTGTGCGCCAGAGTAGCTGCCACGTCAAGCACTGCACGGCAGGGTAAAAAAAATTGACGATTCTTCACAAATGTAATATTTTAATGGGATTAATGATTTTTGATGCGAATAGCGCAAGGCGCTTGTGGAGATCTTTGGGGAAGGCCTTTGTCCAGCAGTGAACGTCTTTCGGCTGATATGATGATGATGATGAAATGATTTTTGAGTTTAAGTTTGAGTGAGCTTACGTTAGAAAAAAAATGTTAGTTAGGTAATATAAAGCTATATTAAAAAAAAAACTACTAAGGGCTTATCAAGCTCGCCATCTTATCTTAAAATATCTTATCTTAAAATAATTATAATTATTTATTTATAAATAATTATAATTATTATTGGGACAAATAACACACTGCCATCTGATCCCAAACTAGGCAAAGGCTGTACTATATGTACAGACGCCAGTAGATCCAGGTACCCCAATTTGTCAAATTTCTTTATAGATTTTCAACTTTTATCACAAAAGCATAAGGTTCACTTTCATATGGGAAATTTGACAATTTGATGGGTACCTTGATGTGCTGGCGTCTGTATTCTGGCAACCAAACAACTGATAAACATACTTATACATTTCTAAATGCATACATATTATAGATGCTCTCTCCGGTCCGTAAGTGATCGGCGAGGTTAAGCAACTAGATTCATCAGTAGAGAGCAGTCGTAAAGCCATGTCAGAGGCCTACGCGGCGGCTTGAACTACTCTGACACTAGAGTAACCACTGTCCATACGAAAAGTATGTATTAAAACCAGACCTAGAATGAATAACAATATATAATCCAGACCATGACTGTTCCACTGCATGGCAAAGGCCTGAATATGATATAATAAGAGGGGATGGGCCATATTCCACAACGCTGGCATAGTGCGACTCTTAGGAGTGCAGATTCCTCACGCTGCAAATGTTATCCTTCACTGTTTTGCTCACGCATATGCATTGGAAAAGTCAGAGGTTTATCTTGGGTTTGAACTGAAGATACACAAAGTCCACCGGTCTCACCACCAAGCTACCTCATGCTTAATTTGATATAAGGGTTTAATTTTATAACGTAAAAGAAAATTATATGATACAATACACATTATATTTTGGAAAACGGTAACATCCTGGCATCTGAAATAATTAATATGATTTATTTATTTGCTGAAGCTTTAGATATGTAAATATAAAAATTAAAAGTCAAGAAAGGGCAAGTCAGAAGTCCCCTAAACCGGCGAAAATGTCTGAAGAATATAATGACAGTAATTGAGGTAAAAGAGGTGTGCACAGATCGTGACAAATGGAAACCCGTTGTCTCTGCCTTCCCCTCAGGGAAAAAGGCTTGAGTCTATGTATGTAGATAATTATTGACATAGTGCGGGCGTTGTCTTTGAAAAAAGCAAATAACTCTATGTGCCGGTCTTCTTAAATTAAATAAAACGGAAATCAAAACGTTATTATATTATTCACTTGTAAAATATTTTTTAACTATTAAAACTACTTATACACAATTGTTTACATACATTTTAATATTACCTACATGGGTATTCATTGTATTTTGTTAAAGTTATAGTTATAGTTTAGTAAAGTTAGTCATATAAATTAAGCTTTCTAATATGATACAATATTTTCATTTCATCGTATTTGTCTTTTTTTTCGTCTATATTGGGGTGGACAGTTAGGAAGTTATTAGATCGGGCCTTGTGTGTAAGACGACGGTTTCACTTAAGTTCTACTATTGGAACCAATGCCCATCTTGAGATGAACCGGCGTAACAAACTCAGTGGGTTCTTTACCACAGGTCCAGTCGATACTGTCCGGCGAAGCATACTCGTGAGGGCAAGGGCGCGTACGCGGCGTTTGGGGTATATTCTTAGTAAATATTTCGTAACTGTGTTTTGGTCTATTTGTTACTTCTTCCAGCCAACTACTTAATCAATTAAACTGAAATTTAGAAAAATTTGCGAGGCAGTGCTCTATGGAATCAATTAAATCAATTAACTTCAAGAAGCGAGCCTATTCATTTCTTAAAGGCAGGCGATGCACTTGTGGCTCCTCTGGTGTAGCGAGTGTCCATGAGGGGCGGTGATCACTTACCATCACGTGACCGAGACCCACGTGCTCGTTTGCCATCCTATTTTATAAAAAGAACTTCTGAAAGTTTTAAGGATAATTGGACACCCTTGGTTTTCCTAATGCTAGCCAGCACTTCCCAGAATTATGCCTAATAAAGGTGTGTAGTATTTTGTTAATTAATTGTACAGGTATGTGTTTTGATGTGTGTGAAGCTGTTAAAATTGGTATATTATACTACATGTATGGTAAGGTTAGTCATATTTACATTTTGAGATTATATTTGAGGCCTGGTTGGATACAACGAGCTGAGAATTAGGCGTGAGTTTGCACTTGTCTGATATCTATTTCAATTAATTAGAGGCAAGATACATAATGCCGACATATTAGAGTTAGTGACTTTAGATTTGTGTGACTAACGCGAGCGCATCGCACTTTTAACCTTGCAGCTTAGGAGATAGACATTTTTAATGAACAATGAATGAATTTACAAATATAACTATACCTAGACAGACTTGTAACTTACCCAATATTACTACTATTCCACATTACTTATATTTAAGAGGCCTATTACAGTCCACTAGCGCCGCCAATCGAAAAAATGTCATAACTCGTAAATAGAATCAAAAATACAAAATATGTTCTATTATTACTGTGGAAAAGGCAATAACGTAATTGTATAACACCTTATCAACACTTGAAATATAGCTGTTTAGCTAAATCGTGCATTCAAAACATAAACGGCCGTTTTTGTTACAAATGCACGATTTAGCTAAACAGCTATATTTCAAGTGTTGACAATGTGTTATAAAATTACGTTATTGCCTTTTCTACAGTAATTATAGACCACATTATGTATTTTTGATTCTATTTACGAGTTATGACATTTTTGCGATTGGCGGCGCTAGTGGACTGTAAAAGGCCCCTTAAAACAGATATCGCATTCCGCACTCGCACAGTTACAGTGTGGCTGCTAATAAATGGATTTTGTATGAGATCTAGTTTATTTTACTACTGTTTTCTTATAAATATCGTGTATTTTGTGCACGTTAGACCGCCGACATATAATTTATTTTCTATGGAAGATTTTTGTTGTAAATCTTTTGATAAAATGCGTCGTTTTCATTAGATTTGCTTTACCTTTGCATTGGGTAATAATAGTTGTATGTAAGTAATGAAAAATACATAAATATGTTAAAGTCCTTGGTTACATTTTTGTGTAGATAGGTCTAAATTATAGTTGAAGTCTAAAGTTTCTGCCTGTTATAAATGTTATCTAACTTACTACAGCATAAAAAGACAAGCAATCGTGCTCACCTGCAGTGAAATAAAAGCTATGTAGCGAGATGGATTGCCATTGTACCCGCCTTCTAAGCAGAAGCAGGAGACTCTTGGTGGACATAGCAACACAGGATTGAAGTTCATACTATAACACGATTACTCCGGTTTCAAAGGCGCAAATAAGTAGTTTTCTGCTAAATTACCATATTTTAGTCGCTTCAGGGTCTCTGCGCCGGCAACATCAGCGCCCGCCGCGCCGCCGCGCTGGTTTTGATTGGCAATATGAGATAAGGCTGGACGCTTAACGCACGTCGCGCCCCTAATGAAAGCTTTGCCTAACCAAGTCATCAAGGATCTCCTGTCTAGTCTCTTCAAACGTCCCGTGCCAAGCCGATCTAAAACAGCTAGGACGACGCGTCGGCGTCATTATTCAATTAATTATATTTACTAGATTATAAGTTATACCTATAATTGTATGTGCGATATGGATAACACTTAGATGAGGACTTTGATTTTTTTAAGCTATTGCATAGCTTCTATCGCGGTCAGAAATTCCGTAACGATAAAAACCTAACACCCCCACTCCGACCGCCATCTATCGATAAATACCAGAACTTTTAATGACTTTTTGAAATATCACGCTTGTCTCTTTAGTTCAGCAACCCGCCTTTAGGTCGCATTGGTTGTATTGGAAAACTACCGTAATCAGCTGTTTGTGAGAAAGTATATAGGTGTATAGGTATTTATCATCTACGTACAGACGCCAGCACATCAAGCTACCCCAATCTGTCAAATTTCCCCAATTGAAAGTGAACCTAATACATTTGTGATAAAGTTCAAAATCTATAAAAGAAATTTGACAGATTTGGGTAGCTGGATGTGCTGGCTTCTGTACAACAGTGAATATCTGTACTCGTATAATTTGTGTACAAAGTGTTTTAAATATGAATAAACAAAGTGCATTTATTAATGAAGAAAGTCACGAAAACATAGTGAAATAAAATGAGTTAGTACTCTATATACATTCATTTTATTATTATTATCACAAATGCAGTATTATAAAATAAATAAATAATTATAATTGCATAAGTTGATAAAAAATGCTATGCAATAGCTTTACCGCGGCAGTCTCCAAGTGCCACACGTCTTTTTTTAACCTAGACATACCTACCTACGGCCTACGGCCTTGTATTAAAATATTTTTTTAATTTGTCATACTTATAATGCGATATGTCGTACTTACTCTTATTGTTTGCACAGTGGTTCCCTAATGTCAGAGTTGTTCTAGCCACCCAGTAGGAATAAGACATGATTTAACGACTGTTATCTAATGACTACGACCGGGACTGACAGCTCAACATGTCCTCTGAAACACGTAGATGCACAAAAATTAAACCAAATTAGCGGTTACTCATCTATGGACTGACCGCATACCTATATGCGATACTTACAAAACTTCATTAAAAAATACTAGCTGTGCCTTGCGGCTTTACCCGCGTTAAATTTTATAAATTATCACACCTCCTCCCCCGTAGCGATAGCGTGATAATATGTAGCCTATATGTTGACCAGACCTGTTAGTAATATTCATGCAAAATAATTCAAGTAAATCCATGCAGTACTTTTTGAGTTTAGCCCGGACATACATACAGACAAAAATTCAAAACCTATATTTTTGGCTTCGATATCCATGGTAGATCACGTCCCAAGTATCCTTTTTAAAAAATAATCAATGTACAGTTTTGACTTTCCTACGATTTTATTATCATTAGAAAAGTAGAAAATTGTGTGTAAACCCTCCCAATCGTAAAAACGACATGCGAGGATCATGATATCATTTTAAGTAACACAGTTGGTCCCTTGAACTCCCGCCTCTTTACTATAGTAATTTTAGTAGTAATCGTATATTTTATTAATTATAATTAAATTGTAATAGCACTTCTGTCTTTTTAGTTTTGCGAGGAAAGGTAGGCGCCTAAAGTGATACAAAAAAAATTAAACCTAATGATAATACTGATAAAGTTGTTTCGTGTTTAAATTTATTCATGTGACGTCACGATGCTTATAAGTCGTCTCCTCCCTTGCGACAACATATAGCGCTTCCCCCATGCCCAAAACGTGTGAAGTGATTTATAGATGTTGCCTAAACTTGGCACCTAGCACCGAAAATCCATTATAAATAAACGTTCATGAGCAAGTGAGGAACCGTTCAAATATATATATATATATACTCACTTTTTTCATAAATCACCAACTACCCAACGGGGTGAATTTATAAAATTGAATATTATAAGCCATAATCAAACATAATTCCCAAAATCGGCCGAAATTTAAATTACCTACCTGTTCATAGATTTAATAACCACAACGCATTTTTTATTTTTTTTATTGATGGTCCATTCAGAACGTAAATAATATGTTGTAGTAAGACGCTTTGTCTAAGAAAACAATATAATATCCACATGAATTTCAGCCACGTGCATTTCATTCTCAGCCAGTCTCAATATGACATATTAATTTTCTCGTCCCAAATACCGCAGTGTCTCAAGTCGAAAGTCTTCGATCAGTGTGTGGGTTGCCAGTAATGACTTACAGAACAGAGACGTGGTCGCTCACTATGGGCCTTATCAGGCGGCTCAAGGTCACCCAAAGAACAATGGAAAGGGCTATGCTTGGAGTTTCCCTGCGAGATCGAATCAGAAATGCTGAGATCCGCAGGCGAACGAACTGTCAAACTGAAGTGGTAGTGGGCAGGGCACATAGCTCGTAGAACCAACGGCAGATGAGGCAAAAAGGTTCTCGAGTGGCGACCACGAACCGGAAGACGCAGCGTGGGCATACCCCTACAAGGTGGACCGACGATCTTGTGACGGTCGCGGGAAGCCGCTGTATGCGGGCAGTGCAGGACCGGCTATTGTGGAGATCTTCGGGGGAGGCCTTTGTCTAGCAGTGGACGTCTTTCGCTCTGGTATGATGAATGTGCACAAGCGTATGCGCAAACCAAGGGGCACTTTCTATACTATCACTCTCATGATCTGATGCGACAGCTACCTTTCGGCTTTCGGTTCTCCGAGGTATGATACCGCCAACTCCCAGTCTTCGAACTGATACTCAGACATTTGAAATTCCAAAATAACTTCTTAGCCCGATTCGGTATTTGAACTACAGCTAGACCAAAAATATAGTGAAGCAAAGAAATATTTTAACATGACGTTTACAGCTCGCCTTGACTGCTTTTACTGCGTCACTTGACAATCGATTCGACCGGGGGCTTAAGCCGTCTAGCAAATAAATCCACAAAAATTCATTTGAATCTTGGTCCACAGTGGTTACTGACGTTAAGATGCATGAGAGGATCAGTGGTGAACAACGTTTTGTGCTACTGTCTGGGATGCTTAAAACGGTGGCCATACGAGCAATTCAGGATCTGAGAAGTCTTCGGAATAACAACCTAGGTTCATGGAGAGCAATGGTGGTCGCGGCACGTGCCACCCTAAAGTTGTTTTTATGTGATAGCAAGGCAAATAAGCTAGAGGGTCACCTGATGGTAAGTAACACTCGCAACCCCAAAGGAGCCGCAAGTGCGATGGCGGCCATTAAAGAAAGAGTAGGCTCGCTTCTTGAAAGTCTTAAATTCTTATAATTAAAAGTGATTTATTATTATTTATTAATTTAACTGGCCTGTTGTCCTAGTGGTTAGTGACCCTGACCGCTAAGCTAGTTATCTAGGTAGCATACCCACCCAGGACAAATTTTTGTGTGTGTTAACCACGATTATTTGATCAGTGTCTGGGAGTTAGTTATTTATAAAATGTATCTATCTACGTATATATGAGCTATCTACTTATGAAACTGGACTAATTAAACAAAACCAGTCGGTGATATAAGTTTTTTAGCCCCCCATACATTAAATATCAGTTGATTGTTATTCTTGTACGGGGAGCTAATATATTTTTTCTGTGTATTCTGCATATTGTCGTACTTTACTTACACAACGTCCTGTTTCATGGGCAACTTAAGCTCCTTGACTTACGTCCACTATTTTTGTTACACATTGTATAAGCCATAGTAGTGTAACCATAGTAAAGGCTCTGCCTAGTTTGAGATCAGATGGTAGTATGTTTGTTGGCCTAAGACATTTATGTATGTAGTAAAAAGACAATAAATTAATATGGCAACTTGAAACAAATGAAATAAAACGGTCAGGTATAACTTTTTCCTGTACCATGGGTCATTAGAAAAAAGTTAATACTTTAAGTTATGGTAGGTGAGCTGGAAGAATTTCATTGCTTTCTTTTTCACTAATATGCGTGAAGAGAAACACATTCCCGGTACTAGATACCACTCTCAAATTTCGATTTGAAGTGTCAAATATAGGGTAAATAAAACTCACGAGTAGCGTCGATTATGCTAAATACAAATGAACATTTATTAAATACATTTATGTACACACGATAACGGTAATTATCACAAGTTATTACCTAATAGGCATCTAATATTTACTACGCACGGTGAAAGAATTACAATGCAGATATACAACTTGTAGCGTAAATACTGAAGAAACTCAAACTCTACCCACAAATTTGTACAGATAAATAACATAAGCCAATATCAAGTTTGTTCACTTCATACAAAATGCGTCAACTTGGCATGTTTGTATGACATTTAACTTACAGATTATACATTATGTTATACATTCTATTGATCAGATTCAAAATTATGTTTTACATTCTATTGAATTTCATGTGTAGTCTGTGTTTTCTACAGTATTTATATTTAATGCAATATTTCAATACAGTTATCAGAACAAGGTGTAAAGGTCTTAAACATTACTTACATTCCTACCGTATTACGTTTGGACTGTTTAGCGAAGCTCTTTTAAAACCATTATACAACTAACTATGTCTAACGTACATATATTGCATGTAAGCCCCATTTCAAACTCATGTTCGCCTAATTCGCTGGAAACTGTAAGCATATATTTATTTGATGATTTATCCGTAACCTCAGGGGTGAACAATTATCGCCTTTATTTTACAAATACTGAGTGACCCATCGGCTTGAGTAAATACACTGTCTCAATCACTCAAAAGTAAAATGATGTCTGTATAAAAACCAGTGATCAACCCTCTTAGCATCACTTATTTCGCTATCATAATACGCTCAACTTTCTAGTAGTTAGTTTGAGTCAAATTAAAATTCCGTATAATATGTTAAACAAAGTATATTTTCCTTGTTTTATGTAGGCCTAGTTCCTATTACCACGTCTGCGTTCATATTACATTTGCATTACAAATAAAAAAATATTGTTGTGGAGTAATAAGTATTAATTTTCTTAAACACATAACAGCAGGTCTTAAACAAATAACCGCCGCCTAAATAGATAACGCACTTTGTATGGAAATCAAATTTTAATTGCGTATTATTCTAAAGTGAAGTCAAACTCTACCTAATTAATATAATATTATATCGTATAATGTCACTGATGGTCTTCTTTCAAAGAGAGGTTCAAAGAGATAGGACCTCCTTGATTATCTGCAACTATCTATGGGAATATATTTGCTCTGTATCTAGGTATCGTATCCTGCCAATAGTTGTTATTTTATATATAAAAGGAACAGCACTGACCCACTCACTGGTATCTTGCTAAATAGGTTGAGCTTCCCCTCGTCTCTATAGTCACTGACTGACATATCAACACCATAAGGATGGGCGACGATGAGTTAATGTGTGGCCCTATAAGAATGCTTTTATGACACCTGTCAATTCAAAACATTCTACGTCAGGTTTCTGACATAATGTGACAAATTAGAGTCTTCAAATGTTTAAGGAAATATATAAATTTTATTGATTTTATAGTGAAACGTCCGTCCTGATTTATTGTACATTATGGTGGTGGTAAGTAACGGAATCTACTATATTTTTATGTTTTTGATATTTAATTAATTTAATTGTTCTATCCCTCAAAAGAGGATGGATACAGGGTACTTATGTATGAAAACATGTTTTAATTTTTTCAATTAATAGAAATGTAATTAAAAAAGGCATTTGTAAAGTATATAATTTATTTACGATGTATTTTAAATTTTAAGCAATGGAATTTTAAAACATGGCAAGTCCATTGTAAAATTATTGTTTTTCAACTGTTTCAACTGTATATTCTAATCAACAAAGGAGACGGGGATTTCTGGGCCAGACTGTAATAAGTTGAGATATGGTTTAAAAAAGCGTTATATTTTTCTATTTCAAACTGTAAAAAAAATGACCCAATTTACAATCTGGAAAACGAGAAATCTCAAAATAAGTTTAAGTCACGAATTAAATTAGTTGTTGATTACTATAATCGATTAACGTTAATGAGTTCAAACAGTGTCATATAAAATCTCTTGCACCAGACAGCAGATAACCGATTTAATCAAAATAATTATTAAGTACATTAACATAATGTCAACGGCAAAAAATAAAATATCAACATAATAAATAGAAATCATAATATCGGTTATCGTTCAAATCGATTTCTTAGTTATTGGCAACTATATTTTTAATCTATGCTGACAGTGACTGGTGACAGATTTTGAATCCTAATCTATGATCTGTCACTTGTTTCTCGTATCGTTTAGTGCGTGTGTGATTTGAGTAATTTTTATTGATTTGTTTATATATGCCTCGACAACTGCATTCTCTCTACGGACTTCTGATATTGCTTAACGTGTACGACTTTTGCTAACATACTGGACACGGATTACTATTAAATAGCAATCACCCTTAAAAATCAGCTGTTTAGTGTAGGTTAGTACATAACCTCTCTATTAAGTACTAAATCTTTATTAACTCTGCTCGCAGATTGAAAAAATCCATGGAATTGTTAGTGATTGGCTGATAATTTATAGACCCATTAATTGACACCGCTTTTATCTTTTTACATCCGAGCCCAATATTGTATGAACACGTATCCGGCTAATCCGTATAATGTATTTAATAATTATTATGATTAAATCGGTTATCTGGTGTCTGGTGCAAGAGTTTTTATATTACATTGTTTGAACTCATTAACGTTAATCAATTATAATTATAATCAACAACCAATTTAATTCGTGACTAAAACTTATTTTTAGATTTCTCGTTTTTTAGATTGTAAATTGGGTCAATATTTACAGTTCGAAATAGAAAAATATAACGCTTTTTTTAAACCATATCTCAACTTATTACAGTTAGGCCGAGAAATCCCCGTCTCCTTTTACGTGATTACCATACAATGTACATAAGGAATATGCCTATGTACAGTTTCTGTGTCTATGGCTAGATTAAATCTTCCATTTAGTATCGACTGTGACGCGACGTGACATGCATTCCATACACAATTGTAAAACAATGGCAAATGCTATATCCCTATTAGCACTTTTTTGAGCTAATTGGAAAATGATTATAAATTATTGAAAGAGTTGACCGATTACAAAAAGAAATGTGTTGTGAGTTGAATTTAAAACGCGCTGGCTTTATTATCTGAACTTTGATGTTTTAAGCGGCTCAAACTTTCATACAAACTGCCATGGAATTAATGATTTATAAATCAATTTTCATGCAAACTTGATATGCATAAGCATGGTACACACGGCTACATATCATGCTATACATTTCCAATATGGTGATCTGTCATTGTATGAAAATCCTATACATCGCGAGATCAGCTTATACTGGAAATGTATAGCTTGAAGTGTAGCCGTGTGTACAAATGCCTTAAAAGTAAGTTGATAACATTTTTGAAAAATGTTTCAACACTAAATTATAGTAAATTTTGAAATATATTTTTTTATATATCTCGTAAATGTTCTGAACTAATTTTTAAGACTTTTGCTTATGAATTATAAGGTTATTGAATTTAAGATTTATTGTAATAAATAACCCACATGTTATTTATTACAATAAATCTTGAACATTTTTTATTAAATGCCCTTAAATGTCGCATAGAAGCCCCTAAATAAACTGGTCTACGAATCATACTTACTTCTATTATTTAGTTTAAACTTTTTTTTACAAATCATTCTTATACTCTATGAGGGCAATATGTTGGGTTTTAGCCTAGAAATTAATAAGTATAATATACTGCCATAATTTTTTAGTTATTGTAAAATTTTCATATTTTTGATCTGTGAGCGCTTAAATTGGGTTATAAAACTATGAAGCGTTCTACTAGCTTTTTATTTTCTTTTTATTTACAAATATTGAATCATTCTAAGCTGCCTGCTATTAATTTTTATGGAAAAATATATATAAAAAATAAATAGATATAAAATGTATTTTGTAGATTCTAGCAAAAAGGTAAGGTTAAGTAGCTTGACTACACACGGCTACATATCAAGCTATACATTTCCAATATAAGCTGACCTATCATTGTATGGAAATCCTATACAACGCGAGATTAGCTTACACTGGAAATGTATAGCTTGATGTGTAGCCGTGTGTACAAGTAAGATAGGGATTTACGTAATAAGTTTTCTAAATATCTGTATGATGTACGATACGATGTAGTGTTTGTAAAATTATTTTAAAGAACTATTTATTAGTAATATCAGTAGGTACCTCTTAGCTGACATCGGCTGATATTTCTTTTTATATAATTACTTATAATAAATTCTATTTTACACCTACTGCCTGCTACGCTTAACCATAGTGATGAACATTATTTAAGTATTTATTATATATTTTGAAAACATTTCTATTATCTTAAATTTTTAAGTATTCGGTTACTTTGTCCTCTTTTCTATTTACATTTAGTATAAATGCTGAAAAAAACGTAGATAACATTTTTAGTGTCATACTGCGTATTCTATGCTTAGAGTAGTTTAGAATTATTGGCACTTCGCCAGTTGAAGGGTACATTTACCGCCATTAACAATAAGCGGACCTCATAATTATGTACACAGTGCTACAAGCTATTAATTTCCAATATAAGCTACCTGTCATTGTATGGAAATCCTATACAACGCGAGATCAGCTTATACTGGAAATGTATAGCTTGATGTGTAGCCGTGTGTACGTTTGAGAAGAATATTCTATAATTTCTGAAAAACTAACCTACGTAATATTTTTTTAATTGAGACCATTTGTAACAACAAGACTACCCACTTGTTTGCTTTAAAAATGTTATTTCTTAAGAGATTCTGGAATTATTTCCACAATCTCTAAAGAAAAAGCTAATTCCGAAGATGAAGAATAAATTCAGAAACATTTTTATTCTTATCTTTATAGATAAGAATAAAAATGCTTCCGAATTTATTCTTCACTTAGAAAAATGTCAGATACGAAATTATTCTAGAATAAAATTCTTTATAAAATTCTTTTAAATTAGGTGTTTGTTGAAAGTTCCTGATATTTAACTAGGTCCGTACCTACATAATCATTTATTAATTAGTTTCCGTTCTAACAGATTTAAACCGCAAAAAAAAAAAATATTGAGAAATTATAATTTATAATTATGTAAGTATTTTATTTATTTATATTGAACTAATATTATTTAAACTGCTGGAAACTGCTGGATGCGAATAGCACAAGACCGGCAGTTGTGGAGATCTTTGGGGGAGGCCTTTGTCCAGCAGTGGACGTCTTTCGGCTGATATGATGATGATGATGATGAATATTATTTATATACTCGTTATGAACAAAACATTTTTTTGTTTGCAATAAGGCTGCGTATGCTATAGCTAAAATATATAGCTTAACATTGTCAACGTTTTGAAAGGCATACAGACTGACAAAGATGTCAAACGGAACGCTCTGAACAGGAATAATCATAAAATTGACGACGGTGGCAATTCTGTCGTTTCATGACTAAACAAATTTTAATGACATTATACTTCTCTAATAGGTACATAGATTGTAACCAGTCACTTATTTTTATAATTCTCGCCAATACTTAATTGACACATGTAAAGATAACCTGTCTTCTTCATAACAAGGACGTTAGAAAGAAATGCGATGATATTAAAATTAGTTTAGTTGATATGGAATAGAAACAGAGACAATGGAACCGTTAGGATAACTATTATAGAAAACAAGGAATAATACTTTCAGACACATAGGAGTAAATCAATATCGAAAATCATTATTCTACTGAAAATAATGAAGTATAAAAATAACTTCACGAGTTACATCTGACGTAGAGCTTCCAGGCGAGATCGTACGGTAGGGTTGCCAGTGAACGAAATCTATTAAAACATCGTTGTTGGGGTATTGTATTATTAATATTTGAATTATTACTTTTATTCATAGACCCCATAGAACATCTATCATGGTTTCTCTGCATCATCCCAAGCTTGACTGACAGAGAATGCCAGTCAATGATATACAATTACATAGAAACGTAAATACTTTAATAAAAAATATTATGTTACCTATTACTGACCTGTTAGACTAGTATTTAGTGACCTTGACTGCTAAACTAGAGGTCGTAGGTTCACGACACAGAAGAAGTCTCCGTGTGATGAGCACGATTGTTTGGTCTATGTCTGGGAGTAATTTATCTATAATAGGAAAGTATTTCCAAATATGTAAGGACGTTTATCAGTTGTCTGTTTGCAATAATACAGTCTCTGACTAGTATGGGATCAGATAGAGCAGTCACCACACAGCAGTATATGAGTTGTCCCAAGATATTTAGATTTTCAACATAAAGGACGTTTACGCGCAATAATAATATATGTATATATTTTTTTATAATTGTGTGCCACATGTAGTTCTGTCATTTGAAATGAAATCTGATAGGTTTGTTACAGAGTTTATTTGTTTAAGAATTAAAGCTTATCCACTTCCTTTATAAAGTACAATATAAGGTCACCTAAAGCGTTTAACGAAATGTCGCAGATATAACTAGAATTATAATATTATAAGATACTTTGTCCACGCATCTCTTTTCAAAAAGTGTAAGCTTTTTATAACTTGATACCTACCTAATGCTTACTTTAACATACACTAAGTTAATTTAATTTGATGTCTATGTACGAAAATAAACAAATATGTAATGTAGTAGATACTAAAAGGTTAGGTCATTTTAAGTTGTATTTTTCAATTATACAAACTGACAACCCTGTTACGGAGAACCGAACCAGTTTCGGTTTTGAGTGCATTCCGCCTTCTTCCTTTTAAGATGTGCACCATATTGTACATTAAATTGACGTGGCATCTCACGCCTCAGTGTTTTACGCATTGTGACTATTCCTTGATGTTCGATATACACCACGCGTCATAAAACTGGTCGATACATCAGATTTAATATTAAAAAAGACATCGCCCGCACGAACAACTATTTATGGGTCATACAATTATGTATAATCGTTAAACCATATTTCTTACCCCATATATAAAAAAAACAATTGCTATTTATCTCTATAGTAAAGAAATAAGTAAATGAAAGCAAACATGTTGGCATATAACGTCAAAATAAGCAGCATTGTTGTAAGGCTGGCGGACGTATCACTAGAATTATATCTTTTAGGCAACCGTGAAATGGCCCATGTAAAATATACTTTGCCCAAATCAGCAGACTAGAATAGCGGCATATTTCTTTACACTAATACTGTCCTATTTCCACACAGGTATCTACATCTAAATTAATAGAAACGCTATTTATAACTATATACAAATTATCTATAAATTTATAAATTATTATTGAATCAAATTATACGAACACGCTTCACTTCAAAAATATTTTTCAGTTCTTAATACTGATAAGGTGTCTGCCTACCTACCTACCTACATCATCCATTAAGTACATAATTGAATACTATTTATAAATCGGAATTTTCGGGTTTCGTTTATCTACATACATTATATAACATTTTTATATTATTAAGTTCACAAATGAACTAATATACATACTAAAATAAGTCTTCTGGCACTGTCAATTTAAATATCTCTTCTGGAGATACGACAGTGAGCTTATGAATAAAGATATTCGCATATGAGTTCAACACTCAAGAAACAGTTCAATTCACATTGACGAGGCTCGACATGCTAGAAACTTCAAAGAATCTTGTTTCTGCTGCGCTTGCGCGATGCCTCCCGCTGTCTTCTTACACCGCCATACCTACAGGACAAAAGAAAACACCATGTTAAAATTTACCATTGATTCTTATTATCACAATGGGTGAGCAGTATATTTAATACGGGAGTTAAGATATGCATGCATACGGCCAAAGGGAAAATCTTGAAATCTGATATCGGTCCCATCTTCAAAATTACCTCACGTAGGTACTAACTCGTACCTAACATAATATAACGGTATTAGTTATAGGTCTTAGAAATATACTATCTTTTAAGACAAGGTTAAAGATCGTGGAAACTTATAAAACCAATTTCAAATTTTAAATGTGATAGGCAGGGCAGCGCACCAAATGACGTTTGAGCCTTAGTTAAATTGTAAGGGATCCATCGGGAACATCACATGCTATCATACGGTGTGTATCCTACGGTGTAGTATAGCATCAGTGCTTACGTTGTTTACGAACAGGTGTACGGACGACCATCACAAAATTCATCGGTGGGATCCTCAGAGCATTAAAGTGGGATCGATATGACGGCGTTGGAGTTCTGTTAAATAGCTATAAATAGTTGACTTGCATTGTTCTTCAGCGCCTAAATGCAAAAGATTACATTTAATATCGAAGAAAAATTTCCGACTTAAGTCCTTGGTAAGGTAGTAAAAAAAGTCATAAATAGAAGCCAAAAAGATCTATTTTCAAATGGCGTTATAAATCTTGTGAATGAGGGTGGCTAGAAATTATTTGCACCGACCAATGACTGTCCTATTTTACGAGACGACCAAATGTGCAGGTACATTGTATGCAGTGATAGTGGTGTAAATACTTATTCTTAATGATAATCGGATCGCGGTAAGCCTAGATACTTGCAAAAATCCTCTATATCAACGCTGACGAGAAACATGCAGAAACATTTTTGTGGACATTTCTATTTTGTTTAATATTTGTTGTGATCTAATATTGTTTCTGAAGAGCCAACTTCAACGATACCTACTAGTTACCTGAAGCCCAGTAGGTGGCAATTATCTCATGTAATATGTGATCTGGAAAATTGTTCAATACATCAACAGAAAAAAAAATGATTTACGACATCTCAACAAAAGACATTTGAACTCACCTTCTTAACAAATTGCCACGGAGACTATATGTCTCCCTGGTCCCGTAAAAACGGAAACCATGTGGGGCCCTTTTTATTGAATTTGTCGTATGTAAATTTGCAGTTAGGTATATAGACAATGTAGACAAGTCCAACATTTTTCTGGATGTTATAAGTTCGGATGTGACAAATGAGTCGAAAAGTCGTGAATTTTGAATATATACCTAGTGTTACACTTATTGACGTAATAATATGTAACGTAATAAATATAGGCGCATTCATATTGAGAGCTATTAAAAAAGCTTTTCAGTAGTTCATAGTTAGATAAACTGCAATTTAATGTACAAGTTTACACTGAATAAAACTAGTAGTTAATGATGCGGTCTACTAATTTATAACTCTTAATTCTAGTCAACATCAGTTTATGTCGTTAATAATTCTACATCTCACTTAGTCGCTTATATATTATGTATTATCGCCATTCGCTGAAACACATCACACTATCTACATAATAACAGCGTGTCGATGTGAGCGATCCCTTACAGTCAATCCCGAGTTTGTAGCCAAAATTATTGATAGTTTGTGACATTTTACACAATACAAGTAGAGTAAGATGGGAATTATAAAAAAAATGGTGGTAACTATTCAACGGCTGAACCTACTGACTTTAAGAGACATGACTCAAAAACAGCTGGATATAACTACCTTTCAGAGGAAAAAACAAAACTGCAATAGTATGAGGCTAAGGGCCTATGCACACCACGTTTTTCGACGCGCATTTTAGAGACGCGCGTCGCCGGCGCGCTTTTATCCTACAGAGCAGTTTGGTGTTTGTTTGAATCGATACAAACGCGCGTGTGTATCGCTACACAGTAGCGATACACACGCGCGCATGTATCGATAAGCCCTAATAGTCTAAGTAAACAAAATAGTTCAGACTAAAGAGTCTAAATAAGGGCGTTATAGTTTAATATTTAAGGCATTAAACATATTATTAGCGGAATTATTCCGAACTCATTTATGTATTTTATATATCCGGTCATTACTGTACTTTTGGTTAAAGCTATAGCCAAAAGTATACATATAATAGGATAACTACGAAATTTAAGTAAATCGTGTAAACTTATAATATTAAACAAAGAAAGAAATATCGCTAAAATTCGTATAATCGCGGCTTTTATTTTGTTACAGTTAAGAAAAAATTAAATACATAATTCTACATACACATTCTAAAGTTTGAAATATAATATTTTAGGACTCTGTTCTGGTTCAGTTTATGCGCTAACGACCGTTTTACCAAACCTAGATTGCACTCAAATCTATACGCAGTCTAGCGCCATGCGCCTCTAACTAGTAAAGCGCCTATTTTTATTTACCACTGCGTCTCACCTAGCATAGAGATTGTAGTTTGATTGTCTTCGGAAAGCTGGTACGATTTACATAGCAAACCAATAAATAATAAACTGTGGTGTTAACATACATGCTTCTTCTGGTTTATCGATAATTTGTACGTTCTACAAACGAACTATTTTTGTCTAAACCAGGTGTTCACATCCGCCATAAGGTCAGCAAATTAAGTTCACTATGTAGTTATTGTGTAGAAGTTTATGTCGTTCAAAAAGTGCTATTTTTTATGGTGCGATATTATTATTCTATCTATATATATAAAAGGAGAAACTGACTGACATATCAACGCAGGGCCTAAACTATAGGGGTTAGAAACTTGAAATTTTGCACAGGGGTTCCTTTTATAGCGTAGGGGAGCACTAACAAAGGATTTTTGGAAATTCATCCCCTAAGGGGGTAAAATAGGGGATAAAAATTTGTATCAAAATCCATCAGTTTTGAAGTTAAAGGCATAAAAATTGGTATTTGGTCATTCAGTTAAAAATAAAAAAATATCCTATTAGGATTTTTGGACCCAAAGGGCGTAAAATAGGGGATGTAAGTTAGCATGAAATGACATTTTACAACAACAAGTAAGTTTAACACGGGTGAAGCCGCGGGGCACAGCTAGTTTTTTTCTATATAAGTACCTTCCTATTTATGTTAACATTTTAGGGAAAGTTCAAAATCAGTTCTGTAATAATTCTAACTAAACTAACTTAAAATAATCACAACTAAACGGAATAGCTAATTGCGATTGCGAATTGTAGATAATATATTTTCTGTTATTTAAAATAATTGTTTTGACTTTTGTACGGCATAAAAATATTATACATTTTGAAATGTTGACATGTTTTCAAAAACCTTTCATTAACCCTTCCACAGGAATCATGGCAAAATATAGCAGATGGTATTGTTCAATAATGTGTCTGGAATGTGGTTCGTTTGACGTATTACGATAGCCAGCTAGAAATAAGTACTTCTTATTCTTCAAATAAAATAACAAACTTGGACTACTGATAGTATTTGAACCTGAATTATCGGAGTGAATGAATGATTCGCTTAACACCATGGTGAATCCTGTTAGAGCGTCGAACTATTGGCATCATCCATCAGCATCGCTCTCAATTATGTCCTCATTTGCGTGTGGATGAATATATAAAATTGACAGCTTTGCCTAAACTGAGAGATCTTATAATCCAAGCATATTTGCTTGTAGTAGCATATTTGTTAGTAGTTTTGACGTAGTATGAATGATTTGCATAAAACGAAAACTAACATAACTTTTTAATGCTACTTTATATAAAGGTTTTCAAATTCAGGCAGTTAGCAACGACTTTGGGACAACTCAGTAGATTGAATACGCATTGTCTAAGATAACGTTTAATGATGTCTGAGGAAGCGGACGCGAGAGAAACATAACCTTCTACAATCCTCATGTAAACCATGTAAAGAGTAGGTAATACCGCTTGAGTGCCGCGGTGGTAAATGCTGAGCCGCTCTGGTGGCCCGTTATCTCTGACTGTACTGTTGTTTCGAGTCTAATTAGTGCTAAAGTTTAAACATTTCATAAACATGCCTTGCCTAGCCTAGGTATGAACTGTTTATGATTAGAGATCAGACTATATGATCGGGCCAGACTGTAAGTACCTGTACAAACGCCAGCACATCCAGTTACCAAAATTTCTTTTATAGATTTTCAACTTTATCACATAAGGATAAGATTCACTTTCAATTGGGGAAATTTGACAGTTTGACGTAGTTTGATGTGCTGTCTATCTATATCTTGTGAAGATTGTGTAGTTAAAAAAAAAACAATATTATACTAAAAATAGTGTTCCTAGCCGAATTGCCTCAAGTTCATGTAGTTTCCTTCCTCTATAATAATTGCAGTAATTTTTTTCCAGTAAATTAACCACCATCGCCCTTAACGGAACCTTCAATGAGCTTAAAATCTCTATACTTAAAAACGGTAAGTTCATCGAGCAAGTCAACTATATGGACTCGTGATAGTGGTAGATACTTAACGGAGACTAGCCAACTACTGTACACAACACGCTACTGCTAAACCAACGAGGCAGTTTAATTACCCTAGACGCCTAGTTCGAGCAAGTCAATTATATGGACTCGTGATAGTGGTAGATACTTAACGGAGACTAGCCAACTACACAACACGCTACCGCTAAAACAACGAGGCAGTTTAATTACCCTAGACGCCTAGTTCGAGCAAGTCAATTATATGGACTCGTGATAGTGGTAGATACTTAACGGAGACTAGCCAACTACACAACACGCTACCGCTAAAACAACGAGGCAGTTTAATTACCCTAGACGCCTAGTTCGAGCAAGTCAATTATATGGACTCGTGATAGTGGTAGATACTTAACGGAGACTAGCCAACTACACAACACGCTACCGCTAAACCAATGAGGCAGTTTAATTACCCTAGACGCCTGGTTCGAGTAAGTCAATTAAGTATATGGACTCGTGATAGTGGTAGATACTTAACGGAGACTAGCCAACTACACAACACGCTACCGCTAAAACAACGAGGCAGTTTAATTACCCTAGACGCCTGGTTGGAGTAGGTCAATTATATGGACTCGTGATAGTGGTAGATTCTTAACGGAGACTAGCCAACTACACAACACGCTACCGCTAAAACAACGAGGCAGTTTAATTACCCTAGACGCCTGGTTGGAGTAGGTCAATTATATGGACTCGTGATAGTGGTAGATACTTAACGGAGACTAGCCAACTACACAACACGCTACCGCTAAAACAACGAGGCAGTTTAATTACCCTAGACGCCTGGTTGGAGTAGGTCAATTATATGGACTCGTAATAGTGGTAGATACTTAACGGAGACTAGCCAACTACTGTACACAACACGCTACCGCTAAAACAACGAGGCAGTTTAATTACCCTAGACGACTGGTTCGAGTAGGTCAATTATATGGACTCGTGATAGTGGTAGATACTTAACGGAGACTAGCCAACTACACAACACGCTACCGCTAAAACAACGAGGCAGTTTAATTACCCTAGACGCCTGGTTGGAGTAGGTCAATTATATGGACTCGTGATAGTGGTAGATACTTAACGGAGACTAGCCAACTACACAACACGCTACCGCTAAAACAACGAGGCAGTTTAATTACCCTAGACGCCTGGTTGGAGTAGGTCAATTATATGGACTCGTGATAGTGGTAGATACTTAACGGAGACTAGCCAACTACTGTACACAACACGCTACCGCTAAAACAACGAGGCAGTTTAATTACCCTAGACGCCTGGTTGGAGTAGGTCAATTATATGGACTCGTGATAGTGGTAGATACTTAACGGAGACTAGCCAACTACTGTACACAACACGCTACTGCTAAACCAACGAGGCAGTTTAATTACCCTAGACGCCTAGTTCGAGCAAGTCAATTATATGGACTCGTGATAGTGGTAGATACTTAACGGAGACTAGCCAACTACACAACACGCTACCGCTAAACCAATGAGGCAGTTTAATTACCCTAGACGCCTGGTTCGAGCAAGTCAATTATATGGACTCGTGATAATGGTAGATACTTAACGGAGACTAGCCAACTACACAACACGCTACCGCTAAACCAATGAGGCAGTTTAATTACCCTAGACGCCTGGTTCGAGCAAGTCAATAATATGGACTCGTGATAATGTTTCTACCATTATCACGTGTCTGGAGACTGCCAACTACACAACACGCTACCGCTAAAACAACGAGGCAGTTTAATTACCCTAGACGCCTGGTTGGAGTAGGTCAATTATATGGACTCGTGATAGTGGTAGATACTTAACGGAGACTAGCCAACTACTGTACACAACACGCTACTGCTAAACCAACGAGGCAGTTTAATTACCCTAGACGCCTAGTTCGAGCAAGTCAATTATATGGACTCCTGATAATGGTAGATACTTAACGGAGACTAGCCAACTACACAACACGCTACCGCTAAACCAATGAGGCAGTTTAATTACCCTAGACGCCTGGTTCGAGCAAGTCAATAATATGGACTCGTGATAATGTTTCTACCATTATCACGTGTCTGGAGACTGCCAACTACACAACACGCTACCGCTAAAACAAAGAGGCAGTTTAGTTAGGCCTGGTGGCGTGTTTGATAGATACTTGCCTTTAATAATATAATAATATCCTGGGACATTATTTACACACGGCCATCTGATCCCAAACTAAGCAGAGCTAGTCTCCAGATAACTCATATACGACATATACTAACTATTTTTCTTTTGTAAATACATTCTTATATAGATAACTAGCTGTGCCCCGCGGTGTTACCCGCGTTAAACTTTATAAATTATCACAGCTCCTCCCCCGTAAGTGATAATATGTAGCCTATATGTTGACCCGACCTCTTACTAATATTCATGCAAAATTTGAAGTAAATCCATGTTGTACTTTTTGAGTTTAGCCCGGACATACATACAGACAAACAGACAAAAAATCTAAAAACTATATTTGGCTTCCATATTAATTCTAGATAACGCCCAAAGTATCCTTTTAAAAAAAAAATCAATGTACAGTTTTGACTATCCTACGATTTTATTATATGTATAGATTAAACCTAGACTCAGGATAAACAAACATGTTCTTGCACACAAATATCAGTCCTAGGTGAGAATCGAACAAAGGCAAGCATTTGCCAACCCCGCCATCAAGCCCGCTACAGAAATTTGTGTACATTAACAGGTCTGTTTGTCCTGAGTCAGGGTGTAGGGAATTATCAATATAAATACTGTATTTAGCCGTTTTTTTGCGGCCCCGTAAATGCTTTTAAAGATATATATTTACAAAAGAAAAGTAGCATATGTCTTGTAATAATAATAATAATATCTGGGGACAATGTCACACCCTAGCCCCAAACTAAGCAAAGCTTCTACTATGGGTACCAGGCGACGATTACCGTACAAAATAGATGCGAAAAGACTGAATTGGTGTAATAAAAGATGTCTAAATGGAGTTCTCGCGAATGAACTCGAGGGTGGCCGCGAATAAACAGCCGTCGAGAGTCTCAATATATACATAACACGTCTACCAAAGTGAAATAGGATTGCAAGTGTGACCTTGTACTTATCTCGTGTTTTAGGTTCGATCCCTGACAGAACGAGTGTTTGCGTGAATTACAAATTGTTGTTTGTAAAGTCCCACGCGATACAAGCATTAGTATCTTTAATCCAGGTATTATTTTATTTATTCAAATTAATATTAATATAAAAAATCAAACACATAAAAGTATAAAAAACAATTCACAGGATCTACTTTAAAATATCATATTTTGTGCATATTTGTCTAATTCAATAATATTTACCAATCCATGTCATGTTTTTATTCCATTTCTATTTAAAACCACCTCCAAGAAGTAGTCCAATGTCAAATTATAATAAAACAAAGCCTATACCTATAGCCTCACCTTTTGACAATGATAACAGATAACCACGCAGAAAATAATAAATAATAATAATATCCTGGGACATTATTTACATACGGTCATCTGATCCCATACTAAGCAGAGCTTGTACTATGGAAACTAGTTAACTAATATACCTACTACATATACTACTTTTTCGTAGATACATACATATATAGATAAATTACACCCAGACTCAGGACAAACAGACATATTCATGCTCACAAATATCTGTCCTGGGTGGGAATCGAACCCACGACCTCCGGGGTGAAAAGAAAGCAATTGCCAACCACGCCAACAAGCCCGTCAACTTTAAACGATCCAAATTTAACGCTTAAGCAAAAATAGATTTGCATCATTTTAAATTCTTATGAAAGATAAGCGCAAGTTCGTCCGGGCATCCGGATGTATTAACTGTCTTTAGCCGTTTTTTTGCAGTCCCGTAAATGCTTTCAAAGATAATGGTATCTTAAGATGAGCTTACAACGGTAACAACTTCCTCGTACAGTTCATTCCGATTTCTTTAATACTTTAGTAGGTATAGATCTCTCCTCTGGTGCGGAGGGTAGTCCAGAAAGAATGGGGTAAGACGAGCCCTTGCTTAGGAAGCCAAGCGATTCGTTAGTTATTGCTATCTCTCTACAATCTATCTGCCTACAGTAAAATAATATTTCTTTAGCCTCTAATTTTATGGATCACATAACGTGGTTGCGGTAGAAATTGCAAGTTGAGAAAAAGGCTTATGCCCTCCCCAATTCTCTCTCTCTCTCTCTGACTTTATAAACATAAAGAACACGTTTGAAGAAAGTATTTGAAATGGCTTTTATAATCATTCAGACATACATATACATATTTTAGCATTACAGGAACTCCTTTCCTAAGGAGAGTGCCCATCAGTCTCAATTTTTTATCACGAAGTCAGCAAAGAGAAAGACAGCCCACCTGATGGTAAGCGGTTCCAGTAACTCACGGGAGTGTAATATGCAACACTCGGGGTTACAGATGCCTGTTGCCGATCATTATGAAACCTCCAATGCCCTACACTGTAGTCTCTTGGAAAACTCCTGATAGGGGAGTTTATGCCATCGAATGAAGTTTAGCTGAGATTGTAGCGGATAAGATCGTAAAAGTTCTAGAATGTGAGGATTAACCCGCTGCCGGTTGCAAAACGGCGATGGTAGAGGGAGGTGGTGGGCATTAAATCTAACATCTCTTACAAACGTAGCTCAGGCGATAAAACACAACAAACAAAGCCAAAGTAAATAAAAAAAAACAATAAAACAACTAAGTAAACTTGGACTATGTGATAGTGCTAAATTAAATGATTATCAAATTAAATCACTTTATTTGTTAAATTATGGTAGATGCCCTTTGTTTCCCGGACCAGAAAGAATAAAAGTGCCCTACAATCCCGTGGGTTTGTACTGGCTACCACCTGACTGCGGTGGTTACGGTGAACCCCTCCAAACGGCTTCGTTATAAAACCTTTGAGGGGAGGCTGAAGTCCAGCTGTGGACAATATCAGGCTGATGATGTGTAGATACATTTATACAATTATATATTGTTTTGTACAAGGTCCAGGTGTTTTAAAAGACGTGCAAAGTTCTTAAACTATTGTTGTAAGTGATTGAGAGCCATATAGAAAAAGCCCATTGTTATTGAAATTGAATTAATCCTCAGTTTATAAAGAGTAGAAAACACGCTTTTTGTGAAATTATATTAAAGCTCATTCACACTCTATCAAGCGAGTCTAATAACATCAATATATAATTTTAATTTGTGAATTTGTTACGGGAGTCACAGGGGAGCCACACAAATTGTTATCCAGTGCGGGAATCTAACCCAGGATGAAATGCGTCCTCCAACGCATCTCCACATCAGTAAAAGACTTGAGCCTCAAAGAAGTGCTCCTTGGTTATTTCGTTTGTGGTCTTATTTGTTACATGACTTGATCTCCCACATGCCTCTATTGTCCAGTGAAGCAGTAAAAGCCTTTTAAACTAATACTATAACTGTAAATAATGTCCAAGAAGAAACATGAACTAAAAGTCACAAGTCACAATGTATCTAGTTATTACTGTATGGCTCTATTACACTAATGTATCCAAAATTTTAATTTGTGAATTTGTTACGGGAGTCACATATTATATTCGTCACCTAATAATGCCTAGAAGATTTTAAACGAAGTAAAAGAGTGTTCCAGTGGACCCAGCATGGCAACAAACACCAATTAAATTAAAGAATAACACATACATATGCATCACTGCGAGCATAGCATAGACAATGCTGCCGCGCAATTTATAAATGCAGTTAAGAACATGTTGTTCACATGTTCTTTATTGCGGTTATAAATTGCGCGGCAGAATAGTAGAGCGACATAGCGTCCTGAGATCACCTGACTATAACCCGTTACTAGACTTATTCTGGCCGTCGGATACCTTAGGTATTCGAATGTACAACGATGAAACTTAAGGTATAACTTCATAGCCGACTGCACGCAGCAGCAGCAGGCGACGTATCCTCAAACACTCTGTTCTTACTTTTATGTTTTGTTGGAAGAGGAAAAGAAAGAACAACAAGAACAAAAAAGACACTACCTATGCTGAAAGTTATTCAATACTGATCAATAAGTTACTGACGAAAATGAAGCACTACAGATCTGCGATGGGGCGACTGTGTAGTCTGCCCCTTGGCTTGTAACAGAAGTTGTCTACGGAAGTTATTAGGTACATAGGAACCAGTAAGGTCGAGGCGAGGTGGGTCGTCGCCTGATGGTGATGTCGCCTACTTCTGTGTAAGCTATGAACCTATACCTTAACGATTGCAATCAACCCATAATATTTCTCGAAGTTAATGTACTAAACATTGTTAAGTTTCATAAACAAATTGAGGTAGGTACGTCCAGTATCGCTTAAGCAGACATGGGCCGTTGTACTGAATGTGAATGTATGTATACAAGGTGTAACATAAATAGAGGACTTATCTAACTTAAGAAGTATTACTATCTACCCACGAAAATAAACAAATTTAAGGAAACAGTTTGTGAATACCGAAAAGTATATTTTTGGCTCCCCATACGCAATGCATCATTTAATAGGCAAATTAAGCTCCTTAAGTTACGTCCACTATTTATGTGGCCTACCCGCATGTACAGTCAACGGCAAAAGTAGATGATCAAAGTCATACACTTAAAGCCCACTCACTTTAGACCACTTCACTGTCACACTGTTTTAAACGCAATTTACTATAATTAATATTAAATATCCGATTTCATCTACTTTATGCTTGACTGTACTCACACACACGCACTTGTATATAAAAGGATGAGACAGAGAGACATTAAGAAAGTCGCATATAGGATGCATAATGCTTTTATCTTACGTGATGTTTTCTATTAGTTACCAAGCATCTTTCATACACTACGAATAAAGTATCACCAAGATCTCCATATGAACAACGCCTTCAAATCTTTAATGTAAACTCTTTACGTGAACGAATAAGCTACAAAATTTAATGTTCCTCTTCAAAGTAACTAACAATAAATTAGATTGCTCTGAACTGATTACGCGCGTAGCTCTGAATGTACCATTTAAAAAAAACAGATATCTTATAACGAACATGTATCACATTCAACCTTCTAAAACCAATATCGGGATAAACTGACCGCTCAATAGGGTTTGTAGAGAGATGAACTCTTTCATGAAATCTGTACCGGATGCCGACATACACCATGATTCCTTAAATTGTTTCAAGTCCAAAATCTTGAAGTCACTCAAAACTACTGTTAACTCGTCGTAGGTATTTTATTGTTCTATAGCCTAAATAATCTCAAGTGCCGATTATTCGTCTAGATTTGGAGAATGTTGGTTAACCCGTAATTGGCTAGTGTGTAAGTCTAATTTGTTAAAAAATTACTCATAAGATTTATATTGTATGCACAAACTGTGGGTAAACCTGATGTTAATAAATAAATAAACTATAATACTACCAATAGAAACTGACAGAAAGTGGGAAGGACGCATAACCCGTAGAACCGATGGCTGTTGGGGCAGTTAGGTCTCGAGTGGTGAACTGATAGACGCCGGGTGGGAAGGAACGAAGACCCACAATGTGGAGTACCTTTCAGGATGGCCTATGCCCAGCGGTAGACGTCTTTCGGCTGATAGGATGTTTATTAACTACTAGCTGGTGCCCGCGACTTTGTCCGCGATAATTTTGAATGATGACCAATGTAACTACTTACTTCTAGCTTAATCTAAAAAATATAATTTTTGAAACAAATAAGCAATATAAATTGAATAAAACCTAACCTATAAATAACCTTACTAAGAAATAAATGAAAGACTACTTTGCTACTGTCATTTACAAAAAGGACCCGATATCATCAAGCAAAAATCAAAGAATACATATCAATTGTCCTGAAGTATAGTATAGTTCAGTAAGTCAAATAAAGTAAAATAATAATCAACGATGCATTAATCACAAATGTAACTCCCATTAGATTAGGTTGCGACATTTTGTGAACGAAACCATAGCGCGATCTAAAACGATGATTACGCCATCTACTAACAAAAATATAAACTTGTAAAGCGGTAAAATTAAGATGTGTGCATATATTTTGGGTGAGATTTAGGCGATCATCTATTGATTCATTTTTGGACGACCTATTTCAAGCATTTATTTATTTTAACCGATATGCCAATTAAGTTCCGCGATCTGAAAAGATATTAACGCCATCTAGTTACAAAATTGTGAACTTGTAGATCAATAAAATTAAGATGATATTTTTTGGGTGCGATCGTCTCGACTCAATTTATACTACGATAACTCGAATTTTAGATAAATTCGTGTTTTAATCCCAATTTGATTAAAATGACGCTTTTTTATTTGTTATAAAATTTACCAATAAAAAGAAGTTACAAATCTTATAAAACGCTTTACTTAGACGACCTTTTTTAACAACAAATTATTCCCTGGATTGCTTTATTTTTAACTGAAAGACCAAATACCAATTTACATGCGTTTAACTCAAAAAATACAGACTTTCATACAAACTTACAATCCTGAAATATATATTTATAATTTTTAGATGAAAGGCCATATACCAATTTTCATGCGTTTACCTCAAAAATGTCACATTTTTATACAATCTTACATCCCCTATTTGTCACCCTTAGGGGTGGAATTCTCGGAAATCTTGAAATAAATATTTTTAATTTTTAACTTGCATCCCCGATTGTATGCACTTCGGGATGGAATTTAAAAAATCCTGAAATATATATTTTTATTTTTAACTGATAGGCCAAAAACCAATTTTCATGGGTTTAACTTCAAAAATGTCACATTTTTCATACAAACTTACATCCCCTATTTTAAGCCCTAAGGGGTGGAATTCCCAAAAATCTTGAAATATATATTTTTAATTTTTAACTGAAATACTAAGTACCAATTTTCATGCGATTAACTACAAGTCACAGTTTACATAGAAACTTACGTACCCTACTTTACGCCCTTAGGGGGGAATTCTCAAATATTCTGAAATATATATTTTTAATTTTTTACTGAAATGCCAAATAACAATTTTCATGCGTTTAACTTTTCACATTTTTTATACAAACTTTCAAAAACCCTTCTTTAGTGGATGCCTACGTCATAAAAGGTACCTACTGTCAAAATTTCAAGTCTTTAACTCCAGCCGTTAAGGCTGTGCGTTGATATGTCAGTCAGTCAGTATAAACTTACATCACCTATTTTACGCCCTAAGGGGTGGAATTCCCAAAACTCCTGAATTTTTAATTATTTTTAATTTTTAACTGAAATGCCTAATTTCATGCGTTTAACTTAAAAATTGTCACATTTTTATACAAACTTACAATTTTACGCTCTTGGGGTTGGAATTTCCAAAAATGCTGAAATATATATATTTTTTATTTTTAACTAAAAGGCCAAATACAATTTTTCTTGCGTTTAACTTAAAAATTGTCACATTTTCCATACAAACTTACATCCCCTATTTTTCGCCCTTGGGGGTGGATTTTCTAAAAACCCTGAAACACGTGATTTTTTATTTTTAACTGGAAGGCCAAATACAAATTTTCATGCGTTTAACTTAAAAATTGTCACATTTTCCATACAAACTTACATCCCCTATTTTTCGCCCTTGGGGGTGGAATTTCCAAAAACCCTGAAATACGTGATTTTTTATTTTTAACTGGAAGGCCAAATACCAATTTTGATGCCTTAAACTTCAAAAACGGCAAAGTTTCATACTAACTTAGCGCCCCTGTTTTACCCCCTTAGGGGTTGAATTTCGAAAAATCCTTCGTTATTCCTTGTCTACATTATAAAGAAAATATTTGTGCAAAATTTCAGCTTTCTAAGCCCAAGGGTTTGGGCTGGGCGTTGATGAGTCAGTCAGTCAGTCAGGAATTGTCTTTTTATTTATATAGACTATCTAATTCAGATAATAATGGAAAGTTAGAAAATATATCTAGATGCAGATCTGTCAATCAATCTATCAACATTCAAACAAGAACCTATGTCTATAATATCGTTAGTCATGAATTATGATGAATGCATAGACAAATTGCTTCCGATGATCATAATCCTCATCACAAAGTAGGCTCAACATTGATACGAATTTCTGGAATAGAATAGTACTCACATTGTCTATAAAGCCTAGATTATATATGCGCGCGTTTTACATAAACAACCGCCTTAAGACATAATGGTAATATGGAAGTTAATTTAATATATATATACAATAGGAACTACCCACGGTTTACAAATACTAGTGTCAGTATATACTCATATTTATATATATTTTGGTGATCTGTAATGTGTACTTGTGTCCACAAAACACACCGATGACTGGCTAGCTGCTTATTGTCCTACAATTGTATGGTATATTTAAATTTCTTACCTACTTTTCCCCAATTTTCATCTATTTTTGCTGTTGACTGTACAACAGCAATAGTAGACGTTCAAAATAGGACGAGAGGTTAGGTTTATGAATGATCATGGATATTTGGCGGCATTATCAGTACTTATTTTTTTACACTTAACACACACGCACTTTAGAACACTTCACCGCTTTACTATTATTACTCAATGTAGCTACGATAGTTAGTGTTCAATATATGATTTTGTAACTGTAACTTTTGTTGTTGACTGTACTGCAAAAATTCTAATTCGCCTTTGAATTCCTCAAGAATAATATTTACTTTTAGTAGAGAACAACAACAATGAAACTCATCAACGTGATTACTGTTTAAGAAAACATGAAACGACTAAATATATATTTTGTTGTTAACAACCAATTTGAGCTTAATTATATGGAACCATCGCACATTTGGAGAAAAAATTCTATTCTAAAAAGATTACAAACAACGAATTCATTGCATAACTGTACTCAAAAACAGCAAGTAAAAGCTACATACGTTCTAACAGATAACCTGCTTGAATTATTGACATTACGAGATGATTAAACAAAAAATGCATCTACACAATTCATAAATTTATTAATTGTCCCAAACTAAGCACACCTTGTTCTATGGAAATCTGATATAGCTACTTACTCCATGTACTACTTATAGAGATAATTACACCCAGACTCAGGACACAGAGATATTTTAATGCATATAAATATTTGTCCTAGTTGATAATCGAACCTAATAACCGGCCCCGACTAATGTAAAGCAATAATTGAATGTAATGTAATTTAATAATATAATGTAACGGAGGTCTTTTATAATTATCTCTATGATATGTATAGATAAATATCTATTGTAATTTGTGAAAGAAATATACGTACAGACGCCAGCACATCCAGCTACCCCAATCTGTTTATATTTCTTTTATAGATTTTCAACTTTATCACATAAGCATAAGGTTCACTTTCAATTGGGGAAATTTGACAGATTGATGTGCTGGCGTCTGTACCTTGAAATATAAAAGAGTATGTCTTGTTGCCATGCCTAAAATGACGACTAAGTTACATTTAAGATCTCATGTAACACTTAGTCCGCAATTAAATATTGGAATTAATAACCAAAGCTAAAATAAAACTATTTGCATAAACAGCTTACAAGTATAAAACTAATATTTGAACCCTCTTAAGCAAGTAATGCTTGTGTAAGGAGACACCGATCTTTCGTAAAATTCAAATACAATTTTATTTACCATTTACAAAAAGTTCATAAAATGTTTATCAATTTGACTGTTTGTTTTAATTTGTGTCTATGTTACGCGATTTGTGCTTATGTTTTAAGTGAACCGATTATGACAATTCTTTATTTTTTCGATAGGTAACGCTTTCGGAATGAATATTCTTTTCGGATGAATGTACGCTCATAACTTCCAAACGATTGCAACAAATTGGATTAATCGATTTTCTATGTGTCTGTTATTTGTCAGGAGAAGATTTTTATGAAAAAGAAAATAACAAATAATATTAATATCAATATGTAAGAATAGCAGAAAAGCGAGTTTATTTTGTCGTTGTTTATTCAGCACTATTTATTTTCTCACCGGAAGGAAAATCTAAAAATGTTTTGATAACAATGCTTTAAATAATTATTAAAAAATTAGACTTTAAACAGTATTGACGGCAAAAAATATAATAATAATAATTTATTATTTTATGGCGGTACGAAGTTCGCCGATACGAGATAAAAAAGCTCAAATACTTATCTTCATATTTTCTATGATATTTTGAGTGACGCTTAATACTTAAATAATATTTAATGTACATAATATGTATGTTGTTATAAGGAATACAGTGCGGCGTTAAAATATTTATGTGTTTCAATCGTATGTTTTACGACATCGAGTTTATGAGTTAGTCCGTACCTCCTACTCACTTCTCCGCCCAATGTCGAGAGCTTTTAAATGCTTTTGTATCTGCATATACCTACTGCTAAGTAGTTAAGGAACAAGTATATGTACAGAATATATAACTACAACCAGATTCATATTAATATTTATTATTTAAAACGTTATCTTACTTTCTATCGTATGGGTGGTGGTTACACTTGTATCAGGGTTGGTCAAGCCGCGCACTAGACTTCTGACATGGCTTAACTTGCCCTCCGGAGCATCTAGACGCGGACTCATGTATGGGCTACCTACCAAATCAATGTGTACCGGTGAGAGCAATACCTCAAGAGGTTTGACAAGTAAATTACCTTCAACCCTATTAAATTCGCGAACAAAACTGACTAAAAATGCGAATTACTCTATTATAAATATAATAAGTGGACAAACTATGGAACGTGACAGCATTTTTATTGCCTAGGTAGCAAAGTCGGTTTTTATTTTCTTAGTCTTGTTTAGGTACTTAATCCATTATCGATATAGATAGTGTTATTGCGAAGTTTCTCAAGACGGCAACCCGTACTGCCGTCCTGAAGCTTAAATGTGGTTATCTAACAAGCCACATCAGAGTTATCGGCAGGCTTTGGTGTTATTTTAAAAACCATTTTAAATCACTTGATGTAAATTAGAAAAATTAAAAAGCTCGTCAAATGGGTACTGCTAGAAAAAGTACATCACCAGACACGCATCGAGTGCTGTGTTATATTATTCAACGTCACAATTACGAGAGAATTTAGAAGCTTATAGTTACTTGTGATGAAAAAGGAATCACAGTAGTTGAACCTAGAAGAACCGGCCAGTCCTGTCCCAAGAGATAGCTGATTCTGAAAAAGTTTTCTAAGGTCTGGCCAGACAATTACGGCAGATCTGTATTGTCAACAGTTTCAAGCCATTATGGAAAAGCAAGCCGTTAAACAACCAATACGGGTAAATTGTTCTAGTGCACTGCTGCTGCTTGACAACTCTAGACTCCTTAAAAATAATTTTAAAGAGGCAGTACAAACCGCTTTTATAAATTTTTTCTTCTCGCTCCTAATTTTTTTGGCAGCAATCCAATTAATGAACTTTAGCTATAAAATGGTGAAACTGCATTTAGATAGTAATGGTAGGTACCTACCTAAATTTTTTGATGGATTAAATATTTAACTTTGTTTAAAGAAAAGGTTTATTTTTTTGTAGGTATAACATAAGCATACTCGAATAATAAATAAAAAAGTAAAGCTCGTGTTATAAATAGAAACGTTGATTTTAGTCGGATATTTATGCAAGATTAAAACTATCTACAGTTAGTGCAGTTTAATTTTCGTATTTTATTTCACACCCTCCAAAAATATAATGTATAGTACTTACTATGCAAAAATGCTGTTTCAATCAAAGGTTTTGTATTTGGCTGCATTTAAATGACTCAAAAGATTACAGAAATAACAAATTTTCATAAATTACTTAGGTATATTAAAATTCACTGGTCTTAATTGTGGCAAAGTGACTTTAACTGCATTTTAATCTAACAAATGGTTATGTCAGAAATCGTAATGGTAAATTATACCATTTTCAAAGATTTTCTTTGTTAGAAGAAATAAGTATTTTATTCAATATCGTAATTGGTTATTAAATAACACTAAAAATAAACACTAAAATGCCGTTAAGGTATGCTCAACGGCATTATAGTCGTGGTTTTAATGAACAGTTTGGCCCTTTTTTGCACATTACTCAAAAATTAACTTCGGTGTTTAACGCATTGAAGTTTGAGAACGGCAGCGGTGAGGACTAATATGTCAATATCAGCGGCCCCCTGAGCTGTGGCCCGAGCCCTAAAAGGGTGGCCTCGGGTATTAATCGTTTAATATAAGCTACTGGTTAAGAGCCTTCTGCGCTAGCCAAATGCTCATTGCCTTCAATTGTTTAATTTTAATATTGTACAACTAAATTTCAAAATAATAGATTAATTTTTTTAGACTAATTATATTATTGTAATTTAAATACTGTGTTCGACTATGTTTGTGTACTGCATTTTGAACTTGGCAAGTACAAGTGTATGTTAATACCCAAGTGCTGAATAAATTTCATTATTTCATTTTATTTCATTTCATTATGGAAACCCATGGTCATCTTGTATAAGGCTTCTGGCTAGCTCTATCTACCATGACAACCGGGGCTGCCAGTAGGCGGCTTTATGTGCTCTCCGCTTTTGCTCGAATGCTCTCCGGGGCAGGGTGGGTTGTTGAGGAATTCGTCAACGACCCTGACATATAGATTAAACATAATTTTTACATGTAGATGTTACGGTTTGAGAAACAACTAAACATACGGCTTACTCCCTTCACACACAGTCGTAGAAGCTCGTAAAAGCAGTGTGTATTTTAGGAGAGTGCTTACAAAAATGTGTTCCATTCAATTTCTTATTTGCTCCTAACATGGTATTGAATAATAATATGCTAACAACGTATATGCAAAGTAGGTATATGCGTACCTACTAGTATCCGAGCATAATATGACGTTCCTCATATTTTGCTTCACGAGCATGCAACAACATTATATGCAAAGAGTATATTATCTCATTTGAATCAAATTAATTAATGGACAGATTATGTCAACTATACTGACTAATCATTATACTATTAAATTACTATACTTTAGTTTTATATGTACAGCGTAATATTTTTTCTCAAAAAGCGATGCCTTTAGCCTTGTTCTTAATAGCCTAATAGGTAATATTTTAAAATCCGATGGTTCGTCGTTAAATATTTTGACACTCATTCGCATATTTTATTGTTTTTTTGTTTATTAATTGAAAAGGCATAAGTTATCTCTTAGAAAGTACGTCTAAATAATTACAACATTAAAGAATAGTGTTTTACATCACGTCAGCTGAATATCGTTCAAAGATATCCGCAATGCAATTGTATCTATCATTTATAGGAATATGCCATGTAACAGACGGGTTGGCGAACGGAGGTACTATGATGGAGAGAAGCAGCTGCCTATTCTATAGTATATTATTCTTCAAAACGAGTACGAGACGAGCGCCCCACAAGAGACTTAATGGGGTGTTGATATTCGTTACAATTCACCACACACCATAAAATAATTACAACATCATCGGTCCACCCGCACAAGATCATCGGTCCATCGGTCAATTAAAAAAAACCATGTCTTGACCTTTTGGTCAAGACATGGTTTTTTTTAATTTCTAATAATAATAACGGAGTCCATTACTGTCCTCCAGCAGTTCAAGGCCCTCCTCTCACAATAAAAGGGCTGGCCTAGTGTGTTTTGGCAGGCTTAGGTAACGATGACGGGCCATTTGGCATGGTTGGTAAATGCTTACGTCACACCGCAGGTCGTGGGTTCGATTCCTACCCAGGACAGATACCTATTATTTGTGTGCATGAACATGCCAGTTTGTCCTGAGACTGAGTATAATTATTTGTATTAGTATGTATTTACAAAAGAAAAGTAGTAGGTATATGTAGTATATTAATTATCTTGTTTCCATAGTACAAGCGCTGTTTAGCTTGGTATCAGATAGCAGTGTGTAATAATGTCAGCCATGCAGGTTTCCTCACGATGTGTTCCTTAACCGTTTAAGTATGTAATCATTTATATGCTCATGAATTCGAAAAGTCAGTGGTGCGCGCCTTGCGTCGGTTCGGTAGAGCTGGTGTAGAGTCCAACACTCTACACCTCTGACTCCACAGTTCAACGGTTTAACCACAAGGCTACCTCATAAACTCATTGCTTACAATAAATCCACAGTATCATCTCAATCGTGTACATAATATTGTATTTAAGTTACAATAATAGACAAACAAACATAATGTACAAACCGGTATAGATATGTATGTTTTGTTTGTCTGTCAAAGTCAAAGTGTAACCGCACCGAATTTAATCAGAAAGAAACAAGGAAAAGTTAGAAACTGGTTTTTTTAAGTTTACGTGTGGTCTAGGCTGCCTAATCGCGAAGGATCCCCGGTGTTCTTGGACACACTTATGGAGTATAATAATGTCACGCCCATCTGTTTAAGGCACCTTTGGGACCGGTCACCATGGCCGTATTCAACCTCGAGGACATTATCGGTAGTAAAGACTTGTATAACGTGTAAAATCAATATCGTAGATACTTGTGAGTTCATTCTAGACACGAAATAATGTAAATAATTATACTTAAATATTTTGGGATAATTAAACTGCTATCTGTTCTCAAACAAGGTAGAGCCTATACTATGGCAACCAGACCACTGATAAACATACTTATATATTTCTAAATACATACATATTATAGATCAATTACACCCAGACACTGGACAAATAATCGTGCTCATCACATAACATTCTCTCTCTCCTGAATGGAGATCGACCCCACAACCTGGTGTTCTACCGCACGTTTCCTAATGACTTAATCAATCGTTTAATCGGCTACCATGACCACATGTGACGTCATAAATGGCCCGGAATGATTGTCAACATTGAAGCCGATTTAGTGATTGATTAAGTCATTTTTAATCATTATTTATTTGAACCCCATTCACGAAAACGATGTTCGGCGACTTAGCCGGTAGAGCCCCTGGACACAATCTGGCTTACCGATCAAGGTCACTAAACCAACATGCCAGTCGAATAAGTTTTAGAAGATAAGTAAACAAAATACTCGAAGAAAACAATGTTCATTTCCCCACAAACATGCCGATCAATTGACGCACTTTGTATGAGAAGAAACGAATATTTATTGCGTATTTTACACAAAAATCAAGTACTTAATTCCGTTGCGTAAGTAATTTAGAAATGTATTGTTTTTAAAAAGAGGACTCAAAGCTTGCTCTCGCGCAATAAATTTGTGCATAGCGGGGAGTTTACAAATATGCAATTCACGGACAAAATGCACACCCATTAGTACAACTTTAAATGGGTCACACAAATAGTCGCCTTGTATGGGCATCGTACCCGATACACGTGTGTCCTGAGCTAAGCCAATTCGTAAAAACGGATCATCTTGAATCTTGAGACCAGCTCAAAAGAAATTATCGAATATAATTTGATATAAAAACTGCTTTATAAATAAAAAAAAACAGAGTTAAAAAGTATAATAATTTAAGCTAAAATATTAAATTATACGTAAAATTTAAAGTAAGTTAAAATTAATGAATAATTTTTAGTTAGTTTTAAAGTGGCTCTTATTTTTAAGACTTCATAATTTTTCTTTCCAGTGACTAGAGGACTGTCGTTACTTAGTTGGGAGTGATCCTGCGTTATGACCTTCTAAGGGTGAGTGTTGCATCCTCTCAAAAGACTAATATTTGTTAAATTTGAATTTTATAGCATTATTCGCAATGCAAAGCGTAATGCTATATAATTCAAATTTAATCATTTGGAAGGTATTATAAATATGATATAATCTTTCACATGCAACATATCAGTCGGCCATGTTTCTAGAAAATAAAGCCGATAGATAATACCTACATCCTCCGGAAGGGTGTTAGCAAGGTAATCCTAAATTTGATCTGCCAGTGTGTATCGTTCGTAGCTTAACGCAGAGCGCCTACCCCGGATTGGTAGATGGTGCAGGATCGAGACTCGCCGGACAATTAAATTTATGATTTCCCGTTTTTGTCTTAGTCTGGTTGTTTTCTTTGTATTTTATGTAGGTACCGTGAAAAAAGTATACCGTGCTTAATTGTCAACTTTGCTTATGTGAGGCTACATGGCGTTGTGTTATATATATGTCCCGGCTGTTTATTAATTTTTAATATCTATCTATTAGCCGTGTGGTGACGGCGACGAATATCAGAGTAATCATCACCCCATCTCACCCCGGAGGGGCGGAGAAATCGAACCGAGAGAATATTTACCAGAGGAAGGACAGCAGCTTCTTTCTGAGTACCCTGAACATCATACTGCGATCGCCAACCCGACTGCCAAGCTAAGTGATTACGGCATATTCCTCCGAGATGTTCTTTGGAGGGGCTATTGTCCAGCAGTGGACTTTTTATACTTGTTATGATGATGACGATTAGGCCAACGAAGATGATTTTTTAAAAAAAGTCTTCCAATGTCGACAGGGCCCGTCCTCATTAATCTATTAGTCTAATAATATATAAAGTCGGGTTAATTACACCATTCATAACTAAATAACGGCCCAACCTATGTAATCAGTTTTGATTTGTTGTATTTGTCTCGTTGTAGAGCTCTACAACGAAATAATTGGAGTATTCTACACAGACCAGTGCCAAGCACTTAAATTTTGGATGGATGTGTTTGTCTCCGCCCCGAATAACATAATAACTATTAAATTACACCGAAAAATCCAGCATATAAAAATTGAGAAGACAATTCCATTTCTCATACCTACATAGGTCATGTACGGAACTCCTATTTTGGACGATGACATTGTTTGTACCTACATATGTATGTGTTTGCAAAGGGTATTTAAAAGAAGTGGAAGCTTAGGTGTCTATTCGCTCCGTAGGTATTTTATTTTCGTGTATAAACCTATCTACATCTATACATACCTACATATGTACATCGGATTTTTTAAAAAGAATAGACAATTCTAGAATCCTTACTTAGTGTTTCAAGGATTACACCTTATTTGTTAGAATAAAATGTAATTAACATTACATATTAACCAAAAAAGAAAATGCTCCAGCAGCATAAATATCATACCTACTGCTATTTTTTCTTCTTATTGGATGGAACCCATTAGAATGTTTTGTTGAAGACTGTCGCTGCCGCCAGATCTTTGCTGGAGTAAGATTGAATATCGATAACCTACACACCTAGGTAACAATATTACTTACATCAAAGGCTTTAAATTATGTACACAAAAGTTTGCAAGCTACCCCCAATGATAAAATACTAATCAATTTAGAAGTTAATCAATCAAATAAATAAGCAGAAATTAATTTAATTGATTGAAAAATATGTACCTATATATTAGGTCTTTACCTATGAAATTGCCGTTCTGCAGTACTGGCCATTTCAAATCAAAATAATTTTTGTTTGGCTAAGAATTCTAATTTCAAATTAATTTTATTTTAAAAACATGGATTCTTTTTTCCAAAAGTAGTCATTTCTTTATTGATTAGTGTTACATTTTCATCGCATTTCAATCTTTTTCGTCATCATGGATACGTTAAAAATTCGAGTAATTATGGAATATGAGTACCGTCGTGGCAGCAACGCGGCACAAGCGGCACGCAACATCAACGACGTTTACGGAGCTAACACTACAAACCAACGCACCACCTGTTATTGGTTTGCTCGCTTCCGTTCTGGAAATTTCGACCTGAAAAATGAACCTCGCGGTCGTCCGAAGACTTTGGTCGACAATGACGAATTAAAGGCGGTTGTGGAAGCTGATGATACACAATCTACGGCTGAATTAGCAGCAGCTTTCGACGTTAGCGTCAAAACAATATTGGTCCATTTGCGTCAAATTGGCAAGGTAAAAAAGCTTGACAAATGGGTGCCCCACGAACTCAATGATCGCCAGCGCGAAGTACGCGTCGAGACGTGCCTTGCACTGCTCAACAGACACACAAATGAAGGAATTTTGAACCGCATTGTTACCTGCGATGAAAAATGGATTCTGTTTGATAACCGCAAGCGCTCAGCAAGTTGGTTGGATCCTGGTTCAGCACCTAAACAATGCCCTAAACGAAAACTTACCCCTAGAAAAGTGATGGTCACTGTTTGGTGGTCTAGCGCCGGTGTGATTCATCACAGCTTCTTACCAAACGGGGTGAGCATTACTGCAGATGTGTACTGTGAAGAACTGAGCACAATGATGGAGAAGCTGGCGCATCTCCAACCAGCATTGGTCAATCGCTCGTCTCCGCTGCTCCTGCACGACAACGCGCGACCTCATACTGCACAGCAGACGGTCTCCAAGTTGCAAGAACTGGGGTTGGAAGCTCTCCGTCATCCGCCCTACTCACCAGACCTTGCGCCTACAGACTACTACTTTTTCCAGAATTTGGATAACTTCTTGGCGGGAAAAAAATTCAATACCCGAGAGGCAGTACAAAATGCCTTTGAAGAATTTGTTGCCTCCCGTCCAGCTGATTTCTTTAAGAAGGGCATCAATAAACTGCCACTGCGATGGCAAAGATGCATTGATTGCATGGGTGATTACTTCGATTAATACAAATAAAAAAATTCATGAAAAAAATTCGTTTAAATTTTTTCATACAAAACGGCAATTTCATAGGTAAAGACCTATTATCTACCGACCTAATTGGTTCAGTGCTTATACAGGGCGGGACGGAGGTTTAATTACTAAACTACGCTTCACATGTGGCGCAGTGGTTAAAGTAGTCACCTCGCTACCATTTCGGCACCTACGTGTTCCGGGTTCGAAGCCTGTACAGGATAACTATTTGTGTAGTTAATTCCAGACAATAGAAAAACAACCAAAATTCAGAGGAACTACACACACTAGTACATGGCGGTGTGCCAGTTTATGTGTTCTCTCCCTCAAATGCATTTTTATAAATTACCCATATTACTGCCATGGAATAGGTACCTACATATTATATGTAAGTAGATGTTTAACTAATTGACTTGTGCACAAATTGTTTTCGCAAAATATTCCCTAGAGGGTTCTACAGAAAATCTCTGTTTTATGTTCACTGTGAGCACGTAGTACCCAAGCGGATGCTTTTGTTATTTTTTCTTAGTGCCGTGCCACTTGGTCACCAGATGGACAGCCGTCCGGCTTAAGATAAAACATAAAAAAGCAAGAACATTGTTTTGAACACTTCCAAGACTTTACATTCATGCTAAAAGAATACGGTAACATATGTTGTAAACAAACGCAAACGCTGTAAGTTCGAATTTATAATCACTGATTGCATTACGATTTTATTTTGAACATCCGTAGTACACTAAATAGCTATCGCCGGTCAAAACAGTAATTTGTACTAAGAATTTACCCAATCTACCTATATCTCTCGCACCACATTCTTTGGATAATGTATGTCCAGAACGAATCAAAACAAGGCTACTGCCGTGACTGGTAACTTCCGCGGCGCGGTGAGATGCACTCACAGGCTCGCAGCCGCACCCGCCGCCCTCACCACTCATTGTTACGTCTAGTATTCTAACACATGTGGAGTTTCGACATACCTTTAGGTGTGAACGGAGCGGGAGGCGGCAGGGTCGGCCGCCGATCTGTAAACAGTGGTTATCGACGCGCCGCCACTTGCCTCCACGGCATCTCCGGCTACTGCGCTATATTTATCCGCCGTGGAACTGACGCGGGCGGCTAAATCCGTTCGGCGCCGAGCGATGCCGGCCTCCTGCAAACCACAACCACGTCACGAAGAGTCTAGGTGCACACCGGCACTCCCCCGACGGCAGCGACGGCTGAACACCTCGCAAAGCGGAATTCGCGAGCGCTACACTACACCGAGTACCCGAAACAAGAGAGATTCGCTCAGCGCTTAGCATTAGGTAGTAATGAGAGAACATTTTACTCACCCGAGGGCAGTTCCTCAGTAGGACTTGTGAGCTGGCGCTGGGGCAGCGGCGACGCACGCCTGGTGATGATAGTAGGACGGCGCGGGCGTGCGGTAGTGGTGATGTGGTGGCGGTGAAGCGCGGTATGCATCCGGCACTGGTGATCCGCCGCGGTACCCTGCCAACTGACAGCTTGGGGGTTCGAACAGGTCGCGAAAAGCCGGCGGCAACTGCTCGGGCGGTGGTTCAGGCGCGGCATACCACCCGGACGTAGCCGCTCGGAACTCTTCCGCGGCCAGTGAGTACGGTTGGGGTGAACAGTAAACGGCGGATGCCGGGAGTCTGGGTTCACTGAAGTCATCGATCGCATCAACTGGTTTGTCGTAGCGCGCACATTCCGCGCCGGGTTCTCTCTTGGGGCGACACTCGAAAATCCTCGGCTTGACATCGGGTTTGACGTCCCGCTGTTGACCGAGCGCGTCGGCGGCACTGAGCGCCTCCTGCGCCACTAGTGCCTCCTGCGCCTGCTGAAGCTGCTGTTGTCGCTTTATCGCTTCCTCCTTTTCTCTAAGCGCGTCTTTCTTTTTAAATCGGCGCCGCCGTCGTAAATATGAACCGTTATCAAACATGTTATAAGAATCTGGATCGAGGGTCCAGTAACTACCTTTACCAGGCTTTTTGTCATCCCTCGCTACTTTCACAAAGCACTCATTGAGGCTCAGGTTGTGCCGTATAGAGTTCTGCCAACCCTGTTTGTTTTCCCTGTAGTAAGGGAACCGTTCCATTATAAACTGGTAAATCCCGTTCAATGTAATGCGACGTTCAGGAGCGTTCTGTATCGCCATGGCTATCAGAGCTATGTAAGAATAGGGAGGCTTGACCATGTCTTTGGGTGTTCCAACGTGCTGCTGGTGAGGGTGAAGGTATGGCGCCCCATAGCCGTAGCGGTACTGCTCGTAGGCATAGGGCGCGACACCGGCCGAGTAGCCGCCGGCGGCTCCGCCGCGGTACGCATAGGGGCTTTGTTCACCGAACAACGCGTGCATCGTGGCCGACCACGTTCACTCTCGCAACATGCCCGACCCTCGACCGCGGATCCTCCGACGCGCTGCTCTCAGGGCAACAAAACGACGACTGACCGATTTTGTTTAGATTCACAACAAGGCCGGTTTACATAGCGGAGGCTCATCGAGAGACGAATGAGCGGGTCGATGGGAGCGTGCCGCGGCCCGCCCCCGGCGACGTCTCTTTCGCGCTCGCGCTGTGCTCTCGGCGCATCTCTATCGCTCTATTCTGTTGCCTCACGCCCTCCGCCCCGCCGAGCGCTTGGGCGGCACGTTCACCCTCGTCATAGTCCTGCCCCTCAGAAGACACTCCTCAACAAAGTCCTATATCCTGACCCATTGTCCACACATCTGTCGACTAATCTACCATATACCCGTTTTGTTCCGTTGGGCTACATTTACTCTAATAAAAAAATCTAAATTAATTTTCAAATTCAGTTAGCAGTGTAGTGTCCAATATTGTAGGTAGGTACGACAATAACTTTGTATCTCAAATCTGTTGCGAAATTAGGTATCAAAATTAAGTTTTTTGACGAGATTAAAGATATGCAGGTATACCATAAATATTTATGTACCTATGTAGATTGTAGAAAAAAATAATATAATACCTATTAGGTTACGATTATACCTACTTTGTAAAGGTTGTATGTATACCTACCTAAGCTGTTTGATGATAAGTTAGCTACCTAGCTTTGGATACCTTCGAATGCATAATCCAGCAGTCCTCACAAACACACATACCTATCATAAAATTGTAAGGAAGTAAAAAACCAAGTATTATCTTGTACCTAGGTTTTTTTTAAATTTAATTATTGTAGAGTTTATGTTTTAATTTTATAGTTTGTAATTATATTATTTTTATCTATAGTTTGTAATTATATTATTTATATCTGTACTTTCTCTACTAGATATGTATTGGAGATCATTGGTCATCTCCCATGTCTAGTAGAGAAAGTATCAAACATATTTCTATTCTCTAATGATATATCACTCATATTTAAAGTAGATGGGAAAGGGAAGGAACTTGTAGAACTGAATAAAACTCTTGGCCTTATATTGAATTCGTTTCCAGAAAATAGGTAGCCTTATAACTAAGTACCTACTTATTTAATTCTCCGGAACTAACGGTGACACTCAACGATCATACAGTATATAGATTTAGTTCCGTGGAGCGTTTTCTTGGGAGTTCATATTGTAAAAATATCTGCCACATTAGTAAGTTCAGGTTCCTATGTTGTTTGGAATATTATAAAATTATCTGACATACCAATTGCTAGACTAGAAATATTTTGCCTATTCTATAGCTTGTCCGGTAACATCCTACTATAGGGCTCAATAACTGACAAAAGTGCTATTTTCATATTACAAAAACGAGCAGTCAGAGCTAAGCATATAAATAGTCTAGGCAGTCGTGATTCTCTACGAAAGTCCTTTGAAGTGATACTTAAATATACCTACTGTTCCATCTCAATATATAGGTATCTACACATCTATAGGTATATATCAGAATATTAAGCTGTAAGGATAAATATAGAAAAAAGAGTGATTTGCAAGCTATAAGAAGCTAGTTCAAAACACTCATTAGATGTGTACTTATTGGGTAAGGACACATCTAATGAGTGTTTTGAACTAGTAATTAAGTAATTCACTACTAATGAGTGTATTGATGATAAAGACATGTGGCGGTCGGCACCTACCTGCTGATAGTTCACTGGGGGTCACATAGCAATAGTTATAGACATACTTTCTAATCTATTAGAAGCTAAATAAAAACAATAAACTAAATATTATAAATAAGAAAAACAAAACTAAAAGTTTTTCCTATTTATAATATTTTGTTTATTGTTTTTATTTAGCTTTCGATGTGTTATTTAAGATTTTTTGTTCGAGAAGGCGGATTTGGGTGGCTAAATTATTGAGGTTCATCATATAAATATTTGGTATCTTATCTACATCTGGATCCAACTCTACCTTACGGAACCAAAATAGAGTCTGACACCTAGATAGGCACCTACTCGGATAACGTCTATTTCGAGACACTCATACCCAGTTAGGTACACTAATATCTGAGCGTCTCTGTGCTTGGGAGGGTACTTTGAGGTACCTACTTCCCTTCAGAGTCTGTCTAAATGTCACTTCAGAGGGCGATTAGTCGGCTTGAACTTGTCTGACACTTTAACAGTATCTAACGATAAAGTAAGTAGAGTTAATTTAATTTCTTTTCTTTCTGTACATAATTAGGTTTTCAAGATTTACTGTGGCCAAAACCAATACATAATTAATTAAATTAAAAAATCTAACAGTTGTACCTACAATATGAGATTAAAGTCTAAAATTATTGACATTATAGCATGTTAACACAACACTGATATTAACAAAAATAAATTGACATACCTACCTCTATTATCTAGTACTAACCTACATAATGTAGAGCGCTGTGAAGTCTTTGCTAAACTATGATTATAACCCAAAATAATAGGTTATTTAATGAATACATTAAACATAATATTTGTACACAGAAAAAGAAAGCAACAAAAGTGTAGGTAATAACTTACTTTATACATCAAAAGTAATGCCTAATTATAAAATAAACAATAGATACCAGTCATCACTGCCTACTCATTCATAGAAGCCTTCAATATTTTGTTTTTGAAGTTGTTTTCTGATAAGGCATATAATATACCTATTCTTTACTAAGGTCACATAAACAAAAGTTGTATTATACTAGCTTTGCTGAAATAAACTTTATAAATTAGAGCCTGTCTATTATTCAGATATATAAGCTATACTACAAAGTTCATCAAAATACGATTGAATTTTTGTGTGAAAGATTAACAATCCATACTCACAAACTTTCGATTTTATAATATTATTAGGATTTTTTGTAGGGGGTATTTTGTTGATTACTTGGATGCAATTGTAGACCTATGGTGTAGAACAGCATGTAACGATTTTATACTTTACAATAAAAGGGTACCTATCATGATTTTAGACGTAGGTATTAAATTTTAATAATGTTTCTTAGTAACGATGATGATCAAACGAGACGTAAGATATTATCTTTATATTTTTCTTTTAGAAACGGAATTCTAAAATTTTAAATATCTCGTAATAAGGATTCCAAATAATGACATAAACACACACAAGTTGCTAACGAACTAAGCAGTTGAAACCAAAATAGATGTAGTAGAACGCCCGAAAATATACGTAGATGTATACAATAGAATATAATACAATAAATACAAATACTCTTTATTTTACACCAATATTTACATGTAAAGTAAACAGTAGTAGGTATTAGATATACCTATCTTTGACTAGTACAAACGCCAGCACATCAAGCTGCCCCAAACTGTCAAATATCCTCAATTGAAAGTGAACGTTATGCTTATGTGATAAAGTTGGAAATCGATAAAAGAAATTTGACAGATTGGGTTAGCTGGATATGCCGGCGTCTATACAATTGGCGGTCTTATCGCTTACTGCGATCTCTTCCAGGCGACCTTAGGATGAACAAGATCAGTAAGAAGAACAGAACAGTAAAATACAAAATGAAAATATATCAGCGTATTTCAATTTAAAACATTAATATCTGTATTATAAAATGAAAAGTGTTATATTTTTCGATATCAGTTGAGTCGGTGTACTTACTTTAAAAATATTGAATCACGACATATTATGTCAACATTTTAATGATACCTAGGTACTTGATTTCTTTTCAAGATCGTCAATGACATTGTCATAAAAATATTGCTCAATTTTTTTATTTGTGGATTAATTATGATTTGTGGATTAATGTCTGGATCAGTTACCTACTAATTGATTACCTAGGGTAATTTTTAGGGTTCCGTACCCAAAGGGTAACACGGGACACTATTTTCTAGATCGTCAATGAAAAAGTCATAAAAATATTGCAATTTTTTTTTATGTGTATGTGTCTGGATCAATTACCTACTATATGATTACCTAGGGTAATTTTTAGGGTTCCGTACCCAAAGGGTAAAACGGGACCCCATTACTAAGACTTCGCTGTCTCTATGTCTATGTGTGTCTTTTGGCTGATATCATGATGATGATAAAGATACAACAGAATAGTTATTAAATACTTAATTTAAAAAATAAGGCTAGGAGTATTATCACCCAGGTACATTTTCGGGTTCGAGCCCCGCACAGGACTACTATTTGTGTGACCCATAAATTGTAAGTCTAGTAAAGTAAAGGCAAGGTAAGAGTAAAAGATTGCCGCGCTACATGGATTCAATTCCATAGCGCAGGCGGTGGCTTTATTTTATAACGGAAAGGTAGAGATTAAGTTCTTTTAAGTTTTACAAATAAATATCTTTATGCGACCCGCTAAAAATATTTAATGTTGTGTCTCTGCTCAACATGTTACATATATGTTCTTATTGTAAGTGCTTGCTAAATGACTACTGCCTCAACGAGCTTGTGTTTTGGGTTTGGCCCCGTACAGAATAACAATTTGTGTGACCGACATATAGTTGTTCTTAGTCTGGGTGCGTGAGTTGCATGTTTTTAAAGTACCCGCGACACATGGAATTATTTCCCTAGTGCCAGCACTAAGAAAATAAACTAGTCTTTATAAAATACGACATAAAACTTATCCGCCAAAAGTAGTAAGTTGGTATAAACGTTGCATTCAACTTGTGGCGCAGCTATTAAGACACTCGCGTCGCGGGTTTGATTCCCGTGCAGGACAACTATTTGTGTGATCAATAAATAGGTGTACTGAGTCTGGATGTACCTCGTGTCCGTCAATTATATGTTTCTAAAGTACTCCGTGGCACAGGGACTAATTACCGTAGTGCGGGCGTTGTCTAAAAACACTCAATTTTAAACATTACATACCAACAGTGGTACGCTTCTTCTTCTTATCGTGTCGATGGTAAGAATTATATTCTATCTTCCCAAATTGGACAACGCTGACCCCTTAGGCTGAAGCGTCATATAAGTCCTGAAGGGAACAAGAGACTGGACAGGACTGGAGGGACAAACGGATAAATGTGCCATACTTTGGAGGAGGTAATTTATCATATGGCGAGTGGTACGCTAATACCGCGTAACTAAAAATGTTTGTTTTTCATTGTCAATATTTTGTTGAGGACGGTATTAAGACAATCTTTTTTCAAATCGAATTCTGTTATTATCTTTCATCAAGTACCCACTTGTGACTCGTTTGGTTTCACATAAATAATCATTTTATTTGCATATAAATATGGATATAACAATGTTCTAAATCAATATTTTTTATTAATTTTTCGGTATTCAAATATGTTTAATTATTAGATAATATCAACTTGTTAAAAAAACTACATAAATCAAGGATGTCTTTAAAATTAAATGAATAGTCGGTACACTCACACAATTTATTTAAGCTTAATCTTATTTACCTTATAACGTCTCAGCAAAGCAAAACACTGAACGAATATTTCGTTCAGTGTTTTGCTTTACTGTGACGTTGTATAAATTCACTATAGCAATATGTTTATAATTCGGAGATCTTAAACCCGGTATAGACTTAGGCTCGCACTATAAATTACTATATTAATTTATCTCATCACAAAACATTTCTAAGGATAAACATGAGTGAAGAAGAAAATATAAGATTATATTTGAGTTTATTTGTACCTACCAAAAATGAGATAAATAAATGATCTATTAATCTATCATCACTCTTTAACATACCTACGAATCCAAGGTGCGGAAGTTAAAATGCCTTGTTGACACAGCCAAACGTGTGAATTAAATGTTATTTCTTCTAACAAAAAGTCGACACGGATCAATAAGTTCTTTAATAGAAGCTACCTGCAGGCTTGGGATTAAGAAGCTTCCGTTTTAAACAAAGTCTTATCGAAAGTCTTTCCTTAATGGTACGAATACAAGTGTGATAAGGGTGACGGGTGACGCATGCTAAGTTGTACCTAAGTTTTGCAAATATAAAGCCCCTTTTGACTGAGAGTTTGCAGTTGGAAAGTCTTTTACCTATATAATCCGGGCAAAGTTCTACTGTACCGTACATTCAGAAAATGGACATCTTACTGAAGGCGCTGATATCGGGTAAATAGGTGTTTTCCGTGAGTTGTTAGCCAATACTACCAGGTTTATTTTGTTAAAATACATCGGTAATATCAAACATACTAAACCTTAACTTACGTACGTCCATTGCTTACGTTACACCTTTTTCTTTTTATTTTCTTTTTTTAATTTATTTATATAAAAGGTACAAGGTAATATTAAGACCTAGCACTGTGTCCCACAAAACAGTATAGACTATTTGACTGTGGGATCAAGATAAAATAATATATTGCTAAAATTCATTTACTAGGTAATGGAGTACTTCTCAAGTATTTAATTTATTTCCGTTCAACCGATTTCTCATCACTCAGCTTGTCACCAATCTTTACTCGGTAAGACCGTGAGTGAGGTAGTATGAGTGTTTTTTTATGATTTTGGAGACATACGAGCTAGCGGCCCACCTGATGGTAAGTGGTAACCGCTGCCTACCGCGAGATAAATACTCTTTTAAACCTCGTTTAAAGAAGGATATGTCGTAGCGCTGAGGGGTCACCGCAGCAGGTAGTTCATTCCAGAGCCTGCAAGTACGTGGGATGTATGAACTCTGAAAGCGAACCGTGCTTGGCGAGATCGCTTCCAGGTGGTACGGGTGAACCCTACTGCGAGTGCGCGTGGTGCGATGATAATAAGGGGACGATGGCACTAGCTCAAACAGTTCCTCAGAGAATTCCCCGTGGAAGTGAAAACACGCCGGGAGATCCAAAGTCTCTCCGTCGCTCTAACGACTCCAATCTGTCCGTAAGATTGGAATCCCCAACAATTCTAATAGCACGCCTTTGGCGGGAGTCAAGTGGGTAGAGCTGGTATTTAGACCCAGATATGTGAGCAGTACTCCATGTGCGGGCGGATTTGTGCTTTATACAGGCTGGCCGAGGAGTTGACGTTCAAACAGTAAATTTAGATACTTTATGATGAGGAGTATCCCGATCATCCCCATGTAAGTATGTTCTACGATTTTGTTTAGTTCTCGAGATATTTTTGATGATTTTTTTCGTAAATGTTACCTAAAATCAGTTTTAATTTTTTCTCGTTCTGTAGTACATTTCTGGTTAAGTTTTTTTTGTGATAACTAATGAGCATAATTTAACCTAACACCCTAAAAATTATGGTTTATCTACTTAATCTAACTGACTTGGAAATTATTTGAAAATTCAAAATTAGGTTTTGAGCTCAGGACTCATTAGTTTAAAAGTATCAGTGATCCCAAAATTGTAGAACATACATGGGGGTGATTCGAATACTCCTCATCATAAATTGTCTAAATTTTGCGTTTGAACGTCAACTCCTCGACCAGTGGCCAGCCTGTATAGCCGCTGTCTTGGCAGTGAAGTACCGCCTAGCTTTATTCAGGACGCCCAACTTCTTTTTTGCCAGTTTGGCTTTGTCCTCCAAATGACCCCTAAATTGGCAATTGCTCAAAATTTCGATTCCGAGAACCCCACTACTCTCGGATACACGGGCATCAACCCCTTGGAATCGGGGCGCTACGACAAATGGGTCCTTCTTCGCAGTGAACGCGCACACTTGTGTCTTGTTGGGGTTAAACTTAACTAGGTTCTCTATACCCCATTCATAGGCCCGCCCGAGAAAACCTTCGACTTCAGACACAAGTTGCAACCGTTTCTCTTGTACCGAGCTCCGAGAGACATTCTGGTGACCGCTATACCGCGCATCATCCGCATAGCACATGTTTTCTATATAGATAACATGTCATTGATATGTAGAATGAATAGTATAGGGGAGAGCACCGAGCCTTGTGGTACGCCAGCATTAATGGTTTTGGTGTCGTCGGTAGAACCGTCTGCTACGACTTTAATGCTCCGATCGTCCAAAAAGCTGGTGATCCAACTGCAGAGTATGTACCAGTTGTCTGGTTGCCATAGTACAGGTTATTCTATTAAAAAGAATAGGTATCTAGGTATACTTTCACCAAATTTCTCCATTTTGAAAAGCATTATTTAGGTATAGACACAATTGCACCACTTATCCTCGACAGAACTCAGGAAGTCACCTCTAAAAGATGTTTTAAACGAAATAGTCTGTAAAAATGATGATTCCATTTACTTATAATGTTATTATAATACTTACGTATTAGATACACTTAATGATTAGCTAAAACTTTGTTGTATTATTTCTGTCATAAATATTACTATTCTAGGCAACTATCAATTTCGTTAAATTTTAATCTGCTTAATTACGTGTTTTGAGTTTTCTCTTCACTTTATTCTGACCCGTATTTGGTAGATGATACGCGCGAGATTAGTTTGATGCAATAAAAATAGGTGTAGTAAGTCACCTAAGATGAATTTAATATTAATATTATTTTTACATTATTTCTTTTTCGACGTATACCTACCGGATATACGAACTATTAGATGGGCTGAACCCTAGTGTTAATAAAAGTGGTTGATAAGTAATTTGTATGAATATTTGCACTTGAAAGAGTGCGCGTGCTTTTTGTTTACGAACCTCACTTGGTAAGAGTTTTCTGGCAATTGTTCATGTGTTCAGTTTGAGTGCTTTCTGAAGATTATAAAAGTACAATATTATAGAACTAATATAAGATGGGATCTTCTAATCCAGGTAAGTAGGTACTTAACGTGTTTTCATTTATCATGCTCTGTACCTAAATTATGCGTTTTGGGTACCTACAGCAATATCTATTATTTGAGTTGATTGACTTATATCAATGTAAATTAAAGGAATATCGGGTCTGTCTCATTGTTATTATTTATTGCTTTTTGTTATTACTTTTGAAGTAGGTACCTACCTACCTAGTTATAATGAAGGTATCTGTGTAAGAGATTTTGGTAGGAATAGTTAGGTACAGTATTATACCTATAATACCTACTACAGGCACAATAAGTACCTATTCATAGACTTTGTCCGAAGGATTTCGGCCATGGCGACTACTTCAACTGCTAATCATGCAGTACCTACCTACGGCTTTGGTGCCTCCGAAGATGGCTACCGTATGTTAGCCATTTTCTTAGTAAACTGCCATTCGCACTGAACGAACGTGAGTTTCCTATCAACATAATTGACACGTATTGAATAGTCTCGGGTTGCCGGGCTTTTAGCTGCTCTTAAAAACGCGTATTTGCCTCTTAGGTATCCAGGCCCCGCCGTTACGGTTGTCGTGCTATCGGCCTTCCCTTCTTAAAGGACTCGATAATAATATTGCACCTTTCTATGTGCCATTTCATTTTAGCTGAAGAGATTTTGCTTAGGTACCGCTTCAGTTTGGAATCAAAGATGCGCTTCACCAACAATAGCTCATCACAAAACTTCAGTATTTGGGACACGATCAGACCATCACCATAAAAAATTACATTTTTAATTTGAAACAAAAAATTACGAAATATCTACTATATAAAAATAAGTCGGGTTTTCCTTCCTGACGCTATAACTTCAGAACGCACGAACCGATTTCCACGGTTTTGCATTCGTTGGAAAGGGCTCGGGCTCCGTGAGGTTTAAAGCAAAGAAAATTTATAAAATTTAACGCGAGTAACACCGCGGGGCACAGCTAGTTTTTTATAAAAGTCTTTCAAATTACCCATCATTTTTCCAATTACAATTTCTCCAGAGGTGTATTATGTCGCCATCTATTGCAAATAATGTTAACCGATATGAAGTCTTTTGTGTCGCCATCTATTTCTAATGTAGCAGGCTCGATAAGCGTCTGACTAAATGTCAAAATTACCGATGTTACCAAGCTTAGAATCAATTAGTAAATGTATTAGATTCCATTTTCTCACATCTCCTAATTATTTTATATGATTTCTAATAATTTATATGCTCGTCCTACTTATTTAAATATAATACCTTTGAAATGAGAAAGTTGGCGGGGGTTTCTAGACCTTGGTTTATGTTTTTCTGGAAATTATTTACATTATTAAATTTTGCACAGTTAAAAATTATGATATTTAGAATTTATCAACAAAGTCTTATAATTCTCCTTGTTGATTTTTAATACATGGTTGATCCACAATGCTTCTCACAGATAAATGCAGGTAGAAAAATCTACTTCATTAGCATGCTTTAAACTTGTGAAGGAAATTCTTGACGCATTAGATAAAAAACAGATCCCACAAGCCGTATCAGCCGTAGCAGTATGGAATCAGAGGGCCTGCTTATAACTGGTTCCAAAGCTACTTAATAGGTCGGAAACAGTCTACTGAGATCAAAATTTTTTTGTAAAGAGACTCAAATAGAATTTCAGATCACCGTATTTGATCAACCACTACGGCGTACCACAAGGTAGTGTGCTTGGAAATATTCTATTCATAGTATACATCAACGAATTACCTAACTCAACTGACCAATTTACAATATTATTTGCAGACGATACTACTATTTAAACAAAATAACAAACTATTAAAAATGCAGTATCTGTAACGAATAAAGCTTTAATGGATATAATAAGCTGGCTAGAAGCTAATAATTTAAAAATTAATATTAGTAAAACTAAAGGACAACGGGCAAAAATGTATGAAGCCTGGGCTCACCCACCAACAGAGATGAGACCACTTTGAATATACTTGTAAAACACTAAATATAAAGATTTAAACTCATTTTTGCGAAGAATCCATGGGGTTATTTTGCTATAAATATTTTTCTCGAACCATAAATAAACTAAAATTCTGCAAAAAGTAGTGCTGTTATGGCATTGTAGGTTTTTTTATTGAACATCTTTAACTAGTTTTAATTCCAGGTTTAATGTATACATAAAAAAATAAAACAGCTGCTAATAGTTAACATTATTTTTATTAACATTTCAATCAATATCAATAATAATGCCGTCTAAATATCCTGCCGGTGGATTAAATTGTATGTGCCTGCCTAACCCTAGATACCATATTATTGAAATGGTATGAGCACAACTTCCTACTGTGCGTCTACCTGTTAGACACGAGCAATAATACTGAGCGATGGCATCTCGACCCATTTCGTTTCTGTTAACCAGAATGTATACGTAATATGTACGTGCACGAACATGTCTTGACTGTATCCTTCCTCTTAATAGTCACACATTTTGGTGATGGATATTGCATGCTGCTAAATTATTTAATTCATTTTCACGACATACTTCTATCGTATATAAACCATTGCGTAAATGTTCGCTGCAATATGATTTAGCAAGTTCTATTTGGTATGACCCAAGCGATATCATGAAAATCTCGTTTATTGTTACCCGAGGGAAGTCTTCCAGCTGATTTGCTTCCAATTTAATAAATGCGGCTCTTTGTCTATTCAGGTTCCTCAGTTGTACATAGTCGTTCAAAAGATTTGGTGTATGGAGCCTTTCATTGGCTATTCTTAATATTTCATTTGCATGTTCATTATCCACAGCTACCTTGTAAAATGCGTTAATAAGAGCGGCTGCAATTTTAAAGTCAACAAATAAATGCGGCAAGGCTCTATTAAAATAATCCTGTCGCAGTAGTTTAAATCTATTTTTAAACTTCCCATTAACAGCTTCTACAACCCACCGACACAATGTTATTAATCTTGATTTGTTTGCTTGAACTGTGGTCAATTGAGTTTCGAATCTGTCTTTTGTCGGTGGGATGTGTGCCTCATATCCCAATGCCTGTAATTTTTTTACGCTATCTCGAAAGCCCCTGTCTAAGATGAACACATCGTTCCGGTGAAACATCCAGTGGAAAGGATTTTCCTCGTCGTTTAATATATTGTCCATAATTGATGCATCAGAATCCGTAGCTGCATACGGACCATAAACTTCGATAATGTAGCCGTCACTACATACCATCAGAAAAGGTTTCAAAAGGTTTTGAAACTTATGCAAGCTGTAAGTTCTTCTCTGAAATAAAAAGTTTGAGCTTTTTTCGATGTACATATAGGTGCCGTCAGATATAACAATGGCTTTTGTATTTTCTTCGTTGCCAAACCAGCCTTTTGGTAATAGTAGGTTTCTTTGCAGTATATTTTCTCGCGAAATATGGCCAATACCAAGGTATCTGTTAACGAAGTTATTCATTAAACATTCTCTGGCTAGTGCAAGTTTTCGTTCCAGTGTTCGGCGAGATATATTAAACAATTTATTTTTTTATATTTTTTTATTCAAGAAATAATGTGTACAAAATTATATCTACTTACTTTAAAAATAATTAATACTAAGCTATAGACAATTTGTGCCTGTACTAGGTTAAACCTGTACCACAGGCGTTCTAACGGCTTAAAGGGTATACTTATTCTTTATTAAAAATTTAAACAATATTTAATTATACATACAAATTCAAAAACCTAAGATATAATGTTTAAAAAATTTACTTATTTTAGAATACTAAATAATCCCTCAGTCTCATCATAGCTCAATTTTTGTAAAAAATTGCTGACTATTTTTTTACAATTTGTATAGTTAAGGTTATATATAGATAGTGACTTATTTATTTTATTGTAAAGATATGGTCCGAGAAAAGGATAAAATCTGTTTGTATAAATAAACTTTGACTCTGATGCACTAGTGCAGATAATATCTTTCCGTCTCTTGGTGTTAGTAAGGTTAGCATTGTAAGTGAGTGTTGTGTGTTGTTTTAAAATTGCACGTTTAATAAATAGTTGGCGGACAGTTAAAACGTTGCATTTTTCATACAGAAGGCACGTAGGCAAAAGGAAAGGTCGAGAAGTTGCAACTTTTAGTATTGCTCTTTGGGCACGTTCAATGGTTAACATTAATGTTTTTGGAGCACCACCCCAGGAAGTAATGCAGTATTGAATAATAGATTGACATAATGCCTGATAGACTAGTCTAATCAATTTCATATCAGCAATATGCCGTAGCTTTTTAAATACGAATATGAGTTTCCGTACACGATTTGACAAGGCAAGGATATGTTGTTTAAAAGATAGAGTTTCATCGATAATAACACCAAGGTACTTCATGCTACTTGTGTTAGCAATAACTGGACAGTCGCAAGGGACCAAGGGACTGGGACAATAGTGTGCATATATGTTATCTTGTTTAGGAAGTCTGTGGTTTTTACGCATGCAAAAATTTATAAACATTGTCTTTTCAGCATTTAATGTTAGTAGATTATTTCTAAGCCATTTATTTATTACATTAAACCCATGTTGTGCGTAATAATGAACCGCAGTAGTGTTTGGAGCAGAAAAAATTAATGCTGTGTCATCAGCATAGGAAATTACTTTTCCATGGTCTAACTTTAAGGTACACAGATCATTTATGTAAATCAGGAATAGGGTAGGGCCCAGTATACTCCCCTGGGGGATTCCAAAAGCAGGAATTTTTACGTCCGTACTGATGAATTGGTCAATTTTAACACATTGAGTACGGTCATTTAAATAGCTTGCGAAGAGTTTCAACTGGGTGCCCCTAATTCCTAATGCCTCTAACTTGGATAGAAGGTTAGGAATAGACACGGTGTCGAATGCCTTCGCTAGATCAAGGAAAATACCAGTTACTAGGTTCCCTTTTCCCAGTTCCTCTGTGACAAAATCAGTTAAATGTTCAACCGCGTCTGATGTGGATAAATTAGCTCTAAAACCAAATTGCATGTTTGAAAGCAAAGAGTTCTTTTCTAGATATAAGACAAGTCTATTGTTTATTATTTTTTCTAGAATTTTGGAAAAGGAAGGTAGTAACGAAATTGGCCTGCAATTAGTTACAAGATCCCTACTCCCTGATTTGTGAACGGGAATAACTACGGCTTTTTTGAGGCATTTGGGAAAAATACCATCAGAGAGGCAGGTTTGAAAAATGAAAGTTAAAGGAGGGACTAGGATGTGCTTAATCTTTTGAGAATATTATTACTAATGTTATCCCAACCCGCTGCGCCACTGTTTTTTAACCCTACAATAATTCGTTCTACTTCAGATTCATCTGTGTCTAACAGAACAAAAGATTTCCCACTATGGAGTTGAGTCCTTGTAGAAGAATAACCAGTCAAGTTAACGTTTTGCTCTTTTATTTTATCCCCGAGTTCCTTTCCAACGTTTGCAAAGAACTTATTAGCGTTGTCAGCAGCGATAATCGGTGAGGAGTGAGTGCGTAGTAAACTTGAAGACGATTTATGCTGGTTAGAAGAAAAGGTAGTGGATTTTATAACTTTCCAAAGTTGTTTACTATTTGAACCTGCTTCATGAAGTTGTTTTTTGTCAAACTCAATTTTAATTTTTTTCAACAAGTTATTACAGAAATTTCTGTATCTTTTGTAAGATAATTGTAATGTATAATTATGTGGAGATTGCTTAACTCTTTTATGTAATTTATCTCTGTGACGTATACAACGTAAAAGGCCCGGTGTGATCCATGGCTTAATGTTAATATTTTTCCTACTCAATCTAATTATAGTTGTATTACGTAAAATTGCTTCTTGCAGTTTATTAATCACGTATAACAATGCCGTATTAGCATCAGCAGAATAGTAAACTGGGTCAAAATTAATATTGCACAAATCACATTCAAGGTTACACATGTTTATGTGTGATTTTTGTTGCGATTGCATAAACTGTTTACGCAGCGATAATTCAAGTGTAGTTAGAACTGGATAGTGATCAGTTATTGTGGCGTTGGTAACAAGGGTCAAGCTTGGTAATTTAGCTTTAAGCAAGACGTGATCTAAACAAGAACCACTCTGGTGGGTTGGAAAAGTGTGGGAAGGCAAAAGCCCATGAAACGCACTTAAATTAAGGTAGTTTTCCATCCCTGCATCGATGTTTTCAGGATTGATGTTTAAGTTGATATCTCCAGTTAAAACAATATTTTTAAAGGAGGAGAGAGTTGAGAGTATTGTATTAAGAGAATTATGAAAAGAATATAAATTTCTAAAAGAAGGAGGTCTGTAAATAGCCACGATTGCGATGTCGGTTCCAATTTTAATAACTAAGCAATTGCATTCCTGTGCAACGGGCTCTTCAACAATGACAAGAAGAGATTTTTTAGTATAGACAACCACCCCATCATTCTGATTGAAGTTGACTGAACTGTTGTAGTTGTTGTATCCCTGTATCACAGGAATATTACCATCACGATTGGAAAGCCAACATTCCGTAAGAATTATTACATCACAGTCCACATTTAATCTATGTAGAAAAATATTAAAACTGTCTATGTTCTTAAAAATACTCCGAATATTTTGTTTTAGTATCGTTAATGGGTTAGTAAATGCGGAAATGTATTGCTTGCAACTTTCAGTGTCACACTGTTTTGAGTCATACAAGCAAATTTTATCTACATCATCAATTAAATTATGCGTCATTGTGTATAACTATATCTGTTCTAGTTAAGGCTAATAAACAAAATAAAATGTACGGCGCTCTAGGCGCCCTCATAATCGATTGAGTTGATGTATCTTAGTTCTGCGCTCTTTTTAGCGGGACACTCAATGTCTCCAGTTTTGTGATTGCACGGCTTCTTAAAACGGAGGCATGTAGCACATCTTGGGGCATCACCTTTCTTTGTGCATTCTGCCATTGAATGCCCTGATTCGCCACAGTGTCCGCACATGGAAACGGTGTCCTTACAGAATTTTGCTGCGTGCCCGTATAGCTGGCATTTGTAGTACCTAGTTACAAGTGTAAAATCACGAACTGGGCAAGAGGTCCAATTTATGAAGATTCTAGATTGCGAAATTAGGGCTTTGCGTATATTAGCTGTGACCTCGATTATAAAATTGCATGTTGTGACATCTTTCTTACCAGACTTGTGGCTTAGTTTCGTTGAGGACAAGAACTCTTCAAAAGATAAGGATGGTATCTTTTCGGTGACGTTCTGTTCGTAGATACACCGAAATAACTCCTTTTCTGTTAGCGATGTGGGCACTCCGACAATAACAATTCGAGGTTTGCGCTTGTGGGGATCACCAGCTATAAGCCCGGACGACGATTGTTCCACAGCGACTTTTAATTTTTCTGCGTCTTCCTTGGTCTCGGTGTTAATGATGACTCCGCCATTAATCGTTTTACGTAAACCACGCACTTGGAGCTTCATTTGCTCTGGCCGAATAATTTTTTGGATCATGAATTTGGTATCCTCGCTTGACGTAGACTTGCTTGAGTTGTTGGGGTAAATAGCCACGGAATTAATTTGGCTGGGCTTAACAAAATTATTAGAACCCCTCTTTACCATATCGGCAAAAGACGTAGTCCCTGATGATTCCTTGATGGTTTGTCTCAATCCGGATAATTGGTCTTTTAGTTCCCGCTCATCTTTTAGTTCGTCCACCCTGTTAAATGCGAATGGCTTTCTGCTTCAAGGACTGGTACATGACAGCCATTTGTGAACTACCATGTTCAACTTTACGGCACAGGTTAGTTATACGTAGTTTTTGCTCTGAGTTGAGCTTACCTTCAGTGATGATGGTGCAGACTTCATTTAAATTACAGTTGATGTTAGTCAACCATTTTTGGATCTCGGACGTATAGAGAATGTTCAAAGCCCCACTGTCAGAGTCTGAAGGTGTAGGTTGCAACGGCGCCGGATATGGATATGGTGAGCCCGCAGGATGCACGAGACCACTGAAGGGACTAGTCATTTTTTTGGTTTAATTATTACACTGTTACTTCACTGTGAGTACATTATTTATGATCGTCAGTACAAAATACATTACACTGCAATGTCCGACATAAAAGGAGGTCAATATATTCAGAATAAGTATTAATTAAATATTGTTAACGTACACGTCCACCACTGTGCGCGACTAAAAACAACAATGTTGACAATCTCTCGTTTGACTCTCCTGTTATTAGTTTTGTCATATAGATACCGAGTACAGTCCGTGGACGATTACTTCTTTGTGCTAGAGAAGGAGTCTCTTCCAAAATTCTATTGAATTGTTGCAAGTTTAGTCCAGTCCAAAAATATAAGTCATTATCCGTTAATGCAGCTTCTAATTCAAAATCAAACCTCTGGCCTTGGGTAATGGTTCTTACCAGCATATTAGTCATATCTGTGATCTGACGTACATTAAAGTTATGCGTAACATTACAATTATCAATCAAAAAGTTCCAATTGTCGTTACCCATCAGATGTTCTTGGCAAACTCTTGCACTTTCAGGTATGTATAAGCGGTGCTCACAAAGAATATGTACTTTAATCGTAACTGGGATTCTAAGACGTTCTGCGTTAGGGCAGCCATTAAAAATACAACGGTAAGCAACATTGGGCGCTCTCATATAATCAGGAATAACGACTTGTTGTAGATCTTCTGCTTGTGGTGGTATTCCCGGCTCTTGTGGGCATTGCGGTTCTTGTGGGCGTTGCGGTTCTTGTGGGCCTTGCGGTTCTTGTGGGCCTTGCGGTTCTTGTGGGCCTTGCGGTTCTTGTGGGTCTTGCGGTTCTTGTGGGCCTTGCGGTTCTTGTGGGCCTTGCGGTTCTTGTGGGTCTTGCGGTTCTTGTTGTCGAACTGCATTTTGCACTACTTGCCAACACCGATGGCATGTGGCTTGGATGTTATTAAACGCAACCTAAAAAAAGTAAAGACTATTTGAAAATAACATTCAATAAATAAAATACTTTCTGCGACATATTATTTTTGACTAGCTTTTGCCCGCGACTCCGTCCGCGTAGACTTGATAATCATACCCTTGGGATTTTTATAGCCTATAGCTGTGCCCGCAGCACAGGTCACGTAAAAGTCGGATTTTTTAGGTCCCACTTTTATAGTGAATGGGATTTCCAATTAATCGCCGTTTTTTCCGGACCTCTCTCATATTTAACCTCTCTGCTTTCCCCTTCGATAACTTAGCGTGATGGTAAGTAGCCCATAATTATGTATTAATGAAACAAACTGTATTAAGATTGGTTCAGTAGTTCTCAAAATATGAGCAGATAGAATGACAGACAGACATTTTAAATACAGATTTATAACAGGTATATGTGCCGTGTACAGGAAATGAGTACATTTACCTCGGTGAGCGCATTTTGTTGAATATATTCTGCACACCGGAGTTGTCTTTCTGGTAAGTGTTCATCTAAAATATGCCGCCGTTGTCGCAAAACAGAACGTGGGCACAACACACAACGCCGTCCTTCGGTAGCCATTGCAAAAACAGGTAGGTAAATCAGTGTCCATAAACAGTCCAGGTCAAGTTAACAGGTTTAATATAATAAATAAATCACCAAGCGCACCAATACGTAAGCATAAACAGAGTCCAAAACAACAAGCTAGGGTCGGTAAATCACAGAACAAGAGAGGATACACGGAAACACTGCTAACAACGTGAGAATCACAAGTCGACTGATTGAGAGTAGACGGACGCCCGCGCAGGCGTCCGGGAGGTGTGAAAGGGATGGAGAGTGTTGTAAATCACACGGGCGCAGGCGCATCTATTGTTTACCACTATTTTAAGTATTTTAAGAATGAGCATATTGTTTCAATAAGTTTTACGACTCCTAACAATTGTTTTTTTCTACAAAACCTATTTAGGTGCATATCTTTTTTCTGCAATGGAATTGAAGGTGGTGCCCATAGTAACAATTTTAGTACAAACAAAATCCTTCACAACGGCGTATGCTATAACTCTGTTGGACACTGAGCCCAATTTGACTCATGGTCCTTTATGAGATATTTGACATATAATAATAAAAATATAGGTAATATAGGAGACATATCTTTGAATTATAATGATATTACCATCGACGAGGTACATAACATAAAATTTTTAGGAATAGTTACTGACAGTTTCTGCAACTGGAAAGCTCAAGTAAATAATGAATGTAAGAAAATCAAAAATTCATATTTGCGCTTAGGAAAATTAAAAATATAAGAAACACAGAAATATACCACAGCCACGTGTGCTCTATTCTTAGATACGGTGTGATACTCGACCGACGCTGAAAGAGCATTTATAGTACAAAAAAAATGTTAAAGGTCAATCTTCAATCTAAAGTGGACAGATTCCTGCCAACGATTTTCATAAGAGAAAAATTACTTACATTACCATCAATATACATATACGAGATATGCAAATTCGTGCGAAATCATATTTAACTCTTCGAAAAAGACAAAAAGGCTGAAATGAAAAGAAATGTCGTACTCAAACCATTAGTAGCACCACGAAGTAGGCTAAATACCTATATGTGAAAAGAACAGCTATACCTACTATGGGTGTTAAAGTACTTATATCATAAACTTCCAGAAAATCTTAGACGCCTACCTGACAATGAAATTTTCAGGACGCTTTCAAGTGGCTATGTGACCGATGTTTTTATTCAATTGATGACTACATTAAATATAAATTTACATAAATATGTAATTAGCCTAAATATTTTGTCATTGAAATTTTTAATTGACATTTTCTAATCTCTAATAATTAACACTGTTTTTAAATCATATTTTTACTTATTGTTTGGATTCAATCATGTATTAACTACTATTAACAAATTAAATCATTACTAATAATTTCAATGTAAGTCTAAAATTTTAATGTATTACTTTAAATATTTGCACGACGTATTCTGTCGAATATAGTGAAACGAAAATATAATACCATCAAGTGTAACCTGTATTCTCGCAAATAACGAGTTCATTCATTCAAAAGCAATTTATTGTTAGGCCTTTATTCTTAGCCCCTATCTGGTTCTCGTACCTATTAAACTAATACCTAAACATGCTTTCAGCTATCGTATTAATTTTAAGATACTAGAATTTTTGGCAGTACTAATGAATAAGAAATTTATATAATGAGAGTGAGTCAGGCGGTAAGCTGTCACATGATATTAGTTTGTTTAATACCAAAGGCTTGCACAATGCCGATTCTGTGTATCAGTTTCGTACCTATTTCCTAATTTTTCTTTTGATATCGGTACCTGGCTACACTTTTAGTGATGTTTGACATCAGACTCCATAGTGATGTACTATCGTTTGTTTGACGTATAACCTCAAAATGTTAACCGCTAAAACCTATTTACCGTTTGTTTACATTTTTTGAGACGCCGTTGTCAACCACTAAAAGTATCAAAAGTTAGAACTATGTTGTATAAAATCGAGCCATGTGTATTACGTACTTGATCTGCCGATAGTTTCATTCATTATTTCTCAAAAACAAACATTTCAATATGAGGACCCTACCCAAATGGGTAAATAAAATACATGAAGCTGACAAAGTTGAATTTTCTAGGTAAGAAAATATTTTAAGTGACTATATTGATCCTGTAGGTTAAATGGAATAATTTATTGAGTACATCAATGGAATGTCGAATCATAAAAGATATGATATAAATTAACTCTAATATTCAGAAGGTATTCTAATCAACTTTAATTATGAACAGTACCTATATAAGGTAACCATTACCTTGTAATAATAATCTATGATATTAACTGAAATGTGTTTGCTGTTTGAGGCACAAAATAAGCAAAGTTTTGAGCCTATGTTCTGTCCAGTTATATTTCCAGTTACCATTCCTTTGCTACTGGATTGTATTTTCTTCAATTATTTGTGTTAAAATAAATAAAATAAAAAAGGTTTTTATTCACGTAGACTTTAAAAAAGCGCTTGTAAATAGTCAGAACATGTTTGTAGTAATACAGTTAGTGTTCACATGCTAATTGGCTGTGTGGTAGATGGCAAAGATTTTTCCAACACATCTCATTCTGTTTGGGGGCGTGTCATGCCTGCTGCCCGTTCCCCGGGAGAAACCCCATCAGGACGACATCTAAGCTGAGAGGCTTAGATGTCATCGCAAGAGGATTTCTCCCAGGGAACGGGCAGGTGTGTCCCTAAAGCTAAAGGGTAGAGTCTGTGCTTAAGATGCTCAAAGATTTAATTAGGTTCTGATATTCCCGTGTATTAGACAGTTTGGATACTATTACTGGGAGCCAGTGCTGGACTTTGCTGTGTATGTTGACTTGGGGTTTGTTGATAATATAATATTTTGTGCAGCTCCCTGAAAGACTGCACTGATTTGATTGTTAATGGCCATAGCTAGTTCTAAGTCTTTACATGTGACATTTAAATAGAACGGAACAAAAACAGTACTCAAAAAAAAAATTAAACAGAAAAGATAGTGTGCAAATAAAACTTAAAAAAATCTTTATTTTAGTTGTTGTTTCTGGAGCACTGTTTGTTTACTCCCCAGAAGGAAAAAAGTAAAATGTTGTACTTTACAAATACAGATTACAATTGGACTTTAGACAGTATTGATGGAAAACAAATATGGCTGAACAAATTTTGCTGGGACATCTATTTTCCAATAAAAGTGTGTAGTTTCCAGGATTACTCCTAAATATATATTAAAAATCTTTCTTTAACATTTTATGATTACATAACATAATTAAAAATACAGTGTCCAATATTTGTATACAGCCACAGAACACATTAGTGTGGAATCTCAAAAATGAGAAAATATAAATTTAATCCTCAGGGTCTCGAACCTGCACCATCTACCAATCTAAATCAAATAATGCTATAAAATTCAAATTTAATAATTTGGACGGTATTATCTATATGATATGATTTTTCACATGCAACTGTGAACATATCAGTCAGCCATGTTTCTAGAAAACAAAGCCGATAGATAATACCTACATCCTCCGGAAGGGTGTTAGCAAGGGAAGCTTAAATTTGATCTGCCAGCGTGTATCGTTCGTAGCTTAACGCAGAGCGCCTACCCCGGATTGGTAGATGGTGCAGGTTCGGGATGATTAAATTTATGATTTCCCATTTTTGAGATTATGATTTGCATTGCGAATAATGCTATAAAATTCAAATTTAACATTAGTGTGGACCTACTCTGATATAAAGGTGATCTCACAGAACATAATCTATTTTTAAACCATTTTGTTTGTTGAAGTGGTCAATGTACATAATAACTAAAATCTGGCTTGTTTACAGTGTTCACACCATATGCTTCAGCCCCGATGGCACTCAGCTGGTGGTGGGTGCAGGTGAAAAGGTCATGGTTTATGACCCTAGAGACGGAGCCTTGGTTCAGCTGTTACAGGCACACAAAGGAGCTGTCCATGCTGTTGCTTACTGTGGAGATGGCAAAAAATTTGCCAGTGGTAGTGCTGACAAAAATGTTATTATTTGGACATCAAAAATGGAAGGATTATTGAAATATTCGTAAGTTCTTTATCAAAATATGTGATTCAACAATTCTACAATCAGCTGTATTTGTTTCTTGGTGTTTAATTTTAAAATGTTTGATTTGGTGTATACTATTTACCGCTAACAAATGGTTGGTTTACAATGAGCCTGTGTTTTTGGTCATGTATGAAATTGCCTCTATACAATAGAAGTATACAGTTTTATAAGATTATTATAGTTTATAAGACCTATTCATTATCACAAATAACTAACATTTACATTTAAATCCCTTTGTTATCTCTCATATTCGAATGTTTAGATATTTGCGAATTGTGATTATTTCATATAATATATCTTTTATTTACTTACTAATGGCAATTTGAAGCGAATTGATATGTATTTATAAATTTATATTGTTGTGTTTGTTTGACTCAACAGCCATAGTGAACCAATCCAGTGCCTTGCATATAATCCTGTGACACTACAACTGGCCTCTTGTGCACTCTCCGACTTTGCATTTTGGTCTGTTGATGTAAAAGCTGTGCAAAAACACCGAGTATCAGGACGGATCACTAGCTGTGCATGGTCTTCCAATGGACATCACTTGGCTATTGGTCTGGCTAGTGGAGCAGTTTCTATAAGAGATAAAGTGAGAAATATTTATTATTAGTCTATTCTCATATGTTCATTATTATTTATTAGTTAGTAGTCTGCATCAAATTTTGTGAACTTAAAGAATTGAGTGACTGTATTTTCCCATTTATGTAATTTCCGTGGATGTGTTTTATTTTTGTGTATATCATGTGTGGCCGACATTAAAGAATATCATTTCGTCCCATGGGGGTTTTAGAACACAATGTGAGGAAATATCTCACAGAGAAAGGGCAGCAACATTGCACTGTGTACTCTACCATAATAATGTGATTGCCTGGCAAGTGTGGCGATTGTGGTATATACCTCCATATAAAGAAAATTGTGGAAATCTTTTAGGGGAGACCTTTGTCCAGCAGATGATCCCATTCATATGCTTCTTGTCTCTATGTTTACCATTCATCTGTTTCTGGTTTAAGGCAATTGTTCTCTATTTATGTGCAATATATACCCTATATTTAAACTATGAAAGTATTAAATCATGCTTGTACCCATCAGTCTACCCTGGGATTTTTTACAGTTACCTTAGGAGCCTTACACTGCTTCACCGGACAATAAAAGCGAGCGTCTACTTGAGCCGTCTAGACTGCTAGACGGCTCAACTCGGTCGGGCTTTTTTCTGCAACTTTCGCTCTACGTTAATACGCAAAACGGCAGGCCCCCCGCCCGATTGGAAAATGAAGAGGGATTTTTATTGATACGATTGCAAAAACCACGCTAAGAATATATCTAAATCCCCAAGAGATAAGTATGCCCTTACACGCTAGATGGTTTGACGTCTTACTCGCTTTCATTGTCCGGTGAAGTATGAAAAGTTTTTATGCTCAGCAGTATTTAACTTAACTTAACTATAGATAGATTTTTTTTTTGTGTAAACCTAAGTGAATTATACGTTACTAGCAACTCGCCACGGCTTCGCACGGGCATTAAACAAACATTTCACACGTTATAATTTTCTACCGGTCCACACGCACATACCCTCTCCCATACATACTTTCTCGTTTTTCGTGGGATCATTAAAAAAGAGTAACATAAAGAAAATTCTTTTATTATTATATTGTCTAATTTAATTTTTATCTTGTATAAAGGCTTTTACTATATACTTATTTTCTCTGCTCCTGAAAATCTATTTATTGAGCTGACATCATCTATCGTTTACAGGGAAGCTCTGAAGCTTCCCTGTAAACGATAGATGATGTTAATATATTTTGTGGCAGCAAAATAAGTGATTATCAGGACTTCCAACCCGCGATAGACTAACATACAGTTGGCCATGAGTGAAATATTATTTTCGTAGGTCAATTCCTACTTATTCGAAAGTTTGGCCTTGGGACTTGTTGATAGTTAGGGCGAAAGATGTTTTCACCGGAAATTGAAGCCGTTTAAATGGGATTGGCAGATTACTTGGGATCATCGGAATCCTTGGTATATGAGCTAGTTGCCAGCTGCTGGGCCGGTGATAATGGTTACTACAATTAAATCCTTATATTCAAATAAGCAGCCTCATGCCGTTGCACATGCTTGGAGGGCTTAATTTCCTCAAAAGCATAATTGGGATTCCAATTTTTAAAGTCAATTCATGTGATGGCAGTCCATAAGGGTTCAATAAATTTGAAAATGATATTAAAAAGGATTATGGAATTAGGATAATGGAAAGCGTCTTCGATATTAGTCACGGTGTCTATCGATTTGTATTTTTGATTTTTTTTCATTTCGTTGACGCTATCATTCCTGGGTGACACTATTGCCCTAGAATACAAACCATTAAAGTCCTTTTCTTGCAAATTCGCCTACATCGCATATTATTAGTATGGTGCCGTGTAACCTAGCGGCATGAGCGACCGGCGACCATGCGACATTTTTGAAATAACTTACATTTTTAAACTTGTGATATGTTTCGAAAGGCATGTCCAAATTAAACATTTCAAAAAGTAGTAATAGTATCGAAGCAGACTTAAATATTAAGTAATTTATTTTGATAAGGAATAAAATGAGAAAGCACTTATTGTGACATAACTATAATAGTTAGACATATGCTGTCGCGATATTTTTTGTAGATAATTATATGTTCTGCAAAGTCGTAGTACATTATTTTGTTCTATTATCAATAGCTTTCGCAACACACGCAATGTAAGAAACTTATTTGGTATTTTTTTCACACCTTGGGTTACATTGTTGGAGCTTTAGTACGGATCCCTAACTTTATTGAAATTTTAATATAGCCTATGTTCACCGGAAATAGTGTAGCATCCCAACAGTGAAAGAATTTTACAAATCGGTCAAGTAGTTTCGGACCCTCTTCAATACAAACAAACAAAAAGCTATCAAATCTTTCCTCTGTATAGTATTAGTGTAGATTATGAGTATTTTTTATTATAACGAATATTTATGCTTATAAAAAAAGTATTTTTCAGGTGGGTGATGAAATCCAGAGAATAACCAGAGAAGCTCCTGTATGGGCAATCACTTTCTCCAAAACTGTTCTAGTAGTGACAGACTGGAATGATACTCTGTCATTCTACAATCTCCAAGGAGAGCAAATGCTTAAAGAAAAGAATATAGGTATGACTTGTGCACTGGACTAAATAAAATTAGTGACCGATACTTATAAGAGATGCTTATTATCGCCAGTAAATTACAAAAAAGGTTCTTAAAATGGTAAAATAAATTTCCGACATCTTAAAAATAGGTTGTATGAATTTAAGTGTAAATGGGATCCGAAGCCTTATTTTACAGGTCTCATGGTTTTGAAGATTTACTCAAATTAATTTGATTTAAACCAGTCAAATGAACATCAGGGTCTCTACCGGCTAAGTCGCCGAACATCGATTTCTTAAATGGCGTTCAAATAAATGAAAGGTTAAAAATTACTACGTCGTGTTTATAATTTAGCTAATCTGCTATCTTTGTAATTACTCCATCCTTATTCCATCAGAATAAGAAGCATGTATGTTTATACAGGTATCGCTGCGTTATCAGTGACGTTGATGGGCGCCCTTGTACTTGTCGGAGGCGTGGGTGGCTGGGCAGTTCTAACTTCTGAAGGGGTCCCCATTCTCACCACGCCGCAGGAGTGGGTGTGGGCGCTTACCCCTTCACCCGGACATAATAATTTGGTCAGTTTACCCTCCTATTATTACTAAAAGCATAGCTTGGCAATTATAATATATTAATTCACGGTCATCATATTTAAACGTAAATTATATACAAGTTAAGAGATAATTAACTCGCCAAAGAGGCTGCCTACAATTGAATAAACATTTATACATATATACTTGACTATGATAGCCCTGCCCCACATGGTACTGTCTCACGATACTTAATTACTTAAGGTCGTAATACAATGTAAACAAAATAGCAAAGAGATTTCCTCTCTGACCCCAATCCCAATACAAGTATTGAAAGGACTTTGAAGGATGCGTGTGAGGCTCCAACTTTATTAACTCAGTCTAATGATGCCGAATCGGCTAGTAGTGAACCTGCCTTCTGATCCAAAGTTTGCGGATATGATCCTCGCACAAGACACGTATTTGTGTAAGAATTTCTATCCGTAGTCTATTCGTATTCGTGTCCGTAGAATTGAACACGAGGGGTGTTGTACGAGTTAAATATATATAGACAAATAAGACTTGGACTCATTTTGTTTTTGAATAGATAAGTCCCATACATAATATTTGTTGACAAGGGACTAATGAACAAATCACAAATACCATAGAGACTACACTGAAGAGTAGGACGTTTCGCGGGTTTGTGCTCATTAAACGGCTCTTTACAAAATTCCTTTCATATTGTCAAAATTAAAGCATGTTTTATAGTTTTCTTAACTAAGTAAATATGATTTTATCGTGTTCCAGGCAGTTGCTTGTCAAGATGGTACTCTGTGGTGTTACCAGATAGTGTTCAGTACAGTTCACGGTCTGTACCGAGAGCGGTACGCGTACAGAGAGAACATGACCGACGTCATCATACAACACTTGACCACCGGGAACAAAGTCAGGATAAAATGCCACGACAAAGTGCAAAAGATTGCTATTTTCAAGCATAGATTAGCGGTGAGTATTCTTTGGTTATAATTATGTTGAAAAATAGTTTATATATTGCCGTGAATATCCGCCGTGCGCTTCACCAGAAACTTTTCGCCGCCCACTAACGCTCTGTGGATTCAATTAACTGCGGAGGTATTTCCGATCCGGCATGACATAGCAACCTTCGAGAAGCGATTATTATGTATTAGCGCTATTCTTTTCTTAACGTCTGGCAACGCACTTGTGGCTCCTCTGGTGTTGCGAGTGTCCATGGGTGGCGGTAATCTCTTACCATCAGGCGACCCGCTTGCTCGTATGCCATCCTACTTTTATAAGAAACGCTTCAACCCTAAACGCACAAAAACGAAATTGGCTAGAATATGTGCGCCGTTTGAAGATCTCTGGTGCAGCTATAGCAGGGCTCGCAGATCCCGACGTATATGGAAATTGGGTATGCGCCCGACTGTAAAGACATGTTGTGTCCCACACCTAAGGTACACCCAACTTTCCCAACGCCTCGCCGACGGGTGCCAACCCATCAGGTTCCAGTATAGCTGGAACACCGACATTTCAATATGTATTTTAACTAGCTGTGGCCCGCGGTTTTACCCGCGTTAAACTTTATAAATTGTAGCCTACGCGTTATTGGGGTTTATAAGCTTTATTGCTACAAGGTTTCGTCAAAATCCATTGGGTAGTTTTTGCATGAAAGGGAAACAAACATTCATACATCCGTACTCACAATTTTACACATTTATAATAATTTTCTAATTCAATTATTGCCATGGTATTTTGTTTGATTAGCATTGATTTCGTTGACAGGTCCAGTTACCAGAGCGTGTGGTAGTATATGAACAAGGCGATGTCGAAGGAATGCTGTACAGGGTTAAAGAGAAACTACCTCAGAAGACAGAATGCTCGCTTTTAGTTGCTACCAGCGACTCTTTGCTTGTATGTCAAGTAAGTATTTACCTCATTATCATTTATTTCTTAAAAATGTATCTATGTTTCAAGAGGAACAGTCGAGGTGTCCATTTGTCCACGTGTGGTGCAGCGGCTAAGTCAGTCGCCTCGCCGCTTCGTGTTGCGGGTTCGAGTCCCGCGGCGGACAACTGTTTGTGACCCATAAATAGTTGTTCTGAGTCTGGATGTAATTTGTGTCCGTCTATTATATGTTTGAAAATTACCCCGCGACACAGGGATTAGATTCCCTAGTGCGAGCGTGGTCTTTTAAAGAAAAATATTATTTTTTTCTATAATTAAATTAAGTTTTATATTTTTATTGCGTAACCTTAAATATAATACGACTCCAGCCTTGTCATGTCGTCAATTTAAAACAATACTAAAATACCAGTTGGTATGCAAACAGTAGGTAACTCAACATTTTCAAAGAAAGGATGGCACACAAGTCTTTAGGAGTATTTTGTCGTAATCTATTTGTATATCCATGAACTCTATATGTAAATCTATATATATGACTGACCTGTTGGTCTAGTGCTTAGTGACCCCGACTGTTACGTCAGAGCTGGTGGGTTCGATTCCCACCCGGAACAAATCTTTATGTGATAGTTACGATACTTGTTCTGAGTCTGGGTATAATTTATCTAAAATATGAATGTATTTAGGAATAAATGTATAAGTATCAGTTGACTGAATGCCATACATAGGTTTTGCCTAGTTTGGGATCCGATGGCTGTGTGTTAGTTGTCCCAAGATATTTATTTATAATATTAATATATTACTAGCTGTGCCCCGCGGTTTTACCCGCGCTAAACTTTATAAATTATAGCCTATGTGTTAATCCGGGGTGTCAGCTAACTCTATACCAAATTTTATTAAAATCACTCCAGCCGTTGGACGTGAAGAAGTAACAAACATACACCCTCACAAACTTTCGCCTTTATAATATTAGTGTGATATCCCGTATAACACTACAAGCATTGATTCCATAGGCAATATCGTTATAAAACATTTGGCAGGTCGTCAGGTTTTGTAATAGTTTGTTGTTATCCTACCCCACGCACGAGTAGGTTTTCAGTCAGTATCTAAGCAAATGGGATGTCGTATCAATCGAATATGCCATTAGACTATAGTCATTAAAGACTATTAGAGTCATCATTATACTCACTGGCACGTGCCATTTAATTTAACGGCGTACTCCGTACTAAAAAAAATACACTGGCTTGTTAGCCTAGTGGCTAGTGAACCTGACTGAGAAGCCAGAGGTCGTGGGTTCGATCCCCACCCAGGACAAATCTTTGGGCGATGATATATTATGTATGTACTTATAAATATATACGTATTAGCTGTGCCCGCAGTTTTACCCGCGTTAAACTCCGTTTAAATGATAGCCTATGTGTTATTCGGATATATAAGCCGTATTACTACAAAGTTTCATCAAAATCCATTCAGTAGTTTTTGCGTGAAAGAGTAACAAACATCCATACATCCATCCATACTCACAAACTTTCGCATTTATAGTATTCGTAGGGTGTTTATCAGTTGTCTGGTTGTAATAGTACAGGCTCTGCCCAGTTTAGGATCAGATGGAATTTTGTTCAATGTCACAAAATATTTATCATGATTTAATAATGCTTGCCGGAATTGAGGACAAATAAAATCTACATTAATGTCATAGTGCTGCAGCCCCTAATGACAGATATGTGTACAATATTAATATTTGTTTCAGGATACAAAGCTGGCGATGATAGGAAGACGGGTACCAAAATCATGGACGTTACCAGCCCCGGTACGATATGTAAAAGTGACCACCCTGTACTTTGAGGAAGTACTATTATTAGGCTTGTTAAACGGACAGGTATGATATTTATATCACTACTAACGCGATACTACATCGCCCTTTTTCTGCTAATCATACTTGGTGGGGACACTGCCGTGTTTGATACACCCCCTACAAACAAGTAGTGTATGTCTTTTCAACCTTCAATTGAATAATGTAAAGCTGTTTATTATGTGGACAGCTCCATCCTCTTTCGAGGACTTTTGCTGGGTTCTATTTAAGTAGAATTTAAAACTTATACAAAAAATATCCAAAAGAAATAACGCCAAATTATGGTATTTTATCGAGAAAATTACGAATACCTTATTAATTTGAAGTTATTAAGTTAATTATTTAATAATTATATGAACAATCTGAACGTTTTATTTTGTTTATAATGTATAAAATATCTAATAAAATGTTTATTGCTATTAAAGTTGCTAAAAATATTACTTTAAAAATATCCCAAAAGAAATAACTCCCAAAGTATTTTATCAATAAAAATACCTACTATTATTTTGAACGTAATTTATCCTTCAATTATTTCTGCGATACATAATAATAATTATAAACAATCTGAACACATTTATTCTATTTATTAAATATAAAAGATCTAAACACATTTTAATTGCTATTAAAATTGCTGAATTTATTGCTTTTATAAAATATCCAAAAGAAATAAAGCCAAGTTAAGGTATTTTATCGATAAAAATACAAATACCTATTATTATTTTAAACGTAATTTATTCGTCAGTTATTTCTGCGATAAGTAATAATAATCTTAATAATCTGCACGATGTTTATTTATTTATATATAAAATAATGTTTTGTGATAACCAGTGAACGCAAATAAAGATGGAAGCATTACTTCAAGGAAACTAAGCGCAAATTTTGACCCAATATCCCAATCAAACTGACACAACGGAATACCGTCTCTGATTGGCCAAAATATTACCGCTCAGATACACTTTTTAAAAGTAGACTTTATGACGTCATGTTCGGGTCTAAATTACCATGTTCATGACATTCGCCGAAGGATGTTTTATGTTATAAAGTGCAACGAAAATAATTCACCGTGACATTGATATTTTAAAAATAATAAAGAATTATGATCAAATATACAGTATCTTGAACTTTACGGCAAGAGTTTTTCTAAGGTCTTTAAATAGAGCAGTATTTGGCGAGTAATGGGTTTATTTGCTATGATAATAGGTAAATAAAACAAATTTATGATCAATTATTCACTAATTATTATTTACAATTTCCGTAGGTATACATAACACTTAAGTACTAGTTTTTAGGGCCCCCTTCACTTCTTTATCCATCCGTCCGTCTGTCTGTCAATACCCTTTATCTTGAAAACGCGTGGACGAATCGACTTGAAATTATAGGTGATCTAGATATGCAGGGTTACTTGTAAAATACCAACAATCTCGCAGGACTAGGAAGCTAACACCATAAGCAACAACTTACTCTACGGGCATCGCAAAGATTACGCAAGCCGCCTGGTTACATATCATTTACGATGCACGTGTAGAGTTATAAACATTCAAGTGGTAAATCAATTAATATAGACTTTTTACAAAAAAAAAAAAAAATACAAATTATCAAAAGTTGTAAAATAAATGTTGTTGCTTATGGTTTTAGCTATCTAATCCTGTGAGGTAATTGGTGCTTTACAAGTTACCCTGTAAATATATAATTAAAATTGAATTGAATTCATTTCCAAACGAACCGTGTTCGTCCATAGTTCTCTTCGCTTTAGATCGAGTGGAAATTTGAAGAAACCAAGCTGTTTTAATACAACCATTACCATTCTTTGTGCATACTCTAAAGATGCTGAGTATTTTATCTAAGATTAAAATAACAGTAATAAATAAAAAAAACATCGTCATAATTTTTGTGTAGATAAATAAATTGATTCGTTTGCATAACAACATCACCATATATTTTGTGTCAATTTGATTGACTTCATATTTAATAAAATTAAAATATATAGCGATGTACTTACTCGTAATAACTAATTCCAACACTCTTGTTATGCAAATGAGATTTATTAATACACCACTTCACTGCACAGAAAGGCATTTTTGGAAATTAAACACGCTGAAACTAATAACTGACAGACGACCGCCATTGATGCCTGTAGTGCGCAAACTCGGTCCCACTCGGTCCGCGGCACAATTTTTAAGCCCCGCCTACCGCGGCACAATCTGCGTTGGGTCATTTTCGCGAGCTAGGAATGCTTCCATGTTTATTTGCGTTCACTGGTGATAACCTATAATATCTCCTCCTATATACAATCTAATCCTATAATAATCCTTCAACGTTTGTAATCAACAGATTTGGCAAGTAGAACCAGTTTCCGGTAATAGCAAGATACTGCTACGTACTCCGGGGAGCGTGCGTTGTTTGGACGTGAGCGCGTCGCGCGGCTGCCTCGCGGTGGTTGATGAGGCGTCAGTCTGTCGCGTCTACAACCTTACCACTAGCGAACTGCTGTTTACTGTAAATATCTCGCCGTTACTTTACTTTTTAGGGTTCCGTACCCAAAGGGTAAAACGGGACCCTATCACTAAGACTTCGCTGTCGGTCTGTCCGTCACCAGGCTGTATCTGATGAACCGTGATAGTTAGACAGTTGAAATTTTCACACATGATGTATTTCTGCTGCCGCTATAACAACAAAATGAAATAAATATTTAAGGGGGCTCCCATACAACAAACGTGAATTTGTTGCTCGTTGTTATAGATAATGGTACGGAACCCTTCGTGCGCGAGTTCGACTCGCACTTGGCGGGATTTTATTTATATTGTGAATTCCATTTAACCTCGGAACACAAAGAAAACCACTAACCACGATGAGCTAGATTGTATTTGTGTTTTGACTACCTATAACTATTGTAATTGTTCCTATTACTACCAAGATCAAAGGCTTAATGAGCTTTTGGGATTTTGGACCGTATGACAAGAAATAGATTTTTTTTCAGAATGATATCGCGAACATATTAAAAAAATTGTTTGGAGCATTTATAATTATAATTTTATATTTAAAAGGGAATAAAGTCGCCCAAATTGGCCCTTTCGGACTATTCAGTTACACGATCTCATAGCACTAAACTAGTAATTTCGAATTTCTGTATGTTATGCAATTTACAGAATAAAACATAATAGTAATTATGACGTCGATTCACAATGTAAAACAACATACTTAGGTATATATTTTATTCTTTCACGGTATGTCATATGTGTGTACGGAAAACTAATTTATTAATCTCAAAAATGGGAAATCATAAATTTTATCGTCCGGCGGCTCTCGAACCTGCACCATCTACCGATCCGGGGTAGGCTCCGGAAGGGTGTTAGCAAAGGAATCCTCAATTTGATCTGCCAGCGTTTATCGTTCGTAGCTTAGCACAGAGCGCCAACCCCGGATTGGTAGATGGTGCAAGTTCGAGACCCGCCGTACGATAAAATTTATGATTTCCCATTTTAGAGATTAGATTGCGAAAAATTGCTATAAAATTCAAAACTAATTTATCCCAGAAGCACTTTTAGACATTTTATTAAAATAATGTGATTATAGTTTTTTCGCATCATTGGGTAAAAATTTAGCCGATAAAATCCCCTCCTTTGTACCTGATGCCTCGTCTATTCACGACCGGTGTCCCTTTTCATTTGTTTTAACTCCGACTACCGAAGCTGAGGTTCGAAACTATATACTCAACCTTAAAAAGGTAAACTCTTTTGGACGGGACAATATCTCGGGAACCTTCCTAAAGCGATATCATCATATATTAGTGCCCCCTCTCACGTATATCTTTAACCTTATGTTTGAGACCGGAATTTTTCCCAAGGAACTAAAGCTCGCCGAAGTAATTCCTATATATAAGAGTGGGGACAGAGGCTGTGTCAATAATTACAGACCCATCTCTATTCTTTCGACACTTTCAAAATTAGTAGAAAAGCTTTTAAATAAACGTTTGATAGATTATCTCGAGTCCAAAAACCTCTTATCTAGATCGCAATTTGGCTTCAGAGCAGGTCTCTCCACAAGTGACGCGGTGCATGAGTTAACTCATCATATTGTGTGCAATCTAGATAATAATAAAAAAGTAATAGCCATATTTCTAGACCTAGCAAAAGCATTTGACACAGTCTCTGTCCCACTCCTATTGAAAAAACTAGAGAAGCTAGGCATCCGTGATGTGCAACACAAATTGTTGGCGGATTACCTCAGTGATAGATACCAAAGAGTAAGAGTTGGTGATATCACTAGCAATGATCTGCCAATTACATTTGGAGTCCCCCAGGGCAGCGTACTCGGCCCTACGCTCTTTCTTACATACCTAAATGACTTATGTGAGTTACAGCTAAAAAAATGGCAAGATCGTAACCTTCGCGGATGACACTGCACTAGTATTTCACGGAGATAGTTGGAGTGACACCTTTTCTTTTGCACAGGTGGGTTTCAATGCAGTCTCATTATGGCTCAGGAATAATGGACTAACACTAAATGTCGACAAAACCAATTACATTTGTTTCACGATAAAAAATACTCCAACAAACCTACCAAATGATGGAGTCATTGTAGCCCATACCTGCCTAGAGTATCACTCCTGTGCTTGTAGCCATCTAAAAAGAACCACCAATATTAAATACCTCGGCGTCATACTGGATAGTTCCCTATGTTTCAACTACCATATAGATCTTCTTTCAGCCCGAATACGCAAACTCATATTCATCTTTAAAAATCTGCGCCACATAGCTGATAAGAAGATCATTAAAATGGTCTATATCTCGCTATGCCAACCCATCATATCCTACTGTATTTCTATATGGGGTGGCGCCTGTAAGACTAATTTAATAAAGGTGGAAAGAGCTCAAAGGGCAGTACTTAAGGTTAGCCACTTTTTACCTCTTTTACACCCAACCGTTGACCTTTATAAAATGTCGGATGTTCTTACAGTGCGCCAACTATATATTCTACATATTGTCCTAAAGCAACACTCTCTTTTTCCATATGACTCTTCCATAATTAACAAACGTCGTAAGTATAGGGTTTGCGCTTCAACTGACAATCGTTGGCACACAGAATTTGCACGCAAATTCTTCAGTTTTCGGGGACGATACCTATATAATAAAATTAATCAAAAATTACATATTTACTCCCTGACTAATTATAAATGCAAACAAAAAATTTCTAATTGGCTAAAATCTCTGACCTATGAAGAAACTGAAAATCTACTATTTATCCCATCATAGTTATTTCATATCTAAGATCGCACTACACCACAATCACACACACACACACACACACACACACACACGCACAAACACACAAACACACACACACACACCACACAACATACACACACAACACACACACACACACACACACCACACACACACACACACACACATATCTCGAATACTGATATACTTCCTCATCACAAATAAAATAACATCACAACTCAATCATTGAATGACAAATTACACCTTCATCTCTAGAGTTAGGAGAGGCTGGTCATCTGTCATACAGGTTTTCCACCTAGTACGGATACCAGTCTCTCACACAGATTTCACCTCTTCAATGTTAAGCATTAATTAATGAATTAATTAGTTAATAAGACATTTTTCATGTATTTTCTGTGTGAGAGAATAAATAAAAGCTATTATTATTATTATATTACCCGAAAGTTGACTTTTCAGGAGGAGAACGTGTCGTCCGTGTCTTGGAACTCTTCTTGCGACGAACTGCTGAGTATGTCCGGCGGAGGGCTACTCTCTATAAAGGCGGGCCAGTTCCCGCCCGCCACGCAACCACTCTCTGGCTCCGTAGTGGGATTTCAGGTGACATTTGCTATGTAATTTATTAACCTGGAATGAAGGATTGCCAAACTGAAGTGACAGTAGTCAGGGCACATAGCTCGTAGCACCGACGGCTGCTGGGGCTGTAGAGGGCATAGAAGTCGTTCCGAGGCGATACCACCCAGAAAACGAGTAGCAGTGTTTCACTGTGAACTATAACCATCATATTGCGATCGCCATCCCTTCGCCCAATTATTGGAGATTATGGAATTCTTGGTGGAAGCTTTTGTCCAAGAGAGGACATCGCAAGCTCTAAAAATTAAAATCACTTAAATGGCTAACCACTAAAAGGATTTTTGTAGCTAGCTAGTGATAACTCTAGAGCTATGGTATGTATGTTTAAGGTATGAAAGCGTACACCTATTTTCCTCCTCTGTCATGTGTCAATGCACATGTCTACTGAAAGAGACTTCTTTAGAAATAAATAGTACCATTGTCTAATGTCTTGATCTTTTTCTTCTGCTCATTCTGGGCAGGTATCGTATTAACAAAATTATTATTTCAGGGCGGTCGAGTATTTTGTTTGCAAGCCAATTATATGCAAAGTATAAACGTACCTCTTTCACACGCCGTCCATCAGAACATTCAGCAGAAAACATTCAAGTGAGTATATCAAATTTATGTATTTTTCTTTTAATAATACAGCACCCTCATTAGGGAATTATATATTAGTATCGCGGGGCTTTACAAACATGCAATTTACGGAATATTTTATGAGTCACACACAATATGAACCCTTTATTAAATTTGATATTACATTTATTTAATTTATTATAAAATAAACAATATTACAAAATATGTTTACAAAGTCAAGCAAATGAAAGTAATAATAATAATTATTATTATAATAATAATTGCAATATCAACCACATTTTCCACCTATTGATTGTTAATGTATATTGTGATTATTTTTTTAAGAATAAAGTAAAAACATACTATAAAATAACAATAATTTAAGCTATCTAAACCAAAAAGGAAAACTGACGGAATATAACTATTTAAACTAAAAATAAAGAAATAACTATCTAAACTTAGGTTATAATTCTGACTCAGTTGTGGCGCTAACTACATTAATACACTTAGTATTTCTTTGGATGAGTGTTTGGATGTTGCAAAACAGTCGATGCCAACAAAATCAAAGTTCATTCACCTGCGTTCTTCCGGCTGGTGGTGGAAGCAAAGAACGGGTAACGCACCCATATCGTTGTTGACTGCTTCTTTCCTTTGAGAGTGAGTAGCAAGTGGGCGTATGGTAGGTGAGTGCGATGACATCTATAGCGTACTGCTCTAAGACAAGTTTTGAGGGTTCCATACCCAAAGGGTAAAACGGGACCCTATTACTAAGACTTCGCTGTGTGTCTGTCTGTCCTTCCGTCTGTCACCAGGCTGTATCTCAAGAACCGCGTTAGTCAGACAGTTGACATTTTCACAGATGATGTATTTCTGTTATATATTCTGTTATATGCCGCTATAACAACAAATACTAAAAAACAAAATAAAACAAATAAATAAGGGGGCTCCCATACAACATGCGTGAATTTTTAGCTGGTTTTTATGGATAACTAGCTGTGTCCCGCGGTTTTACCCGCGTTATTTTTATAAATGCGTGTGTTAATCCAGGGTGTCAGCAAACTCCATGCCAAAATTTATTAAAATCGCTCCAGCCGTTTAGACGTGAAGAAGTAACAAACATACACACTCACACAGTCACACACTCACAAAATTTCGCCTTTATAATATTAGTGTGATGGTACGGAACCCTTCGTTATACTTAACGTAAATTGAGGCCTATATTAGACTAGCGTATTTTTGTTGACAATGAATTAGATTTTTAAGAAGGTAAATGTACGTGTTAACTCTAGTAAAGTCGGAATAGAATAGAATAGAATATCTTTCGGTCTCTAGTAAGTCATTATAACCAGTACATTAAATATACATAAAGGGTGGAGACCTGGTGTGCTGAAATAGAGGCTATGAGCCTAGTTTAGGCACACACTCTCCCACAATATTATAATTGTTACCTATAACTAATAAACCGTATACAATATATTCGGTAATATTGTGGCGAGAGAATAAAGCATTATTATTATTATATTTTATAGTATTGTCGAATGTTTTTACCTTACATTGTAAAAAGCTAATATTGATTTACAGTGAAGCATATGCAGTGGCATGCCTCGGTGTAACCGCTTTGGACTGGGAACGTCTCGGCATAGCTGCGCTTGAGGAACTCGCGTTCGAAGTAGCGCGCAAAGCCTTCCAGCGCAGCGAGAACATAATGTTCCTCACACTCATTGACCAGCTACAGGTATGAACTAATCTTCTTTTATATATAAAGTAAAACTGTACAATATTTTTCTTAAATGATCCTTGGGGCTTGGTCTACTATCTATATCGAAGCCAAAAATATAGTTTTTATAATTTTTGTCTATTTGTCTGTGTGTATGTCCGGGCTAATCTTAAAAAGTACTACATGGATTTACTTCAGATTTTGCATGAATATTACTAAGAGGTCGGGTCAACATATAGGCTACATATTATCACGCTATCGCATACGGGGGAGGAGCTGTGATAATTTATAAAATTTAACGCGGGTAAAACCCCGGGGCACAGCTAGTATAATAATAATATCCTCACCTCGTCGGCAAGTCTCAATGGAGACATTCCATCTACGTAGGACATATTATACTCCACTTTCTTTTTACTCAAATGCTCCATCGGTAGGCTAGCCTACACGACTGGGCCGAGCTCAAGTAGAGGTCCAATGGCTTTACATACTGTAAGTACAACGGAAGTGTTGCATCACCGATTTTCAGCCCCTGGCCTGATAGTGAGAACCATACTTAAAGGAAACCTCCCGATATCACTGTTTGGCTTAGAACCAAGGACCTTATTATCTGTGAACAAGCTAAGATATGGAGGAGTTGGGATTCAATATCGCTGTACCAACTATCTTACACTATTGCCGTAGTACTAGGTACTGACTGTAGTATTTGAGGCGTATTCTATGAAAATCTAAAAGCTAGTGAATCTTGACTCCATCTAAACTTTAGTTTTAACACGGGCTTTTTTGTTGGCGAGCGTAATCGGTGACATATTGCCCGCCGCCCGGTATGTAGGAATGCCGTTTTCATTAGTAGTGTTGCTTTGGTTATTTCGATCTTAACAATTATTTTCATAATATTAAATTCCATCTGAACAACTATATCAGCTTTATTTTGTTTTATAGGATACACACGTAGGTCTGGTTTAGCAGTCAGGCTCACTAAACTAGTGGTTACTGTACCGTGTACTGTACTGTACTGTGTAACTGGCTGCTAGATCACTGGTCTTGTGTTCCATCCCTACCTAGGGCAAATCAAACTATTTGTTTTGTGTCTGGGTGTATTGAGAAATATAATGCTAAGTATGTTTATCAGTTGTCTGGGTGCCATAGTATTGGCTCTGCCTATTTTGGGAGTATAAATAAAAATTGGCTGGACAGTAAGCTTTAGTGACCGTGTCTATTCATATTTCGCCAGGAACGCTTCGAAGCCGGTGAAAAACGTGCCATAATCGCGGGCGAAGTGCTAGCATACCGGGGGCGTTATTCGGACGCAGCGCGCTCCTTTAAGAGCGTAGGCCGTGACGAGCGCGCACTCAATATGTACGTCGACCTCAGAATGTTCAACAAAGCACAGGTATATATATTCTTCTTTAACTAAATTGTCAACAAACATGCGGCCTACCTGATGGTAACCAGGGCAACACCAAGGGACATCACTCGTGGGTTGCCGAACTTTTAGAAACATCGCTTCTTTTTAAGTACCTCGTGCACAGTCACAGTTGTGGCAGGAAACTCATTCCAAATAACGTTCCAAAGTACGGTTAACCGTAAGGACTTCGACGATCAAAACTTCTGCTGAATTCCGCTATTTTTGAAATATATTTTGATTTGAAACTTACAACATGAAAGTTTAAGTTTAAACTTAAAATGTGTTCAAAAATAGTTGAATTTAGCAGAAGTTTTGTTTTGAATTTAAATACAAGACGTTAATAAATTCTAAAAAGCATTAAATTAAGCACACATGTCACTTAAAGAAAAAAGTCGATTACGAGAAGTGCGATGGTATAATATGGCCATGGGCATCAAATCCAACAATTTCCCCAAGCACAGCCCATTTTACAGGCGTAATAAAGCAAAATTGTAATGTACTTACCAAAAAAAAATCGCACAGTCGTATTGATAACCTCCTCCCGTTATACAACTCCTACACAATAACTGGTGGCGCTAAATAAATAAACCGGTTTCAACAAGATTGAATTCGCTCAACGTTCTTTTTACAGGAATATGTGGGCGAGGGTGAAGGTCTAGCAGCATTAGCGAGACGCCGCGCGGAATGGGCGAGACACGTGAACGAGCCCCGCGCGGCCGCCGAGATGTACCTCGCGGCGGGGGACGTGAAGCGAGCCGCCGACCTCATGGCCGACACGGGAAGGCGGGACATGTAAGTTACCTAGTTTTCTGTACCAATATGTAGGCAGATACGTAATAGAGCTCAGTTAGGATACCACAGGAGCTTCAGATATTCAGGTGCTCTAGTCTCATGTCTCTCCAAACTGTCCATGAACCGCCGTCGTAACTGACTATTTCTTCAACGTTTCTGTCAAAAATGCTCCTTCTATCTTCAATACACCTTCTTACTTCCGACCTCACTATACCTACGGGAGAAATGCGTATATGTACAACTAATTGATCTATGCGAAAAAAACAATGACGCTTTTTAAAGGAAAAAGAGCCTTCCGCTACTCCCTGCTTTGATATAAACTGTACCTAACTAAACACCATGGACATGATCGTCCGTTTTCGTCTATTTTGTTCATGTCCTGTCCACCTATGCGGACAATTAAGTGGCATGGTCAGTCCAATGTCAGTATAGTTTTGCTGGTTTTTCTCTTACATCAATAATCTGTCCCCTTAAGTATTTATTTCAAAACCTTCTTTAAGGAATTTTCTTTATTTTAATACCGTGTATATTGCAGAAGCTATTGTGTAATTTGTAGGTTAATCGAGTTGGCACGGAAGTTGGACAAAGGTTCGAGCGAGTCTCTGCGACACGTAGCAGAGGCCCTGGTGAAGGCAGGTGAGCCGGCCACCGCGGCCGATGTCTATCATCGTCTTGGAGACTATTCGTAAGTGTTACTTGTTATATTGGTCACTTTTGGATAAGTCAGCCTTGTATTTTACGTGGTGGAAATGCACTACGCATACTCATTGCTTGGGGCAATTTATGTGGGATTTGGGCGGTAAGTTATGTTAGTTTACCCACTAAAGCCACCACGGTAGCCATCCTCATGGTGTGTGTACAACCTCCAGGAACTCTCAAAACGATTACTACTAGCTTAGCCCCCGCTTAACAATGCAGCCTTTCGAGGCTCTCTCTTGGGGGTACTAAGCGGCACCCTCCCTCACGATGCATGCTTAGGCAACCTGGGTTAAAACCTGTATAATAAATAAGTTCTATTTTTCGCAGTAAAGTAGCCCAGCTAGCTGTTGCGGCCGGCGAATGGTCGCGTGCGTTCGCACTGGCTCGTGAGCACGCGGAATGCAAGCGTGAGGCGTATTTACCATACGCGCACAAAATGGCTCAGGAAAACAAATTCGTTGAAGCGCAGAAAGGTCAGTTAAATAAACTAAATATTGCCAGTATTCAGTTTATTCTTATAAAATAACCGAAGTGGTTAATTTTTATTTGTTTCAGTCAGTCCAGGCAGACAACTGTACAAAATTTTAATAAATGACAAATATAAATGCAAAATTATATATTATTTCCGAATTTTTCACAATTTAGGGTATACTTACCAGCTATTATTTTTATAGTTTAACTTTGTCGATGGCGACCTGCAGTAATAATATGTTTTATAAACTGCGCTAGAGTCTATAAAATATATGTACCTAGACTAAATGTCAGTTGTTACCAAAAATGATGGTATAACTTTGTAGTAGCATAGTAAATGGAAAATTATTTAAAAATCTGGCTGTTAATATTTTTTCAGTAGACAGTTTCACAAATAAATGAATATTTCTTATAAAATCAGTTTTAAAACAAAAAAAAAACAATGATCATGATATTTATGTCTTTATAATAAATCTATTTAATTACAACGTCTTAACAAGGTTACGTTATGTAGAAAAATTAAGAGATGGGACACCAATTGACTTTTTTTTGATAACAAGCCGAAAGGGGTCCGAATAACTGATTTAAACCGTGAATCTTGCAAGTTCGTGGTTCGTTACGTGAGTATTTTGAACGTCATTGGGTATTGAAAGATCTACTATGACCAGAATCACCTAAGAAAAATATTCATCAATGGATAGAATAAATTATCTCCTCCAAATAAAACAGCAAGAAAAGTAGGCCTGTAACTGGTATAGACGATTTTGACTCCGCTGCTATCCGAAATCACGTGTATACATAACACAAGTAACGAGAAGAATTAATGAAATGTGGATTGTTATCAAATAATAGCCGCGCAACGGTTATGAGTTTATGACGTAGCTGCTATATTATATATTTAGATTGCGATTATTGATTTAATTAGTGATTATCATTTTATTAATTACTATAATAATTCTATAATCATTTTACATCTTAAAACTATTATTAATCGATATTAGACTTTCAAATGGTCACTGATAAAAATGTAAATAGGGTAGGAGATTATTGAGATGAGAACGTTACTCTGTTCGATTAAATATTGTGTGTGGAAAATATCTCGGAGTTTTAATGTGCAGAACCTACGAGTGCGTAATAGGATAAACTATCAGCAAAACGTCGATTTCCGTTACATTAATAACTGTTAGCGTTCGGCGCTCCCAACAAATTTATCCAACTTTACTAACCCTATTTACATATATCTGCCCTTGTTTATTAAATGTGTCTTAATCATGTTACAGCGTACCACATGGCAGGTGAAACATCAACAGCAATGCGTGTATTTTCTATATTGGTTGGGAATGCCGTGGCTGAGGAGCGGTTTAGTGACGCGGGATACTTGCACCACCTACTCGCCACACAGTGCCTTGAAACAGCCGCCGCCAGCACTGACAAGTGCGTGAGTCATTTTTTAGACTATACAAAACGTACAAACGTGTTAATTTTCTTTACATGTCCTGCGTGTCCCTAATGCCTGCACGTTACAAGAACTAATGAACGCCACTGACAACGCTCAACTCGTTGCTGAATTCTGGGCTGACTTCATTTAGATTGCCATCGACACGCTAAGAAGAATTGCCTTTGGCTGTTACTGCACACCTGTATACACACCGTCTATTGCTTGACAAGCCGTTTTCAAATAATACCTTTAGTCTAACTTAATCATGGTGTCCTTACAGGGAGCGAGATACATCTCTGCGCCAGTACATGCACAACGATCGGCTAGCGCGTATGTACCATGCATACGATACCGTCCATCGATCGGTACACGAGCCGTTTTCACTCAGTCAACCCGACGCACTGCTGAGCGCCGCCAGATATGTACTGGGACTTGTTGATGAGGAGCCGCCGAAAGGAGTTTCGATGTTGTATCCTTTGTCTTTGCACGCCGCAAGCTACTGTTATTAGACTTGAATTAAAAACATATAAATTAATGCACCATAATGATGGAGAACGGGGACATTGCCTGGATTCCTGATACTCTCACCGGTCCGTGAGTGATTGGCGAGGTTAAGCAAAAAGTGGTCTAATTTCTGAGCGTCTCCGTGCTTCGGAGGGCATGTTAACCCTTTTCCGGGCAGTGGGGATATAGTTACCACCACATTTTGAACTCTATTAGCTTATAATAAGGTCCAAAACCAATGAATTAGGAATATACCTACTGCCTGTTAAAGGGTTAAGATGTCGGTTCCAGTTCTAGCCATTAGCATTAGCCAAGAGCCGTTAAGCCATGTCGGAGGCCTGCTGGACGGCTTGAACAACTCTGACACCAGGGTAACCACTGCCCATACGATAATGAATAAATATATGTCGTGAAACGTGTTCGCCTCACAGTTTAAGATCTATTTATTAGTGATTCATTGATTATATAGTCAAAGTCAAAAGTACTTTATTCCGTAAAAATTTTACATTTATGTGGAATCGTCATATTTTTTTACCCTACCGTGCAGTGCATAATGTGGCAGCTACTGAGAAACACTGCCAGAAAACTCAGTAGGAATCCTTTTTTTAAATAAAATATAGGTACTTAAGATTAATTACAATCATGTGTGTTGACTCAGTACAACTCAATCCCAAGCACTTCTATCACTTAAATAATCAGAAATTTTGTAATATGCCCTGCTACACAATTTGGCTTTAATAATTCTTTTAAACTTATTCGTAGACAATTCTCTAATATCATTGGGAAGTTTGTTATAGAATCTTATACATTGCCCCATAAAAGAGTAACTTATTTGGTGGAGACGGGTAGTACGCAATATGAGATTATTCTTATAGCTAGTATTTACATTATGTGTATCGCTCCTTTTACAGAAGCAATCGATATTTTTATGCTCATATAGTAAGTTTTCATGTATATACTGAGATGGTACAGTTAGAATGTTGACCTCTTTGAACTTTTCTCTTAGAGACATTCTCGGGCCAAGATTATAGATAGCTCTTACAGCTCTTTTTTGCAATATAAATATGGTGTTAATGTCAGCAGAGCTACCCCAGAGAAGAATTCCATAGTACATTACACTATGAAAATAACTGAAATAAACCATTCTAGCTGTGTCAACATCAGTCAGCCGTCTAATAGTTTTCACTGCATATGCTGCAGAACTTATCTATACTTATCTGAGCATACTATACTTATCTGAGCAATACTTTTACATGTTAATATTGTTCTATAGAAATAATTGTGCGTCTTCTAAGTTTATTTAAATATAAAGAATGACATAACTGTGTTACCCGATCCTTAACCTATTTGCAGCTGTTTATACCTCTGTTTAGCGAAACAAGCGAAGGCTTTGGATGCATCCAGTTTGGCTCGACAAATGCTTGATAAAATTCTCGGCCTGCAAATACCACAAAAATTTCAGGTAAGTTTTAAGATATATAATGTTACCAACAAAACCGCTTGTATAGTAATTTCAAGCTGAATAGATTATTGTATAAGTAGCTAAAAACTATCACAAATAGTTGAAAGGTTGGGAAGATAATATGGTACTAGAGACAGACTCAACCATAATCATATCGGGAACTCTCTTCTTATTGAACCATTGCTTGTAAAAATCATAAGCTGTGCTAAAATGTTACATAATAAAATATATATACTTGATAAAATATTTCTCACAATAGCTCTTCGGACAGATGTTGCAATTATCAAATATTGGAGAACAATTATAATACAAAAAATATTAAAATATTTCGTATAGGCTGATAAACTTTTTAGACATAAGTGTTTAATTATATTAAATATTAAACATTTTTGGTGATAAATTGGGCACTTAACGTCCTTTTCTCCCAAAATGACGTCAGTATTCTGTGGTTCCATTACAAGGGCCGTCATATGTAGACGTCGTATGTCAGTATACCGTGTTCTTTATCCAAAACGATTTTCAAATGCTCATAAATTCCTTAGTTTAAAGACTATTTATAATAAAATACAATAAAATAGTCCTAATATTTAGATAAATCCTGTGCTTTTTAGAGTTCCGTGCTCAAAGGGTAAAACGGGACCCTATTACTAAAACTTCGCTGTCTGTCTGTCCGTCTGTCACCAGGCTGTATCTCATGAACCGTGATATTTCTGTTAGTCAGTTGAAATGTTCACAGATGATGTATTTCTGTTGCCGCTATAACAACAGATACTAAAACACAAAATAAAATAAATATTTAAGGGGGCTCCCTTACAACAAACGTGATTTTTTTGCTCGTTCTTATTGATAATGGTACGGAACCCTTCATGCGCGAGATGGACTTGGATTTTGCCGGTTTTTTTAGTAGTACAGTGTTTGTTGTGCTTTGCCTTGTGGAATCGGGTTTACTAAGCCCCACTCGAGAGCATACGAGTCGAAGGCGCACTGTAAACTGTCTGACGAATAATCAAAAGATTTTACTTCTAGATTCTGGTCGGAAGCACATGCACACATAGACTATTAGAAAAAAACCGGCCAAGTGCGAGTCGGACTCACACATGAAGGGTTCCATAGCAGCAAGTATTTCAGTTGATTAAATGAATGCAAATTGCGGTTTATGACGATAAAAAAAAACTACTTGCTAGATCTCGTTCAAACCAATTTTTGTTGTTACTTTACATGGTAATATACATCATATATTTTTTTTAGTTTTATCATTCTCTTATTTTAGATGTTAGAGGGGGGGGGGGACACCCATTGTACCACTTTGGAAGTGTCTCTCGCGCAAACTATTCAGTTTAGAAAAAAAATATATTAGGAACCTCAGTATCATTTTTGAAGACCTTTCCATAGTCACCCCACATGTATGGGGACGATGAAAAAAAAAAATTGAGTTTCAAAATAATTGTTCTTTTTCCATTTTTGTGTAAAAATCTTATTGCGGTTCACAGAATACATCTACTTACCAAGTTTCAGTAGTACAGCTCTTATAGTTTCGGAAAAAAGTGGCTGTGACATACGGACGGACAGACAGACAGACATGACGAATCTATAAGGGTTCCGTTTTTTGCCATTTGGCCACGGAACCCTAAAAATGCCTTGTTTCGTTCATAGGAAAGCGTTGAACTGTTGATATTGAAGACCCGAGCTAGCAGTGGCAGCGGCGAGGCTCGCGACGATGACGTGGCGCCCCTGTGCTGGCGATGCCGCCGCCACTTGCCCCCGCTGTGTGCCACGCGCTGCATGTACTGCCGGCATGCGCTTGCGCACTCGCTCGCTACACATGGTAAGGAGAATTAAGATACAAAGACATAGCACGCAGAGTCCCATAGCTTCAATGGAAGAAAAATTTAAAAGCCACTGGTCCTCTCAGTAATCTAAATTATTTTTAAAAGTATTATAACCTATTTCGAAAGGCTTCATGTGGATATGTTACTTATAATATACAGAACAAGAAGTTTTAAACGCACTAAAAGCACTAGACACTGAAAAAGGTCCAGGCCCAGATGGTTTTTCACCAATTTTGTTTAAAACTGTGCTAATTCCTTACATATTCCTCTCGCAACCCTGTACCGGACATCTTCATCTTTCCCTCCGAATGGACGATCGCTCATATAACACCTATACAAAAGTCTGGTCAAACCGATGTTGTGTCTAACTATAGACCAATTTCCAATCTGTCGGTGGCTGGGAAAGTTTTTGAAAATTAATACACAAACAAATGCTTTCTCATGTCAGACATAAGATTAATGTAAACCAGCGTGGCTTCCTCTCCAAAAAATCTACTACAACAAAGGATAATGCTCAAAAAAAACCCAGGCCCCGGCGCAAACGGTACATATCTCAAATTCTTAGTATAAAATAGTACTTTCATACTAAAAAAAAATATAGCCAAAAATTCGTTTTTAAACGTAATATTTTGCTAATCCTTTTTTCGTAAAAGTAATTTTTAAATAGAATTATTTAATGGAAATATGTATATACATATATTTTAACATACTACGCTAACCATTATAATATTCTCAGTGGTTGTTGCAAGGCGGAGACGCACTGTAAAGAAAGAAATAATTAAAAAAAAATCACATTTTTGAAGCTCCTTACATAAAACAACTAGCAATTTATGACATTTAAAAAAAGATTTTGGTAATGCCCCCTACTGAATATTATGTCACATATAAATACTTAAAATCTGAGATACATTTTATTTGCGCCGGGCCTGGGTTTTTTCCCCATACATTGTGAGCATTGTTCTTTACTGGAGTACGTTAATGATATTTCCTCAGCTTTAGATAATAACAAAGAAATTCATGCTGTTTACACCGATTTTAGGCGAGCATTTAATTTAGTAAACCATTCTTAACTGTTGGATAAGCTTTCCGATATAGGCATACACGGGTCACTACTGAGATGGTGTGCATCATACCTATTGAATCGCTCCCAACTGGTGTCTCCTTGTGGGCATTATTCTTTTGTTTTCAGCTCCTGCAGGAGTTTCTCAAGGACCTCATCTAGGTCCCTTATTCTTTTTGGTTTTTATTAATGACCTTTGTGACGTCATCGAAAGTAGTTTTAAAATGTATGCTAATGATTTGAAAATTTACCGCTATGAGCGATTATGATATACAATGTTTACAAAATGACATATATAGAATAGAAAAATGGTGTACTGACAATTTCATGATTTCAAATCACGACAAATGTTTCCATATAAAATTTTCTCGTTATAAAAATCTTTCTCCTACTCATTACAAAATAAGAAACAGAAACATAAAAGAACTAACAACTATTCGTAATCTGGGCGTTTATTAGACACTGCTTTCAGTTTTAGGCACCATATAGACGAAATTATTATAAAGCGTCACAATTATCAGGGTTTTAAAATCGTCAAATCGTTTAACAATAATTATATATAACTCCATTGTACGAAATAGCCTTGAATACTGTTGTACCATCTGAATCCCAGATTATCAAGGCCACTTACGCCCGAAATTAATAAACGATCCGCAATCTGTCAGTCAGTCCTATCTCTAGATTAGCTCTATCGCTATCTTGATCTTTACCTGCGTGCCAATAACAAAACATATCAATCCATCCATTTTTTGCCCAGAGATCGGGGTGTGATCCGTTCCCTCTGCAGCGTTCCGTTTTATGCAGAAATCGGTAACTCAGGACACAATTATACCATTTAATTTAAGATGAAAATTTTTAAATATATTAAAGATAAGTAGCTAGCTATAAATAAGTCAATACTGACTTATTTATAGCTAGGTTAAAATGTTTTACTAGACGACTAGGGTATATAATAATAAAATGAAACTTAATTGGTCAAACATTATGTTTTGGTGGAACGGAACGTATCAAAATTTGACAAGCAAAACGCACGCCGGCGCCGTAGTCGCCGATCGGATCAAGAACAAAAAAGGAGTAAGTTGGTTATTTGTTTTTGTTGCAAAGCATTTATAACTAATATACAAATAATTACTTATTAATAAATATAATACCTATAATGGATTCTGATATGATAAGCAATAATTTTATTATTGATTTCTGTGTTTGTTTTACAAATAATTTAAACAGTGACGTGAAGTTGTTGCCGCCTATTTTGTAAACTAAAAAAATATTCTTATTATTTATTATTTATATGAAAAGCTACTTTGGAATATAATGAACTATTTCACCAATTTTATCTTTAAAACCAATTGTCAATCCACCGAATTTCTAGGATTGCAACTTTAGATTGTTTTGGCTATCTAAGCTTATGTCAAAATTAATGGATTGGTTATTGGCACGTGCAACCTGTCATTTTAGTACAGAGGCCTATCTTTTTCTATGATCCGTCCTCCCAAAGATCGCTCGTTCGGAAAGATTGCGTTTTCAATCTGTGGATGCTTTATTGGCACGGTTTAATAGACAAATGGATCGAAATTGCTATCGTAAATAGCATAAAATGGATTAGGATCGTTTATTAATTTCGGGCGTTAGATCGTATTGAGCGTGTTCAAAAGAAATTTTTATACCATCTTTCATACACCGACAACAAATGACGTTCCCTTACATGTTATCAGAATAGGTTGTCGCACTACAAAGTCGCATCTTTAAACTCACGACGAAAAGCTTGTGATGTAATAATGACGTATAAAGCAATTCATGGGCTCATTGAGAGTCCATGTACACTCGAACGTATAAATTGAAATGTTCGTCGCGCAGGTAGTCGTTTGTGCAATTATAAAACCTTTAGCTTACCACGCTGTAGGACTAATATCGGCATCTATTCACCTATCTACCAAATGTCAAAAGGTTGCAATGCAATCCAAAATGATATTGATATTTTCAATTGTTCTTTTGCCTCACTTAAGCATAAACTAAAAATATTGTTGTAGTATTTTTGCGGAACTAACTGTAGGTAATAGTTTTGTTTAAACTTGGAGTAAGTAAGTACCCATTAAGATAAGTTAAAGTTTTGTCTAATTTAGCAAGCTGTGTCTACATCAGAGTAGGGTATAGACTTTATTTTTTTTAAATAGATGTTGTCGTATCCAATGTAGTCTATATCCAGTTTTATAGACCAATAAACAGAAAACAAGTTACCAAATTGTCTGATTCCTGTAAGAAACTCGTATATTATATCAAATACTTTTTCGTATGCCGCCAAACGTATAGGTGGTTCAAAGCTCGGGTCGGACCGAAGTAATATTGGGATTTTTCTGTTAACCTAGGACAAATCATGAGCACGATTATTTATTCTCTATTCTGTGTGTGTTTTGGGATCAGATTGTTCTGTTGTCCCAAGTTATTATTTGTTCTTTCTAATTAATCCTTGTTATTAGTAAGTAATCGTGACAAAAGTGATATTGCAATGTTTTAAAGGTGTTTTGGCATTCGATATATGTATGCATAATGTACAAATCATGTTATTTCATTTATTCTTCGTATGTACACTAGCACTCTTATTTAAAATAATTCCGTGATCCGCCGCTTAACCATGTCTCAGCTAAACCCTGCTCAACCACTTAAACCCCGCTCAACTATTTCTTTATTTAAAAATCCTACTTAAAGGTTTCTCAGCTAAGTAACGTCATTTTATTTTACACTGTCAACATTTCTGGGACTGGTATAGAGCTTGACCAAAATTAATCGACTAAATCGGATTATGTATCAAAACTTTATGATTTTTGCTCTATGGTAGACATGGAATGATAGCTTTATGATCGTAACAGTGCATTTTCAAGGACTATTGATTTTCTTCGGTGGATTTTGAAGTTCGTGATAAGATTCCAACTGGAATTCAGTATTTATTGAAAAATTAAAACGGTTAGTAACTTCAATAAAACCTCCATTCACAAACAAACGTCAAACAAAACGTCAGTTGATGGAAATAAAATCCGCCATATTTGAGCAAGGTATAAACCGAAAAACAATAATTTCTATCGGACAATGTCAAGAGTGGAAAAACGTCCATCTTGGTGAAAAATTTCGACAAAAATTTAAAATAACGGCTGATTGTGCGTCATCATGAAGAATTTAACTTTCGATTTGCGGCAAGAAGTCTAAAATCTATTCTCGCCACAGTGTGTTATTGGTGAACACGTGTGTCGGGGGATTTTTTGGGTTTTTGGTGGTTTTTTGTCATTTGTGTTTATTTTTTATATTTATTACGTCATTGTTAGTGAATACCTATACGTGTGGTACGTACATTTTATTGTAATTCGCATTCGTTGATATCCGTTCCTACCTTTCCATCACGTAGTGATGGATGCGGATAAACCACCTGATCCGGGTGATCCCCCGGATCGCCCTTCTACTCCTCAATCCAATCCTTTCCCTAATAACGTACCTATTCTCTCCCCCAACCCCCTATCCCAGCTCGCTAATGTTGCTTGCGCTCTGGAATCCCTTCCAATGGCAGCGACTTCGGCTCCCCTCAACGTCCCGTCCAGTGTCCCCACTAAATTTACTAAAAACAACATAAGTCGAAATAAATATTCTATTTCAGATAAAGGCCCTTTTCTTGTGCATGTTTCTCACATTGTACCTCAACCCAACTCAGGTACTACCCTCCATCCTATTTCCTTCGGCTTGTTTCTTTTAAACAACTGTATCAAGAATGTAGTGCCAGACGGTGTTAAGAAGGTAGGTAGAAACCGGGTTTCTGTGGAGTTTGCTTCTGCGGAAGATGCAAACACCTTTCTATCTAATACAATTCTCGTCACCCATAAATTTGTTGCAGTCCTTCCATCATATAATATCACTCGCATGGGTGTAGTTTCTGGTGTCCCGGCAGATATGTCAGAGGATGTTGCTAGGGCATACCTCAAGGTTCCTTCAGGATGTGGACAAATTCTTAAAGTTAGGCGCCTGAATAGAAAAGTTGTGAAAGAGGGTTTTCCAGAATGGAAGCCCACAGAAACCTGTGTCATTACTTTTGACGGTCAGACCCTCCCTAAAAGAGTCTTTTGTTGCTATACATCTCTCCAAGTACAGCAATATATTTTCCCAACCATACAATGTCGGAAATGCTGTAGGTTTGGGCACATTGAATCTTTGTGTAGATCCAAACCACGCTGTCGTAAATGTGGCCATGAGCACTCAGCTGAAACCTGCAACATTTCTCAAGAAGATGCCTTCTGTATATCGTGCGAGGGTAATCATTTTGCTGATAGCAAGGATTGCCCGGAGTTCAATAGACAGACGAAAATAAAGTCCACCATGGCTGAAAAGTCCATCTCCTATGTTGAGGCTAGTAAAGTTATACCATCAGTTTCTCGAAACTATGCTAACGCTGTGAAGTCCTCTCCTTCTCCGCAGCGGTCTGTGTCACACCGTAAAACATATCTCTTAAAGCCAAAGACCCATGCCCCCCTTTCTCCCTCTTATGATAAGTTCGCCCATAATCTGTTAACCTCTACTCCCCCACCTTCACAGCCTAATGGCTGCGCTTTCAATAATAGCAGTTCTCAATTAGACTCCTCTTCTGATTCTTTTCTAATTAATTTAATTATTCAGATTCTTTCTTCCATCTCATCACCGTCCCACGTTGCAAATTCACTTATTCCTATTCTATTACAATTCAAAAATGGCTCCGATACTGGTATTTGTCCAGTGGAACGTGAGGAGTGTCTTTCACAAAAAGCATGACCTCATTTTCCTTCTAAACAAGTACAAGCCCTTAGCTTGTTCCTTAGCAGAGACTTGGTTAACGCCTAGCCTCAGCTTTCGTTTGCCCCATTTCAACACTCTCAGATGTGACAGATCCGATGGCTATGGAGGGTCGGCTCTGTTTATTAATAACCGTGTTCCGTTTATGTCCCTCCCAATCCCACCTTCAGCCGTGGATCAGGATATAAGTATTACTGCGGGTTGTGTTGAGGGAATCAATGTATTTTCAATCTACATTGCTCACCCTCATAGGAATTTTTTAAATAAATTAAAAATCCTGTTTCAAAGTGTTAGTGGTCCAATTCTTGTAATGGGTGACTTTAATTGTCACCATTTTAGATGGGGCTCTGAGCGCTGCGATTTCTTTGGGGAGGGCTTAGTTGAGATTCTAGACAGCTTGAACCTCTGTGTTTTAAACAATGGTTGCTCAACTCGCAGACCTCTTCCTGGCCAACACAAAAGCTGTGTGGACCTCACCTTTTCCTCCATTGATATTGCAGCTTCTGTTCATTGGCAATGCACTAACCTAACGCATGGCAGTGATCACTATCCTATTGTTATTACTATGGCTGAAAAAACCTACTTAGAGAAAGTTTCCCCTCCCCTTCTGAAGTATAACTTATCTAAACCAGATTGGAGTAAGTTTTCTTCCCTATTGGATGATAAAATTGACTCTCTTCCAAACTTAAACTCTCAAGTTTTGAGTAATATTGATCACTGCCATGTTAATAATTGTTATGACCTATTGGTCTCTGCCATTTCTGCAAGTGCTGATTCATGCTTCCCAATTAAAAATTGTGCCCGTAATAAAATCCCATCTCCTCCATGGTGGGATCATGAGTGCACTGCTATTATTAGAGAGAGGAAGGTTATTGAGTTGACCTACAATTCAGAGATGAACAGTGATAATCTGACGTTGTATAAACATGCCCTAGCTAAATCAAAAAGATTACTTCGTAGGAAGAAACGGGCAGGTTGGGTTAAGTTTTGTTCCACACTGTCGCCTGCTACTCCTGCTTCTGTTGTATGGCGATATATTAATAGGTTTAGGTGTGGTTGTGCTCCATCGTCTTCCTCTCTTATCACTAGAGAAGTTGCAGAACAATTTTTCTGTAAAATTGCCCCCCCTTATGTCCCAACTGAAGCAGAAGACTCCAACTTGCCTGTATACAATTTGTCTGCTGATCCGCTAGTCATGTCATTCTCTATGAATGAATTTACAGATATTTTGAGACAGGTCCGTGACTCGGCTCCAGGCTTAGATGGCTTACCTTATTCTTTTATTGTTAATTCTTCTAAAAAATCCAAGCAATACCTTTTAAATATAATTAATTTTTGTTTTAATTATGGCTGGGTTCCGAATCAATGGAAGACTCAAATAATCATTCCGTTAGTTAAGCCTGGGAAACATGCAGATGATCCAAATGGCCTCCGCCCAATAGCTTTATCTTCAGTGATGGCAAAGCTATTGGAGCATCTAATAAAGAGTCGGCTAGAATGGTTTGTGGAATCCAGTAATCTTCTACCAAGCTCCCAATTTGGGTTTAGAAAAGGTCTGGGTACTTACGATAGTGTTGGGGTTTTGGTGACAGACATTCGTTTAGCGTTTTCAAGAAACGAATCTTTGGTTGCTGCTTTCTTAGATATATCCTCAGCTTATGATAGCGTTCATCTTCCCACTCTCAAGCAAAAGTTGCTAGAGCTGAGAGTTCCGGTTAAGATGGTTCAGTGCATTTGCAGTTTACTTTCACCTCGTTCCCTGGTATTGAGAGTCCATGGAGAGGATTTTGATGCTAGACAGACGTGGAGGGGATTACCGCAAGGTTCCGTTCTGAGTCCTCTGTTATACAACCTTTATATGGCTGATGTGGGGTCATGTCTAAATTCAAACTGTCGTATTTTACAATATGCTGATGACATGGCTCTATATGTGATTAACCAATCTATCGAGAATGCTGCCTCATCCATTTGTATCTCCCTGGATTCTCTAAATCAGTGGCTATTACGACACGGCCTAAGTTTGTCTGCTACCAAAAGCTCAGCTGTTATATTTTCCCGCAAAAATAATATCCCTCAAGTTTCAGTCAATATCAACGGAGACAATATCCCAATTGTTCCCAAAGTCAAATTTTTAGGTGTCTTTTTGGACTCCAAATTAACTGGTTTTCATCATATAAATTATCTAGTCCAAAGATGCGAGAGAGCTGTTCCTATATTAAAAGCTCTTGCAGGGGTTTGGTGGGGTGCTCACCCATATACTATGAAGCTAGTGTATAATGCTTTAATACGTAGTATAATGGATTACGGTTGCTTCCTTATGGTTCCTTGTAATAAAGGGGCATTGTCTAGGTTAGATAAGGTCCAGTCCATGTGCCTTCGCATCATATCTGGTTGCATGAAGTCTTCTCCCATCAATGCATTACAGGTCGAGTGTGCTGATCCCCCTTTGGCTCTAAGGAGACAGTTTTTAGCGGCACGTTTTATATCTAAAATTATTACTCAGTCATCCCATCCTTTGATTAATATGTTATCTGAGTTAAGCTTTCAGTGTAGACAGGCAAGATTCTGGCGTAATAAAGCTATCCCATTGATTCTTGTTCCATTTCAAGAGTACCAAAATTTAGTGTTCCCCATAATTTCATTTCCCAGACTACCGCTCTTTAGTTTCGATTTTAAAGTTTTATGTTTTAAACCGGAAATATATTTTGATATTGGAATTTCCAAAACTTCTTCTGCTGCGAATGTTATGTTCAATCAGTTAATTGAGGAAAGGTGGAATGGTTATGAAAGATTTTTCACTGATGCCTCAAAATTATCAGACGCTAAGCCTGTAGGAGTTGCAGTGTATTACCAAACCTCTAAAATAATTTTAAAATATAGGTGTCCCAAGGAGTCTTCTGTTTTCACTGGGGAATGCGTGGCTATATTGGAAGCTTGTCGCTTTATAGAGTGTCACAATATAAATAAAGCTGTTATTTTCTCTGATTCCTTAAGCTCTCTGAAAACCTTAGAGCAAAACTCCCACCGATCAAAACTGCATAGCCCCATTATCTTAGAAATTAAAAAATCTCTCTTGGCTTGCTCTGCAAAGGAAAAAATTGTTCAACTTGTATGGATCCCCAGCCACTGTGGTATTAAGGGGAATGAACATGCTGATCTATTGGCCAAGGATGCTGTGACATCCCAAATTATAGATGATAGATTCTATTGTTTTTATGGTTATGACCTGCAGAATCTTCCCAAAGGAATCTTAAAACAAGCATGGCAAAATTATTGGGATATTTCTAGCAAGAGCAAAGGTGGCTTTTATTATGAAGTTCAACCGGACATTGTGTTAACGCCTTGGTTTCATAAATATAAAAAGACCTCCAGATGCGTGATCTCAACTGTTTGTAGACTGCGCTTAGGTTTCTGTTGTTCACCTGTTTTTCTACACAAAATACGGATTCGGGATTCATCCCTTTGTGAGTGTGGGCTGGACGAGGGTTCACTGGACCACATTTTCTTTGAATGCACCAATAATAACTCTGCCTATAATTTATATGAACTCCTTCCAAATTTAAAGATTCCCATTCCCATCAACTTTTCCTCGTTGCTTACATTCCCTTCCCCAGAACTCTACGAAGTATTAATGTGCTTTATAAGATGCAATGGCATCAAATTGTGATTGTTACGTCTGAATGTTTTGTTTTAGCCTAATCGCCAAGACACGCAATTAGCTATAACATTGAAAATTTTGGTTAAATTTATCACACGTATTCCCATTTCACATCTGTCATTGGCAGAATTGTCGACATCGGCATAACTTGCCATTAAAAAAAAGAAGAAGAAGAAGGTATAAACCAGGGGCCGACGTGGTTTAAATTTTGACATGGCTTAACCGCGGGTCAAAGTTAAATCGTGTTTTTAAATGAAAAATTTGATAAACCATGGTTGAGCGGCCGGCTTAAATTTAAGTAGCGTTTTTAAATAACACTGTAATTATTTAATTGCAGAAGTTCTACCGTTAGTCCAATTTGAGCCGGCTGAAGGTATAACATACGAAGAAGCGTTGGACCTTATAGAGCGTACGCCGCTCCCGGAGAAATCGAGCAATGACCATACAGACGGAGCTGAAATCTTGAGGATACACCACGAAGTGGATGGAAACGACCCCTTTCTTGATAAAGTTGATGAGGTAAGCAAGTAACGTACGAGTTCTCTATTAGTTGTACAGGATCTAAACTATGATTTGACGGGCCCGTTGGCGTGGTTAGTAAATAGTTGCCTTTCACGGCGCAGGTTGTGGGTTCGATTCCCACCCAGGACAGATATTTGTGTGCATGACATGACAACATGTCTGTTTATCCAGAGTCTGGGTGTAATTATCTATAATATAAGCGTGTATTTACAAAAGAAAAGTAGTATAATCAGTTATCTGATTTCCATAGTACAAGCTCTCCTTAGTTTGGGGTGGGCGTGTGGAATAATGTCCCAGGATATTATGATAACCTCCTATTCCCTTGGTATTAGAACATTTGCTAAATATATGCATTTCAATCAAAAAAGTCACTTGAAAACTTTAATTTGCATTACTCAAGACATGATTGTGGTCGAAAAAAGAATCTCCTACCATGTGTGCAAGCAGCATATTTTTCTTCATTTTATTTTAGCATTTTGCCGGTATGCTTAATAGTTATATCCATGTAAAGTTATAGCTCTATAGTGATAAGAGTCTCTTGAAGTAAATTGCGGACAGAAGGACGAATGGACATGGTCATAGTTACTTGATTACTACGAAACCCCATTTTTATACTAAATTCGTTATGATGTTAATATTAATTAAATAGTGTTGGTTTGAATTAAGGGAAGTGTCTACATCAGTGTACAGCCGCACATCTTTTTATTTGATATCCTTCGCTTAGTTAATATACGCGATATTATTATTTAATTTCTTTAATATTTTCTCTGTTCCTGCGGCAAGCTTTTTATTAAATCGGTGCGTAATAGATTATTATTTACCTCACATAACAAGAACAAAGTTTAGTTTACATAGAGTAATGTAGATGGCGTTTGATGGAAAAGTTAGATGGCGGTATGGTTTCGTTCACAATATTCCATAACCTCTGGAAGTAGCTGGAAGTTTTGTTTGAAGCCTGACGTTATTCCTCTGAATTTTTGAAGTCTTTACCCACGATATGTGGCAATAAAGGCATATTAGCATTAAATAAATAAAAGTATCGTAGCTCTTCCCACATCATAAATTTTAGTTCTTTATTAGTTGTACAGGATCTAAAATATGATTTGTTGGTGTGGTTGGTAAATGCTTGACTTTCACGGCGCAGGTCGTGGGTTCGAATCCCACCCAGGTCAGATATTTGTGTGCATGACATGTCAACATGTCTGTTTGTCCGGAGTTTGTAATTATCTATATATAAATGTGTATTTACAAAAGAAAAGTATAATCAGTTATCTGATTTCCATAGTACAAGCTCCGCTTAGTTGGGGATCAGATGGTTGTGTGTGAATAATGTCCCAGGATATTACGATTATGATAACCTACTATTCCCTTGGTTTTAAAACATTTGCTAAATATATGCATTTGAATCAGAAAATTTGAATTACTTAAAGACATGATTGTGGCTGAAAAAAGAATCTCCCTACAATGTGTGCAAGCAGCATATTTTGCTGCATTTTATTTAAGCACTTTGCCAGTGTGGTTAATAGTGATTAGTCCAGTCATTATAGTAAGTTCACCTCGGAATTCGAGGTACCCAGCTGTAAGTTTGTAAATACTTGTATATTGACAACTCTCCCCTTTTGTCGACTCCTGCCAGTCCGGCACAGCGACTGTGCCACAAACAGATCGCTGTCTTCCCGAAGCTGCTTGCACGTGGCGGCCGTAGAGGACACTTCTCGCACTGCCGCCGCAGCCTCGAGGGGAGTTGGGCTACCGGCTGCCGCCGCCGCCTGACTCCTCCGTCTACGAGCGGGATCGGCTCGTTCCCGATCCCGTTCGGTGGCCTCCTTCTGGAGCAAGACTGCCTCACAGAAGGAGACCAGGGCGTCCCATTTGGTGGAGTCACCCGCCAGCATCGCGCCTACGATTGCTGGTGGGGACAGATCCTATCTGATCACAGCGACCAGGATTCGCCTTTGGGCCTCCGGGCACTCCTCCAGCGTATGCTGGGCCGAGTCGAGGTGGCTTCCGCAGTGGTGACAATGTGTCGTCACTTCTTGGCCGATCCGGCTCAGATACTCACCGAAACACCCGTGTCCGGTGAGTATCTGAGTCAGTCTGTAGGTGACGTAACTGGCCTTCCTTCCCACCCAGGCCTCGAGGTGAGGCAGGATAGCTCCGACGGCACGCATTCAGGCGCGACTCAAGCCGTGTTCGCCACTGTGTTAGTACGCGTCGGTGTGCATACCGTCTATAAGTAACGAGCGTCTGGTGTGGCGCACCCGAGATCCCCTGGCGGACGCGTGTTTCAGTAAAAACCGCCGCGTCGACTGCCGCCAGTAGATAGAAAGGCGGGAGGCGCGCCAGGAGTGTCGATGCCTCAAAGGATACTGTTCGGTATCCGGTGCGACCCGTATGGCCACCAGACGCTGCAGGCTATTTAGAATAGCTCTGCAGCGGGAGGCGCCCGTCAGGCATTCAGACCAGACGGGTGCCCCGTAAAAGGCCATCGCTCGCACGTCACCTCCGACTTCTTCCCGTTGACCCCCGAGATTCGACAACAGCTGGTGTAACCCACCGGTTATCAGCCGCTTACCCGGGGGGCGAGATGCTCAAATTGCTCCTCGAAGCCCCATCGACTGTCTAGGGTGAGGCCCAGGTATTTCATGTACCGCCCCACCCTGACCTCTACGTCACCTACCCGCATCGACGTACTGGGTGGTTCCTGCCTACGGCGTAACCATAGCGCCTCGGTCTTGTGAGGCTCTCGAAGGCCCAGTCTTCTAAGTCTTCCGACGCGATTAACCGCGTCCAGCATCGAACGTCCCTGCTGGAATCCGAACAGGTTGTCCGACAAGTCAGGGCCAACGCGCGACAGATGCTCGCTGAGACGGCCGGCAATGACACGCTCAAAGAGCTTGCCCGCCTCGTCCAGCAAGCAGATTGGTCGGAACGCCGAGGGAGAATCGGGGGTCCTGCCCGGCTTGTGCAACAGCACTAGCTTGGCTTCGTTCCAACAGGTGGGGAACACGGTACTACGGAGGCAACACGCAAACAGTTGCTTCAACCGGGTCCCCAAGACTACCAGAGCGCAAACCCACGCCCTGCCCGGTATCCCATCCGGGCCAGGGGCAGTGTTTCGGACTGCAAGTCGCCGTACTGCTCGGTCCAACTCTCCCTCCGTCACCTCAAACTGGTCGTGCCAACCATGGTGCGACGGGGACGGAGACTCCGAGGGACTGTCCTGGACCCTAGGGAAGAGATTGTCCACCACTCTCTTCAGAAAATCCGGGTTCAGGATACTCGTTGACGGAGGGATCCACGGTCTGAGCTGCAGTGGTTCAAGTTGCCCTGCAAAATAAGTTGGGGGGGAAAGAATTCTTAAACCTTAAATCGACACCCCGAAAGGGCCAGAGCCCGGTTCGTTGGACCGCAGCGACGTTGTAGGAGTGCACGTGGCAGGACGTCCAGCTCCTCCCCTTTTGCCCTTTGGCGGCGTGCATCTGTCACTGCCCAAGCGATGATTAGCCGGCCTGCCAAGGTCAGCGCATACAACACACGGGGCACGCGCCGTGCATTCCTTCGCCTTGTGACCATGTTGGCCACAGACGAAGCACGATGCGCTCCGATCACACCCCGCGCACCGAACCCTGACGTGCCCCTTCTCCAGGCAGCGGTAGCACTGGAGAGCTCTAGGTGGAAGCGCTCCACCCGGACCGATATCCAGCCCACTAGTATTCGACCGATTGCCGCTAATTTGTGGGCGGCCACTTGTGGGCACCGAACCCACACCGAACCCAATCCGGACGGAGAGAACCAAATTTCGCCGACCTTGACGTCGGTGATGGCACATCTTCCAGTCGTGGCCAGTGCGTTCGCCACTTTAGTGGGGCTTATGGAGTCATCCAGGTCTAGCACCCGGAGCTCTCCCATAGCCACAGGGCGCACCACTATAGCACCTGTCTCAGCTAAAGCCTCTCTTAGCCGACTAGTCAGGCCTCCGCTTTCGCGGAGTCCTCTGGACCGGGGATTCTCAATATGAGACCCCGGTCAAGGCTCTCTTAGGTCAGAGGCCCGCCTCCAGACCAAGATCCTTTAACTGGACTTTGGTCCTCGCCATCCTGATGACTTCGGCCATGGTAGCGTTCGAGATCGGCGGTAAATTTATTGTCACTGCCGCGGACGGTGGAGGACGCGACAGCGCGCTCGGCCTCTCTGGAGGCGGAGGTGGCGACCAATTTTGGCGAGCACCTTGGGCTCTGGCCTTTCGGCCCATGTGTCTTTGGCGGGTGTCAGTACCCAAGCAGCAAAATTTCATCCTGTAACTATCCTAGGAGCATGTCTTTTTTAGTCATAAAGAGATCTTATAAACGTTAATAGTGCCGCATTTGGGCGCAGATTATAGGACTATTACCCTATAGTAGTTTTGTTACTATCCGGTAAAGTGCAATACTATTTTATAAAGATCCGGTAAATGCTCTGGATAAGCTTGATTAATCCTGTAAAGATCTGGCGCTTGCCACTACTGGTGTAATTAGTATTCTAACAATCTGGCTCTTGCTGCTACTGGTGTAATTGATCCAAAAGTGATCAGCATGATGCTATAACAAGAGTATAATTTTACATTCGTTTTAAAGCTTGTGCCCCCAGGCGGATTGTGTTCAAATACATATTTCATATAAAAAAAAATTACAAAGGCAATTACATTTTATTCCATATTAATATTTTTTTAAATAGCACTTTTATTTATTGCCTATTCTGTAAAGAATACCTACACAACTTGCGAAATCAATTTTATTGATAAAGTGTTTGATAAAAATGTAACATTTTCAATAATAATAAACAATATGTAGTTATTCCATTCGGATCTGCTCACGCCACCATATTGCATTACTCAGGTGCTTTATAGGACTATTTAGTCACAGTTAAGACTACTTTAAGACATACTGGCCTGTCACCATATTTTACTTTGAGGGATCGTTTACAAAAATATAACAGAAATTGCCGTGTGCTCGGATAGCAAACGGTCCTGTTATGTCGTATTCGATGACGACGTGGCACTAATTCCTCCATTATTCTGGATTTGAAATCTTTCTCTTTATTATTACGTCAATAAAGCAAAAATATTCTTTTTCTACATGTATTCTGTTATAAGCAAAAGCTAATAAATAAATAACGCCAAGGTCACTGATAACGTATCCGCTGACTAGCAATTTTATATATAGATTAATATATTTTTATATGTAGATTAATGTATTCCGAGCAACTTATTGCACGACATAGTCGATACTGATATATCCCTTTTTTAAGTGCATATAGCCAGGTTTTAGATTTTATTTTGTTTTCTTGTTAATCAAATTTACATGACTTACAATCATTGTAAGTTTACTTTATGCCATAACAGTGTTTTACAGATACTGCCGCCTCGGCTAGCCTAGACAATGGAGTCAGTCGGTATTTTACGTTATTGTTAAGATAAACGCTATCTATCTTAGGAGTTGAAAATAACAAAATATGATTTATTTATATAACATCTCGATTTTGAATGATTTTGGAATGAGCATTGGTTCCTTTATACTTTATACATGACATACTGAATTAGGCGGGGCCACGTCGTGAGCACCGACTAGCTTCCGCCACGTTGAGGCCTCTGTTATATAATGAACGAAACATAATACGAAACGAATACTAAAGCAATAAGTTCAGTTAAGCCTGAATGTGTAATATTATTATTAAAAGCCCACTGTTGCAAATCCTTCTGCAATTCATATCTCTTTTCTAACTGTAAGGTACTGTCGTCAATAAAATCATCAAAACCGCTTTCGTTACTATTTTCATGATGATCATCATTTTCCGATAAGCCTTTGCAATTTTCGAATTCTTGTTGTACGGAACCATTACAAAACTGCTCAGACTCTTTTTAATTCAAGCAAGGTATTGTTTCGGACTCCATTCCTAATATCATCTCAAAGTACTTTTTTCAACTTCTCTTATATAACTCGTACTGCACTTGTGTACATCCATTTTTATTTTTACTAGCTTTCTATGCCAATTAACAAAATAAAATGGCCATGGACGGCTAATCACTCTGGTAATAACATAGTAAGGACGCAAATTAGTACAATTTTACTCATAAAGATCAGTGGGCGTGCTTGTTCTGTGCTAGCAATCCCTTAGAAGTCATGGCTAAAACAAATCAATACTCTAATTTACTACCTATAGCAGCTATACCCAAGACGTTCATAGGAGTACTCATGTCTTATAGAGAAATAAATAAGATGTTAACAAGAATCAATTATCTTATTTAATGTGTTCATAGGATTAAAATACATATGCATTTTGCAAATACGTTTTATCAAAAGCTCTTTAAAGATTGCTAGTCTAGTAATAATCTTATAAGATAATTCTGTGAACGTTTATAAAACTACGTAATATGACTAAAAGGCAAGTTGGAGTCAGAATCCTATAAATTGATCCAACAAACATGTATAAAAAGACGTAATAGAACACAAAGTGCTTGTAGTTCAAATCCCCTCAATGGATGGTGTTTTAAGATCAGTGATCTTAGTCAATGCGTTTACTGGATTCCTATAAGACGTTTTTTCTTATAAGCCAATAGTTATAGGAGAATTTTGCTGCTTGGGTAGTGCTGTTGGTTCCGGCATCGCTGCGGCCCGAGCAGCAGCAGCAGCAGCAGCCTGGCGCTTCCGCTGCCGATTACCCCACTTTCTGCCTGTGGTGGCCTCCACGATTGGCGTAACTTGAGTGAGCGCTGCGCTCCGAGCGAGTGGTGGATGGATGGCCCCCCAGGAAAGATCTCGGCTAGGTCTTGGCACATATGGACCAGGCGTTGCTCCCAAATGCGCCCGAGCGGCAACATGTTTCATACCCATATGATTAGTTAAAATGGTACGAATCGACTCGTGAGATACAGAAAATTCGGCGGCTATCTCGCTCAGAGTTGAATGAGGATTTTCAGTCACTATTTCCTTCACTTTTGCGATGTTAACTTCAGTTGCAGACGTTGATGGCCTACCAGAGCGAGGCAAATCTTTCATCTCATCTCGACCGCTTTTGAACGCTTTGAACCACTCATAAGCACGAGTTTTTGATAAAGTCGATTCACCGTAAGCCTTCTGTAACATTTTCAGTGACTCCGAACACGAAATTCCATTAGCGATGCAAAATTTAAGACAAACTCTTTGTTCGATATTTTTGTCCATTATGAGATTCGCGATTTGAAAGGGTACAAAAACTACAATTTATACCTTTAATGATCTTCTTCCTCTTCATCTTCGTCTTCCGGCTGCTGGTAAATTGGAAACTGGTCTTCATTATCGTTTTCAACGAAGTTTGTCTCAAGTTCTTCCATGGTTTCGGGGGCAAAGGTTCCATCTTCGTTAGTGTCGCTCTGTTATTGTAGAGCATTGAGAAAAGCTAAAGAGCTTTGCAAGCCCGCTTTCCTGCATCCGAATCGCGAACCACAACCACTCTTGTAGTTGCAAAAAATTGTATTTAGCAAATCTTCTGGAGCAGGTGGTAAAATTGTCATGATAGGCTCCAGAAAATCGTTTCGCATTGCCCAACCCCATACCTGGGGTTCCAAATCAGGCCCTATCCAAGTTGAACTTGATAATATACACGTTTGAAATGTTGATGAGCAGCTGCACTTGTTGGTGGAATATTTGAAAGCTGCACAGGTTTATTAAGTTTTGTAGACTTGACGTAATGACGAAGATGATCGAGACTTTATACAGATTTTTTTATTCAAGGAAACGGTTATCGGTATTATTAAATAGATATACATTTAATGCATGAAGAAAATGATAAAATATAATATAATAGTTAATAAAAATTGACGGATATTTATAATCATTGATTTATCGCTACTTCATCAACTATATTATATGGCGCGTTTTCGACCGGAGGCACCCGTTGACCTGAAGTGGTGCTGTGACTGCGTGCGGAGCCGCCCTCTATCTCGAAAACGGTTCACCGTATAAATTTTTTTTTACACTAAATGTGTAGAGGATTGGGTATTCTACAATATTGATAATAAATACAGATAGCAAAAATGCCGATAGAAAATGAGATATTTACATAAAAAGCGGAATAATCAGATTTTTGTGACTTGAGACCTTGAAATTTAACAGTTGCGTACACCCTACCATATGTAGGGTTTGGAACAACTTTTAGGGTGTCAATATACAAGTATTTACAGACTTACAGCTGGGTATCTCGAATTCCGAGATTCTTACCTAATTTAAGCTTAAATGACTAGACTATATATATCCATGTAAAATTATAGCTCTCTAGTGATAAGAGTCTCTTGAAGTTAATTGCGGACAGAAAGACGAACGGACATGGTCATACTATAAGGGTTACTTGATCACTACGAAACTCAATTTTTATACTAAATTTCGCTATGATGTTAATATTAATAAAATAGTGTTGGTTAGAATTATGGGCAGTGTCTACATCAGTCGACAGCTGCACATCATTTTATTTGATATCAAAGAAATTAAATAATATTTGAAATTATTATTTAATTTCTTTAATATTTTCTCTGTTCCTGCGGTAAGTTCTTTATTACATCGTTGTGTAATAGATTATTTACCTCACATAACAAGAACAAAGTTTAGTTTACATAGAGTAATGTAGATGGCGTTTGATGGAAAAGTTAGATGGCGGTATGGTTTCGTTCACAATATTCCATAACCTCTGGAAGTAGCTGGAAGTTTTGTTTACAGTCTGACGTTGTTCCTCAGAATTTTTGAAGTCTTTACCCACGATATGTGGCAATAAAGGCATATTAGCATTAAATAAATAAAAGTATCGTAAGTCTTCCCACATCATAAATTCTAGTTCTCTGTTAGTTATACAGGATCTAAAATATGATTTGTTGGTGTGGTTATTAAATGCTTGCCTTTGACGGCGCAGGTCGTGGGTTCGAATCCCACCTAGGTCTGATATTTGTGTGCATGACGTGTCAACATGTCTGTCTGTCCGGAGTCTGGGTGTAATTATCTATATAATAGGTCTTTACCTATGAAATTGCCGTTTTGTATGAAAAAATTTAAACGAATTTTTTTCATGAATTTTTTTATTTGTATTAATCGAAGTAATCACCCATGCAATCAATGCATCTTTGCCATCGCAGTGGCAGTTTATTGATGCCCTTCTTAAAGAAATCAGCTGGACGGGAGGCAACAAATTCTTCAAAGGCATTTTGTACTGCCTCTCGGGTATTGAATTTTTTTCCCGCCAAGAAGTTATCCAAATTCTGGAAAAAGTAGTAGTCTGTAGGCGCAAGGTCTGGTGAGTAGGGCGGATGACGGAGAGCTTCCAACCCCAGTTCTTGCAACTTGGAGACCGTCTGCTGTGCAGTATGAGGTCGCGCGTTGTCGTGCAGGAGCAGCGGAGACGAGCGATTGACCAATGCTGGTTGGAGATGCGCCAGCTTCTCCATCATTGTGCTCAGTTCTTCACAGTACACATCTGCAGTAATGCTCACCCCGTTTGGTAAGAAGCTGTGATGAATCACACCGGCGCTAGACCACCAAACAGTGACCATCACTTTTCTAGGGGTAAGTTTTCGTTTAGGGCATTGTTTAGGTGCTGAACCAGGATCCAACCAACTTGCTGAGCGCTTGCGGTTATCAAACAGAATCCATTTTTCATCGCAGGTAACAATGCGGTTCAAAATTCCTTCATTTGTGTGTCTGTTGAGCAGTGCAAGGCACGTCTCGACGCGTACTTCGCGCTGGCGATCATTGAGTTCGTGGGGCACCCATTTGTCAAGCTTTTTTACCTTGCCAATTTGACGCAAATGGACCAATATTGTTTTGACGCTAACGTCGAAAGCTGCTGCTAATTCAGCCGTAGATTGTGTATCATCAGCTTCCACAACCGCCTTTAATTCGTCATTGTCGACCAAAGTCTTCGGACGACCGCGAGGTTCATTTTTCAGGTCGAAATTTCCAGAACGGAAGCGAGCAAACCAATAACAGGTGGTGCGTTGGTTTGTAGTGTTAGCTCCGTAAACGTCGTTGATGTTGCGTGCCGCTTGTGCCGCGTTGCTGCCACGACGGTACTCATATTCCATAATGACTCGAATTTTTAACGTATCCATGATGACGAAAAAGATTGAAATGCGATGAAAATGTAACACTAATCAATAAAGAAATGACTACTTTTGGAAAAAAGAATCCATGTTTTTAAAATAAAATTAATTTGAAATTAGAATTCTTAGCCAAACAAAAATTATTTTGATTTGAAATGGCCAGTACTGCAGAACGGCAATTTCATAGGTAAAGACCTAATATAAGTGTGTATTTTCAAAAGAAAAGTAGTATAATCAGTTATCTGATATACATAGAACAAGCTTTGCTTAGTTTGGGATCAGGTGGTCGTGTGTGAATAATGTCCCAGGATATTACATTTATGATAACCTCCTATTCCCTTGGTATTAAAACATTTGCTAAATGTATGCATTTGAATCAAAAAAGTCACTTGAAAACTTTAATTTGAATTACTCAAGACATGATTGTGGCCGAAAAAAGAATCTCTTACCATGTGTATATAGCATATTTTTGTACATTTTATTTTAGCACTTTACCGGTGTGCTTAATAGTTATATCCATGGAAAATTATAGCTCTCTAGTGATAATTGTCTCATGAAGTAAATTGCGGATAGAAGGACGAACGGATATGGTCATACTATAAGGGTTACTTGATTACTACGAAACCCCATTTTTATACTTAATTTCGCTTAGTAAAATTGTGTTGGTTAGAATTAAGGGCAGTGTCTACATCAGTGGACAGCCGCACATAATTTTATTTGATATCCTTCGCTTAGTTAATATACGCGATATTATTATTTAATTTCTTTAATATTTTATCTGTTCCTGCGGCAAGCTGTTTATTAAATCGGTGTGTAATAGATTATTTACCTCCTATAACAAGAACAAAGTTTAGTTTACATAGAGCAATGTAGATGGCGTTTGATGGAAAAGTTAGATGGCGGTATGGTTTCGTTCACAATATTCCATAACCTCTGGAAGTAGCTGGAAGTTATGTTTGAAGCCTGACGTTATTCCTCTGAATTTTTTAAGTCTTTACCCACGATATGTGGCAATAAAGGCATATTAGCATTAAATAAATAAAAGTATCGTAAGGCTTCACACATCTTAATTCTAGTTCTCTGTTAGTTATACAGGATCTAAAATATGATTTGTTGGTGTGGTTGGTAAATGCTTGCCTTTCACGGTGCAGGTCGTGGGTTCGAATCCCACCTATGTCAGATATTTGTGTGCATGACGTGTCAACATGTCTGTCTGTCCGGAGTCTGGGTGTAATTATCTATATATAAATGTGTATTTACAAAAGAAAAGTATAATCAGTTATCTGATTTCCATAGTACAAGCTCCGCTTAGTTTGGGATCAGATGGTTGTGTGTGAATAATGTCCCAGGATATTACGATTATGATAACCTCCTATTCCCTTGGTTTTAAAACATTTGCTAAATATATGCATTTGAATCAAAAAAATTGAATTACTTAAAGACGTGATTGTGGCGGAAAAAAGAATCTCCCTACAATGTGTGCAAGCAGCATATTTTTCTGCATTTTATTTTAGCACTTTGCCGGTGTGGTTATTAGTTATTAGTCCAGTCATTATAGTAAGTTCGCCTCGGAATTCGAGATACCCAGCTGTAAGTCTGTAAATACTTGTATATTGACAACCCTCTCCTTTTGCCGACTCCTACCAGTCCGGCACAGCGACTGTGCCACAAACAGATCGCTGTCTTCCCGAAGCTGCTTGCACGTGGCGGCCGTAGAGGACACTTCTCGCACTGCCGCCGCAGCCTCGAGGGGAGTTGGGCTACCGGCTGCCGCCGCCGCCTGACTCCTCCGTCTACGAGCGGGATCGGCTCGTTCCCGATCCCGTTCGGTGGCCTCCTTCTGGAGCAAGACTGCCTCACAGAAGGAGACCAGGGCGTCCCATTTGGTGGAGTCACCCGCCAGCATCGCGCCTACGATTGCTGGTGGGGACAGATCCTGTCCGATCACAGCGACCAGGATTCGCCTTTGGGCCTCCGGGCACTCCTCCAGCGTATGCTGGGCCGAGTCGAGGTGGCTTCCGCAGTGGTGACAATGTGTCGTCACTTCTTGGCCGATCCGGCTCAGATACTCACCGAAACACCCGTGTCCGGTGAGTATCTGAGTCAGTCTGTAGGTGACGTAACTGGCCTTCCTTCCCACCCAGGCCTCGAGGTGAGGCAGGATAGCTCCGACGGCACGCATTCAGGCAGGCGCGACTCAAGCCGTGTTCGCCACTGTGTTAGTACGCGTCGGTGTGCATACCGTCTATAAGTAACGAGCGTCTGGTGTGGCGCACCCGAGATCCCCTGGCGGACGCGTGTTTCAGTAAAAACCGCCGCGTCGACTGCCGCCAGTAGATAGAAAGGCGGGAGGCGCGCCAGGAGTGTCGATGCCTCAAAGGATACCGTTCGGTATCCGGTGCGACCCGTATGGCCACCAGACGCTGCAGGCTATTTAGAATAGCTCTGCAGCGGGAGGCGCCCGTCAGGCATTCAGACCAGACGGGTGCCCCGTAAAAGGCCATCGCTCGCACGTCACCTCCGACTTCTTCCCGTTGACCCCCGAGATTCGACAACAGCCGGTGTAACCCACCGGTTATCCGCCGCTTACCCGGGGGGCGAGATGCTCAAATTGCTCCTCGAAGCCCCATCGACTGTCTAGGGTGAGGCCCAGGTATTTCATGTACCGCCCCACCCTGACCTCTACGTCACCTACCCGCATCGACGTACTGGGTGGTTCCTGCCTACGGCGTAACCATAGCGCCTCGGTCTTGTGAGGCGCTACTCGAAGGCCCAGTCTTCTAAGTCTTCCGACGCGATTAACCGCGTCCAGCATCGAACGTCCCTGCTGGAATCCGAACAGGTTGTCCGACAAGTCAGGGCCAACGCGCGACAGATGCTCGCTGAGACGGCCGGCAATGACACGCTCAAAGAGCTTGCCCGCCTCGTCCAGCAAGCAGATTGGTCGGAACGCCGAGGGAGAATCGGGGGTCCTGCCCGGCTTGTGCAACAGCACTAGCTTGGCTTCTTTCCAACAGGTGGGGAACACGGTACTACGGAGGCAACACGCAAACAGTTGCTTCAACCGGGTCCCCAAGACTACCAGAGCGCAAACCCACGCCCTGCCCGGTATCCCATCCGGGCCAGGGGCAGTGTTTCGGACTGCAAGTCGCCGTACTGCTCGGTCCAACTCTCCCTCCGTCACCTCAAACTGGTCGTCCCAACCATGGTGCGACGGCGACGGAGACTCCGAGGGACTGTCCTGGACCCTAGGGAAGAGATTGTCCACCACTCTCTTCAGAAAATCCGGGTTCAGGATACTCGTCGACGGAGGGATCCACGGTCTGAGCTGCAGTGGTTCAAGTTGCCCTGCAAAATAAGTTGGGGGGAAAGAATTCTTAAACCTCCATCGACACCCCGAAAGGGCCAGAGCCCGGTTCGTTGGACCGAAGCGACGTTGTAGGAGTGCACGTGGCAGGACGTCCAGCTCCTCCCCTTTTGCCCTTTGGCGGCGTGCATCTGTCACTGCCCAAGCGATGATTAGCCGGCCTGCCAAGGTCAGCGCATACAACACAATAGGGGGAACGCGCCGTGCATTCCTTCGCCTTGTGACCATGTTGGCCACAGACGAAGCACGACGCGCTCCGATCACACCCCGCGCACCGAACCCTGACGTGCCCCTTCTCCAGGCAGCGGTAGCACTGGAGAGCTCTAGGTGGAAGCGGTCCACCCGGACCGACATCCAGCCCACCAGTATTCGACCGATTGCCGCTAATTTGCGGGCGGCCACTTGCGGCCACCGAACCCACACCGAACCCAATCCGGACGGAGAGAACCAAATTTCGCCGACCTTGACGTCGGTGATGGCACATCTTCCAGTCGTGGCCAGTGCGTTCGCCACTTTAGTGGGGCTTACGGAGTCATCCAGGTCTAGCACCCGGAGCTCTCCCATAGCCACAGGGCGCACCACTATAGCACCTGTCTCAGCTAAAGCCTCTCTTAGCCGACTAGTCAGGCCTCCGCTTTCGCGGAGTCCTCTGGACCGGGGATTCTCAATATGAGACCCCGGTCAAGGCTCTCTTAGGTCGGAGGCCCGCCTCCAGACCAAGATCCTTTAACTGGACTTTGGTCCTCGCTATCCTGATGACTTCGGCCATGGTAGCGTTCGAGATCGGCGGTAAATTTATTGTCACTGCCGCGTACGGATGAGGACGCGACAGCGCGATCGGCCTCTCTGGAGGCGGAGGTGGCGACCAATTTTGGCGAGCACCTTGGGCTCTGGCCTTTCGGCCCATGTGTCTTTGGCGGGTGTCAGTACCCAAGCAGCAAAATTTCATCCTGTAACTATCCTAGGAGCATGTCTTTTTTAGTCATAAAGAGATCTTATAAACGTTAATAGTGCCGCATTTGGGCGCAGATTATAGGACTATTACCCTATAGTAGTTTTGTTACTATCCGGTAAAGTGCAATACTATTTTATAAAGATCCGGTAAATGCTCTGGATAAGCTTGATTAATCCTGTAAAGATCTGGCGCTTGCCACTACTGGTGTAATTAGTATTCTAACAATCTGGCTCTTGCTGCTACTGGTGTAATTGATCTAAAAGTGATCAGCATGATGCTATAACAAGAGTATAATTTTACATTCGTTTTAAAGCTTGTGCCCCCAGGCGGATTGTGTTCAAATACCTATTTCTTATAAAAAAAATAATTACAAAGGCAATTACATTTTATTACATATTAATATTTTTTTTAAATAGCACTTTTATTTATTGCCTATTCTGTAAAGAATACCTACACAACGAAGTTTTCAACGAAGTTTGTCTCTAGTTCTTCCATGGTTTCGGGGGCAAAGGTTCCATCTTCGTTAATGTCGCTCTGATATTGTAGAGCATTGAGAAAAGCTAAAGAGCTTTGCAAGCCCGCTTTCCTGCATCCGAATCGCGAACCACAACCACTCTTGCAGTTGCAAAAAATTGTATTTAGCAAATCTTCTGGAGCAGGTGGTAAAATTGTCATGATAGGCTCCAGAAAATCGTTTCGCATTGCCCAACCCCATACCGGCCCTATCCAAGTTGAACTTGATAATATACACGTTTGAAATGTTGATGAGCAGCTGCACTTGTTGGTGGAATATTTGAAAGCTGCACAGGTTTATTAAGTTTTGTAGACTTGACGTAATGACGAAGATGATCGAGACTTTCCACAGATTTTTTATTCAAGGAAACGGTTATCGGTATTATTGAATAGATATACATTTAATGCATGAAGAAAATGATAAAATATAATATAATAGTTAATAAAAATTGACGGATATTTATAATCATTGATTTATCGATAGTTCATCAACTATATTATATGGCGCGTTTTCCACCGGAGGCACCCGTTGACCTGAAGTGGTGCTGTGACTGCGTGCGGAGCCGCCCTCTATCTCGAAAACGGTTCACCGTATAAAATTTATTTTTACACAAAATATGTAGAGGATTTCGTATTCTACAATATTGATAAAAAATACAGATAGTAAAAATACCGATAGAAAATGAGATATTTACAAAAAAAGCGCAATAATCAGATTTTTGTGACTTGAGACCTTGAAATTTAACAGTTGCGTACACCCTACCATATGAAGGGTTTGAAACAACTTTTAGGTCAATATACAAGTATTTACAGACTTACAGCTGGGTATCTCGAATTCCGAGATTCTTACCTAATTTAAGCTTAAATGACTAGACTATATATCCATGTAAAATTATAGCTCTCTAGTGATAAGAGTCTCTTGAAGTTAATTGCGGACAGAAAGACGAACGGACATGGTCATACTATAAGGGTTACTTGATTACTACGAAACTCCATTTTTATACTAAATTTCGCTTAGTAAAATTGTGTTGGGCAGTGTCTACATCAGTGGACAGCCGCACATAATTTTATTTGATATCCTTCGCTTAGTTAATATACGCGATATTATTATTTAATTTCTTTAATATTTTATCTGTTCCTGCGGCAAGTTTTTTTATTAAATCGGTGTGTAATAGATTATTTACCTCATATAACAAGAACAAAGTTTAGTTTACAGTGTTTTAATGTAGATGGCGTTTGATGGAAAAGTTAGATGGCGGTCTGGTTTCGTTCACAATATTCCATAACCTCTGGAAGTAGCTGGAAGTTTTGTTTACAGTCTGACGTTGTTCCTCAGAATTTTTGAAGTCTTTACCCACTATATGTGGCTATAAAGGCATATTAGCATTAAATATAGTAGTGCAGGCAAAACTATCCTACTCCCGTTAAAACGATCTCAAAGAACAATTCTAATGGTAGCCACTTATCGCCCTTTCCTTTTACCCATTTATCAGCTTTATACGGAATGTAAGATATTAACAGTTCGTCAACTATTTATACTACAGACTACGCTAAAACAACACACCGAACTTCCATTTAACCCTGTTCCCTCAGAGAAGTGAAGAAAAGACTTGGTCTGTTTAAAGCGCCGAGTTAATCATGCATTTGCTAACCGTTATTACATATGTTTAGGACCTTTTTTGTATAACCAACTCAATAAGATACTACTCATTCATAGTTTCTGCTACAAAAAATGCAATAGTTTAATACGAAATTTCTAGGCACACTCAATTACGATGACACAGAAAATTTGCTCGAGATTCTAAAATGACCTAGATATGGCACTAGTAATATTAGATTAGATAATAATAATTATTAGATTATTTGTATAATACAAACAAATCAGCTAATAATAATTAGCTCTCATTTACTTTTAATTTACTTCTATGTTTATTTTATCGATATATTGATATAGAATGCCTATATCAATACATATAATGTTATTTAAATGTACATATTTTTACCAATACTTAATATTTTCTACATAGGTGTTATTTTAAAAGCATTATACAGCGATTGTCTGAAGCACAGGTCTAACCTAGTTCAGATAAGACACTACCTTTAACTTAGACTAAAAATTAAGCTAATATTTTAATTTTTTTAAGTCATAATATTATTTTTAGTATTTTTCTAGTTTATCTCGAGCCACTTTTTACTAACCTTAAGCTTTAATTTATTTGTATATCTTACTACCTAAAACTATTAATAATCTAGAACACCAATGTTAATCTTTGAACAATCAAATTATTATTATTATTAAATAAATAAAAGTATCGTAAGTCTTCCCACATCATAAATTCTAGTTCTCTATTAGCTATACAGGATCTAAAATATGATTTGTTGGAGTGGTTGGTAAATGCTTGCCTTTCACGGCGCAGGTGGTGGGTTCGAATCCACACATCCCACAGGTCAGATATTTGTGTGCATGACATGTCAACATGTCTGTTTGTCCGGAGTCTGGGAGTAATTATCTATATATAAGTGTATATTTACAAAAGAAAAGTAAGTTGTATAATCAGTTATCTGATTTCCATAGTACAAGCTCTGCTTAGTTTGGGATCAGATGGTCGTGTGTGAATAATGTCCCAGGATATTACGATTATAATAACACAAAAGTCACTTATGAAGTTCACTTTCATTCGCATTACTCAAAACATGATTATGGCCGAAAAAAGAATATCTATATAAAATATTTTTAAATTTATTTTCTATGATATTTAATTTGTAATAAAGATATGTCATAAAAAGAAAAACAACTGGAAAACGATAGTTATAAAGAAATCATGTGTTATTGAAAGAAAATGTACTTATATTCTCAAAATAACATAAGCCCGAACGATTATAAAAGAAATTACTTACATTAAATATTGTAAAATTTAAAAACGAGTCATTAATTAAAAAAATACAAATATAAAGTTCATACGGAATAGTAAAAATTTAACAAAATCAACATGGTCATTAATTAAACAACATACACAAGCAACGAACGATTTAAGACAAAAAAATGATTACATAGTCAACAAACAACATTTTGAAAAATCCTGAAGATATTGCGAATACATTTAACCACTTCTACATAAATCAAAACTAGAACCTCTCATTGATGAGCAAATTCAAGCCTCTAGATGGGAAACAAACGAAGAGTAGTTTCTTTTTGTATGTAAAAGTGAAATAATCAATATTATTAAAAGTTTGAAGAACAAAACAAGTTTCGGTTACGATGACATACCTAGCAAGATAATCAAGCTAAGTTGTGATTATATTGCAGAACCCTTAGTACACGTAATCAATCTTAGGCGTTTTCCCAGACGATTTAAAGAGAGAAATTATCAAGCCGTTATTTTAAAAAGGCGCCAGATACGACACAAACAATTATAGACCAATAGCTTTGCTTCCTAGTTTCTCTAAAATACTTGAAAAGGTTATTTTCAATATAATAATATATTAAAAAATTCAATACAATCTTAGTAATAATATTCTAAAGCAAGCAAAAAATGTACTCGCAAGCCCTTTGGCACATAAATACAACTTAGAACTTATCTACAGGAGCGATTCCATCGGATCTTAAAGTAGCTGAAGTCATTCCCATCTTTAAGGGAGACTACTTATTAGTGTAGTATCTAAAATACTAGAAAAGGTAGTGAATGTGAGATTGCTCAATTACGTAGAAAATAGTAACATTCTAGCCAAGAACCAATTTGGTTTCCGCCGTGGTAAGTCTACGGAAGATGCAGTCATTAAACTTGCTGACTTTGTCGCGAATAAAATCGATGAGGGGCAAAAGTGTGTCGGTGTCTTCCTGGACCTTGCTAAGGCATTCGATACCGTTTCTCGGCCTATACTTTGTAGGAAACTTGAAAGAATTGGGATTAGAGGAGTGGCGTTAGAATGGTTTTGGTCTTGTAAACAGGCGGCAGCGGGTTCGTATAGGGCAATTCTTCAGTGAGTTGACCAATATTGAGTTAGGCGTGCCACAAGGAAGTATATTGGGACCTTCTTTATTCTTTTGCTCGCTTAACCTTGTTAATGCCGAGATTTTTACATTTGCTGATGACACAGCAATTATTTTTCACGCTACATCTTGGAATGAGGTCATCTGTGTAGCACAAAGGGGTCTAAAATAATGCTCCCAATGGCTGATAGATAACCTCCTTACAGTAAATGTAAATAGATCTAAAGTGCTGGCGTTTAGAATATCCGATCGTTCAGCTCGCGATCAACCTATCAACATCTCGGCCATACATGTGACCCATCTCATAATTTAAATCACAAATGCAACTGCCCAGTACTAAAAAAATTTTACCCACATAAAATATTTAGGTGTTTTAGTTGATGAATGGACTGAATGAGTTGGACGTTCCAAGTAGAAGCACTCTCTAAACGACTAAGAAGTTTTGTCACATTTTTCAAAAAAATAATATTCAGTCGCTGATTTAGAATGCATTCGGATGGTCTACTTTAGTCTATGTGAAAGTATTATTAACTATTGCATTCCGGCTTGGGGTGGTGCTCATAAGACGCATCTACTGAGACTAGAAAGAAGTCAACGAGCTATTTTAAAAATAGCGTATCGAAATCGTGGCGCTGTCCAACTGACACTTCTTACGCTGTTACAAAACATATACGAGTCAGACAGTTATTTATTACATCCTCTTTATTAAGATTTCATAAAGACTTGAATAAACTGGCTTATCGCACATACAGAAGACTAAAGTGGGACAGACCACAGGTAAACTCTTCATTTGCACGTCGATCATTCAACTTTATTGGTCCATACCTATACACAAAACTCTACACGAGAGACGATAGCGTGCCTAATTTGACCAAATTCCGGTGTAAAAACATTATTTTGAAGTGGTTGGAATCTAAAAACTATGCTGAAACTGAAAACTTGCTTGAGTTTGTCATATAAAATATATATGAATTTTTTAACGTGTCTACATATGTGTATACCTACTACATATCATTTAATTTTACATACATACATAAATTAGTGTCTATCGCATAACATAAATACTTGTAACAATATTATAATGAATTATTTAGTGTATGGTTATTTCTATCGTAACATTGGGAAGAGAGTGGACCTCTTCTGGAGACACAGGTTGATCCTAGGGTGAGGGCCAGAGAAAGATATTGTTTATATATATTATAGTTGTATATGTCAAATATTGTCCATAATCATGTACTATGTGTGTTGAATTGAAATAAATTATTCTTTTATTCTATATTCTAATAGACTTACTAATTTTCAAGACATTTACAATATTCTAAATAGTAACCAATTTAAATTTCGAAAAAAGAAAACTACATCTCTAGCTGTTTTTAAATTATTTAAAAATCTGTGGGAAAGTATGAATAAGAAAAATCGGTGTATTGCACTATTCCTAGATAAGTCTAACGCCCGAAATTAATAAACGATCCTAATCCATTTTATTCTATCTACGATAGCAATTTCGATCCATTTGTCTATTAAACCGTGCCAATAAACAATCCACAGATTGAAAAAGCAATCTTGCCGAACGAGCGATCTTTGGGAGGACGGATCATAGAAAAATATAGGCCTCTGTTCTAAAATGACAGGTTGCACGTGCCAATAACCTATCCGTTAATTTTGACATAAGCCTAGATAGCCAAAGCAATCGAAAGTTGCAATCCTAGAAATTCGGCGGATTGACGTTTGGTTCTATAAAATTGGTGAAATTGTTCATTATATTCCAAAATGGTTTTGTATATAAATAAGTAATAATAAGAATATTTTTTGTTGTTTACAAAATAGGTGACAACCTAATAAAATTATTGCTTATCATATCAGAATGCATTATAGGTATTATATTTATTAATAAGTAACTATTTGTATATTAGTTATAAATGCTTTGCAACAAAAACAAACAAACAACTGCTTGTTTGTTTTTGTTCCGAACGGCGTCGACGGCGCGGCGTTCGTTTTGCTTGTAAAATTTTGATACGTTCCGTTCCACAAAAGACAATGTTTGACCAATTAAGTTTCATTTTATTATTATGTACCCTAGTCGTCTAGTAAAAACATTTTAACCTAGCTATAAATAAGTCAGTATTGATGACTTATCGTTAATATTTTTGCAAATAATTTTTCTTCTTAAATTAAATGGTATTGTGTCCTGAGTCACCGAGTTCTGCATAAAACGGAACGCTGCAGAGGGAAAGGATCGCACCCCAATCTCTGGGCGAAAAATGGATGGATTGATATATTTTGTTATTGGCACGCAGGTAAAGATCAAGATAACGATAGAGCCAATCTAAAGATAGGACTGACTGACAGATTGCGGATCGTTTATTAATTTCGGGCGTAAGTCATTCGACTGTATAATTTATGAATGTCTATATAAACAGCTAGAAAATATAGGCGTCAGAAGCATCGCACTTCAGTTATTTAAATCTTATTGAACCAATCGAACTCAGTCTACAGTTATCAAAGTAGGTATATAACAAAACTACAAAAACTATTGACTATGTACAACAATTGAAAAAGTTATTTTGGGTGTTCCCCAAGGGAGCATTTTAGGACCACTCCTCTTTTTGATTTACATTAACGATCTTCCAAAGAGTACGAATCACCTTTGCGTAATGTATGCCGATGATACTACGATATTTATTACAAATGAAAATCTTATAAATTTAAACCTTAATTCAGAAATCAACCATACATTAGAGACTGTTACAAACTGGCTACAAACCATAAATCTTTTATTTTATTTTATTTATTAGGTCAACCAACGATCGCTTACAGAATTCATAACATATGGTACAGACATATTTAGATATTTTCTTTGTGCAACAAAGATATATAATATAATAGCCTATAATTAGGCTAACACCACATGCAATAATATAAGGAATTATGTGAACAAAAAACAAAGGGATAGGTAGTTAGCTAACCAACTACTGTTACAATACATTAAAATTAAATTCTAGAGATACAATTATAAAAATTATTAATAATATTTTACAATAAAGCAATTCTAATTATAAGTGAAACAGATACAGGATTATATTAAGCTTATGTTAATTATATAATATATAATTAGTATTAAATCAATTTTGAGAATAACACTGTGAAATTTCAAATAAATGCAGATTACAAAAATAACTAAGGAGTAAACTTACAAATCTTAGAGTCTATCTCACAAAAACTAAACTAATTCAATTTAGAAATTATAAAACCAAACTTCTAACACTTGATATAATAAATAAGGATACCAAAGTTGAAGAAGTAGAAGATAATAATTTCCTTGGAGTATCAATAGACCAACATTTAAACTGGAAGAGTCATATCAATAAAATAAATGAAAAAATATCCAGTTATTGCTATGTTTTATCTATTTTAGTTGAGGTAACTTCTCTAGCTGCTGCTAAAGCGGCCTATTATGGTTATATTTATCCTCTTCTGATGTATGGTGTCATTTATTCAAGATCAACAAACGTAAATTCAACGTTTATACTTCAAAAAATATGTCTGAGGATTATCTACAATATGTATAGCACCGATTCTCTTAGATTTACATTTAGAGACAAGGGGCATCTTACCTTAGTTAGCATTTACATTTTTCAACTATGTATTTTTGTAAAAATTAAAATGATTTTTTTCAATTTAAAGTCAGCATCTAAACCTAATATCCGTAATAAATATAGAGTTAATTTAGAGTTACCATCTATTAGCAACATGATTTACTATAAGAGTACTTACATTACAGCAATACGTGTGTATAATCATCTACCACTTGAAATTAAGCAACTTGATAATAAAAAAATAAAATATAAAAATAAAATACTTTATTGACAAAAAAATATTACAATTAATATGATTATCTGCGGTCTCCGCACTAAGCACTGATGGCTTGTGTCGCAGTGACCAAAAAATAATTAACAATTCAGTTTTAGGCAGTACTTATTTGAATAACAACAAAAAATAAGAAAAGGTAGAAACATAAAGTAGGATAACACAATTCGAAATCATAACATGAATCAAATTAATCAATTGCATGGAAGGTTATTAATTTTATACTGTAGTGCTTAACTAATAAGTGAGTACAGGTAGATTTGGATATGTTTGTGTATGCGAATGTGTGTACAGGTGAATATGGGTGTGTGTGTGTGTGTGTGTGTGTGTGTGTGTGTGTGTGTGTGTGTGTGTGTGTGTTAACCAGCCGTCAAAATTATGTTTTCAGTTTCTAGATATGTTAGATTTATTAGCCATTGTTTTATCTTAATCTTTGCTATCCTGGTTGGCATTTTTGTTATTTCTTTAAGTTGGTGGCATATTACGTTGTATGTATGCGGTAGGAGAAAGATAGGTAAGTGTTTAATAAAAGTTGTTTTAATGGGCGGGATTGGTACCCGATATACCCGTCTTTTTAGGAGTTGGTTGTATTCTGAGGAGTTTATGGTTTTCTTATGCATTGTGGCGGTTGCTTTTAAAACGAAGATTTTTCGTACACTGAGAACTTGGCTTTCTTTGTACAGTGCTTCAGTTGGATATCTGAAAGGCTTTTTCAGCATTACCTTTAACACTGCCCTTTGTGCTCTTTCAAGTTCGATCATCTTCGTTTTTACCGCGCCTCCCCACGCCAAGATACAATAGTGCAATAAGGACTGGGTCAGGGCTTTGTATACCATCAGGAGTGTGTCTTTGCTAGCGCTATCACGTAAAGATTTCAATATATAGATGGTTCTGCGGATTCTTCCTGACTGTGCATTCAGGTGCTTTTTAAAGGATAGTTGTTCATCCAGTATTACTCCTAGATATTTAATACTGTCTGTTTGAGTAATAATGTTGCAGTTACAATGAGGATTGTTACTCTGCTTACATGTATGAATAGTGAGTGGTGGGAGAAATGCTGGTCTAGATGCTCGAGTTTTATAGAACGCGATGAGTTTGGTTTTTTGGTAGTTAAGCGTCAGTAGGTTTTTGCTTAGCCACTCGGTTACAGTAGACATGCCACTTTTTGCTGTGTTAATAACTCTAGGCCATGAATTGTCTTGAAATAATATAGCGGTGTCATCAGCATAACAAATTACCTGGGCGTTTCGTAGTGGGAGCTCTAAAATGTCATTGATATAGATAGAGAAAAGTGTTGTGGCTAAAACGCTTCCTTGCGGAACACCTGCGTTAATATCAGATGCATGGCTAATGTGAGGCCCAACTCTTACACACTGGCGACGTTTCGTGAGGTAGCTCTGAAACCAGTCTAATGCTACTCCTCGGACTCCCTTTCCCTCGAGTTTCCGCAAGAGTATGGGGACAGACACGGTGTCGAATGCTTTGGCAAGATCCAGGAAGATTCCCAAACAACATTCATTTCTGTCCAATGCAGTCGATACCACGTCTGTTAACAAAACAACAGCGTTCTCTGTTGATTTTCCTGCCTTGAAACCGAACTGTTTTTCTGACAAAGGGTAGTGATGATCGATAAATTTATTGAGACGGTTGTTCACAATTTTTTCCAACAGCTTTGATAATATGCTGAGTAAAGAAATTGGTCTGTAGTTATTGGGTAATCTTTTGTCACCGTCTTTGTGGATTGGGGTAATAACAGCTAATTTCCAACAGTCGGGAAAAACACCTGTGGCTAGACTTAGATTGAAAATGTCCGTTAATGGCTCGAGTATTATGTTTTTTACATACTTAATAAATATAGGTGTGTATCCATCTAGCCCGGGTGCACTATCATCTTTTAGGTTGTCTATTAGTCTGCTAACCTCGTGGGGGTCAGTTGGTCTCAAGAACAGTGATCCGGCTGGGGATTTATTTGTCCTGTACTCAGCAGCTAGTAATTTTTCTGAGGTGTTCAGTCTATGAAGAATTTCGTTAGTTAGTTGCCTACCAACTTCTGAGAAATAGTCACTAGTTTGGTTTAGTGATGCAATGGGATCTGTGTGATTTGTGGTTAGTTCCGTAGCATCCGATTTTGTATTTCCTATGTTACATATTCCTTTAATGGTTTTCCAAAGTTTTTTAGGGTTATTCTTATTTTTTATAATTTGCTGGTTCTCATAGCTACTTTTGAGTCTTTGTTGCAGTGTGTAAAGAAAGTTACGATATCTTTTGTAAATAGTTTGGGCTATGGGGTCATTTGGATTTTTCTTTGCTTTAAAATGCAGACGGTCTCTGTTTTTTTTGACATCTCATTAGTCCCGGAGTTATCCACGGCTTAATGGTGTACTGTGAACGAGCAACTGTAGCGTGCTTTGTGTTTTCCTGGATAGCGCTATCTAAAATTCTTATAAATTTTGTAGCTACTGCGTTTACATCGTTCGCCACTTTGGTAAAATTCCAATCAACCGTGAGAAGGAGTTTTTGAACTGCAGGGAGATCTATCTTGGGGTTACAGCTCGCTTTGGGTGTTGGTTTTACATGCATAATGCTTGTTCCCAGCAAACAAATTGCATGATCCGTTAGACTTGCGTGACATACTATTCCAATTGATGAAGGCATTCCTTTAACAAACATGTGATCGAGGCAAGAGGAACCTCTTGTTGGTATCGATATTACCGGTAAAAATTGATGACTGGCCAGCAAACATAGATATTCGGCACATTGGTCGGTTTTCGTATCAGAACAAATGTCAATGTTGATGTCTCCTACGACGGCAACATGCCTATTAGTTATAGAGGTGAGAGTGGTATCCAGAAAAGAGAGAAAAGTGTTTAAATTTCTGAACGCTGGGGATCTGTATATTCCCAATATACAGATTTTATTGTTAATATTTAATTTAAGGCAGTTGCATTCGTTGCACAGTAATTCTTCGCACGTAACACTCCAAGATTCTTTAATATAGATTGTAACTCCGCCACATTTGTTAATGTTGTTCTTAGTATAATAAGAACCATAGCCTGGTAGATGTGGTATAATGGAGTAGTTGTTAAGCCAGCATTCTGAAAAAATTATCGCATCAGGACTAACCTTTATTCTATTTAATGTTACGAGAAAACTATCAAAGTTACATTTGAGACTTCTGATATTAAGAGCAATAATTTTAAAGCTAGGCGTTATGGGGTAACACGTCGTGACATGATTCCAGATTCTCAAGAGAATGACACTCAATTGTAAGTGTTTTATCTATTTCTTCGTCTAGCTCAATCATTAGAAAAAAAATTTAATAGTACAAATATGCAATAGCATTGGGGATTTAGAGTGATTGGAAAGCAGTCAATTTTGTTGTCAAATCTTAAGGACGGTTTCTGCGAATTGTTTTTATGACGACGTGTTGTGAATTGTGTTGAGGTAATGCATGTAGTAGAAATAGTGTGTGAGGTCGCGTGTGTGATTGTGTGTACATATATATGAATATTACTGAGAGCTAGGTAGATGTAGTGATATAATGTAAGGAGTGTCACTGTTATGCAATATTTAATACTACGAGTAAGATTATTCATTCTGAGGAGCTGCGGGGGCGAGAGTTGCTTCAGGGCCAATGAGATTGTCGATGTCGTCTCGGGATTTAATTGCCATGGCAGGAAATATTTTGTTATCCGTGTTTGTATGTTTTCGGACAAAGATGATGCCATTCTTGACCCAACAGTGGCGAAAGTTGTGTAGCTTCGCTCGTTTCCTGGCTTCGCCAAATAGTCTTCTATTCCACACTGAGAGGCGCTCATTAATGTAGATTTTTGACGTGGTTCCTGGTACAATGTCATTAGAGGTAAGGTTGCGCCTTTCTTTTGCAGCTTTCAGAATTTTATTCTTAGTAGTCGTGCGCAGGAATTTCACCACAATTGGCCTTGGTTGATTATCCTTGATAGATAAAGTTGATGGGCGTTTTGCTCCAACTCGGACAATGTCCTCGATGTCAGTTTCAGATATTTCAACTCCTAGTTTTTGGGTGGTAACAAGTAACATGTGCGTGAGGTTCTCATTTGTGTGTTCTGGAACTCCCATTACTTCAACGTCTTTTCTTACATTGTACTGCTCCTGTATGAGGGAGCGATTTTGAAGCTCGTTTATATTAAGTTGCAGTTCGGCTATTATTTTGTCCTTTTGTGCAAGATTTTTTTCGTATTCTATTTTTTGCTGTGTCATGGTGCTTGTTAATGTAGAAAGTTGAGTTTTCATTTCTGAGATGTCCTCCCTTAGTAGTCGTATTTCCATAAGTAGATCATCTGACGGTGTTGTTTTAGTTAAGTCTGAGGTTTTGTCCAAATTCTTGGCCTTACTGCGACTTCCTCTTGTCTTATTAACATTCTCGTCATGCGTATAGGTATTGTTAAGTGGGCGTATGGGTGTACTAATGTCGTAGCTTTTAGGCCTTGAGCAGGTACACGACGGACAATTCCAACATTTCTTTTGGTTCTCAGAGAAGCTATTAAAAGCTTCTTTAGTTATATTTAAACAGTCTAGGTCGTATAGGAGTCGACATTCGACGCATTCTAGGTAGAACAATGTAAGAATTTTATTACCGCAGGCGTTGCAGGTGGTACTCGACATGTTTCTTAGCTTCGTAAGTCAGTTTGTTGATAATTGATACTATTTAATGTTTAATGCAGTAGCGTGTGCCGTGCGCAGGTATTATATTTGATGCACGTAGAACGGGCGCAGTGACCTCCGTGCGATCGCGTTTTCCGTGTTCTTCTCCTAATAGTTTAATAACGAAAAAAAAAAAAAAAAATGATGTTTATGTTGTTGATGTTTAAATCTTTGCTGAAACGATGGCTATTGCACAACGTATTTTATGACCTCAAAGAGTTTTTTGCTTATGACAAAGTATCGAAGCAACTGATTTACTGTATTTGTCATGATGTGTTATTTATCTGTTATCAAGTTTATAAAAATAAATTATTTAATATTAAGATAGGTAGAAACAATATTGCATGCCCGATATGAGTGACTGTTGATCAATCAAATTGTTATAACACCTTTTTTCTGTACACAGTTTCTGGCAATAAAATGATCTATATCTATGTCTCCTACCATGTGTGCAAGCAACATATTTTTGTGCGTTTTATTTTACCACTTTGCCGGTGTGGTTAATAGTTATATCCATGTAAAATTATAGCTCTCTAGTGATAAGTCTCTGGAAGTAAATTACGGATAGAAGGACGAACGGACATGGTCATACTATATTTTTATATTAAATTTCGGTATTCTTTTTAATATTAATTGGTGTTGGTTAGAATTGAGGCCGCTGTCTACATCAGTGGGCAGCCGTTCATAATTTTATTCGATATTCTTCGCTTGGTAAAATGTACGCGATGTTATTATTTATTTTCTTTAATATTTTCTATTTTCCGGCGGCAAGTTTTTATTAAATCGGTGTGTAATAGATTATTTACCTCACATAGCACGAACAAAGTTTAGTTTACATAGAGTAATGTAGATGGCGTTTGATGGAAAAGTTAGATGGCGGTATGGTTTCGTTCACAATATTCCATAGCCTCTGCATGTTGCTGGAAGTTTTGTTTGTAATCTGACGACCTTCCTCAGAATTTTTGAAGTCTTTACCCACGACATGTGGCAATAAAGGCATATTAGCATTAAATAAATAAAAGTATCGTAAGTCTTCCCACATCATAAATTCTAGTTCTCTGTTAGTTATACAGGATCTAAAATATGATTTGTTGGTGTGGTTGGTAAATGCTTGCCTTTGACGGCGCAGGTCGTGGGTTCGAATCCCACCTAGGTCAGATATTTGTGTGCATGACGTGTCAACATGTCTGTCTGTCCGGAGTCTGGGTGTAATTATGTATATATAAATGTGTATTTTCAAAAGAAAAGTAGTATAATCAGTTATCTGATTTCCATAGAACAAGCTCTGCTTAGTTTGGGATCAGGTGGTCGTGTGTGAATAATGTCCCAGGATATTACATTTATGATAACCTCCTATTCCCTTGGTATTAAAACATTTGCTAAATGTATGCATTTGAATCAAAAAAGTCACTTGAAAACTTTAATTTGAATTACTCAAGACATGATTGTGGCCGAAAAAAGAATCTCTTACCATGTGTATATAGCATATTTTTGTGCATTTTATTTTAGCACTTTGCCGGTGTGCTTAATAGTTATATCCATGTAAAATTATAGCTCTCTAGTGATAATTGTCTTATGAAGTAAATTGCGGATAGAAGGACGAACGGATATGGTCATACTATAAGGGTTACTTGATTACTTAGAATTGAGGCCGCTGTCTACATCAGTGGGCAGCCGTTCATAATTTTATTCGATATTCTTCTCTTGGTAAAATGTACGCGATGTTATTATTTATTTTCTTTAATATTTTCTATTTTCCGGCGGCAAGTTTTTATTAAATCGGTGTGTAATAGATTATTTACCTCACATAGCACGAACAAAGTTTAGTTTACATAGAGTAATGTAGATGGCGTTTGATGGAAAAGTTAGATGGCGGTATGGTTTCGTTCACAATATTCCATAGCCTCTGCATGTTGCTGGAAGTTTTGTTTGTAATCTGACGACCTTCCTCAGAATTTTTGAAGTCTTTACCCACGACATGTGGCAATAAAGGCATATTAGCATTAAATAAATAAAAGTATCGTAAGTCTTCCCACATCATACATGATAAAAAAATTGCCAGTGAACAGATAAATAAATAAAAATAATAATAAATAAAAAAGCTTTTTATACATGTAGACTTTAAAAAAGTCAGAACATGTTTGTAGTAATATATAATTAATTTATAATTATTTCTAGGTACATATAGATATTTAGGTACACGGATTGTAGGAAAAAAATTACAATAAGATTTATTTTATAATAGTAACAATATTTAGCTAGCTTAAATGAAGTTATTGTCAAGGATCATGTGTAGGCTTAGTAATCGATTTTTTTTAAAAATAATGTGGTAGTAATATAGGCACGACTGGGTCTAACTGTGCCCGGGACCTATTCGCCGATACGACATTAATAGAAAGTAACCTACTAATATTATAAATTCGAAATTTGGTGAGTATAGATTTATGGATGTTTGTTTCTCTTAAACAATAACTACCGAACGGATTTTGATGGAACTTTGTAATAATATATATATAGCTTATATATCCGAATAACACATACGCTATAATTTACAAAGCTTCTTTTTTTATAATATTTTTTTAAAGGCGGCGCCCGCTCTAGTCAATGTTATTCCTGTGTCGCGGGGTACTTCACAAACATATAATAGACGGACACAAATTAAATCCAGACTCAGAACACTAATTTGTGGGTCACACAAATAGTTGTCCGGCGCGGGACTTGAACCCGCGACAGAAAGCGGCGAGGCGACTGTCTTAGCCGCTGCGCCACACGTGCAGTCGAACGCAGGTAAAACCGCGGGGCACAGCTATAACGATATAAAGTAATGAGCAGTGTGTATAACCACGCTTGGAAAGTAACTGCCTATCATAGCCGCGAATGCGTGCCGTAACTACCCCCGGTTGATATATTTGTATGGGTTCGCGTCGCGGACTCTTGTGTGACTTGTTAGTTAACTAATTTGCTATTTCTAGTACTTAAAGCAGTTACAATAAAAAAGCTTTAATGATGAAAAGCTCAAAAGCGGTGATAAATGACTTATGGAGGGTCATTTATCATCGCTTTTGGGCCAAACTTGTTCTTTGGTAGTACAGCAGTAGGGTAGTACCTCAAAACTATCTTAAATCTTAGAATGTGTTTTTTTGCCAGGATGATGAAGAGGGTGTAGTAGTATGTAGCCGAGCCGCATTACTGCAACTCAACCCGGCCAGTATAGTGGTCGTGAAGAGACCCCTGCTCAGACCCCTGATGTACAGAAACATGTTGCCGGAACTACCCGCTACTGCTTGTCCACATTGCCATAACGTGAGTGAGAGAGAGTGTTAATGTAAATTTTTTAATCAAGTGTATTTGTGTAGTAGTGTGTCTTCTCAGTACAAATACCTTTAACACTAGCCGTGGTTGCATGGTATTTGCAGATAAATGTGCCCCTAGGAATCTAATCTAAATAATGTGGGATACCACAATTATACCACAGATACCACAAACCACATTCGCGGTTTTATCTCAAAAACCTGTTTGAATATATTCCAATAGAAATGTCTATACGGTCTCATAAAGGTTCTCAAGGGAATAGATTGATACTAGTTTGCTTCCTATACATGCCTTCTATAAATTCGGGTCAATTTATAGAAGGCTATACTATTAATAGGGCACGTTCAGTATTAGGTGCATTTCAAAATGTTGTTAATCCTAATTTATATTAGAAATAATATATATTTTTCTAATCAACTTAAAACAATTTTAACTGAGGTGAACTCAGTTGAAATCACCTGAAATGGCCGATTTAACACCACAGGAGATTATTAGGGCAGATGAAATTCGCAGAAAGCGTCATAACTATAGGTCTATTGCCGCCAGACTTCAATCAGTTTAACAATATATCGCAGAATTCAACGGTGCAACTTGACTAATCCTCTTATAAGGAGCAATGGCCTAGGCAAATAGGACTACTGTTAGGTCGGAAATGAATTAGGAGAGGAAGTGAGCGAGCGCACAGATTGCAGAACTTTGAAGAAGTGGGTATAGGTTCGTATGTACCAGCCAAAGCTCCAAAACTTGAAAGTCATAATCGTGTACATCGGGTAAACTCTGCACGCCTTTGAGTCATGAACGAATGGGTGCCTGAGGGAATAGAACTACTGATCGGTATATCAGGGACAGCTTAGAAGAACATAATGTTCCATTTGCCCGCTATTATGATACGGTTTTATTCTAATGCACGATTAATCCTATAGAGCATACATAGGACTTGTTAAACAGAAATGTTAAAACCACAAGGCCGCCACCCAACAACCTACGAAAACGTCAAAACTGATTACATAAAGATTGACAGAGCTTGTCCCACGACATATTTTCAACATGCTCTGACTATGCTGATGCCTGTTTCCTTAACGCTAACGTCTGCAGTTATGAATTCGTTTCATTTTCGGTCTCCGGAAATATGACCCTGTTGCAGTCTTCCGGCCGCAGATGAGAAGGTGACCTATTCGGAAGCGTCCAGATTTTCAAATTCTGTCTTTTCTCTATTCTTTTCTTAGTAACTTGAAATCTCTTCCTTATTCTATTCCATCCTTACCTCCTTCTATCCTAAACCCATCTGTCTATACTTGCTCATCATTGAATTTCATTTTAATTAGTTATTAATGGTGCACAATAATAGCCTTTCACACAAGTTTTATTCTGGCGTTTTCACGAAGGTTTGCTGAAAGAAAACTCATAGTGAGTTAAGAATGTATTAACGTATTTGGTGTTCTGTACTCTTTCTTATGATAAACATTTCGTTAGTATTGTTACTGTTAATTTTCTTTTGACAGCTCTTCTACTCGGAAGACTTCGAGATCCAGCTCGTAAATAAAGGTCATTGTCCATTCTGCCGACACCCGGTGGAAGATGCCCGCACTGAAGATGAAGACACAGAGAATTCCCTACTCAATGAGACTTCTTCTACTCCGGCAAGCCCCAGTACAGACCGCAGCTCGTGGCGTTAGATTTCAGCGCCGAACAGTTCCACTGCTTGACTGACGTGTTTGATTAGCGAGCTCCTTGTTGGACCCTGTATGTATTTACTACTTAAGCCACTCAAGTAGAACAAACAATCTGACTTAAAAGTATGTATGTATTACTTTTGATTAAATGAATTAGGTTCAAATAACCGTAATGTCGATAGGTTTTAGCCGAATTAAAGAGATCCGTTACTTTCAGTTTCAAATAGCCTCCATAGTGCCATATTAATGAATTGCCATTTTAATCTAAAATAATTTATCATGCTTTAAAGGTACCTATATGAAAATTAGAAACGGTTTAGATTTGTGCTTTCGAATTAGGCTCCATATGCACACGTTTTAAATTGTTAAACTAACTTCAATTAAGTCTTATTTTCATAAAGGTGCGCTATGATCGTATTCAAAACTAACCGTGAAATGCTCTAGCTGTTATTTTATACTAGCTAAAAATGGTATGAAGCTGTAATCGTCCAGGTCTTACAATTCGATAGCGAGAAATAGTAATGAGCGTTTTGTGTTATGACTGTGACACCAAAAGTCCCGGTTTTTATGCAACCCTACGAGTACATTGTGGCGATCCGTATTAGTGTACCGAGTTAAAAGTACCAGGACCAATCCTGCGATGGTTAGAGCAATACTTATATAGATAATTTACACCCAGACTCAGGACAAACAGACATGTTCATGCACACAAATATTTGTCCCGGGTGGGATTCGAACCCACGACCTCCGGCGTGAAAGGCAGCGTCTCTACCAACCACGCCAACAGGCCCGTCAATAAATGCATAAGGTCTTACGCCCGGTTCCTATATTCCAAAAACGAATCGTTTCTACTACGAATAGTTAGAATTTCTACCAGCCGTAACGCAAAACCGTTCCTAAAAAATACTAGTCGTTATCCAAATAACCGACGTCTGGTTACTAACGGATGGGAGGACGTTAGTAAGCTTATTGTATGGAGATGCGTTCGAAAGTGTTCCTATAAATATTTTCTACTGTCACGGAACTGTCAAAATAACGAGGCGTTACTGCTTTGATTACTAGTCGAATGCGGTCGGTTTACCAGTCGTTTGTATTTTATTTTGGTAGTTAACATAGTGTTTGAGGAGATTTCCGTGATGTCTAGCTCTGAAACTGATAGAGAATTCATGGCTTTGTTTTCCGTTAGAAAGGGTTGATTATTTTTCTATCTTCTAAGATTTCATAACCACAAACCTTAGATTAAATACTCAATTTAAAAACTTATTTAGAAACCATGAAATACTCCTGGACAGACGTCAGACGACAGACGCATGCGCCATGCGCTTTCCTGTTACGCGTTTTGTTCACACCATGCACTCGTAACATCAAATTTTCAATAGTAATGATTTATAAATATTTTAAACCTAAAACGCAAATTAAATTATTACTGTAACTATAAGTACAGTAATTTGTACTATTACTCACATTATATTACAGAATAATAAATGATTTTAGTTGCATAATTGACGTACGACGTTTTGTTATAACTAATCGTGAAGAGGAGCGAGAGGTTCATCGCGGAACGAGTCGTAGGTGGTTTAAACTACGGATGTTCGTCGCAGGTAGGGCATTGTGGAACACTAGTTTTGCATCGGTATCGGTAGCTGAATTACGGATGGTAACGTTAGTCCAATGACGGATCGTAAAATAAAGGAACCGGGCATTAGAGAATTTATTCGGTACCAATACGTTCATTATTGTGTCGAATCGAGAGTAGCTATTTCATTTAGTGACTACGAAGTCATTTGTATCTTCGAATACTAATCCAATAAGTGTGATATGGGTTTACCATATTATTTCCTTGCAATGTTGATTCGTTTGCTGCCACCGATCCGTAAGAAATCGGCGAGGTTAAAAACCTAGAAACGCGGACATTCTAAAGATGGGTGACCGCCAAAGTGAATATATAAGCGTCGCGGAAAATGAAAGAGGCTGTTTTTGGGGTTTTCCCGGCAATTATTAGATTTTTCTAACCTTTTTAACCTTCCCTAGACCTCCACGAACATTTCAAGACCAAGATAAGATACATCCATTCAGCCGTTCTCCAGTTTTAGCGAGACTAACGAACAGCAATTGATTTATATATATAGAAGATTGTAATTATTATAATATTTCAATTCCAAAGGTGACAAAAACCCCGTAGAATTACGGGAAGTGCTCGTTCGAGACGATTTTATTTATTAAATCTTCGAATAATAACACGTTTCTTATATGACACTTAAATTTTTGACTTGATTTATTTATATATTTTTGTTATAATTGCATTACAGACTCAGTGAAAACTTCAACTGTTTACTGACGGAAGGACATTTGAGGTTTAAAAATAGGGTCCCGTTGGCACACTTATATTACGGAATCCTAAAAATTAACCAGTATGAACCATGTGTCACCAGTAAGGAACACAAAAAATGAATCCGCATGTATAGTTAGGTAGTCAGTTAGTTGGGCTATTGGTTTCCGCACTTAGGCTGAGATCTATACAGCGTACTTAGACTTTGCTCAAACTTTACTTACGTAAAACTTTGCTAAATGTATGCTAAGCTTATACTTTGATTTGGTATTTATAGACTTTTTGAAGTTAAGATTATGCTTAGCATAAGCTAAGACAGAAAAAGTCAAAACACCAATTGTAATTTCGTTACATGCATTAACTTCTGCCTAAGTAAAGTCTGAGCAAAGTCTAAGTACGCTCTATAGATCTCAGCCTAAGCCTCCTAATTGGGCCATTGTACGTGAACTTATGTGGCTACTCAAACCATTTTAGTTCCATCCAGAAGTCCAAGAGGCCTTCGAGGCCTCTTGGACTTCTGGCTTGGCTTGGCGTGGCTTGAGTACTTCCTGCAGTGTCTTCGGATCGTTTAGGAACTTTGCCCGTTGGCTGGCAACGCTATTGCAGTGTAGCAGTACGTGTGCCGGTGTTTCTTCAGATTCAATGTATGTCAAGTTTCTTAATAATGTTTTCAATTTATACCGAGGACAACAGGTGGTGTAAATAGGCTTGTTCACACGCCCTTTATCACAGATGTAAAGCCTGTGATATACGTGGTAGTAACTCGTACATAACTTGTTATACGTTGGCGATATTTCTGCTGATCCGTATTAAAGTGTATGCGGTCTAATTTTCTTTCTATATTATTGTACGTTTTAGGGTTCCGTAACCAAAGGGTAAAACGGGACCCTATTACTAAGACTTCGCTGTCTGTCTGTCTGCCTGTCACCAGGCTGTATCTCATAAACCGTGATAGTTATACAGTTGAAATTTTCATAGATGATGTACGTCTGTTGCCGCTATTACAACAAATACTAAAAAATCAAAATAAAATTAATATTTAAGGGGGCTCCCATACAACAAACTTGAATTTTTTTCTCGTTTTATACATAATGGTACGGAACCCTTCGTGCGTTTGTCCGACTCGCACTTGGCTGGTTTTTTTTTAATTTATCACTTTTACAGTAAGACTTGGACGTCTTCACTGAATCACCGGAAAATAGGGGTGAGCGTGGACTGAAGTTGTCTAGCAATAAAAACTACAAACTAAGTAAAGTTTGTAGTTTTTTATAGCTAGAAACTCGACTCTGGGCGTCTACTTATGTGGGGATGCATTAGAAAGTCGACTGTCGCTCTATAAGAAGACGTAGGCCTCTCGTCCTATTAAGGATCGAAGAGGACAATTAGTCAATACGACATATCTTGTAAGTCGACGTATCGTGTAAGTACTGTTCAGTTAATTAAACTGAGTTAGATATTGCCGGAGAAATATTTGATAGACTGAAATAAAATTCGTTTATATTAATGGCTACATAAAATAATGTATTTATATACATATCTATATAAATATAATTTGTATGCAACTCATCAATGTCTCGCATACCTGCAATGTTTTGTTCATGAACTTTAACGCCGTATATACTAGATGTTACTGTAGTATTGTGAAAGCTATAAATTATATGATTTACGTCTATTACGAACCTAACAAATTCTACGAAATCATCTCCACCATTGTGTGCCTTAACGCTCGGCATAGAATATGAAACACATTAAAATCACCATGTGATCTGCGATTTGCGTAAAAAGTTTACACGGTTTAAACAGGGTTGTAAATAATTAGTTTCAGCTTCGTATACGAGGTTGTTGGAAAATTCACAAAATTTTCCATAAACTTAATAAAGACCGTTAATTTAGCTAACGTGAAACACCCATCTTCTATGTTTCCATATCCCTTTATTAATCGTGATTTAATAACGGTTGATTAAAAAAAAGGATTGCTATTGCAACATAAGTTATTTCGGACTATATCTTAACTTGAAACTTGATTGACTTGAAATCTAGTTTCTTCTCAACACTGACATAAAGAGAATCTAAATTGACATTCGTGTTATATCACACTAGCAAATATATATTTTATAGTGACCAAATATTTTTACGTGATCATTGTGTAACCCGTGAATAATGAAAATCACAATTACCTACCTGTTGTTAATAAAAACAAAATGCATTTGTCAAACAATTAAATAAGTTTTACTGCCATACAGGTTATTGCGGTGGAACTCTGTATATACTTATTTTATTGTTTATCGTCACATAAAGTTTATAGCTACTTAATTATTACTAATTTCATTGTGCTTTCGTAACAATATATAACATACTAAAGATCAATTTGCTTTACATGTGTATGAAGTCCTTTATTTTAGTTTGGCATCGATGTTACTGTAAATATTAAATGCTAGATGAATCTTTTATGTAAACACTATGTAAGCATTTTATATATGCCCACCTTGTTAAGTACTATGTTAGTGTTTAAGTTAGATGTGATGTTATAGTTTAATTGAACTATTATTAATTTTAAGTGTGATGTATTGTAGTGACGCATAATTTTTTTAAGTTTTATCTATTAGTTATATTTAGGACTGGCCACCCTAATGTCGGAAAAGGTGTAGCTATCATATCTTCAGTCATACACATTATGTTATTTTACATTGAAACAGAAAAAATGCTGTTTGTCTGACTGGATAGGATATAGTCACGCTTTCTCATCCCGTGGGTGGTGTAGAAGGCCTCCCGAGGAAATATCTATCAGAGAACGGGCAGCAGCGTTTCTCTGAGTACTATGTCCATAATACTGCGATCGCCAACCCATCTACCAAGCGTGGCGATTAAGGCGTATCCCTCCAAATAACGGACACAACTGCATTGTGGAAATCTTTTGGGTAGGCCTCCGTCATTCTGCCCTGTGACAGTCAGATGGAGAACGAAAAGTTATTAATAGCAGCCGGGGGTATACAAATCATGATTTAATAAAGATTCTAAGCAACCAATTTCAGTTATTAAATGCAAAATATTTCAATAATGTGCGTGTACACCGTAAAATTTTGTTAATTTCGCTACATTATCTATTAAAAACTATATCAAATATTCGCATTATTTGTCATTTGTAATTATATTTAGCAATAAACAAATGTAGTTTGTATTTTAGTATGTAGCATATCTTCTTACATGTACAGAAACTAATTTAAATGTCATTACATATTTTTCTATCATAGTACGTAGAAAGAGGGCAGCTTAATTAAGAGTTACATTTCTTACTTCCAGCGCATTGTTAGTTCAAGTCCTATTAAGACGCTTACGCGATTGGCACACTGCCCCGCATGATGCAGCGTAGTGCGTGAGTGCGTGTTCTAACGTTGCTTGTGAGTATCTCCGTTTGTATAGTAAATACGCACAGTCCGTCACACAGAACATGCATCCACGTGCGTTCATGCAGATGCATGCATGTGTGTTGGACTGTGCGTGTTTTCTATCATGCGGGCAGTGTGCCAATCGCCTTATTGTCTATCAGTGACACGTGACTAAATGATATTGTAATATGTCCTTTACGACGTTAAACGAATGCTATGACAGTCTGAATTGGTTATATTTGTATTATTTAGTTAACTCCTGATTTCTCCACTCTTCAGATATAACATAATGGGTGAATAAAATAATTGTTAGTTTGGCTCTCTGGTTGCAATTATCTCGTTTTCTGAGGCTCCAGCCTTTTCTGTCTCCCGCTTTGCTCTGGAGGGAAGTGGAACATTCATTTTCTATCATCTCCTTGTTTCTTTTTGATCAAATTCGTTGCGGGATCCTAGACAGTTAAAGCGATTCCCGGGACATACCTAAGCCCCCTCACTCAGTGTCATTTCATTGTGTGCCACTGTTGATCCTGGCTTACAGGAGTTGCAGTGGTGGGTAAGAGCGAGAGACAAGTCTCAATAAATGTTAATTTGTATTGTTTTAGATTTAAGTCTTATTCGAGGGTGGAAAGATTGGATTTTAGGGTAATATTGTATAAAAATGTATCTCTTAGAAAGTATTTCTTATTTGTCAATGTACAATTAAAGTTTGTGATAAATGTTCCGTCCCAACGTTTGTAAATATAACATATTCTGAAGAGACAGGTGTAGTTTTATTTAATGCATGCGTTGCGCGTGATTGTTTATATAATACATCATATGGAATAAACATGATATTTTCGTCTTATTACGTGTATAGCAGAAGTCAAAACAGCTGCGACGTATCAGAGAATTTTCAATTGAAAAAACATTTGTTGTTCACATTTGGGTATCGCTGCTACAAGATAATACATAAGGGGGCAGACATCAGCGAATTGGAGACCATTTTTTAGCTACTTATTTCTTTTAGTGAAAATCCAGCAAACGTCTGCTATACTTTTCCGAATTGTAGCAATTGTCTCCACACATGGACTCCCTAACTTCATCGACATGAGTCCTTTTTGCGGTGGTACATGCTCGAATACTGTCCCGTATCTGAACTTTTTTGCATATCGTGTTATTACGCAGTTATCCTGCGTAGTAACACGATATCATTAAGCCACATCCCAAGTACTGTGATAACGCTACCACAACCTTGACATCACGTTTTGGCTGGTGTGTTGGGCCTCAGCAACGACACGTTGAATGCAACCATTTCTAATATGCCCACGATACCTACGTAACATTTCACCATGACTCAAATGACGATGTGACATGACTCGTTAAAATTCAGACGCCACGTTGAATTAAAAAAGAAAAACAATCTCAATACTTTTCATTATTCACGGTTGGTGCGACACTATGATCACCGAGTGTACTTAGAGTCTCGGTGAGAAGTACTCCGTGAGGGTTCAAACGTAGCGCACTTACACGAGTCCCCGCGACTGTATTGTGCGAGAGACCCGATGTAGGTACACGGTATAACTCTCACTGATTACGGAACACTTGGCATTGTTCACCTTCACAGATCACTTGAATTTTTCCGCTTTTACTTCTTCCTCTTGATTTGTATTCGATTTCACTTGATTCTTCCAAATTGTACCCTTCACCAATATAACACAAATTCGCAACATCTCGTTCTCATCTCACCACGAGTTTTTTTTTTGGCAACCTGACAGTCTTTGGCGCGCCTCCGCACTGCGTATGCGTTATCAAATAGGTCCGATCCAAATAATAATATGCTATCAACCAACCATGTTACTGATATATTGCCTTTTACTTAACTATCCCGCATATGAGAGAAATTATCTAATTATAGAAAATATAAATTAGATTGCATAAGAAATTTTAAAAATAAAGGTTGCTTGATGGATTTACGCACGCCCTATTTTATATTTTTAAGTTATTCAGTTCTTTACATGCTTTCATCATTCTTTTCCCAAATTTAGAAATAAAATTTCTCCCCTTTCTTAAGTTATAATATTTCATGAAATTTTCCTTCTAAACGAGGCGAAACCTTTCATGACGTCGGTAACTACGTTCGTCATTAAAGGTTCTGTCGAAATTTTGGTGCCAAAATTAACCATTTTGTTATTATTAGATATTCCATCATACCAAAAAAATTTTTCGTGCTTATTCACCAAGCTTATGAGAACAATAAAGTATGTCGCAAATTTCCGGAATTGGTTACTTTTATTAACAGTAGGTATTTAAAAAAAAATATATGACGTACGAAAATGGAACTCTAAGCCTTTGAAATGCAGTTTTTCCTTCTATTGTCCCATTTTGGCGTAATTTGAAATATTGCGTCTCTACCAGTGTAGGTACGTCACTACGGATTTAACTCAGATGAATTTCCGTAGTAAGTACCTATGAATAAATACGATTATAAGCATAGTTGAACGCGTTCACAGTGTCACTCTCCTTCAAACTACTATTTGCGATTAAAATGCGCGAAAATCTTTTCAGGTAGGTGCCTATGCCCAAAACAACCAGAGAGACTAGTGTGCGTGGTCTGCCGCAAACTGATGGTTGCTACTTTTTTTAATAAATCTGGACACGTATCTATCGTCGTTAGGAGGAACGTCATATAGTAATAGTAATCAGTACGTACGTAATCATTTGTTTTATTGAAGAAAGCTGTATAAATAACCATAAACGCTGTATAATTTTCGATCATATCTACCTACAAATGCATTTTTGAAAAGGAAAAGCGTAGGTATTATGGGTCATCTTGCATACAGTCCCGACCAGGTACCATGTGATTTCGTTCTGTTTTAAAAAAGGATGTCAAAACTTCATTAGGCGAGTTTTGACCTGACCACATCCGTTGAAAAAGAATCTAATATCGGGTTATTAAATAAATTTTGTAAGGTAATAATCAAATTTACGTACATACATAAATACGTAAGTATCATATAATAAGCCCCGTCATACTTACGATTATTTTACAGATAAGTTCTAAGGGCTTTCGTTCCCCATGCTTCAGTGACCGTGTTTTCTGGTCCACCTTATCAAATTAGAATGCGAGAATAGAGAGTGCGCTTGAATTGGCTCATAACGAAGATACTAGGCAAAAGAAATGTAAACAGGATGGAAAAGCAACACAATATGACACAGTTTCAAAGCAAAACTTCATTCTAACTCAAGAAAAAACTTATAATAAGCTCTCGTGTTTTATTTTTGAGTCAGTGTTCTAGCATAAGAGCAAACTTACAAGAAAGCTCGCGTTTGTCAACTAGTTAGTGTATACGGCGCGGCGCGACATCCGGATTCCTAATTCCGCTGTAACAAAAGCGAGAAAAGTAAAGAAATAAGTAATAAACATTTTTTTTTATTTAAAATAATAAATACAAATGACCTTGAGCTTTAAAATGTCCTATTTAAAGATATATTAAGGTGACGCATTGTTGTTATTATTTGTGGTAAGTACCTACTTTATTCATTTATCCCAGTAATAAAAAAATATCTGAACTGATATTTATAAGTATTTAATTTTTGAGTTCCAGGACATACTACCTATCTTCGTTGAAAAATTCTCCGTTTAGATATTTTTATAAAGTAAGCCAAAACATTTTTGCATTGTCAAAAATATTTTATTGTTAGTATTATTACATGAATAATAACAATAAATCTGGCATTCAATATTTGTGACTTTATTTACCGAGGCTTTATTAGGATTTATGTTGTGTAAAGAATAAACAATGAGTTTACCTATTCCATAATCGGACCAGTCCAGCCGGAAAGTGGAAAGAACTCATTAAAACTCAAAGAATTACCCTAAACTCTATACACGTACCTACCAAACGAATGATCTTTGATAGCCACGACTGGTATCCCGGAACTTTAACTAGGTAAGTACATCTAGGAGCATTGTCTTTAAAGTCCTACATCAGGTAAGATCTGTCGGTCCTGTCAGAGTTGGAACTGATTATCTTTATGACCATGGGGGTTCAATGTACAATTTCATACCTATATGGCTCCTAATTATCTAGCGGTATAAAATATAAACCAGGGGCTCTACCGGCTAAGTTACCGAACATCGTTTTCGTGCATGGCGTTCAAATAAATAAAGGTTAAAAAATACTTAATCAATCGTTAAATCGGCTTCAACGTTAGCAATCGATTCCGGACCATTTTTGACGTCATATGTGCTCATGGAAGCCGATTTAACGATTGATTAAGTCATTTCTAACCTATATTTATTTGAACGCCATTCACGAAAACGATGTTCGATGACTTAGCCGGTAGAGAAACAGTTTAAGACTAATGGAAAACTTACACTGTATGCGAATCACATATTTGTGAAAATAATACGGTGCCCCATATCACGAAATACCTACACGATAAAATTGTCGGAATCTGTATTATTGCAACCACTTGCACAATTAAAAAAAATGTAATATAACAAAAGATAAATCAAAATACGGCGGCATAATTCTAGGTAATCGATAAATTAAATAAATATTACTTAATGAAAAGGGATTAGCAATTATTTTTAAATTTGTTACTAAATTATCGGTGCACCATATCACGAAATAAATACACGGTGTTATAATCTCTATTTTTTGTTCATTTTATTACAGGATTAGTGGTGAGACGCTGCGTATTTACTCTAGAGGTCAAAAGTTTAAGCAAGGTACAGGAGCCTCTAGTCCTGGCTTTTAATTTTACTTATGCGGCGACATTATAGAATATCTTTGACATCTTCCAAAATTAAAGGCTTAACTCGCCACTAGAGAGCAATCTAAGTCAAATAATTATTAAAATTTAACTTTCAATGCTTGACGGGGAAAAAACATGGCGGTAAGAAGATCGCTGGGACAGGTAGTATTAAATAAGTGACTTCTTTAAATCTTGTGATCCACCTAAAGTCAACCTTACGGCAACATTAGAACTAGGTACTTATAAAAATTTAAGAAAGATAGAGAGAGAGAGTATATATTATTGCACCAACAGGTAATCTATATCTATACTATATAATAAAATCGTAGGAAAGTCAAAACTGTACATTGAATATATTTTTTTAAAAGGATATCGTGATCGTCAATTGATATCGAAGCCAAAAATATACTTTTTAGAATTTTTGTCGGTATGTATGTCCGGGCTAAAGTCAAAAAGTACTGCATGGATTTGCTTCAAATTTTGCATGAATATTACTAAGAAGTCGGGTCAATATATAGGCTCCATATTATCACGCTATCACCTACGGGGGAGGAGCTGTGATAATTTATAAAATTTAACTCTGGTAAAACCGCGGGGCACAGTAGATTATAATTAGTTGTAGAAAGTGAATAGCCGCATATCCACAGTTCAGTATATTAACATAAGGTATCTAATCGTACTATTAACAAAAGTAGATATTAAAATAATATCACTAGCTGGTGGCCGTTAATCCGTTTAGAAGTAATATCTAATATTATTAATGTCCAGTAGCGAATTCGGTAAGGGTAGGAACCTATTTGGTTTTCGTGTTTTACAAATAGGTTACCTACTTAAATCATGGAATAAATTGTGGTTTCAAATAAAAACATAAAGCAAATGTTGGCTAAGAGGCAGTATCGATGCAGGCAGGTGATGCGTCGGAGTGTTCGTTTTTGGCGAATCAGAGGCGAGCAGGTGCGTGCGCGCAGGTGTCGCCGCGATCTCGGCCGATATCGATATACAGCCTGTAGTTGATCGATGCTTTGCGACAATCTAATTCATCTTCAATCATTGTCTTACATATTAATTGAGTAAGTAAATATGAATTCTTTATTCCTACGGGGTTTAGGTAACTATAGCGTCTATTTAAATTGCTTAGTAAGATTCATTAGTAAAAGATTTTTTTTTGTTTGTCACCTATCTTTGTCGAATAAGACATGACTTTGAGTGTGACTAAATGACAATTAAAGTCTAGTAGAGTCCATCAAATGAAAATCAAAGTCCTACCCCAATAAAGTAGTGGAAACTTTACTAGAGGCTTCGATGGTTTTTGAGGATAGCCACTTTCCTACACTTGCGTAGGTATATTGCCAAAGACGTTATGGCTTAAAATCCATCTTTTTACACCACACACCACATTTTTATACATTAAAGCTCTTATGTACACCAGTTTTAGAAAATGAAGCAATGCCTCTATGTGAATTTTGCCGCATTGAAAGTTCCTGTTGTGTTATCTGGTGTGAGTTGGCTGTCATATATTACTTACCGTTATCAATGACACCTTGTTGCTATTTTTTAGAATCGTCGAGAAAGTTGCTAAATAGTTCCATAAAGATCCCTGTTATGGTGGAGTTTTATGTATGCGTAAACCGAGCTTAGTCAAGTTCAGTCACCATTAAAATTAAACGCGATAAATTGACGCTAAACTCGGTTTCGCTTCCTGTAGCTGAGTTTAGCTTCCATTGATTGAGTTTAATTTAAACGGTGAAATCGGCTCTAAGTATTTAATTCAAAATATTAATATACCTAATGAAAAGTTACCTTTACCTACAATTACTGATTTGTCAAAAAAAACTTGTATTCAAAGCTTAATGTAGGTATAGCATATCATGGATTCGGAGGCTACTTATGGGTCGAAGATTCGAGAGATCCAAACTAGTTCTAATTACTCCACACCCGCAACATCTACAAATGAGTCATACAAATAATTGTCCTGTACGGGAATAGAGCCTCAAGCACGAGGACACCGAGACAAGTAGCAAGGTCTATGACTAGACTACCTTATCTCCTGCGCCACACATTAAACTATAAATAAAAGTTGTACATGACGTTGCATTCCACCCTGTAAACGCAGGCCCGTGCGCTACTAAGAAGGCGGGCACAAGATAGAGCAGATGCGGCGGCATATGTGCCGGCGCTCGCTTCCTCCCCCCTCTCTATCTTACCCTAAATATGCATTTCCTATGATTTTTGTTAATAATAACCATATAGGTGCTTAAAGGGTTTAACTGTAAACAGGTGTTTTGATTGTAATCTGCTTGTTAAATTATTGATTTTGTGGACAACAAAAGTAAAGCGCTGTGATGTAGCTGTTAAAATTCTCTAGATTTAATTCTAAGTCAGAAAGCCAAAGAATATTCCTTAGGTATAGTCTAAAATTGATTTAACTTGCCCCTTTCATAATGTTTTTCGACTTGGTAATTCAACGGTTTCTTTATGATAATATATACATCATTTACTATCACGTTGAAAAATACTCTATATAGGTAATTCCTCAAGTATATATGTACTTGACATTGCCTAATATTAACAAAGGCCTCCTCTAAAGATTGCCGCTAAAGATTTGTTGTGTCCACTATTTAGAGGAAATTGCCATAATCGCCAAGCTTGGCAGACGTGTTGGCGCTCGCAGTATGATGGTCATAGTAGACTCTACTATTCTACCTGTTCTCCAGTAGATATTCCTTTATTTTTATCATATGTCAAATATGATTATGTGTCTTAATTTCGGAAAAAAGCTTAATTGGTTAGCAATTCGCCTTTGACCTAATGTTCATACAGTAGGTATCTCTTCTTTACAGTATTCTGAGAAGCACTCCTACTTACCTAAAGGAAAGATTCGTGATTTATCGTAATACACTGACATTCTTGAGATCATCAGAGAAACTATGAATGCAAGTACCAGCTCTTTCAACTAATCTGTATTACTGCTTGCCTTTGAAATTTATTAGTTCAGTTTCCACGATTGCACTCTTTAGCTTTTATTGTTCAGCTGCTAAATAGCTAGTTCATTTCTTGTATTTATGTCAGTGTAGTTTTGTGTATTTAATGTAGGAATGTTTGAATAAAATATATACGTTATTATTTAAAGCTGGATGGGCATAATACAAGGCGTAACCGAAGTACTTCGTTGAAATAAGGACCTTGTTCTGCCTTATGGAATGAAACAAATGGCAGTTTGCAAAACAAACCAAATAAATATTTCTTCTTCATACATCACAACATCAGTCTGATATTGTCCACTGCTGGACCTAGGCCTATTCCAAAACTTACGGGGTTTACCTAAGTCACCGCGCTTGGTATGCGCGTTAGCAACCGCAATTACGTGGTAGCTAAACAGAGGTGGTGCTGCGGCCTGACTATCTGGTGTATCCCTTAGTCGTCTTTTACGACACCCACTAGATGGTATGAGGTGGCTCTGTTATTTTATTTAGGCCGGAAACCACACGGTCACCTCCTCTCACAAACTGCGTCAGCAACTGTTTCATAGGCAAGTTAAGTTACAGCCGTTACACCATCTATACGTAAATACTGGCAATAACCACTTCCTTTCCTCAGTCTTTTCGTCCATCCAGTAACGGTAGTCTGGGAAGAAGCTTTACATGATTATTTCTCAATTTTTCTTAAATACTTATAGTCTAATTTTTCCCGTAAGAGAGGTGGATCCAATGACATTTTAAATGTCATTGGGTGGATCACATGTCACGATACTTGTTTGCCTATTTTATATTTATACTTGTGCGATGAGATCTTGTAGTTGTATTTATGCATCTTGCATAATTATAAGTTAAGTACAATACTGAAATAAACATTACAAATTGGCCGTTAAATTTACCGGGCAGATATTTGCCGCGTGTGGAGTCGTAATTTTGCAGTAATAATTGTGGTTATCAAATCTTCGTTTAAGTGGATATGACATAATTTATACCTTACCTATATAATTTAATACGAAAGTAATTAAAACAATTCATTATTTAAGAATTTTAACTCATATTAAATTTATGTTTTTATCCTCTAGCAGTGTAAGTATGTAGATATATATTAAGAGTAAATCAACGATGTAATCTAGAATTTTAGGTTGGAAATTGCTTGTAGATACTTATTTTACTTTGACTAAGAATTTTTAATTCAAATTAATTTTATAATATAGCTATTAAATTTAAAACATAATTGTAATACGAAACATTTATTTATGATAAGTCCTAATATATCCAACACAGTATACGCGTTTATAAAGTAATTATATCGTCCCGCCCGATTATATCGAACGAGGTGTCATATTTTCTTTTCATTTTCTTAGGTACGGCATTAACTATGTTCTGTTCATTTTGTAAATCATAATTAGTTTTAATATATAACGCGGCAATTCCTTAGTTATGGCTTTTTAAAAGTATTATAAACATAGTGGTGTAGCTAGCACCTACATATATCTTAATCCTAAATTGTTTACGAATTTGTATTTAAAATCCTTTTAGTTTCCATAAGAACTTTATATAGGTACCTACATATTAAAACACACCTAACCTATTAAAACAAAAATATTACGTAATACAATATATGTTATATAATAATGTGCTAGGCATGCTGATCGCCATTCGATTCACGCGTAAGACAATAATTTGCGTTTATGACAAATATTATCTATTTGTCATGGTTCTGTCTGTGTATATACCTATATTTACAAAAAAATATATATCTGTATTTGTATCCGGTGTATAAACTATCCACAGTATAAGCTTTGCTTTGTTTTGACTAGATGGCGCTATGTGTAACTATGTATTTTTTTAGAGAGCAAAAGAAAAACGATAATTTGTTTCTAAAAATACTTAAATCTCGAAATAACGACTAAATTTAATTTGTTATCTTTTATACGTAGTTTTTTTACTAAGGAATGTTTATGCCATATAAGAACTGTAATGAAATTGAAATTCAATATAGTCCTGTGTAATTTTGTCGGAGTAATCTATTTTGATACTTTCTTGTAAGCTTTTATTGTAGGGTTTGTGAAGAGATAACATTGGGCGTCTTATTGGTTGACCATGGGAGTAGTGAAAGGCAAGATGATGAATTTACTTCAATAAGGTGTCAGATTTCTTACACAAAAAGTAAAAACTAATGTCACCTTTGTTTCAAGAACGTAAGGACGACGATATTAGGACTAACTAACTCTCGTGACATCGCACACAACCCTTTATATTATATATTCTTCCAACCGGCCGACAATCTCCTCACTATTGCCCCTTAGTTTCTTCTCGTAAAGATAATATGGCCCCCTATGTTCCCCAATTAGAGTAGCGGCGCGCGTCTTCGCGCATTAACGTAGAGCGAGAGTTGCAGAAACCGTCTCTAAAAACCGATGCTCTCAAACCTCTCCACGTTAGTAGCCGCGAGAAAGAAAGTGTGTGCTCGCACCTCTATCTTGCTCCTACAATAATATATCAAACGTAATTCTCTCTCTTCCTATCTTCACTAACTTATGCTCGGGCTACACGAGGCTAGTTTTTTAAGCAAGGATAGCAAGCTAGTGTCAGTAAGCTAGCAACCTGGTACTTCTGGCTTCTTGTAGACAAAACTAGCTTCATTTTTAAACTAGTAAGCTAGTTGAAAAGCCAGGACAGTTTTTCATAGGATGGAGTTCTATTTTTTAGGCTTTATATCGCCTTCTTAACTTCCATTCATCTACCCCATCAAACTTTCCATAACGCTCTCATCACGCATTCAGCTGCTTACTCCCCAAGTCAAGCGTGCGTAAGATGTTGTTGTGTTGTTGGAGTGGCGTTGTACGAAAATTAATTGTGATGTTTAGTTATGTTACATGTAAGTTGAAAAGTTACAGTTCTCTTTTGTTTGCTTAGCGTTCGATAATAGGTAAATTTTCAAGCCCTATTCACACCTAATAACGACCTTTTTTACTTTAAACTGGTTTCGAGCAAATAATTTACGTTGAATCATCCCTTGCACGTTCTCCGCGTACGGGCCACAAAAGGTTTAGTGGAAGTAACACGTAAATTGCGGTTAATCTAATTGTTTTCACAACGCTTACGGCGATATATAAAAGGGATTTTTAAAGTGGGGTTCGCCAGATTATCGTAATACTGTCGCGTACCTGACTAAATGTTCTGATCCTACTTTGTTGTAATCAGTTTACCCGCAGGGGGTAATCTGTGGTTGTAACTGACCCTCGTATGAATCATGATAGATCAAGCTAATTAAGGAAATGTATTAATTAAACACTTAATACATAAGCGTTGCCCTAAGCGTTGTGAAAACAATTAGATTAACGGCAAATTACGTGTTATTTCTACTAAACCTTTTGTGGCTTGTACGCCGCGAACTGTATAGACTTTATTTGCGTTCACTGTATAGACTATAATATAATATCAAAACAAACGTGTACGCCTTTTTTAACAGATTTTTGAGGAACTATGTTTATTTTAAGGCCCTGTATTAGGTACCAAACATCACACGAAAAATGAGTTTGAGTTGGAACTTTTTTTATCTACAAAGTTTTTTCATGATTGTAATTATATAAATGTTAATAATTCTATAAAAATGCATATAATATATCAATGTCATAATGACATTTCTGAACGAAGTTTGACGCTATGATATCTGGAACGGCGACATGACCTGTTCCCGCCATGATAGGAACTGGATTGTGTTTTATTTTTAACCGACTTCGAAAGGAGGAGGTTCTCAAGTTCACGGGTATTTTTTTTTTAATGTATGTACACCGATTTCTCGGAGATTTATGATCCGATTTACGTGATTCTTTTTTAGTTTGATGCGTAATAGTTGCCATTTGGTCCCATAAAAATGTTGTATAGTTTGGCCCAGTAGTTTTAATTTTATGGACATTTTTGTATGAAAATTTTTGTTTATGTGGACGATGTAATTGTCTTTGTCACTTTGTTTTAAATCTTAGCCAGCCTAGTTAGACTCATACTGTTCAAATGTGTCCTGGCATGAACATAAAGAACAATTTCAGACGACTAGCATTTAATATGCGCGTACAAGCTCGTTTTTGGAAGCGCATGTAGGCGCACCTTTTAGCACAAGCGCACTTTTTTACCCATTACGCTGAAATTTATGAACCGATTTACGTGATTCTTCTTTAGTTTGATGCGGAATATCTGCCATTTTTAGGGTTCTTTAGCCAAATGCCAAAAAACGGAAACCTTATGGATTTGTTATGTCTGTCTGTCCGTCCGTATGTCACAGCCACTTTTTTCCGAAACTATAAGAACTATACAGTCGAAACTTGGTACGCAGATGTATTCCGTGAACCACATCAAGATTTACACATTAACACACAAAAATAGAAAAACAAACAATAAAATTTGGGGGTACCGCATACTTAGAACTAAATTAAAAAAAAATCATCAAACCATACATGTGGGGTATCTATGGATAGGTCTTCGAAAATGATATTGAGGTTTATAATATCATTTTTTTCTTAACTGTATAGTTTGCGCGAGAGACACTTCCAAAGGCGTAAGATGTCCCCCCCCCCCCCCCCCCCCCTTAGAATGATAAAACTAAAACAAATAGATGATGTACATTACCATGCAAACTCCCACCGCAAATTAATCAAATACTTGCTGCTACGGAAAAATCATTTCGCCTTTCACGGGCGAGTCCGACTCGAACTCTCTCGACTCGTTGTCTTGATCATCAATACGACCTAGTTTATGAGCCTTCTGCTCAGTACACTAGATGGCTAATCGATCATGAATAAGACCTAGTCTAACAGCCCCCTGCCCAACAGACTCATTAGCTAATCAATCGGTCACCATAGCCTAGTTGGTAGTGCTCCTGCCTGCGAAGCTGGTGGTCCTGGGTTTGAATCCCGGTAAGTGCAAATATTTGTGTGATGAGCACGAATATTTGTTTCTGAGTCATGGATGTTTTCTATGTATATATGTATTTATCTATCTATATAAGTACGTATATCGTCGCCTGGTACCCATAGTACAAGCTTTGCTTAGTTTGGGGCTAGGATGATCTGTGTGACATTGTCCCCAGATATTATTATTATTATTATAATCATAGATAAGACGTAACCTATGAGCCCTTTGCTCAGTAGACTCGTTGGCTAATCGATCATTAATAAGACCTAGTCTTCATAGACTCATACCCTCTGATCAGCAAAGTTGATGGCTATTCGATCATTAATAAGACCTAATCTATAAGCCCTCAGTACACAGACTCGTTAGCTAGATGGTCATAAATACGGCATAACCAATGCGCTTGCTGTTCAGACTTTCATGAATCTTAGCGAGTCTAGACTCGTACTGTACAAGATTTTTTAGAGTGAACGTAATTTTATGTAGCTTTTCTTACTTTACAACGGTCTTTTCGATCTTTCACTGTCTCACAAGAACGTGAAAAAGAGTTACAAACAACATTTTTTCGGAGGATATTTCTTTTTCCGTTCTCGTTTGTTGGGAACTATAGTTTTGAGGCGCGCGGCACCTTTCGTAGCCCTACCCATAGCTAGACACTAAAAAGTAACAAAAAAAAATACTTTGTTTAAAAAAACCGACTTCAAAAACTAAAAAGTATAAAAAAATATCTTAATAAAGATTTAATTTAATACATCTCTTATGCAAACGTAATAGGTACCTTTAATATTAATGAAATACTATAATTTGTATGTGCTACCTATTAATAGGTTTGAAGTCGGTGCCAAGCCCTAAGCAAAATAAAAGTTAATACCTATTACATACAGCTTTCATACTTTGTGATGAAATTCCTACACTAAAGATTAACCTACGTAAATAGACTTAAAGAACAATATGAATTAATATGAAACAGATGAAACCGTATCATAAAAATATATTTAATATTAATACCTGAATGAGTTACTATAGTTATAATAAATCTATATTATGCGTTTATATGAATATATTTGTGACCCTGAAAAATAAACAAATAAATTATTAATTAGGAGACAACGCATCAAAATTTTACTATATTTCGAGACGACCGTCAACGACGTGTGTCCGCTTGGGTTGTTTGTGTAGAAATACGAAGCTATCCCGCTGAAAGTAAAGCGCGGCAAGTGTGGTACCTAGTTCCTACTATTACATTTGGCTTGGCACCGACATCAAACCTATCAATAGGTAGCACATACAAATTATAGTATTTCATTAATATTAAAGGTATTACGTTTGCATAAGAGATGTATTAAATTAAATCTTTATTAAGATATTTTTTTATACTTTTTAGTTTTCGAAGTCGGTTTTTGTAAATGAAGTTTTTTACAGGCTTGATATTAGCGTCACGTGTATGTTTGTTTGTAACTGACTCCTTTGGGCGCGATTTTGACCCCTTTTAAGCGCCCAGATTTCATTTAACGTTGTAAATTTATAGAGGACCGATGAAAATACACTAATTTGATAAGATTATTCCATCATTTATTGTTGCGTAATAAATAACACTAACAAAGCATTCGTATCATTGAAATACCCTCTCCGAACCTATACCAGACGAGAGGCCCACATCCCGTATTAACGTAGAGCGTAGGTTGCACAAAGTAAGCCAAGAGTCGAGGTTCGAACACTAAAGCGGTACTTAGTTTGGAGTTTCATTTGCTAGACGACTTGAGCCCTCATTTGTCCATTGAAGCAGTGAAAGCCTCCTAAGGAAACCGCAATGTCATGTAAAAAGAAATACTTACTCTAAACAATTAGAATGTCAAAAAGATCATTCAGAAAGACTACTTGGAGCCATGCAAATCCCTTATAGGCGAGAGTTCATTTCCACATCTGATCTTGGTACGAAATACATGCCCCTAAATCTGAATTAAGATTCAAATTGAGTACAATTGTCCTTAGAAGTAGAACCCTCTGAAGCACGGTAATGTTCAGAATCAGATTTACCTACCCGATCGCTCACGTAGCGGATAGATTATAATCGGCTTTACCTAAAGAACTAAATTACTCCTGCATGTTTTGCCTCAAACTGGACTCGATTGGCGACAAGAAACCCGCACATCCATCACAATTAGTGACTTAATTTCTTGTGTAATTGAATGCCATATTTACTTATAAGTATATATATACCTAAGCTATTAGTTTTGTAAAGGCTCTGACTAAGGGACTTTAAATCTAATAATAAGTACGTGGAGTTTACGTTGGTATAGAACATTAACAGGTTTGCAAGGATTATTTATTAACCGGTTTATAAAATTCACTCCAACTCAACTTGGATTAAAGCATTCATTTAGTTTGCTTTCTTTGTAGGAGCCATGCCATAATGTTGACACCGTATTGTATGCAAAAATGTTCTTCATGTTGCATACATATAGGGCTCTTATTCCAATATACGGGTGAGTTTGTCGTTGAATATTAAGTGTGCATATATACAAGAAAGTTGCCGGACTCGAGGTCATAGACGGAGCCGCTAACTTGTTATCACTCGCTGCCATTCCTGATTGCACGTAGAAAATCTAGCTGGTACAAGTATTCACTTGTACCAGCTCAACTCATGAACACTCGTTTGGGCTTCGGTGGTGCCGTTTTGCCCATTTGAGGAGGGGTTAGAATATTCCACTTTCCCATCATATTTCAAAAAGCTACCTTCACATGTTTGTCGAGCATATATGCACGTGTGGCGCAGCGGCTAAGGCCCTCGCCTCTTCGTGTCTCGGGTTCGAGTCCCGCGCCGGACAACTATTTGTGTGACCCATACATAGTTGTTCTGAGTCTGGATGTAATTTGTGTCCGTCTATTATACGTTTGTAAAGTACCCCGCGACACAGGGATTAGATTACCTAATGCGGGCGTTGTCTTTTTAAAGAAAGAAATATATTTATAAATATATGACAGCCAGTGCTTAAATTAAGGGTTACGCATAGCAGGATATACGACTAAGTCACTAAACTAACATACGACGCAACCGATAGCAAGTGGTCTCCGCAGCGTATGAAAGCTCTGGCTGAAACACCAGGGTCATCACTAATCAGTTTCAAATCTTCACTCATCAATACTCATCATCCATCATACTTACAAAAAAAAATGCTAAAATTGTTTTATTTAAATACTCTGCCGCGCAGTTTATAAACGCGGTAAAGAACATGTGAACGCCATATTCTTTACTGCTTTTATGGATTGTAACTTGTCTTATAAAATTTAATCACTCGTCAAAGTGTTGATTACTAGTATTTTTTTTACAATACTAGCAGGGTTTCTTTGCAAACCTGCTTCTCACGGCCACAACTAGTTGTCCTGAGCAAAAATCGAAGCCGGAACACAAGAACTCCTTATAGTAGCGAGGTACTATCTTAACCACTGGGCAATACGTGCAATCAATTTAATTAAATTTGTAACATAGGAATATACGCAGAGATGGCGAGCTACTAAAGCATAATATACGTATAATTAATATTTTGGAGTCGAATACCACCATGTCCGCAGGCGTTAACTCTAAAAACTCTATACGTGATCCCGGTGTATGTAGTGCTACACGGTAACAACATATAAGTGCATAGAGATTTAAATTTTTGCCTCCCCTGGGGAATAATATAATTTATAGATATTATAATTTATTTGTTAATTATTAAAATTATTTAGTCTTTAGTAAAAAATTTTATGTTTCTACGTTTCTCTGTTTTTACACTTATTCAAATTTAAATGTTTATTTTTAGGTTAAGTTTAATTTGCATTAGTAGTATGGTATTAACTATGGTTTCTTCTTTGTGTTTAGTATATTTTGTGACTATTTTTTATGAATGTTGTATACATCTGTAGAGATTTAACACCTAGTCTTAAACTCAATAACTTGTCATCTTCAAATATTTAGTGTTAAGTTGATGATGTATCTATTATAATAAATAAAATAAAATAACCTCCAACTTACAGACAACACTCCAGACAATACTCATATCCTACTCGTAATATTGTGGCCCTGGCTGTTAGTCACGTCGGCAGTCACCGAGGGAGCATCGCCAATTTGTAAGGTGCCAAGTAAAATGGAAGCGCCTTAGGCTACAGCAATCACTTACCATCATGAGGGTCGTATGCTTGGTGTTATTTAGTTTTTACTTTACTAGTCATCAGCACCATTATCAACATATAAATCGACGGGCCTGTTGGCGTGGTTGGTAGATGCGCTGCCTTTCACGCCGGAGGTCGTGGGTTCAATTCCCACCCGGGACAGATATTTGTGTGCATGAACATGTCTGTTTGTCCCGAGTCTGGGTGTAAATTATCTATATAAGTATGTATTTACAAAATAAAAGTAGTACCTATATGTAGTATTCAGTTATCTGGTTTCCATAGAACATGCTCTGCTTAGTTTGGGATCAGATGGCTGTGTGTGAATAATGTCCCAGGAATATTATTATATCAGCCGAAAGACATCAACTGCTGGAAAAGGGCCTCCCCCTTGACTAGTGTTCAATTTATTTTTTAATTTCAGCTATATGCTCTCACAACATAAGTGATTGTCGAGGTTAAGCAAATAGGCTCGCGGTCAGTTTATAGATGGGTGACAGCCTAAGTGGTTTAATTTTTCGCGTCTCCGTGCTTCGGAGTGTACGTTAAGCTGTCGGTCCCGGTTGTAGCAACTAGGCAACAGTATTTAAGCCATATCAGAGGCCTACTAGGCGTCTTGAACAACTCTGACACCAGGGTAACCACTGCCCATACGATAAGTAAGTACCTAAGTAATAATTACGAATGAACTAAATTGTGATTTAACTGCATATGATAAGAAATCACAGAATGCGATTTTCCGCCAGTTCCCTGCTGGCCTAGCGTGAATAGAAAAAGGAATTTAAGCAAATCAGGGAGCAGTTGCCTTGTATTATTTGACAGCACTTGCAGTCACTTGCATTGGCCACTCGCTAAATATTAAATTATTGAAGTGTACTCAGGTGCAAAGCTAAATAAAGGCGCTAATTAAAAAGTGGTAGACGGATTTAATTTCCGTTCCAGAATAAACTTGTCTCGGAAAAGTTTTATTTGTACAAACGCCAGCACATCTAGCTACAATTTTTTTTTATAGATTTTCATTTTTATCCCATTTGCATAAGGTTCACTTTCAATTGGGGAAATTTGACAGATTGGGGTAGCTAGATGTGCTAGCGTTTGTACCTGGAAAAGTTTTTGCAGTCACATTGGCGGGAACGTGTAGCTAGAACCAAATATATACAATTACATGGCCATAAAGATCTGGTTGAATGTGTATGTACAATAACGTTGTTTAGCTTCCCCTCGATCAAATGAGTGTGTTTAGAGCGCTCAGAGGCAGTTGCAATCAATACGTAATGATCAACGAGTAAGTAGGTACTGACGCCAGCACATCCAGCTACCCCAATCTGCCAAATTTCTTTTATAGATCTTCAACTACCACAACAGCATAAGGTTCTCTTTCAATTGGGGAAAATTTGACAGATTGGGGTAGCTTGAGGTGCTATACTTACAAACAATACTTAAGATTGGTGACCGCAAATGTCGTTTATATTCGGAGCGTCTTGAACCCGTGTTCCCGGGGCTCCTCCCACCACGCATCGAGAGAAGTTCACCTCAGGTTAGGTTTAGTCGGTGCGAGTCCGACATACCCACCCGCAGACACTTTTTGCGGGTGGCATGTGAAAGCCTTACTAAAATTAAGCCATGTCATACGGCAACAGCCTTTATGAAAAAAATTATAACTAATATAGTGAAAATTTCACAAAACATTACTTAAAACTGATCTTTTTATCGCCTCTACCGATCAGGAACTGCCCTGAGTCGGGGTTCGAAACTCAACCTTTGTCTCTCTAGACTGTGTTAGTTCTAGCCTATCTCTATTAACAGCTTCCAAGACTAACTGTAAACTATATTTAAAAAAAAATGTTTTTTAATGTTAGCTCCCTTTCATTCCAAGACTAACTGTAAACTATATTTAAAAAAAAAAATTTGTTAATGTTAGCTCCCTTTCACTTTTTCATATAGGTACCCAATACGTTGTATGTAGGCCATTCATTGTCAATCCATAATTATTTCTTTAACAGGTGTTATTTAAATAATAATTATGAACGCAAGACCATGAAGCCTTAACATTAAAATAAAATTAAAATTATCGCGAGGACCATGGAAACCAAAAAACTGCGTCTCAGGTAGACGCGTTCAAGCGTGCCTGCTTAATTTTAGGGGCCCGCAGAGATAGAAGCTACCTGTGATTCAGGTAATTGTATTAAATACGATATAGTATCACGATTAACTCATAAACATTTTAAAATCAACACAGCATTTTATGTTTAGCACAATGACATTCTATATCTGCAGAGAAGTCGACATTTTCAATAACAAATTGTCCACCTATAAAAAAATATGTTTTGATAATATTAAGTAATTTTAATTATTTTATCATTAATATTCACTTCTTACTCTTTGTTTTATATTTAATGTTTCGTTTTTTATGTTAATTTTATTCCTAAATTTTAATTTTATTTTAGCTTTAGCATTTCTCATTTTATATTTAGTTTTAGTTGTAATATATTTTTGTGTATTTTACTCATGTCACGAGTGTCATGAATCCGTGCATGTTGTGACACCTTAATAAACTGTGCATTTGATTTTAATTTTTAAGTGTTGTATTTAGACTAGCAATAATGTAACAGTTACTGGTTGTCCTAAATAAACAAATAAAGATTTAAAACTAGCAGTGCCCGCGGACTTCGTGCAGCGTTATAAATATTTTTATCCCTGCCCGTTTGTACCGCAACTTGGATTAGATTATTCGAGTTTAAGTAAAGATGCGTTATTAATTTTTCCACAATAACGTAGCTTTCTATTAGTGAAATAATTTTGAAAATCGGTTCAGTAGATCCAGAGATTACCCCTTACAACGTCACAAACTCACAACCTCACAAACGTTACCTCTTTATAATATTGGTATAGATGTAATTGGTTTAGCAACAGGCGCTAGCATCCTAGCGAGATGCCTTAGGAAAATAGCATTCGGCAATTCTGTGAATACTTAGTCCTTTATCAAAAATGTCCCATCTATATTGTTCTTACCTATGTAAGATAAATTGTAGTAGTATAAGATACCGAAATAAACTATTATTTTTTCTTTTTTTATATATTGCAGATTTTTTGGTATGTTTGTTATTTTATACTTAAAACCACAGTGATATTATAGTAGTGTACTTACTTACTTATCGTGTGGGAAGTGGTTACCCTAGTGTCAGAGTTGTCCTAGCCGCCCAGTAGGCCATGACTTAATGACTGGTGCCTAAGGGTACAACCGGGACCGACGGCTTAACCTGCCCGAGGCACGGAGACGCTCAGAAATTAAACCACTTAGGCTTCACCCATCTATGGAATGACCGGATCGGTGAGAGCACCTGGCTATGTATGCCTGTGTACTTAAATGAAGCTTATGATGGCTGAGATTGCTTAAGTGATTTTACATGTTTGTGTGTTGAATACGCAATTCCGAGTGAATACGTTTGCATGAGACTTGGAAAATATAAAATCAAAAAAATAGAGACTGCCACATTGTTACAGCGGTTATGTTTTCCACTGTACATTGATAGGTCCTCCGTTCATATGCCAGGTCGGACCAATAAGTTATTATGATTATACGGGAAGGAATTTGTCGATGGTACACCCTCTTGCCTCGATAAGGACGTAAATCGGACGTTCCATCTGAATTTGACAGTGAGGAAAGAGAAGAGTATAACGCACTATAATCCTACTAATATTATAAACGCGAAAGTTTGTAAGTATGGATGGATGGTGGATGTTTGTTACTCTTTCACGTAAAAACTACTGAATGGATTTTAATGAAACTTTACAATAATACGGCTTATACATCAGAATAACACATAGGCTATAATTTATAAAGATATTTTATTAATTGTCCAAAATATGACGATATGTGTCAACTAACTAGGAAAAAATCTAACATCTGCGAGCTATAACGGCCTGCACTGCTAAAACTGTCAGAGGTACACATCCTACTAATTATAAATACTAAAATTATAAATGCGAAAGTTTATGACTAAAGAGGTATGTTTGTTGCTCTTTTACACCAAAACTACATTAACGCGGGTGAAACTGCGGGGCATAGCTAGTATGTACATATGTTTGTCTCAGTCTCCATAAATGCCTTAAAGAGAATATCAGTACAGTACAGTTAAAAATTAAAAACTTGTACGGAACCAAAAGGGCTGGAAGATGTGTATAATTGTGACATATATATAGATAAGAACGTGTCTTGCAGCTGTATTTAATAACAATGTTGGCTTCAAAGTATCGAAGCGTGCGCGCCCGGCGCGGCGTCTACGTTATTGCAGCCCCAAATACGAACAGCTGCCGATGCCCAAAAAAATGAACGCCTTTCTAACCTCCAACATTAAGTACGTAACAGTTTATAAAGAATCGATCAGAAGTAGACACATGTTCGTCTTTCCAAATCCGATACCTAATGCGTTTATTTAATTATATTTATAATTAATTTATTGTTTTGTGGATTTCTACATAGAATAGGTCAAGCAGTCAAATCCTCCAAGTAGAAGTAACATTTTTACCGTCAAATGGGTAGTAATTTATCATATTATTTAGTATATAAAATGAAAAAAACGGTATTTTGTTCACAAAAATTGATAGAAGATTAAAAATTAATAATACATAATTCTAGATACAAGACGATATTTGGATATGATATGTGTATTTATAGTAACATTAAAATTGGTTTCATCGTTTTATTTAACAGTTTGGATATTAACTGTCAACTTGTATAGTTTTATATATATTTTACTTCGTCACCTCTGAATACTACCTACTCTATTCCATTTCTCCGTTATTATTATGGCGTAACTTACTTTACTTGTATCTATGCATAATGACGGTCGCGTTTATATTGAAGGTCCATCTCGATTAACCTAGATATCAGCAGCAACGGCGTATTGAAATCGGCATATCTGTTAGTATGATACTATACTGATTGCCAAACTAATCACTTATAACACCCTTATGGGGACTTAAAAGGTATTGCCCTGATGCACTCTCTGATACATCAAAGTCTAACCCAAGCGGCTGTACCTAGCAAGTTACAATTTTGCAGAAAAATTATTCTTCTTAATAATAATATCTATCCAGGGACAATGCCATAACAAGACACGTGATCCGTCCACGTGATGGAAAGGAACAAATTTCCCATAATATCTTAAATATAATAATGTAACTTATGAGAGTTTTCACAATTATCGTAATCTGAATTATTACTCTGAGATATCCAACGATCATATGAGAATTATGAGAGACTACTTTTATACTTAAATTATTATTATATTATGCCGTTCGCCAATGTTTTAATCAATATTAATACTTTACTCTCATTGGTCCATGTCCTATATGAATACTTGAATTAAAATTTTCTCCTACCGAATACTTCTTGCTTGAAAAATGTGGTTATTCAAGGTTTGCTTGAGATCTTGGTATGTTAATCTATTAGTGTTATAAGAGTAGATACGCAAACAAGGAATACTTTTTGCAAAAACTGAAAAACTCCGACCTTAGTAATGTGACAATAGTCAAAGAGAGAGTCTGATTAAAAACTGCAGGCCTCCGGTATCAGTGGCGAAGGGTTCACATAAGTCGATATATAACACCTTTTTTTTTCGGCTTATATAACGCATTATAATCTGTGATCACACATAGCACAAAAAAGTATCGTAAAAGCTACGAATGTTACTGGAGTTTGCAAGAGGTAAGCTTTTATATTAAACCAGCAGCTGCTAATAACTAAACGGAACGAAATAAAAAAAATAGACGCACTAGAGTGATAAATAGCTCTTAGTTTATGGTATAGCATGTGGATAGGTTGAATATAATTATACTACTACTACTACTAACAATACCGGCAATATAAAATAAATAAATAAATATTTTTGGACAACAAACACACTGCCATCTGCTCCCAAGCTAGGCAGAGCATGTACTAGGGCAAACAGACATCTAATCATCATGTCCACTGCTGGACAAAGGCCTCTCCAAAACCCTCCCAGATACAAAACAAAAAAACAACAAGAAAATATGGATCGAACTCACGACTTAGTAGCCACGAATTCGAGACCCCCGCCGACAGCTATTTGTGTTACCCATAAATAGTTGTTCTGAGCCTGGATGTAATAAGTGTCGGTCTATTATATGTTTGTAAAGTACCCCGCAACACGAGAACTAGATTCATTATTGCGGGCGTTGTCTTTAAAAAATCGACTAAATATGTAAACAACAAATTATATTTTAACTACTGAATTTATCTACTATTCAGAAATAAGTAGGTGTAAATTGTAGCCCACTCCTATATTTTGTACTTAAAAACAATCTATTGACTAACATTTCTAGAAAAATAAAACGTTTTAATAACCGTCAATCTATCCATATAGCCCTTAAGGGGAAAAATAGCGGCCAGTAATTAAATGTTTACTTGAATCATTTAATCTTTTATTTCACTCGGTGCGCTCCATAGAGGTAAGTGGTTGCTGGCTGTGAAATGTTGGCTGTGGAATGTTGTATTAAATCAATAAATTGGGTGAGGCATAGTAGTGAAATTAGTTTCATCATCATCATATCAGCTGAAAGACGTCCACTGCTGAACAAAGGCCTCCCCCAAGGATCTCCACAATAGCCGGTCCTGCGCTGCCCGCATCCAGCCGCTTCCCGCGACCCGCACAAGATTGTCGGTCGTGTAGGAGGCCTGCCCACGCTGCGTCTTCAGGTTCGTGGTCGCCACTCGAGAACCTTTCTGCCCCATCGGCCGTCTGTTCTACGAGCTATGTGAAATTAGTTTGCCTCGTCGGAAATTTAATCAACGTGTGGGGTTTTTAGCATGAAATAAATAAGCCCTCTATTTGTTGAAAGTATCTAGAATATGAATATGTAGCAGGGTTTTATTTGCCATTATATAAAATTTTTGTATAACTTACTAAATGATGCTCGAGAATATAAATAGTCGTGCCGAGAGTTTCAATAAATTAGAATTTTTATATGGAAACATAAGTACTTAATATGAATATTTAAAACATTGCATCTCTGATACTGCAGCGGCTTGGTCATTACTTTAAATAAGGAACCCACTTTTGGCTGGTCGTGGACCATCTATGGTTTCTACTTATCTATATCAGATCTCGAAATTGCATTTCCTTATAATTTATATAATACACTGATAGGTACAAAAACCGTATGATGCACCGATTATGACTCTGTACGCCAACGTCACATATTCGTGACGTTCGCTTAGGTTAAGTTTTAACTTATCACGAATTTGTGAGGATGGTGTCCAAAAGGTTCGTAGTGTAATATTATGAGACCCAGTTTAAATTTGATACAATATTGAATAACTTTAATTTTATCGCCATTCACTAATCTACAAAATGTATAATTGTCGTTCAATAACCATTGGACGACAATTATTTTTATATTACGGCGATAAATTGCAGTTAGCATGGATACCGAAGTTTAGTGGATATTTTAATTACTTTCAATAAATGGTATGCTTTCGGAAAATTATAGTAACCCCATAGTTCACACGAAGATGGACTACTGTGACACAATTATCGTAAGTATATTACATTGCATAGAATGGTACGTCACGCTGAATGGAAGGTTATCCATCTGACAGAGATGTTTTTAAAGGCTTTAAGGAAATCCCAAATTTATTCGAAAATGCTTTCTTCTAATCAATGTTTATTAAGCACGCAAGTAATTTACCGACTTGATTGAAAGCTGTTAGCGCTTGACGCTTGAAACACACAGGGCATCATACGTTCCCCACCATTATCTTTGCCCAATCGTATCTAGTGACGTTATATACACTCAGAATCACGACATTAGCATGATAATGCTAGTGTTGTGGTACTATTGTAGTGTATAAGATATGATTTAATCAATCGTTAATTAGTAGCTATAAACCTACTACTGCAAAAGGTCTGTGCTTCGATGATCGGCTTCACTTATGAAATGAACCGCCCTTCACCACTGCAGTTACCTACGTAATATTGAAAAGTCAGCTCTTAGCTCAATGAATGTCGCTGTGAGAGTACGAATGTATTCGCACTCTCCAAACATTGAAAGATTAAGTTTGAAGGCACATATTTGCAAACTAAGACGTACACAGTTGGTATTTATAAAAAGCTGAAGCAGGTTGAGCTTTTTATCTGTACAAACGTGATACTTACTTACTTTATGTCAAAATAAGTTTGTGGGAATCAAAGAATATTGTCTTTTCCTTATCAGGGTATTATGTAATTAATTTACTTGTTTACGTTACTCACAAACACAAACACTACAAACGTAATATGACTACATGTTCTACACAAGCTTTACGATAGCATATGCTAGATAGGCTACACATACATATACATAGACAGCTAGTCTATGAATCGGAACATTAAAATGGATTTATTGGTATTTTTTTTCATTTAATTTGCTAATACAAATCTGCGTTTTGCGGAGGACTTCTGCGAATTTATTTCTCGGCATTAGGTATTATTCAAAGACAAAATTATTAATAATACCTACATAATCGGTTGGGCTTTTTTGTCATTTAATTAGCTATGTAGAGGTACTTAAGTTAATTTACAACAGTAAAAAAATTGCAATCTTTTCTTAATTTTTCAAATTATAAAGATAGGTAAGTTGTTAAATTTTACATAGGAGCCAGTCTGAAAGAATAATAATAAGACTTTATAATGATTATTTGAATATGTAATTATGGTTAAAATGTACTTAATCCCTACATGAAGTATGTATTGATAAACTCTAACTAAATACAGAATGCGTCAAAGTATTTCTCAGATTCGAGGCTGTTCGGTGTACGGATGGATATGTAAATGATAAAGTTTGATATTTGATATGATATTTAATTATTACCCCAAAATGATATAAAATTGGTATAATGTATTGATAAATGATATATGATTGATGCCGAGCAGTGAACTGACCGCGAGGCGAGCGACGGCACCGCGGCGGCTCGCCTTCGCTGTGTCAGCGTAATGTGATTACCTAAATGTTCGATTTACGAAATCCGAACAGAGGCTATGGGAAAACATGTCTAGCTTGCCGCATTACTACGTGGAATAGCTAAAGTTAAAGCTTGTATTAAGCTAAAAAAAGCCAGCCCGCTGGTCACGGGAGGCATCAACATAAAAGAAAGCCTTTGTATTAAGGCGGTGGGAATACCTACGCAAAAAGTGCGGGTGACGTGGTTTTTTATTGCTTCTGGAGGCAGATGAGCTAGCGGCCCACCAATATGGTAAGTGGTAAACGCTACTCATGGACATTTGCAATGCCAGAGGGCACAGCAAACCGCTGCAAACCGTAAGATTAATTACTCTTTTTAAACGTCGTTTAAAGCAGGCCATGTCGTAGCGCTGAGGAAACACCGCAGCGCTAACTATGAACGCTATAACCTGGTGTGGACATCTCGCATCATAGCCGTGTGGTTTCTGGCCTAGAAAAAATAACAAAGCCACCAGGTCAGGAGTCGTAGAAGGCGATTAAAGGATATATCAATTAGTTGGGCAGCAGCGCCGCCTGTGGACTGAAGCTCCGCGATAACTGTGGTCGCCATTTGTGTGACTACGGCGAACCCCTGCAAATGGCAAAGTTATAGAAACCTTGGCTGATGATGACAATGGTGATGATGTAGACATCTCTTGGTTTTAGGTTTGGGGAGCCTGGGGTAAGCCGGTATGCTGTTGTAATGACAAAAATGTCGTGAAAGTCGTAATTTTTAGGTGAAAGCAATTATAAATAATAATAATAATAATAATATATCCTGGAACATTATTCACACACGGCCATCAGATCCCAAACTAAGCAGAGCTTGTACTATGGAAACCAGATAACTGATATATACTATTTTTTTAGGGTTCCGTAGCCAAATGGCAAAAAACGGAACCCTTATAGATTCGTCATGTCTGTCTGTCTGTCTGCCTGTCCGTCCGTATGTCACAGCCACTTTTTTGCGAAACTATAAGAGCTGTACTGCTGAAACTTGGTAAGTAGGTGTATTCGGTGAACCGCATTAAGATTTTCACACAAAAATGGAAAAAGAACAATAATTTTGGGGGGGTCGCCATACATAGAACTGAAACTCAAAAAAAAATTTTTCATAGGTCCCATACATGTGGTGTGTCTCCATAGACACACCACATGTATGGGACCTATGAAAAATTTTTTTTAGTTTCATATATTTTTTTTAGTTTTATCATTCTCTTATTTTAGAAGTAACAGGGGGGGGGGGGACTTTCATTTTACCACTTTGGAAGTGTTTCTCGCGCAAACTATTCAGTTTAGACAAAAATGATATTAGGAACCTCAATATGATTTGAAGAATTACTTCTAAAATAAGAGAATGATAAAACTAAAAAAAATATATGATGTACATTACCATAGAAACTAACAACGAAAATTAGTTTGAACGAGATCTAGCAAGTCGTTTTTTTTAATATGTTATAAACCGCAATTTGCTTTCATTTAATCAAGTAGCAGCAAGTATTTCACTTGCTGCTACGTAACCCTTCATGTGCGAGTCCGACTCGCACTTGGCCGGTTTTTTCTTTTGTAAATACATACTTATATAGATAATTTACACCCAGACTCAGGACAAACAGACATGTTCATGCACACAAATATCTGTCCCGGGTGGGATTGGAGCCCACGACCTGCGGCGTGAAAGGCAGCGTATCTACCAACCACGCTAACAAGCCCGCCAAAAAATAAGATATATGTAGGTATGTGTATCTTTCTAATCTCTAAAACTAGGTCCTCAATTTTAATCGTTATTATAATATGTAGTGCACTTAGAGAGTAACATAAATTTGTGTGTATTAATAGATTATAAAAAAATATTATCCTCTTAATAAAGATTTTGTGATTTTTTACGTGTACCTTGTACCGGCGTGACTAGTGGGATACGTTATATTTCGGTGTTGTCAGCCTCTTAACGTCCTTCATTAGTTAGCTAAATTAGAGAAACATTACGAGCAAACGAAAAGAAAAAAAATTTAAAAAAGTAGGTACACCATAATTAAATTCTTATTATTTTAAACAGAAGAGACTAAACAACGGAACAAATAAACTCTGACCTGAAAGTAAAGAAAGCTTAGTAAAAAAACACAATAAAATGTTCCACGTAGTTCAAAAGTAACTATTCGAAAACACAATGCAGTAAAAGTTACTTTGAGCGAGGTTCATAATCACGTTTTATTCCGACTACAGTAAAAACTCAAGCCAAAACAATATTAACAAATGAACATTACATCTACAATACAATTTTCATTCGCATTCACTTTGATATAAAATAATAGATTTCATTTGTTTCATGGAGACTTGCAATTCTTTCAGCTTTAGTGCTGATGAAGAACAAATGAACATTTAACGCTTAGTAATTACCGAAGAGTTTGTTAAGCTACGTTTACCCGTGTCGTTTAGCTAGCTTTTTAACAATTCAGTTTTTATTACACGCTTTATAACTTCACTTGTATGTCTGTCTGGAACCGACTCCTTTGGGCCACTTGGGCGCCATTTAGACCCACTTTAAACGAAATTTCATTCAAACTTTGTAAACTTATCGAGGACCGATGACAATACACTAATTTAATAATAATAATATAATAATATCTGGGGACAATGTCACACAGATCATCCTAGCCCCAAACTAAGCAAAGCTTGTACTATGGGTACCAGGAGACGATATACATACTAATATAGATAGATAAATACTTATATACATAGAAAACATCCATGACTCAGAAACAAATATTCGTGCTCATCACACAAATATTTGCACTTACCGGGATTCGAACCCAGGACCACCAGCTTCGTAGGCAGGATCACTACCAACTAAGCTACGGTGACCGTCGTTTAATAAGATTATTCCATTATTAAATTTGCATAATAAGATTTTTGTTAATTTTATCCTATCCAATCATTATTCTAACCGCACTTATTTGATATTAACACATTTTCGAATTTCAAAGAGAATATTTAAAATTTTATTTTCTACTTTTTAGTTTGGTTTTCTATATAAAGCGTGTTTTTTTATTTTTCTTTTTTAAACTGTTATTTATTAACAAGACGAACCTATAAGTAGTAAGTAGTATTTAAACGTCGGGAAATAAACGAATTGCGCTTTAACTTCGAGTTTGGTACTTGTGAATCTGTGAATAATAGTATAATTTATAGTAACGAAGTAAATAAGATCAATAAAATTTATATCCTCAAAATATCATTACTTGTGTTACTAAAACTAGCAATCAAATTATATTATACAGTATACAAAATACTTAATACCACCAACCAACATATAATCCTACTAATCATACTAATATTATAAAGGCGAAAGTTTGTAAGTGTGTGACTGTGTGAGTGTGTATGTTTTTTACCTCTTCACGTCTAAATGGCTGCAGCGATTCTAATAAAATTTGGTATGGAGTTAGCTTGTTTTTGGATGTTTGTTACTCTTTCACGTAAAAACGACTGCTTGGATGTTAATGCAACTTTACAATAATGAAACCGCGGGGCATAGCTAGTACTTATATAATTTGAAACGACGTGACGAGTGTACAAATACTTGCCTTTGTGGGTTCGATTCCCACTCAGGACATATAGTTTGCATGAACATGACTGTTTTTCCTGACTCCGGATTTAATTATCTATATTAGCATGTATTTACAAAAGAAAAGTAGTATATCAGTTATCTGGTTTCCATAGCACGAGCTCGGCTTAGTTTGGGATCAGATGACCGTATGTGAATTATGTCCCAGGATATTATTATTATATTCTGAAATAAATATTTAATGAGTAGTGTCTTAAAGCCTAGTTGAAAATTAGTATCTTGATAACATAGAGTTACAGTTGCACAAAACGTCATTAAAGGCAATGGCACTCTCATGTATTTCCACATGAATCACCGCTCAAAGTCAAGGCTCTCACACCAAATAGGGTTCCGTCCGACGCGGGTACTTAGATTGTAGGTTTAATTGGCTCACAGATTACCCCCCAAATTCACCCGATGGCTTAACCTGCGCTTGCCTCCTTGCCATTGTCCGGTGAATCAATGAAAGACTAACTGTGAACGTCACCCATGCTTCCTGAATGACTTTTTTATTAATATCAATAATTATGGAGGGTACACACGGCTACATACCAAGCTACACATTTCCAATATAAGCTGACCCCTCGTTGCATGGTGATTCTATACAACGCAACGTGGGATCAGCTAGTACTGGAAATGTGTAGCATGATATGTAGCCGTGTGAACGTGTGGAGCATAAAATCTGAAGGCTGCCCGCCAAGGCTATGCTTAGTTGCAAGCTCACATTCCCTTTTCACAAAATTCTTGATCACATTATTGTATGACATCAAAAAGATCTTGTGTAGCAAATATTTTTCTTAAATTGTATTGATTATAGTGCAGTGATTAATAACCACCTTTTTAATGTGTGCCTGTACTGCCTTAAATTACCAATTGTTAAAATAGTATACATGGAAACCTGTAATTGGCCTTAACATAAACATACGACCATATTACTATTTAATTAGCTGTAAGTTTTCTAAATTTTGGAAGAAAATAAATTAAAATTACTTTCTCCCATAACTAATTGAATATCCATTTTGAACTCTAAAGCTTTTGAAAAAACCTTTGAATAAAAAGAAAATACAAAAATATCGACATGGAGTCGTTATTTATCAATTTTCTTTTAAGTATATGTTGCTTAATTGTAACAACGGTCAGGAAAACCTGTAAACTTTTCTAATTGTCGCAACGTTTATATTTACGGACAATCCTTTTATAGTCCACACCATTTCGTGCGTCATTCGACTGAATAATTGCTGTCGAAACAGTACACGCAGTATGGCTTCGCTGGGACGACGTCTGGAAATATAATTAAACTTATTTGTAAATCTAAATTCAAGTTTGTTTTGAAGTATTCTTTGTTTCTTAACATAGGGCTCGAAGCCCGCTAAGTCAAGAGATGGGGTGGTTATTTTCGTTGCCACACAGCAGTGTAAAAATAAAGTTTATTTACCGAAATAAATTACAGGCAGGGAACTTACGAGTTACAGTTGCGAAATAATTTAAAACCGTAAGATAAACGTTATATTAAAAAGCTCGCTTCTTAAACGTCGGTTAACGTATTCGTCTTTGTGTATACGTCTTTTTACGACTGCTGTAGGCCTCCTGACCTGTAGCACGAATACCATATAGGGTGCCCTCAGGTATTTGTTGCCAAATACCTGTTAAATTAAGCTATTGGCCGAGAGCCTTCTGTGCCAGCCAACTGCTCGTTGTCTTAAATTGTTTAATTTTAATATAGTAGTACTAAATTTAAAAATAGTAGCTTAGTAACTTGTTATTTACTTAAGGATTTAAAAAATATATTTGTGATAAGGCAGACCCCACCGACGGACAAATATAATTTTTTTTAATACTTTTATACTATATTCTACTATGTTTTGTACTACATGGTGAGCTTGACAAGTACACGTGTATGGTAAAACCCAAGTGCTAAATAAATATTCTTAGACATTTATGAAAAACTCCCGCCGTTAAAAGTTACAGGTATTTTACTGGCTGGAGTTTCAGGAAATAAGAAAGAAGAAAATTTTACGACATAATTCCTTACTATTCCTTGCGCTGAAGAAATTATTAACGATAGAACAAAAAAAAACCGGCCCAGTGCGAGTCGGACTCGCACATGAAGGGTTCCATAGCAGCAAGTATTTCAGTTGATTAAATGAATGCAATTGCGGTTTGTGACGTATTAAAAAAAACTACTTGCTAGATCTCGTTCCAACCAATTTTCGTTATTAGTTTACATGGTAATGTACATCATATATTTTTTTTAGCTTTATCATTCCCTTATTGTAGAAGTTAGAGGGGGGGGGGGATAACCATTTTGCCACTTTGGAATTTCTTGCGCAAACTATTCAGTTTAGAAAAAAATGATATTAGGAACCTCAATATCATTTTTGAAGACCTATCCATAGATACCCCACATGTATGGTTACGTAGAAAAAAAATATTATGAGTTTCAGTTCTATGTATCGCGACCCCCCAAAATAATTGTTCTTTTTCTATTTTAGTGTAAAAATCTTAATAAAGCGGTTCATAGAATACATCTACTTACCAAGTCTCAGTATTACAGCTCTTATAGTTTCGGAAAAAAGTGGCTGTGACATACGGACGGACAGACAGACAGACATGACGAATCTATAAGGGTTCAGATATTTGCCATTTGGCTACGGAACCCTAAAAAGAACATGTCAATATCTACAAACGCTTTACGATACCATACGTCTAACTATTCTAGTTAAATCATTATGATTATTAATTAAACATAAGTTTTTAAAAATAAAATTACACGAAATTGGTTTGGGAATGGTCAAAAAGCTCTTTCATGCGAAAGTAGTAAGTATCATGAGAAAGGACTTTATTTGATAAGAACAGAGATAGTCGTGCGAGTTTTAGTAAAAATATATTCCTTATTATTTATATAGTTATTCAATAAGATTGGGTATCATTAAGATGTTGCACCTAAATCTATTCAAAATTTCGGGTCGCTAGTTATTATAGCCTGCCGTTGTGCCAGACATATTGTCGCACAATAAGGGTTCTCATTTGCCATATTGGTACGGTACCTTAAACAAATATAATAACTCGAGATTTATGCTCCCTGATTTGCAAAACTGAATGACCCTGTCTAATTACGAGATTACGAGAAAGTGAAGTTTGTAATGCTGCTACCGATATAAACATTTAAACGTGTACTTGCTACCTGCATACAAATTATCTTCGTGAAAATGGGATAGAGCAAATTGTCAATTCTCGTTATTCCTGTTTTCCTCCTTTATATCTTGGCACCGCAGTTACAGTCGGCATCACATCCGTGGAAACACGTCAACGTCCACAGCATCTTCATTACGTTGTAGGTAAGATCGATGTTTCTACTCCCGATACGTCCAGCAACCTAGCTTCGATCTACACGAGAAGGAAGTCGGCGAGTTGTATAATTTTAGAATATGTTCGTACTACGTATATTTCTTTAATTCTTTTACAGTTAATTTACACACTTTTAAATTTCTTGTAATTATACGGACTTACGAGTATAATACCTACCGAGGTTATTTTTTAGGGTCCTGTACACCAGTCTAAATGGATGAAAATTCTACAACATATGTATGTGACAGGAAGGTTCTTGAGTGTTGACCACAAAGAGGGCACAACGTGGGGCGACGATGATGCAAGGATCGCTGAAAGCCGCTGGGTGCGGGCAGCGTAAGATCGGGCATCATGGAGGTTTGTCCAGCTGTAGACGTCTTTCGGCTGACATGATGATGATGGTGATGATTGGGTCATTTTGTTTAACGTACGTCTGACAGACCCTTTTATTAATCAACAATTTCACACGTGCATTTTTATACCTCTATATTTATTTTACTTCACAGTTGAATATTAACCTGTTTTAATATATTTTTTATAACATTGAAATTGCTTTCTAGATGGTCGCTTATTTTGTTCGTAATTAGATTAGAAACTTTTGTTATTTTTAAGATACAACGCCCGCACTATTTACCGCGAAATTTTTTTTTACTGCCGTTTTGCGGGAAACTTAAAAACAATCATAAAGGAAATTCGCGGACACGAAGCACAACCAAGCAGCCATAAAACAACTACTTCGCCTCTCCCTACAGCGGCTACTCTAGATTGAAAGAAGAAGAAACTCCAGTTCGAAACCTGCCGGATGATTAAATTTATGATTTCGTATTTTTGTGATTAACTTTAAGTTGTGTGTTGCGTAAAATGCGAATAAATTTAATAGATTGAATGTGTTTTCAATATCAGTCGGCCATGTTTATAGAAAACAACATCAATGGATATCACCTACATCGTCCGGAGGAGCGTAAGGCAGGGAACCCTAAATATGATCTGCCAGTGTGTATCATTCGTAGCTTAAAAGCAGAACGGCTACCCCAGATTATAGAGGGTGCTAGTTAGATACCCGCGGGACAGTTTTAAGTTTATAATTTTGATTTTGTATCATAAAATAACTATATGAGAATGGGTGATACAAATAGTTGTGTTGTGGGGGGTGGGAACTGGCTGCCGAGATAGTAGCGAGGTAACCTTCACCACTGCGTCACATGTACCTCTATATGCGAATAATAATCTTTATTTCTATACTAATATTATAAAGAGGAAAGATTTGTATGTCTGTCTGGATCGATTCACTGGATCAATGTACTGGCCGATTTTAAAAATTCTTTCACCGTTTGAATGCAATATTATTACTGATTAATATAGGCTATTTTAATTGTAAGACAAAATAAGGATCCCTACTAAAACTACAATAATGTTACCTAAGGTGTAAAAAAATTCGCACCGCTTGCGATAAAACATAAATTTTAATCGCAAGCGGTGCGAAAACTATAGACGATAGAACAAAAATATGTTCCACAATATTAAAGAACTCATCAATAAGAAGAAGAAGCAAGAGCTATATTATAATCTTGGCCTGAGAGTGTCTCTAAGGGAAAAGTTCAAAGAGGTTAACATTCTAACTGTACCATCTCAGTATATATATGAAAACCTACTATATGTGCATAAAAATATCGATTCCTTCTGTAAAAGGAGTATACACAAATAATGTAAATACTAGATACAAGAATAATCTCATATTGCATACTACCCGTCTCCACAAAATAAGTATCTCTTTTATGGGGCAATGTATAAGATTCTATAACAAACTTTCCAATGATATTAGAGAATTAGGCATATTACAAAATTTCTGATTATTTAAGTGATAAAAGTGCTTGGGATTGAGTTGCTCTGAGTCAAAACACATGATTGTAATTAGTCTTAAGTATATTTTATTTTAAAAAGAGGTTTCCTACTGAGTTTTCTGGGAGTGTTTCTCAGTAGCTGCCACGTCATGCACTGCACGGTAGGGTAAAAAAAATGACGATTCCACATAAATGTAATTTTTTTACGGAATAAATTATTTTTGATTTTGACTTTGAATACCTGCAAAAAATGTCACGATAGCATGTGTCTAACTATTGTATTGACCTCACGAAACTACTTTTTAACATTTTTAAATTTAATAGTAATTCCGACCAAAATCAGACCAAGTTATATTTATACTTTTGCTTCAGTCCTTCCCTAAATAAATGATTTCTCAAGTTTTTTTAGGTAATATGCCTGTAAATAAGTATAAAAGCCTGTAAATTACTTTTTTAGTTTATTAAAGTCGGACTGATGCCTAATGGACATTCCATTCGAAAGATATTTCAAGTTTAATATGTGCTTTAATGTAACATCCAGGCTTCCAAAGTATTTCCAGCATTCAAGTACTACGGTTTTAGGTCAGTGGGTATTCTTAGTGGCGGATATTTAATAGGACTTCCATTATATACTGCCGCATATTTGTACTATTTGTTTAGCCAATATGGCTTTGTCAGTTTACAGTAGAAGATCTATAGCCACGATTGTTAATAAATTATTATTATATACATACTTCAGTAAATTATATAAAAAAACTTATAAATTATGATAACAATAATTTCATTAAAGAAAATCTACTCAGTTTCTGTTGCAGAATTAAAAAAATATATTATGATATGAACTTAGTGATTAAATTTCTCTGAACACATCCCATTTTATAGACGGTAGAATACACAGAGAGAGGCTATGTCTCTCCTCAGACTTAAGGGTTAGTAGAGTGATCACAAGAAAAATATAGCCAAGTTCTTGGGTGATGTGCGCGATAATGAAGTCGTAGTATCACGAACTTAGACCAACTAAATTGACATTATCAAAGATTACAAAAGATTGTAGAGTTATATCAAGCGCTGCGAGGAATTCGTACTAGAAACTAAAATACGGAGAGCAGCAAGACATTTAGACTCACCCATGACAAAATCACGTTTATCCCCAACTAGCTGTGCCCCGCGGTTTTACCCGCGTTAAACTTTATAAATAAGTATAGCCTATGTGTCAATCTAGGGTGTCGGTTGACTCCATACCAAATTTGATTAGATTCGCTCCAACAAACATACACACCCACACACTCACAAACTTTCGCCTTTATAATATTAGTGTGATGAGTACACCTACTCTACTTTCCACAACTAAGACGCTGCTCGTGGTTGACAGTTGAGTTTAATTCCAATTTGTCTGATTTTTAAATCACTTATAAAACTTAAACAGGCTTTGTCATATTATTTTTCACTGTTTTAGCACCTTCTTCCAAAGAGATAAAGTTGAAATTGTTGTGATCTCGTATAGTCCACCGCCTGTTTAAGGCTTATAGAATAGAACCGACGTAACATTTTCTATATAACAAGCGATTGAACAAAATTGACCATTCCTATTTTACCCCCGCAAAGAACTAAATCATACCAGCTGATTATAATATAAATATTTATTACTTACTGTTCTATATATATATATATATATACTAGCGATCCGGTACATGCTTCGCTACGCTTTTAAGTATTAGTACATTTTTTTTGTATATGGGAGTATAGTTTTACAAGACTTTTTTAAATTTACAAACCTTACCTGGCCTTCCACGAATAATTCAAGACCATATATATATATATATATATGATATATAGAATCGTAAACTATGCATTTAATCATGTGACGATCTTCAGCAAAATGTTGTGTATAAGTCCACGAAGGTTTCCTGAACCTATTTAACATATAACTATTATACTCAATATAATATATCTCAACCCCATCGGGTCAGAGTCGTCTCGAAGGAATATCTGTCAGAGAACGGACAGCAGCGTCCCTCTGTGTACTGTGACCATCATACTGCAATCGCCAATCCGTCTGGCAATCATGGCGATTATAGCATATCCTTCCAAATGATGGACACAGCTCCATTGTGGATATCAATTGGGGAGGCCTGGACAAAAGCCTCCCCAATTGATGAAGTGACATACAAATGATTAAATATTAAATAGCATTTATGAAATTTAAGTATTGGACAATATCAATATTACATACATGGCATAACACACTTGGCATAATCTTCTTCAAACGAATATTATTAAGGCATAAAATTTATTTAATATAATGATTGTTTGGCAGTATGTTAATATGTCCGAATTAATAATGGCATTCTGTAAAGATTGCAGAATTTTATTTGGATAATTAATTACCTTTGGAAATGTTATCATTTCACATACTATGAACTTGGCAGAATTTCATTTGGAGTAATTTTATTCAATCAATCAATCAAAATAAATTTTATTTTCTCTTCACAATGGTTATATACTAGTTATTATGTGGTATTACACTTGATATATATATACTATGTGATTGATATGACTATGTGATGTATTATTAGGCATATTGCCATTTCTATAAACGGGCACAGAAGAAATCGAAGCGCGGCGCGGCGGTCGGAGCTCCACCATAATACGGTGGCAGAGTGGGGACGAACCAAAACCAAATGCGGGGCACGTCACAATAGTGGCGGTAAGACCCATTATCGAGGAATGGCTGGAGAGAAGGCACGGCGCCCTCGCACTTATCGGCTAACGTAGGTACTCTCAGGTCATGGATGTTTCGGGAAGTACCTGCACCTGTACCGCATAGGCCGAGAAGAGACGCCCGGTTGTCACCATAAAAAAATTGTTCTACTTTTAATTATTATGTTTAATAAATGTTGGCCTTCAGATGATTCTGGCCATTCAAAATATGAGTACTGGTTAAGATAAATGACGAATGCCAAGTGATTTTCTGCGAAATTAAGTTTATGCTTATGTTATGCAAAATAATAATATGAAATAATAAATTCTGCTATAAAGGGGGGATCATTACATACAGTAGCTATTATTGCATTTCAATTGAATTCATTCTAAGAATTAGTAATAAGTAAGTATGTAATTATATATGCTTATTGCTAGTTATATTAGTAATATTTCATAGTTTGCAGAGAGTAAGATAGAGTCAAATACATATTTAAAATTAAAATAGATCTGTGTTTGTTGTGTTTTCATAGATATATATCTGTGTATATATTTATGTGGTTGCGTGTGTGTAAATATACAAAAAAGAGATTTTAGGTCATTTATTTCTTTTTCTATGTATATGTAAATGACAAGCCGGTTGGTGTGGTTGGCAGATTCTTGCTTTTCACGCCGTAGATCGTGGGTTCGATTCCCACCCAGAACAATTACAAAGTACACAGTTCAGTACAATTACAACATTATTTACAAAGTAGTATATATATAAATAATGTGTTTTCCATAGTACAAGCTCTGCTTAGTTTGGGATTAGATGGCCGTGTATGAATAATGTTCAAGGATATTATTAATATTTATATAATTTTTTTTATACTTATACATTTTAGTATTCACAAAACAAAGAACAATTAGGTACTACAAGGTTTCAGCACCTGCGTCCAATACTCAAGAGATTTATTTCCAACATTCCTTTCACATTATTTGCCTCATCATCATCATCATCACATCAATATCCACTCCTGGACAAGAGCCTCCCCTAACAAAGCGCGGCGAGTGTACTATCATGGCAGGGATTTGTTATAACTTTCTCTAGTTAGGCGCTTTTCCAGTCCAGATCAGTCGGTCATTTACAAATCAAAATGTAGAATTTTAAAGGTTCCTTGTAGGGGAAACTTTGAAAGTTCATTTAGTAAAGTTTTTATTATTCGACAGAATCAATAAAAATACTTATTCAGTAAAAAAGCCAAAATGTACGTAACATACGTGACTATGAAAGACATAGGGACGGTGGCATAGCATACGGCGCCGGCGCGCGGCGCAGCACTGCTGTGTAAAAGGTTTCTTTGCATGGCACAAAAAATATTCAAGAAATTACATAAGTAACAGATGACATTAACAAATTTACTATAACGCAATTTAAAAAATGTTTAAACTTGTTTTTGGTTTATAAATGTTATTATACAATTAATGATTTCCTAATAGATAATAATTTTATTAACATTTTCCACTGAATTATATTGTATTTTAGTATTGTAATATTAAATATTTGCACGCCTTGTTATGGCAAAATATAGAGATCCCTACTAACCCTATCCTGTAACAACATTACCTATGTACTGACCTATATTGCAAATAAAATAACTTGAAAAAAAATATATAAGTAACTGGCCAGTTTTTGGGATATCCAGATCCTCTATGAATCACAAAACTCCGAAAATTTATCATAAAAAATATTTCTCACAATCTTTTTTATACAATACTTTCGAGGAATGTGTAACAGTATCCTTAATACCAACATGTATTCCATAGAAGTAATCCGACATATTGCACACAATATGGCGTGGGAAATCTGGTGCGCGATACGTTGTTTCACCGGCTTCATTTAATATTACATAATTCGTTTTTAAGAATATAAAAACTAAATTATATAATAATATTGCCTCTTATTAAATTCGTAGTCGTTTAATAAATGTTACACTTTCTAAATACTTTTAGTAGATATAGCTATAATTTATAGTAGATGAATAATTGTTATGCATATCAGACCTTGTAAATTATTTTTATTACACACTAGCTGTGCCCCGCGGTTTTACCCGCGTTAAATTTTATAAATTATCACAGGTCCTTCCCCGTAGGTGATAGCGTGAATATGGGCTGCGTACCCGTTGGACCTACAAGATTAGACCCTCTATCGCAAAAGTACCCGTCCGACCTCATTTTAAGTCCCTTTGGACCTTCAAAATTAAAACTACTAAAGATGAACCTGTTGGACCTCAATTCTAATACCTTTTGGACCTTAATAAAATATGTTTTTATTTAGTATTCGCCCGGCGTTATTTTAGTAAAAAAGGTACAGTTGTGTTGAAAATGTTTAACCAGAATTCTAATAATTAGGCGAAATAGCATAAGCGAATACAGGCACACTAACAACAAACAGCAATCCGTGGTCAGTAGAAGAAACACAAGAAATTATAGTGTAAACTATATTTCTTTCAAATTTACAGGTGTGTAATGGATAAATATTTTAAAAAACCCCATGTACAAATATCAATAATACTTAGGTAAACCGCATATTGTAATGTTTTATATGTAAAAAAACTTCTTAACTTAAAAAAAAAACTCTGTGATTTATATACTTTATTTTACTTATATACATTATTTTAAATTTACAAAAAATCTACGAGAAAAAGACTGTGATTACTTGAAAAGTTATTTACAAATATGTAAAATACAAATATATCTTATACTTACAAATTTAATTAAGTTGCTGCCTGTAAAACCAATCTTCACAAATTCAGTTGCTACGGCATACAATTTAGATTTAGATTTACTTACATTATTACATCAGTGTTTCTTTCTTTTAAAATGTGATATAAACATTCAAAATTAATATATAGTATGCATTTTTATGTATACCTCCTACGGTCTTGAAGACTTGTCAAATTAGAAAATGTAACTGGAATATGTGTTTTTATTTGTTACATAACGTTGTGATCTTTTATATTTTTGATTAATAACATTGATTTATGTTGTAGTGTTTTATTTTTAATAAGGTGTGTCACTTTTGTGCACGAGTGTATTTTAACTTTTTATACGAAGACATGTGAATGAGGTCCAACAGAACTCGTTGCTTAATAGAGGGTCTAATAGGTAATCAAGTGTAGACAACATCCAAGTTTGAAGGTCCAAACGGTACAAAGGGGTCCAAAGGGTCATCTTTTTAGACGAGGTCCAAACTAGGAGGTCCTACGGGTACGTAGCCGAATATGTAGCCTATATGATGACCCGACCTCTTAGTAATATTCATGCAAAATTTGAAGTAAATCCATGCAGTACTTTTAGAATTTAGCCCGGACATACATACAGTCAAACAGACAAAAATTCTAAAAATTATAATTTTGGCTTTATATCGAATGACGATTACGAGTATCCTTTTAAAAAAATATTCAGTGTGCAGTTTTGACTTTCCTACGATTTTATTATACGTATAGATAAAAATAATTTGTTGTGCATAATGTGGTACTATAGAAATATGCGTGGACGAAATTAATAATTATTTTGACTGATATAGGAAGATTGTTTGAAATCGTTAGTGACGAAAATCTGGGAAATTTACAGGTGCTTTGGTTCATTGAACAATAACGTCAATTGTGTTAGGATTGCTATTAGCTTTGATTGATTTCTTACTTCATCACATTGCTTGCTGAATAATTATTCAAACGAAACAATAATATTGCATTGCTATTATTGAAAATATAATAATTTTAAAGGGCAGAGCTACTGGTGAAAAGTTTTATCATTTTCTTTCAGGTGTATTGACGAAAGTAGTTGACGAGAATAGTGATTTGGGGTTAATAAAGTTCTTAAAAATACATACTCAAAAATACATAATTAATGTTTTTACTAAGGTTAACCTAGTATTTAGTATTGACTGCCTGGTTAGTCTGTTGGTAGCCTGTTTAACCGCAGATTCAGTTCCGGATCGAAACAAAAAATAGTTTTTTGGATTTTCACTTAAGGGATTTGGGGGTAATACCCCCGTGCCTGGTGGTAGTGCAGCTTGTTGTCCTATCCGGTCATGAGAGTGATGGAATAGAAAGTGCCCCAGTGTTTGCGCTCACAGTTGTGCACTATGATATAAAACCCGCAGATTGCTGGTCTCTATTAAGACATTATTAATGTTCAGTAAAAAACAGATTGGCTTTTATTACCTAGTATTGCCTCTTACTGGTCTCGGTAGATGTATCAAGGTACACTGATTATATCAACAGTCATAGATCTATAATAATATCCTCCTGGTCGAATTCCGGTCACATCGACCAGGCTCAAAGGAGGCATCTGCGGGGAACATATTATAGTGCATAAGTATGTGCGCCAACAGTAGCACTTTCTATTCCCTTACTCTCATCATTGGAACGACTAGCGACATGATCAGAAAGAGGTTCGGTACAGGACGGACGGTTTTACGTGTCTTCCGAGGCACAGGGATATGACACCTCCAACTCCCAAACTTCGGGATGATAGTGAGAAATTTCCTTAAAAGAAAAATCCTAAACTCTCTTTTTGTCCCGACCCGGGATTTGAACCTTCATTATGTGCGGTTGAACACGCTACCCCTAAACCAACGAGACAGATATCTATAACACTTCGGCTACTGCCGGTATGAGTCAGTACAACGTTAACGTATAACGTTATTTTACTTACAATACAGAATTAGTTTCATTGGATACAACTATCCCGTATAACGTTATTTTAGTTGCAATACAGAATTAGTTTCATTGTTTCCGTTTCCGACTTATATATCTCACCTACATATGTAGCAAGCTCTATTTCTGCGGCTAGGTTCTATTTATACTTGTCTTCTGTTAGTTCCTGTGTCTTACAAATTAGGTTATTTAGAAAGCCTTTATGCTATCTGTGCTGGAATAATTGAGTTTCTGATATAATTTCTAGTCATAGTCGAGGTTTAATGGCAGGTTGATTTGGTACCTTAACTACTTATCAATAGGGTACACTATTGTGACAAGCAGTGGCGATGGGTGATAGATAAATAACATACTCGGAATAGTAGCTTGTCTGCTTTTAAATAATAAAAATCTTTATTGTGAGATTGACTTCAATGTATCGAGCAAAGCAAATTCGCGTTTTACTCCTCCACTACATGTATCTCGCGTCTTCTCTAACTGTAGTCAGAACAGCTTCCTGGCAAGTACATACTCAATAAACTGTTTTTTTTTTTTTTTTTTTTTTTTTTAACGTGACGCGTGCAGTTAGCCTCTCGACTTTTACTGCTTCACCGGACAGTAGGGGTGAGCGTGGGCTCTAACCGGCCTAGCAAATATAAACTACAAACTAAGTACCCGCGCCGGAGGGCGCCCCCTGTGGGGCTCGAACCTCGGCTCTAGGCGGATACTGACGTGGAGAGGGCAAGATGTCGTGGTTTTAGGGGATTTTGTGCAACTGTCGCTCTACGTTAATGCGCGACGCGGGCCTCGCTACCGGTTTAGGTCCGGAGCGGGCATTCATCGGATCGAATGCAAACTAAGGGTCATGGAGGACGCTGGTGGTCGCGACGCGTTCGCGGTCGTACTCGCGTCCGGCGAGTACGAAATATCGGTTGTGCAGTGTTGCGAGAGTCTCTAATCGATTTGATTTGGTTTAAGTATACGGTGATCTCGTCGTCCGATTCGTCTATGACGTTCTTCGGACGACGGTGTTTACGTGAGAGTCGGGAAGGAGTGTATTTGACCGCCTGTACCACCAATTTACTTGGATGGTGAGTGGCAGAGTCAAAGTACCTTTTGGACGCATGCTTCATCCATTGCCTGATGGTAGGCAATTGGAGATCGGCATGGAGGCTTTTGTTACGGACGAACCACGGTGCGCCCGCGGCTCGTCGCATAAACTTGTTCTGGACTACCTGGAGGAGGTGGATGAATTGATCCCTAGCGTGCGCTCAGCACCGGGCTAGGTCATCATGGGTCGAAATAAACTGTGCAAGGCGAGTGATATATATACTTAGATATATCATCGGGGTGGGGGAAGGGCCAGCAACACTGGTTGGCTGACTCTTTTAAAGGCCGGCAACGCACCCGTGTCTCCGTGTGTGCTTGCGAGTGTACATGGGCGGCGGTGATCTCTTACCATCAGGTGACCCGCTTGCTAGTTTATGCATTATGACATAAAAAAAAATCTACTAGCATCTCTTCAGCACAGAGGTGTTTATTTCAAAACTTTTTAAAGTAAAGGCAGTCATTTTGTATGTGTGCTGTTGTAGTATCTTGTTCTCAATTTTATTTTATGGCAGAGAAGAAGAGAATTTTATTTTATCGCAAACTAGCAAGTGGGTCACCTAAGTGATCACCGCCGCCCATGGACACTCGCAACACCAGAGGAGTCGCGGGTACGTTGCCGACCTTTAAGAGTCAGCAAACAAGTATTGCTGACCCTCCCCTCGGCCCCGATGAGCTCTGGCGACCTTAGAAACAAAACATTAAATTATTAATCTTATTATTAAGGAATGTCTTCCGTTATGCGTAAATGTTATATTTTATAGCCATCTAGGTAGTCCGTAAGTTAGTCCACTCATTGTTTGTGTCACTTGAATAATATTAAGGGTCTATAAGTTCTAACCTAACTTTATATGAAATTGTGTACAGGTACAAACAATTTCACACCAAGGTAGATTAGAACTTATAGACCTCTGTTTAAGTTCCTTTTCCATAAAATAAATAAACAAATCAGTCACAGTCAAATTATACACTTGAATGCCTATTCTCTATACATCGGAGTCTGCAGGCGCCGCTGCTAAATCGGAACAGGTCCTTATTCTTTGAAAACTTGTTAGGAATATCTTGGAATATTAATCCGTTCCGTTCCGTTTCGTTTCGTTCCGTTTCGTTCCGTTTCGTTCCGTTCCGTTCCGTTTCGTTTCGTTTCGTTTCGTTTCGTTTCGTTCCGTTCTTAATATACAACTTAAACATAGTTATCAATTTTCATACCACCTAGAACTAACTTCATGCTGTTAAATTGTTTGGTGTCGGTGTGCGCGCGCATCGTAATAATTCACACTCATCATTTTTCTCCATCGCGCGTGCCGTGCCGTGCCGTTCCGTTCCGTTCCGTTCCGTTCCGTTCCGTTCCGTTCCGTTCCGTTCCGTTCCGTTCCGTTCCGTAGAAATGATGAACATTCTTTGAAAGTGCTGACTAAATTAGATAGCCTGCACATTGAAGTCGGGCCTTAAACGGTTCAAGTACTGGTAGAGTATCGAGCTTTGCGGTCTTGAAATAAAATCAGGCAAAATGTGTCTGAATTTGCAATGCCACAAATGACGTACTGCATAATAACGATTTTTTCTAAACGATTTAGTTAGAAACGAATTCGTTGTACATTTACCGTAATATTTGCTTATTTATCTATTCTGAAAAAGAACGAAGATATTTCAAAGATAGGATTTCAAAGGTAGGATAAGGGAATAGTACCTACGTAACTTTTTGTTAATCTTAGTAGTTAGTATAAACTGCTGTGAAATGTAGCCATTGTCTTTATTTTCATATTTGTTACCTAATTTTCTTATATTACTATTACTCTGCCGTGCAATATTTAACGTGGCAGCTACTGAAAAACTCTGCCACGAAACTCAGTAGGATATATTTAGATACAAATGTCGATAATACCTTATTATCCATATTGGTCTCTTCCGCAAAGTGCTTAATTGTAATTATTTTCTCATTTATTCAATGAAATTCAGGTAAGCAGCTTAATGCACGAAAAAGGCCGTATGAGGTTCATTAAACGTTAGTATCATCAGTATAATTAATTATAAATAATCCTCTTCATAACATAAATAATATTACAAGCAGATTATATAAAAATAGTAGCTATGCCCCGCGGTTTCACACGCGGTAAAGTAGTTTTGGCGTAAAAGAGTAACATTCATACATCTATACTCACAAACTTTCGCATTTATTCCTATTAGTAGGATGTGTACCTCTAGCGGTTTTGGCAGTGCACGCCGGAATAGCTCACAGGTGGAAGATTTTTCCTACTTACTTGAAACTTATCGTCATATTTTGGACAATACACACAATATCTTAATAAATTGTAACCTATATATTATTCTGATGCATAAGCTATATTGTAAAGTTTCATTACAATCTATTCAGTAGTTTTTACGTGAAAGAGTAAAAAACATCCATCCATATTTACAAACTTTCGCGTTTGTAATATCAGTAGGATTCTGAACTACATACCTGGATAGTGTTCAACTGATGCATTTTGTAGCCAGGGGCTTTTGCTTGTATAATTTGACTAGATAATACTTCCAAGGGGATGAAATACTATAGTTTAACCGTTAGGGTGAGGATATCATACCCTAACGAAAAACAATCACTTTCAAGCTTGATATTTGGCAAACCAAAAAAAAATATCAGAAGTTGAAAGGCCCTGTAATACCTACAAGAATAAATATAAATATAGATACTCGTAATTCAAGTACAGTCGACACCACGTTATATTATTAGTTAGTTAAGAAAACCACCCTTACTGCCTACGTTATAATTATAGTGCTTCTGGCACTTCGGCTACGGCGGCCAATTTCAACAGCGGCGAGCCATGGTACCAACTACAGGACATATTAAAAATTACACCCATACTCGGAAACATATTATTATATAATGTATGGGTTACGTAATTAACTGTCCTGGACGGGGATCGGACCCGAAACATGAGGGCGCCAAAGCAGTGGCGAGGGCTTAGCTGCTGCGCCACGGCAGCACTTTTACTTAACGGCAGGCTTTTTACTTAATTTGCTAATTGAGTTTACTAAGCTCTTTTCAGACCACTGATAACTATTGAGTATAGCTTCCTGTGCCCTCCGAGGCACGATGTAACACTGTCTAATTCTAGACTCCATGCTGATGTTGAGAATATTTCTTAACAGATAATCACTTTGAGCCGGACTCAAGAATTGAACCCAGAACCTCATAGAGACTCGGGGAGATGTGTGCGTGTGTGCTACGCATGGGTGTTTTTATTCCCAGAAAAATGCTTAAAAACACTTTTTGATTCAACACGGTATTTGAAACTAGGTCTTCATTATCTGGGGTTGAACACTTTGCCACTAGACTATGAGGTAATAAATAAAGTTATTGTCATCGTCAAAGTAGTCCACCAATAAAGATAAGCTTGTCATAGCTCACCAAAACAAAAATAATATACTGATTTTATTAAGTATAGTTTTAAAATTAACTTTAGTTTTTAATTAAAATTGCATCTTAATAGCCAATTAACAATGGTGTCACCTCCTGCGATTTCTTGAAGTGAAACGGTCATAACAAAACGTTACAGGCTCTTTATCCTGGCTGGAGTGGCAGGCAATCAGTGCCCGGCCGCAGAGCAGCACGGCCGTCCGCGCGGGTAATTCGCAAACATTGGGGAAACACAATTTGCACCTAATTTGTTCATCGTATCGTTCGTCCATTCTTCCGTGCGCCTATGGGACCTCCAGCTGGCAGCTTAAAGGATATAATAATCGTATGCAAGTTCAAAAAAAGTGCTAGTAAAAAGTTAGTAAATATTCTAAAATATTGAGAGCAAATTTTAATTTTAATATTTTAATTACTCACCAGAATAACCCCTTTGTATCTGGTGTCCATGGGCGGCGGTTATAACTTACCATCAGGTGACACACTTACTCGTTTGCCTTGTTATCATAAAAAAAATTAAACAAAATACAGGTTTTAAGATGATGATTTTGATGGTCATAAAAAGAATATCAAATTATACCAAAATATTTAGAACAATTTTTTAGTATTTCTCATGCACTCACACATAAAACATTTATTATATTGAAGATTTTCCGATTCGGATTATGATGGTCATTATAAAAAATATTTACTCTAATTTTTTTGTACTCACCAAATAAGGAGACAACCGGTTTTTCTAACTTTTAATGGTTATTATAAAGTACAAAAATTAAAACTTACACTGATTAATGTGCAGTTCGGCATATTTAATTCACAACCAAAAACCAATGTCTAAGTAAATCCATTCATTTTATATCTCATAAAACACAAATGCGTGAGAGAGCTAGCTGTGCGTTGAATTCTGGGTCTTAGGCCCAATGTAATAATTTCCTGATAGCTATAATCTAGTATTTTAGCACATATATAATGGAGACTGTTTAGGGATCATACGCACTTAAGCCGTTAATGTGCGGTGGTGGTAGGTACCATTTTAGATTCTTCTTCACCTTTTCTTGTGTCTATTGTGGGTCGGCTCCTAGTCTTATCTGTTGGGGCTAGCTACTCAACTGCTGTGTGCCCTCGAAACACATAGTGAACTATAATAGTAAGACCTGGTTAGTGTTGAAAATGACTATGGTGACTGAATTCGACTGACTGTTATTTACGGCCAAATTGGTCAAAAATGGTCATTTTCAGTCAATTTGATTTCAGTAATATTTTAGTACTTTTTAAGTTTTTGTCGTTGATAAAAGTCTACAATTTCTAAATTGAAACAAAATGTGGTTTTTATAACTTATAGTATTATTATATAGGGTTAATCATTTTACATTTCTATTCATGCGTGCATAATGGCAACGTCGCATCGCCTCGCGCATTTTGACACTTGCACACTTTGATGTCGTCTTATCCTCTCATGATATAATAGAAAATAAAACGTTGCTTCATTTAAACTTGCATATAAATTGGGTACGTTAATAAATAAATAATTGGGTGGTAGTCGAGAATAGACAATAAAATTTGAGTCAAATTGACTGAATTTGACAGTAAATGACCGGTAATTGAAGGTTTATGACAATTTTGACCAGTCATATTCAGTCATTTTACATCTCTAGACCTGGTGTTATAATACAGACTACTGACAACCTGTGACGACTGTCATAGATGTTTTCATGACAACCGGGACCAACGTCAAGGTACGGAGTGTAACCTCTTAACTAATCAAACCCCGAAACAAATATTTGTTTTACAGAATGGTTATTTGGTACGGGAATAACCTTCAATCTCCCAAACTCCACCGGTACCCTCACTTTAGATTCGACATACGACTTTCTAGTAATCAGCCTTATAAAGAGCATGGCGTTTCAAAGTCCATTCACGTCATATGTAAGTAATATAAAAGGCCTTGATGTTCTATAAACCCTAAAGCCAAAATGGCTAAGTATTTTAATAAACAATACTTTTCCTGGCCAAACCTATGATTACTAGGCTCAAGAGTTAACTGTTACCCTTCCTGAGACCCCTCACATATTTCATACATATGCATTCATTAAGAGGGGAATTTTATTTGTGGTTAGCCGACGGAAGTGACATATTTTGTGAGAGGATTAACAATAATTGGTCAACACAGAGCCTTGTTTCTTTTATGTACTTGAGATTTTTTATATTCATCATGTTAAACGACCACATAGTTAAAAATAAGCAGAATTACCTTGTTGGCAAAAGCCGCTAATTACAACAAAACAGAGATGTAACTTTTGTACACGTTTGTGTAGGATAAGTGATGTTTGTGAAACAGCTGTTATAAAATTATTAACATACATAAAATTTTTGTTAAATATTTACATTAATAATTATGTTTAAACAATACTAGTTCAGATTATGTCGCCTGATATGAGTGTAGATGAGTAAACAATGGTCAAGGTTATCATTAAAAAGCTGAAAGAAGTCTACTGTTCGACAAGCCCCCTCCCTAGAATCATTTTGAGGGGCCATGCCATAGTAGCCACGGTTGGCAGACGGGTTAGCGATCGCAGTAAGACGGTCATAGTACTCAGAAGGAAGCTGCTGCCCGTCCTCTGGTGAATATGCCTTCGGGTTGACTTCTACGTCCCGCAGGGGATGAGATGGGTGATGATATTCTGATATTCGTCAGCGTCATCACACAGTCAAGGATAAGGTTAGCAACGTGCCAATTCTAGATGCCAGCGCAAGAAGCAAGTATTTATATTAATATATTAATTAAAGAATGGCCTATTGGCGTGGTTGGCAAATGCTCGCTTTTCACGCCGGAGGTCGTGGGTTCGATTCCCACCTAGGGGAGATATTTGTGTGCATGAACATGTATGTTTGTCCTGACTGGGTGTAATTATCTATATAAGTAAGTATTTACACAATAAAAATAGTAGGTATATGTAGTATATCAATTATCTAGTATCCATAGTGCAAGATCTGCTTAGGTTATTTTATTTTATTCAAGAGAGTTCACCACAACCAATTTTATCGTAACAATCCCGACTGGTGACGCTTCCAAGTAAATACAGGCCAAATAAAATGCAGAGAAAAATAACAAAACAAGTGAAAGTACACCCTGCTTTTGAGCAAATCCATTAATTGTGTCAAAAATATAAACCTTATTACAAATTCCAGACAACTAAAATTTTCCTTATCATAAAATATCTCACTTTATTATTATGTAAAATGTTTGGTACTACTTATTCTTTTGTGTAGCTTTTAGAGCTGATAAAAATAACGATTTTCCATCGATGAAAAGCAGTTGAATCGTGTTTTGGGATCAATTAAGTTCTCAAATTTGACATTTATTTTGAACAAGGCTCACGTTGTAGCGTTGCCTATAATCTAGCGGAAACAATTTTTGTTTTGTTTACGTCCGCGTCGTCGGGACGGAATTTTACCACGCGCAGATTTTGTGATCATATTTGAACTGTTATTACCTATACCTAAGTCTTGGTTTGAGTTAAGTAATTATTGATGTTCTCAAGAAAGGCCAGGTCAGAAGTACCTTAAACCATGTATGAAGCATGTATTAAGAATATAATGACAGTAAACGAGGCAAAAGAGGTGTACAAAGATCGTGACAAATGGAAAGCCGTTATCTCTGCCTACCCCTTTGGGAAATAGGCGTGATAGACTATGGTAAGTATTCATATAGGTTTTAATGTATTTAATTACGCCTATCTTTTTACATTACTAAGTCCTAAAATTTATCTTATAGATTCATTTAAATCTCATTCATAAAATATTTTTGCTTATTGTCAATAAATAACTGATTGACATATATATGTATAATTGTTGAAATAAAACTACTGTACACACGGATTACTTAGGGAGATTTAGATTTTTTTTATTTTATTTATGCATTACCTTCTCAACAGAGCCGGAGTTGAGTTGAAGATTGAGAAATTGATCTCATAGCTAAGCCGCTCCTTAAATTAGAACTTAAGTTCTGGTTCTAATTTAAGAAGAAGTTTCAATTTAAAATATTGTATAACTCATACCCAAGCTGTTCAACTTGGATATGAGTTTTACAATTTATTATTACAAATCACGTCCCACTTTATTGTTTGATTTAAAATAGCTAAGTACCCTATTGTATTATTAGGTAGCTATATGATTATTTGGATCGAAAATGTCTACCCAATCCAAAACTTCAGCTTGCTTCTCAAATGGTAAAGTATGGGTGTTACCCATTTGAAAAACAAGCTGTTCTCCTGGCTCCGGGCGTCTGGACAACTGTTGAGCACATCTGCGCCTCCACGCACCCTGCAACGGGTGCTTATTACAGCGGTGCGGAGGAGCGCGCAGCCATTCCAGTTCCAACTAGCGAGCCGGGCACACGCCGCTCCTCCGCGAACCGCGACTCATAAAACTTACGCCCGCGAAAATGAGGTGCGTGATAAATTTTGGTTATCTGACAATTATTTATATACTGTCGGTCAGTGCCGCCCAGACTCAGGTTCGGCATGAGATCCAAGCCCTTGCAGACCAGATCGAGACGATAAAAACTTCACACCAGGCCGAAATTGAAAAATTGAAAAAGGACATAATAGAACTCAAGTAAGTTTTTCAAAACTTCTATTATTTGATGACGTTGTCAGGTCCGGTTGTTTAAAATTGGGATTTATCCTACCGACGCCGTTGCAATTTACTCAAATATTTTAAATTACGAATGTAGTTATCAAATTTTGTATGGAGTTATTTCACAGGCTTCCTTTTTGATGTGATAGTTAATTATTCGGCGGGGTTGTCAATTATTTATTGGATTTAAGGGTTTTCTTTAATTTATGTGAATCAAAATAAAATCAAAAAAATCAAAGTAACTGAACCTTTTGTCATATTTTCACTTCAATATGAGTTATCAATTGTATTTTGGGAAGGTGCTTTGGTGTTATGCTGGCGTTTTTTTTATATTTTTTCCAGGCTTGCAAACGCATTTAAGCTAAAGCGACTTTATTTTTTTTAAATATGCTGGCTCCGGTGTAATTACATCCATAATAATAGGTTTAAGTTTGGTTTTATTGGTAATTTGTGTATGTTATTAATATTTAAGATTTTTCTTTACTTTTAAGTTGTTAAATATTATTTGCGTTTTTTTTTTACTTTTATTTTCTTAAAGGTTTTCGAATCAAAGTTTTATAACGAGCGTTTGTGGGATCGGAATGTGGACAACAAAATAAAAGAGAAAAACTATAGTTAGATTTATAATTTAGACAGGAGGATCTACTTATCGTTTGCGTTATGGGAAATGTAGAATTAGGTATCGTTTCAATTTTAATACATATGGCCCTGCTCAACTGCCCGCAAACGTTAAAGTCATTATTTTATTTTATTTAACTAATATAATGCTCGGAAACTCGTTGAGAACAAGAAATTAAACTTGAAAGGAGTTTGTAGTTCAACATTTAGGTACTTTTTTAGAGTTCCGTATCCAAATGGTAAACTTATTAGCGATTTGTGACTTTTTATAAGTTAACATATTGTTTTCACCACTTTCACCTCTTGCTTTGCTTCAAATACCCGGGCAGGCAGTACACTCATAATAACAAATTATGGGTCCTCAAGCGGTTGCCCTGGGCAAGACTTGAACCTGAGACGCGCGGGTGTCGAGGTAGTAGCGACAGTAACCAACATAACCACTGCGCCAAATGTCAAAATGTTCATATTTCATACGAATATGACAAAGCCGCCCAAATTTACATATTAACTCTGTGAATAATAATTCTAGACCACCGACAGGATTTGAAGCTCCATCCGTCTTAGTAAAAGGGTCCCGTTTTACCCTTTGGTACGGAACCCTAAAAACAGACAATCTTGTTTATGCGGTCAGGTATAGAAGTTTATCACTAAGTATACTTATACGTCTATAGAAATCACAGAATCGGACTCGCAATTCCCCGGTTTTTTGTAACATGGCTATTTCCAAGTCCATTAAATTAATTACTTTTGCGTTAACATAAACAACAGTAATGTATTAGGAAAGTTTCACAAATAATTACGCCCCAGAATAAAACTTTGTTTTCAAATATAGTTTGTTCGGTGGTATTTGACCTTAGTGCGATGTCTACGCATCGCAACAAGCTTTACCGCTGCACCGCTTGGAGACGCCATGTGCTTAGATAACATATTTTATGTATTGCATCCATTTTAATTACTTAAAAAATATTCTAAAAAAATTATGACCAAATGCACCATAATGTCCATGCACCTACCATGAACTGAATGACCATGCACCTACCATGTTTTTCTTTGTATCACCCCCAGGTTGACTGGCAGAGAATTAAGTCCGCCTCTTTACATTATTGTGCACAAAGTTTAAAGTAAATTATCGAAGCATTACCAATCGAATCATAAAATACACGATTTTTTTTTGTGTATAGACTACATCCACATTTCTATTATCGCGGGGGACTTTACAAATAATATCGGACAAAAAGCACACCCAGACTCCGAAGAAGCTGGACCACAGTTTAGTTTTTATATGCGGGGATCGAACTAGACATTGGAGGGCGCTAGTTACTTGGCGGCCAAACTAATCACTGCGCGACACACGGAAATAATTTTTTATAATGGTTTTAAACATTTTAAGTAAGATAATTGTAGATAAATTACAACATTCACAGCATTTTCAATCAATACCTCATACATAAAAAATTGTAAAATAATAAATATCAAGACTGCACTTGATACATACATAACAGCGATGATCTACTTTGGTTTTTATTTGTTAACATAAATCAACTTATCACAATATAACAACAAAGTTTTTTTTTAATAAAGCTAAAGTCGCGTTCCCCATCTTCTATATTTCGCGTATTTTTATATTACTTTTTCCAATCATCTGGAGTTACATGGTCATATGCATTAAAGTTTTGTATTCTGTAAACGGTAGGCGAGTATTATGCCTATTTGATCACTCAAATAGGCATAATACTCGCCTACCGTTTAGGTCACCCTAAATAAAATGAATAATGATTGGATTATTTTATTTTATTTAAAATATCTTGCTCCGATACGTTGACAGTGTCATCGATCAAATCAATAAATACATTTGACTTGAACCAAAATCAATCTATTGCATTATATTTCCAATGATACGGCGGCAATCGAATGACAGTATGTCCCTTATCTTTTGTCATCTCATCCAAAACATAGGCACGAGAGTACGGGGTTTATGTGTTACCACCAATCTTAGTAAATGTTTGTTCAGCGACTTGTTCAGCGACAGCGAGTTAACAGCTTGTATTCCATTGGTTTGCAAATATTTCATGCTTCCGGTTAATTGTGGTCGGAGGTTTATTTTTTGGTAACATGTATTGTCCATTAATATAACGTGAGGTTATTGTTATAAAACTATTTCAAGGTTTACGAATCAGCCTTTGAATTATTCTAAACTAATTTCTCCGTGGTTGTTTAAGAGATTTTTTTAATTCTTTCAAAGACTAATTTGTTTTAATGATTGGTTGTTTATTTGCGTTCACTGATTGGTGTGTATTTATTTGTGTAATGTATGTCACCAATAGTAATGACACTTTGTCAACACTATTAGTGACAAATATTATTTTAATCAAATATCATTTTAAAGACTATATACTCTTATAACCGTTATTGATGTAAAAAAAGACGTGAAAAGTTGGCTTACGCTGAAAAGCTCCCCGTAATTAGGTATAACTTCGTAACTCCAATAAAAATGTAGTGTGGATAAGGTACGCTACTAGCCGTGTAGCAAATACATAAGTTACTAGATTGTTGGAAAAGTTACATTTGAACTGATGGAAAATGTATGAAACGCTAAGAGGTTTCTAAAAGTTCCCGCGGAATACTGAAATTCCGTTCAAAATTATGAAGCGCAGATTAGTGGTATGCATAGGATAAAGTTTGAGTTCTGATGAACCCGCTTTTGTTGGCATGCAATAAGTTATTGAGTATAGAGTCGTATGAGCTGGCTGGGTACTGCAGATTTGATTAGTTGTCAATAAGAAAGTTTCATAAACTACCGTAGGCAAGCAAGCGTGTCATACACACATGATAAGACTGTGTATTCAGTGCGATTAATATATTTATATAGTTATAGGTACCTCACCCAAATTTTGGTACTGTTTAACGCGGCCCAAAGTATATAGTTATTAAAGTCTGTAGATGTAGTGGTATATATCCTCAAAATAGTACTTAGCTAATGTTACGTGGCTCAGAATTATTAGTTAGTAGTAATAAAAACAAATAATAAAGTAACTTTAAATTTTTTATTATTGAAATAAATATATTGTTATGTATAGGGTAGTTACAGAATGGATCTCTACAAGACATAAGCCAGCGATCTGGCTCATGTATAATGGTCGTGAGGCGAGGGTGTGAACTCATATAGCATTGCGATAACTCAAACCGCGCTTGTGATAAAGCGTCGTTCGCAGGTGCTCGCGTGATATGCATTATAGATGGCAGATAGGGACAGGGCTCAACGTCCTATCCCTATTCGCTATCTATAATCACGTTTATAATACAAATGATCTGTGGGGGATAGGTGGCGTAAGTGTAGTCAAACAACAGTATAGCTAGCGAGAAGCAATATAATGCTAACAAATTGTAAGTGATCATGTAAGACCGTAAGAATCTAGTATAGGTATCTAATCGAAGCAATAATATAGCATCAATCTATATAACAATACTCTTTGATACCACGGCCGAAGACCAATAACTAGGGCATTTCATTATAAAAATATATTACTGATAAGTACTAAGAAATTTAACATACAATCAACATTTAATACAATTTTATGTGATGAATACAAAGGAACGTTAAAATATTCATATACTTCTTCCTCAATTGATTTATATTCTTAAGGAACCTTAAATTGAAGTGGGTATTTTAACTGGAAAGAAACATCTCATAACTGATTTTCAAAAGGGAGCCGAACTTACGTTCGGCCTTTTGTGTTGACTAACTACTATTGAAATTTCGTAGAACTGTTTCTAGATCAATGTTTAGTAATTATCAATAGCATATATGTACCTTGCAAGTAAGATAGCACGCCCAAGTGGCAAAGAGGCCATGCAACTCGCTTCGTCCCGGCTTGCCTTTTTTGATTTAAATATTTTAAATGCATATTGCTATGTGCTGGTTGACTCAAGCTCGCCTCTATTGCCAGGTGAAGCAGTGAAAGTTAACCAGGCTAACTGTAAAGGTCATAGAAAGTTTGTGAGTGTGTATGTTTGTTACTCTTTCGCGCAAAACCCACCGGCCAGATTTTGATGAAACTTTGTAGTAATAGAGCTTATAATAGGTCTTTACCTATGAAATTGCCGTTTTGTATGAAAAAATTTAAACGAATTTTTTTCATGAATTTTTTTATTTGTATTAATCGAAGTAATCACCCACGCAATCAATGCATCTTTGCCATCGCAGTGGCAGTTTATTGATGCCCTTCTTAAAGAAATCAGCTGGACGGGAGGCAACAAATTCTTCAAAGGCATTTTGTACTGCCTCTCGGGTATTGAATTTTTTTCCCGCCAAGAAGTTATCCAAATTCTGGAAAAAGTAGTAGTCTGTAGGCGCAAGGTCTGGTGAGTAGGGCGGATGACGGAGAGCTTCCAACCCCAGTTCTTGCAACTTGGAGACCGTCTGCTGTGCAGTATGAGGTCGCGCGTTGTCGTGCAGGAGCAGCGGAGACGAGCGATTGACCAATGCTGGTTGGAGATGCGCCAGCTTCTCCATCATTGTGCTCAGTTCTTCACAGTACACATCTGCAGTAATGCTCACCCCGTTTGGTAAGAAGCTGTGATGAATCACACCGGCGCTAGACCACCAAACAGTGACCATCACTTTTCTAGGGGTAAGTTTTCGTTTAGGGCATTGTTTAGGTGCTGAACCAGGATCCAACCAACTTGCTGAGCGCTTGCGGTTATCAAACAGAATCCATTTTTCATCGCAGGTAACAATGCGGTTCAAAATTCCTTCATTTGTGTGTCTGTTGAGCAGTGCAAGGCACGTCTCGACGCGTACTTCGCGCTGGCGATCATTGAGTTCGTGGGGCACCCATTTGTCAAGCTTTTTTACCTTGCCAATTTGACGCAAATGGACCAATATTGTTTTGACGCTAACGTCGAAAGCTGCTGCTAATTCAGCCGTAGATTGTGTATCATCAGCTTCCACAACCGCCTTTAATTCGTCATTGTCGACCAAAGTCTTCGGACGACCGCGAGGTTCATTTTTCAGGTCGAAATTTCCAGAACGGAAGCGAGCAAACCAATAACAGGTGGTGCGTTGGTTTGTAGTGTTAGCTCCGTAAACGTCGTTGATGTTGCGTGCCGCTTGTGCCGCGTTGCTGCCACGACGGTACTCATATTCCATAATTACTCGAATTTTTAACGTATCCATGATGACGAAAAAGATTGAAATGCGATGAAAATGTAACACTAATCAATAAAGAAATGACTACTTTTGGAAAAAAGAATCCATGTTTTTAAAATAAAATTAATTTGAAATTAGAATTCTTAGCCAAACAAAAATTATTTTGATTTGAAATGGCCAGTACTGCAGAACGGCAATTTCATAGGTAAAGACCTAATATATCCAAATAATACAAAGGTTATAATTTTTAAAGCTTAACTCGTGTAAAACGGCGGGGCACAGCTAGTATAGGATATATTGCAAGTACAAGTACTAAAGGTACTGCGAAATAAAAATGTATCAAAAATTGTTGATGACTAATACAAAGTTTATTATATTCGCTAAGACCCGAAAAATAACCTGAAACTTGGAGGCTCTTCAATTGAAACCAGGTCAAGAGTCATATTAACGTTAGGATGAGAATACACCATCTCTTCCGATGGTGTTCCTTGTTTATAAATACATAACGAAACGGCGTCATTCTATAACGCGTTCAGAACAAAATACAGACAACACAATATTATTTTATACACACTAAATTTCAATAGGAACATATCCTGTTATGTTCTGTAAAAAAGACGAACGTATCCCTAGCTGTAATTTCTTCCTTCTCTGGAAAAAATTACATAAAAAAATGTAAAAGATAAAGAATCTTTTTAATATCAAAAAGAGGGAAATGGTAAATTGAAAAATAACGATAAATAATAATTGGTTATTATAAAATAACGTAAAGTTAAGACGCTTTTGTTAACACCGTCAAGTAGACTTATTTATTACGCGTAATTTAGGTAAGTACAGGTACTTGAATCAATCTGTTAAGCTGTACTTTAGAAGGCCCTCTCCAATAATTATCAGCATTAAATTTTTTTTTATTTGTCGATAAAAAATACCTTGATACTGTTCGACAGGTATTCGGCTGAGGAGGTCAAGATGTTTCCTTTTCCCTAATACTTATTGGGAAGGATTTCCTGTAAGCCCCATTAAGCTTTGTAACTTATATGCAATTGATTATATAATATTAATTAATTTCTTGAGCCCTGATATTAATTATTAGACAATTACCTCAGTATTATGTTATATTATATCATATCTAGTTCTAAAAAGTTTTGGAACGCCAGAGAATGTAAATAGTTGACTGCACGTGTGGCGCAGCGGCTAATATAGACGCCTCGCCGCTTCGTATCGCGGGTTCGAGTCCCGCGCCGGGAAACTAATTGTGTGACCCATAAACAGTTGTTCTGAGTCTGGAAGTACTTTGTGTCCGTCTATGATATGTTTGTAAAGTACCCCGCGACATTGATATTAGATACCATAGTGCGGGTGTTTTCTAAAAAAAATTCAAATTATTAAACTGTTTTGAATTTTATTCACGATTTTCTGGTATTTTTAACTGTGTATGACTTAAAAGCTTAATTTATTCAGCATTCATACCCGCTGCATCAATAAATAACATCTGTAAAAAAAACCAGCTACAAATAAGCTCTCCATTAAATATCTAATATGCAAACGTTTCAACTTAAGAATCTATAAACACAGCCTCCACTGCAGACTATTACCGATATTATACTCTAAGCAGCGGCAGGCAGTAATAGCTCACGCCTTACCTTCTTCGAGGCGCGCAAACTGCCGCATCTCTTCCAAACTCAAGTGGCTTCCCTCATTGTCGTGACAAGGGGCTCTCAACCATCTCGACGCGATTCACGCCATCTGATCGACACGATTATTTCTCAGTTCCTTCCCATATTCCCCCAGGGATTTATAAGAGTCGTCGTTTTTATTTTTCTTTCTCGACTCGCGAGAAATTAAGGCTGGAGGGTTTGTAATAAAATGTGCGCATGTAACGAATTCTATTGCTTGCTACTTTTTTTTTTCTAAATAATAGGTAGAAATGTGTTAGAGTGCTGCTAATTTGTCGTCGCTTTCGACGGTGTTATTTGCATCTGTATTTGTGGGACATGAATACATTTTGTTGGCATGTAAATTTATACTTATCAAACTTACTTCATACAGACAATATTCACGACGATTTACGTAACTCGATTCAAAATCCTAAGCCCTATCAAATACTACAATGTTGACCAGCTAAATGCTCGAAGACTACAATGTAATCATTTAAGTAATAAAAAATAGGATTTCCTATATACTTCAATAGGATGAGTTATTATTCAAAATATGTTTCGAATACAGAAAATATCGAATAGTTGACACAAGTTATGTGAGGAGCAATTTTTCCTGTCGAATTGACCACCTCCTCGTCCTCCGTCAGTTAAAAAGACATTTTCAACGCAAGAACTTCTATAAGCTCTTTGATTATGGCGAGGCTATATTTGAAGAAGCATTTGGGGAATTACTGTAGACAGTCGTTGTGGTAAACTACTAGACAGTAAAGCGCGCTTCGTTTGGGGACCCAAAATACTTAATATTGGGTGTTGGAAGTTCCAGGTGCTATCAAGTATTCCCTCCTTTAACATGCGCGTGCTAAAATAGAACCAATACAATTGAATAACTTTTATAAGATCCATTCCAAGCCATTTTCTCATACATCTTCTCCTCAGAATTTTGTGATTGGGGTCTATTTTGTTCCGATTACCGAAAATCTGGCAAACAAATTGGGTGACCTATGACCAAAAATTTTACGAAAATAAGAAATCCGTTCAGTTTGGGAGGAAGAAATAGGATAATATGGAAACTCGATTTTGTCGATTTTAGTTTTACATTTCTACGTGCTTCCTACGTAGAAATGTAAAACTTAAATCGACAATATCGAGTTTCCATATTATCCTATTTCTTCCGTTGTCTGTCTTGTTACTAGGAATTTCTCTCAATACACAACTGTGAAACACTATACTAAACTAGAGCGAAGCTAGTTATTTAAGATCGTATGAGGGCACGAAAAAATAAAATATTTTCTAACTATTCATTCGTAGTAAAAATAATTGGACTTGGATCGGATTGGATAATTGGACGAATAGTGCTGGGTTTTGACCCCGTACGCTTCGTCCAATTATACTGTGCCAATCTAACATCAAATTTGAACGCCAACCTATATGATAACCAGAAAGATAAAATGAAGGATTATTTGAGTTTATTTGATATGTTTTCGTCTTTATCAGATCATAAAAATAATAAACCACAAAAAATAGAGACATTTTTGAAGTTCTTTCCGTTCTTCCGAAATAACCGGTAACTAGCGGTATTATTATATCTTTTATAAAAAAAAAACTTCCTAATTAATATTAACTAGCTAGTTTTACCCGTGTTAAACTTTATAAATTATACAAAATATGTGTTATTCGGATATATATAAGTTAGGATATACCAAGAATCATCAAAATCCGTACGGTAATTTTTGCTTGAAAGAGTAACAAACATCCATACATCCACACATCTATACATATATACAAAATTTGTGAGTATGGATACTCACTAATTTTGCATTTATAATATTAGTAAGACTAGGATTAATATAAAAGATGGGGAATTACCGAAAGTGAGATTTATTTTAGGTGCCTATTTATCTATCACCCAGATAAGTTCCGTATTAAATAAATTAATATGTCATTTTTAAGGTTCTATAACCTAATCGCAAAAAAACGGAACCCTTATAGATTCGTCATGTTTGTCTGTCTGTCTGCCTGTCCGTCTGTATGTCACTTTTTTCCGAAACTATAAGTGCTGTACTGTTGAAACTTGGTAAGTAGATGTATTAAGATTTTCACACAAAAATAGAAAAAGAACAATAATTTTGGGGGTTCTCCATACATAGAACTGAAACTCGAAACTTGTTTTTGATAGATAGGTATACGGCGTCGTTTGCCTAGCCATCTGGCAAATAAAAAGGGATATTGGAATTTTCTGCTAATAAACATTATTAGCTTCATCCCGCGGGATTGAAGAGCACGTAAAGCCGTCGTTCCTGTGCCTGTAATGTTTTCGGTCGTGTTAGGTAGTCACTATGAACTGTAAGAGAGAGGGAACAAAAAGTTCATTTGTACTTTCGCACATAGGTACTTAGCACTATAGTATCCCGCGCAGTAAGCCAATCTCCTTTTAGATTATCAGCCATGGCCGGAATCAGACCAGGAATACATTACCGGCTATTGTGGAGATCCTTGGGCCTCTCCCAAGTATTTCCGCAATAGCCGGTCCTGCGCTGCCCGCATCCAGCGGCTTTCGGCTGATAACTTATCTGTTGCGACCATGCTGATGCAAGACAAAGGGCTATTCTCGCTAACCTATGAAGCACTATTAAGTTAAATTAAGTTAGTTTGGATATTTACTGAAATGTACTACTGGGTATACATACATATACATATTATTTATTTATTCATTTATATGGAAAGACATTGATATACCACACCATATTATTAAAATTGGCAGTAAATTTAAGCACCTGCGAATGTGCCAAAGTAGATATATTCGCAATTAATATAAAGATAAGTAAGTTTAATCCCTATGTTCGTTGATTAGAATTGAAAATGGAATGAAGATGTAAGAGTGTGTATCTATTTTACAGGAGTTCTCGTGTGCCAGATGAGTGTAGTTCTGAGTACAAAGTGTACCAGTTTGCATACTTGAAATGCAACATCGCCAGCTGGTAGTTTCGGTTTTATTTATCCATTTTTATTAATTCTTCGTTTATTTTTACAACGAGAACATCAGGTAATATAGGGATGGCAGATCGGAAATTTTAAGTGGCGGGATTGATTTTAATAAATATCGGGATTTTAGAGTTATTTGTAGGAAATCGGGCTATATTCTAGTATTCAAATAGGAAATTATCTGTATCGTATTTTTACTTGTTCCTACTTGAAAAAAGATGATTTCAATACTATGAGATCTGATTCGACAAATATTCAATCCTTTTTGTGACATCAAGGACTTAACTATCAGTAGTTAAGTCCTTGATGTCACTTGACGTCATTATACCGTCTCACCTGTGCCGTGTTGAAACCGGTAGTAGATGCCCGCTGTGTTTGTTTCGCTGGGTCTCCTCAGTTGGGGCGAATGGGATCCGATGGTAGTATTAAAGCGAGGCCGTCGCTATGAATACAAGTTCCGTTATAATAATATTCAATTGTTTCTTGTGGCTCAGTGATTATGGTAGCTGCCTCGCTACCACCTTTGTGTTAGAACCCCGGACAGGATAACTATTTATGTAACCCATAAATGGTTGTTCAGAATGTGGTTGTGTTTTTATCCGTGAATCTTATGTTTATAAAACCCCGCGAAACATATAAAAATAGTCTTTAAATAAGAATTATACGCTAATACTGTGATGGTGATACCAGTTGCCATTATAAAAAGGAATACCTAGCATCCTATATTAAGCGATTATGTAAACTTGTTGTTATTGTTTGTCTTTCATGTATTATACTGTGTTTTCTATTTAAAAGTTAAAACCAATACACTTACTGAATATTACTCTGGGAAACACTCACGGGATCTGTACCTACCTGCATATATTATCTGTCATTTCATAGTTGAAATATACAATTCTCTTTTAAACACATTTTACACTAAAATATAAACGAAAACACATTCAGTCGGTGAATGTGTTTTCGTTACATTCTTCATTTTCATTTGTTTCGATATTTTGGTAATTATGAAAGGACTTAACCAAATATTTACCATCTGGCAACCCCATACGTGGAGTGTTCTGTATTTGAGACAATAATATCCTGTGACATTATTCACACACGGCCATCCGAACCCAAACTAAGCACAGCTTGTACTGTGAAAACCAGAGAACTGACAGGCTACATACCACGTTTTGTTTGTTAATCCATGCTTATATAGATGACTCAGGTCAAAAAGATATGTTCATGCACACACGTATCTGCGAAAGGTAAGTAAGTATTTACCAACAACGCCCAACGGCCCATCTGAGATACTATAATAAGATAGGGTAGTTAATATCTATCAATATATTGTTTTCAACTTTGTTGAAACCTCGTTGTAATTTCCTATTATTTTGTATCATAACAACTAAAATAAATATACATATTAATAGTGTCGATATTCTTACTATAGAATGAACCCTGCTAACAAGTGGCTCTCGGTTTGTTGTTCGGTGCACACGCGCTCGAAGCCTTTTACACCGTTAACACTCTATATATTCCATAGATAGAAGCACTAAGTGCAATATTACCAACTGAATATTTAATGCGATATGTGATGTGACGTGAATACATTCTTAAGTGTGTTTCGCATAGATCAAGTAGTACCTTAATATTTTAGTTCGTGTCAATTGTGAACTATGGAACGGGGGAAAAATTTCGCTTCCACTTCATAAGTCATTTTAAATCCAAGTACTTATATCGAAATAAACGCGGTTTAGGAATAAAGTACGGGAAGTTATCGACAGTCAGACTAAGTATGAATAATAGTGAAATAAGAATAGCTTTTATAAAAGTATTGATTCAAGGAAACGATACCTAATGATGCTAAATATAATCTTTAAGCTCATCGCACACTGTACCGGCACAGTAACGGCACAGCTGCTGCACGGCGTTGCGTTGTCTCGATTTTTTGTCTAACGCTAGATGCGCTAACCACGCTTTGCTCGCGAGGTTAAACTTCTTGTCTCAGCGAGTGCCACACATGATATGGCATTTGCGATTGAGTACATCTAGGACTAGCCTAGGACGAAGATGCGGCTTGTTTCAATCGCTGGCTTGCAGTCGGTGGGTTGTAAGCATGCGGTCCGCAAACTTGTAGGGGGTGGGTCACTACCTAGCAATTAGAAGATTTTAGGTAACACCAATCGTCCTGACAATCAGTATTAACGTTATGAAATATATTATACGACATTAATTTTAATCGTCTAATTTAAATGGCAAGATATTCGCTGGGATTGAGCGGTGCCGGTTCGGTGCCTTCATAATGTGCCATGACCTTTAGTGAAATAATATGTTAACAGGGATGATCATTATTGTATCTATAGAAGGTATAACTTAAATATAAATATCAAACTTAAGTTGATTTTATTGATTAATTTACTGATGAAACTGAGTAACGCACAACGTGTGAAACATCAACATTCAAAATACACACATAAAATGATTGATCCTATACAAAAATGTTGAGATAAAAATATATAAGTATTTTGTATTTAATTAGCTCATGTTCTTTCATAACCTAGCACTTCATTAATTTGCTCTTTTGGATATATATATTACAAAATAAAAAAAATAATATAAAAATGGCCAAGAGGCAATGTCTCCAGCGTAGACTGTGCCCAGATCACAGCTTTGCTCATTAAGGATATTTTCCGCGTTAAAGTACTTAATGACGACATCGACTCGCAGCATCGCTTCAATGATTCAAACTTTAGTGTTGTCAGGAACTGTATTACGTAGGTAAGAAGTGCTGTTTTTCTAGTGCTAGTGTATCCAGACCCTACTGCATAAACTGACACCTGACTTCGCATAAACTATTGTCTTTGAAGCGGGTTTAGTTTCTGTACTTATTTATTGGTTTTCTTGTAGAGTACCGGAGACACTCGATTTGGGATCAGATGGCCGTGTGTGAATAATGTCCCAGGATAATATTATTAGGTCTTCCTCTTTGAGATGGGCCGCCGTAGCTGAAATTTGGGCAAATTAAATTCAGCACGAAATCTAATCCATTTCACGTTGCTTACATCAGTGCCTATTAAACTCACAGCAATAGGGGTGCACACTGAACATCTGGCGTTAATAGGATGTTTATTTATATTCCGACCGGAACTAGTGTGCTACGGGCCCACATCCGGTCGACGCAAATGTCGCGCGTGCGCATCGAATGCCCGAAGCTAGAAAAAAATACAACAAACTTTGGAGAACATTAATAAAATTTGAAAAGGAATTTGTATACCGTTGATAATAAATACCTAAGCCTAGCTTCTGCCGACGGTTTCATCGCGTCAATTTATTCGTCCGTCTAAAAGCTATATCCTTATAACATTAGCCGTCTGCTAGCTAAATCTCTATAAAATTAGTCCAGGTACGTACTATTATTATCACATGTGATCGCCAACCCATCTGCCAAGCGTGGTGAGTAGGTATTGCATATCCTATGATGGACACATCTCCTTTGTGTAAATGTTTGTGGGGGCTATTGTACAACAGTGACGATTCGGCTGGGATGATGATAATGATAATTAATGGAGATGTATAATGCGTTGCCTTAATAATAAGAAACACATCGCTACAAGAAACGCGTCCGAAAGTTATCATTGCCATCGCATATTATACTTACATATTTTATATTAAGTATTTTGGTCCATTCATCACAGTAATTTGGTTTCCATAAATCGGCCACAGAAAACCATTAACGTGGTTCTCTTCCCCTCTTTTACCTACCGACCATTCTCGTTAAGATTTTCATTTCTAATTACATCGGAATAATGTTATTAGGTACTTAAGTATTACCCGAACGTATATAATGTAAGCCGATTATAGGTGTAGGCTATTTTGTAAAATAACTTTTCCATTAATGGTACTGATGTGTAGATACACCTATCAGTATTGGAAAAGTAAATTTTTGGAGTTACATGTTACCGCGTCCGAAGCGTAGTGTGATATAGCGAATTTAGTGGTCTCTGGTGCACCAAAACGGTACGGATGGAGAGCTGGAGCATAGGATTCATCGCTCTATGAGCAGCACGATTGGAGAAGGACCAATACATGCCAGCTAATAGCATTATTATGATACTATTGTGGTTCTGGCTGTAAATAAGGTCGACAAAGATTATTGGATGAGGAGAAGGTCGGCAACTTGTGGGTGTTGTTATATGTGTTGCAAACGCCATAATGCTGTATAAGCCTACTTGGTACTCTAAAAAGTTCTTAGTCCTACAATCTTGACCGTCACCCATTAGATCCGCTTCTGCGTAAAATTAAATATCCACTCTGATTCTAATAACAGAAAATAATAATTATAAACAATTGATTGTAAAATTCTAACAATTTAAGTAATATTCTGACATTATATTGATTTTAGAAGAGTTTATTAATGGTGAACATTTCACTAAATAAAAATATTTTTAGCTGGCCTTTATAAACAACTCTATACTAGAAGCTGTCACGTGGATGTAAATTATTATATCCGAGAAACCATCGCGATCATATATAAATTTACCATCTAAGAATGCGCTTAAAAGTTCGATAGAAGACCTTTCCACGGTTAGAAATGTAATATAATTCAATTTCTAATGCCTAACAAAAGGCAGGTGCTATTTCTAATAGCGGTCATTCTGTTTCGGCAGCTTTTGGCTGACTGACAGTTCCATGAATATTAAAAATGGCCCACACTTCTTTTGTAATAAGATCCAAATTGCGCGGTCATCCTAAGCTCAATGGAATCTCATTTTTTATAAGGTTGCATGATGTTTATCGAGGAGGTTGCCTCCTTTGTTATAAGGGTGGTATTTGTGTCTATTTTTTTTCTAATATTGAGCACATGGCACCTTTGCATCTGCCGTTACAAGGAGAGTTTTTTCGTTTTTATGGCGTCCTGTTTCGTTGTTGTTTAGGCACGCTTTGTTAATGTGTTATTATTATTTAAGTTTTCGGATCTATTCATGGATTATTAAAAGGAATTCCTTCTACTAGACTGACTCGCTCAACACGTGAATTGAAACAAAAACAAACCTAAAATTGCAATATAATTTATTTTTACAACAGCCCTTCTCGAAGTCGCAGTGGTAGATAAAAATATAATTTAGTACATATTACAGATCGTGAGGCACTCAGAGTAATTCTATAAACTAGAAAATAGATTCTATAGGGTATTTTAATTTAAATCTTTTCAAAGCAACCAGCTTCTATACGTAGTTTCATGCCTCTGAAGTGTCTGAACCAATTCTGAAATAACTTTCCAGTCATATTCGTATGCTGAATCTACACGAATGCTTATTCCTAATATATTATTTTATGTCAATGATACCACGCCTAAATTCACTACACCAGTGGTAAACGGTTGTTTTTGAAGGGCTCTTATCCGAAAAAAATATTCAAGTCTCTTGAAAGATTTCTCCGGTTTTAGTAAAAGTATAAAATGGTAGAAAATAATGGCGCGAAAATGTTCTCAGTAAGGTTCATTTTTCATATACATATGTATTATGATATACTTATATCTGAGAAGCCTGGTAATGACTTTTATTAGGAAACGTTTTAGAACTTGTTTCATTATTGTAATTCTCGTAGGGCACTCTTATTTTTTTATAATAAAATAATACCCATGCTGATAAAGGCTTTATATATGTAAAATACTTTTTAAAATAGCTTCATTAGATTTTGATTTCATTACAAACATACAAAATATCAATCTGCTGCGTACATGCCAAAATATGGCACACGCTATTGTTTAACTATTGTGTCCATATAACTATTGTGTCATACTACAACAAACTTAATAATATAATGTTTGTGTCTATGGTACTCATAGCTTGTACAAAGCACAAACTGAACTGAACTAGGTGAAGTGGCGAACGCCAGGACATAGTGATCAGATGAGTATTTCATTTATATTGATTTCATTAACATTGGTTGACATTGATGTACACATGCACATGCAGTAAGTGATAGGTTCCCACGATATTATAAAGAAAAAGATATTAATTTGAAACAATTCATATACTTTAAACTTCCTACAATTACGGCGCTCAAACAATTCCAATTCGTTCCAAACAAGCTTTGTATTTTTATCGTTGTCGACATTTAGTTTCAACAACTTATTTAATTTTTCTATTTGGCTACCTCAAAATTCAGATTCCTTTTATTAAAAAAGTGCACCATAAATCTGTAGTAGCCATGTGCCGCTCGCCGCGATATTATTATTCGTTCCTACTGAAGACCGAAGTCCAATAAAATATAATTTACATTTAAACTTTCTGCGAAAAAAGCAATTCGGCGTTCTCCCCAAATTGTTAATTTTAATAATGCCTCCAAAATGCTTTTTTTCTGCAGGTTTTTTGAAATTATTTTCGTTATAAATGTCTTTATTTGTACAGTCATCGCTATAAGTGTGTGCATTGAGAACAAATGCAACAATTATTTTGTTATCAAAGTTTTAGTATAAGATAACTAGCCCCCTACTAATTTGGGACCTGTAATATAAAGACATGAGCATTTTGAAAGTGAACATTTCTTTAGGCTGATTTTATTCAGGAGTGAACGTAATTAAATCATCATGCTTGGTTCGGTGACGCTGAATGTTTAGTCGGCCATCAGTTACCATCAGCCACGTTTACTATATAGGAAAAGTTTATATATTTTGAACCGTACCCTGTGGCTTCGAACACACATGTCATCACTTACGCCATGCATACCCTTGCCTAATTCGCCCTGGCGAGTGTCCAGTGATCACTTGCTATCAGGTGACCCACTTGCTCGTTTGTCGCCCTCTGATATAAAAAACATAAAAAGAACAAAGTATTCCACACTACCTACTTATGCTACTCATGCGAAGTATCTGATATTGACTTTGTATTATTACGAATTCTTTTTCACTATTGTTGCAAATTAATTTCAATTAGCCAGCCAGACTCATAGATAGATCGCGAGACTCATAATTTTATTGGTAAATTGCAGCGAAGCTCCAATATGCTCCACTTAAAGAAGGTATTTGAAAAATAAAATGTAACTGTGCTACGAACGTTGTAATTAAAAATCACGGTTATTTTTTGTATCTAAAAATAGTGCTACGTTAATTTGTTTTGATTTCCATATCGCATACACACAGACTTTCTAGTTACACTCTATAGGTACAGTTAATTATTTTTAGTAGAAAATCATATGTGACCCATTAGTATTCAAAAGGTTGTCTTCTACAACTTCTGTGATCGACGACTTCAACCTGTGATTGATGTGAAGCATGGATAACTCAGCAAAGCTGCCGCACAATTTCTAAACGCAGTAAAGAACATGTGAACGCCATGTGCTTTACTGCGTTTATAAATTGTGCGGCAGAAAGTACCTCCTTTAACCTTAAAATTATATTCAATAGCGTATTCTATTCCATTCCGTAACGCAGATAGCTAATAATACGTGCAACAATTATGAAGCCTGTGGGTACAGCAACATATATGGTAAATAGAAAATTATATTAATAATTATGATCGAAAACTTATGCAATAATACATAATCATAATAAAATGTATCGCAGTTGAGCCATCCCGGTGAATTTGGATGTGTCTACGTGAATAAATTAAGCTATACTAAAGACTAAAACTTAAAAACGCGGAGAAAAGTGTACTCAAGTGTGTGATTGTTTAAATGACAGTCAGTCAATGGCAATAGGCAGCTAAATAAAATGTAATACTGACTTACAGTCAGATATAGGAAATGGAAATAATAGAGGAATTCGCCGTATCTATTATGTCTGTTACTTACCTGAAGTTTCAAATTATTTCAAGGTCACGTGAAGGAGTAGTGGCAGCGGATACCATACTCACGACTAGCAATGGATATCAAATGGTTCGAACCGTGTAGCTTTTTGTTATTTACGTAGTTATCCATGTCCATATAATGACAAATATGACACACGGATCTTTGGGTCTATTACTATTGTTTGAATATTATATTATATTAATATATTTAGTTAAAGGTAGACAATTTTACTGGTTTCTTAAGGTTTAGGATATGGAGCTTATTACTTCGTTGGAGGTGCAATGCGTATTTGTGAACTATGCTATAAGTTCTTAACGTTCGTGTTTAAAACTCTAAAGTCTGAGTCTCAAACAGCTTTAAAATAGTTTTATACCTACTTAACTCCTTGCGTCCGTTTATTCCTCGCTGTTTAGCATCTAGCTAGATGCTCATTATTCGAAAGAAAAGGAAAAGTTCTAAATAATGTAACCGTTTCCCATCAAGTGGGCCGTGTACTTGTTTGCTGACTGGATGGTATGAACAAAAACCCATTCAAAGCGGCTGTATTATGTTCTACACGTTTGGGGACTCCTACAGATTTGCTCTATGTTAGACACCTCCAATAAACCACTCAAAGCGGCTGTGTGGAAGCTTCTACCATACAGCAAATCAGTGTGAGCACCCAAACACATAGAGCATAATTATTCTATCACAACCGTAATTATTTAGTTATTTATAACTTTGGTAAGTAGGTACACTACATTTATACTAAGCCTTCAGACGATATGACCGTGGAGTTTTTAATTGTGTATTAACTTTTGCAGACTTTCATTATCTTTATTAATATAAAATACGACGTATATGAAAACGAGTCATTAATATTTTTCCTTTATTGACTAATAATGTGATATCTAATAGTAGAGTTGGAAAGGTAATTTTATCTAGAACCTAAGGGCTTTTACAGTTAAATTGAGTGTACTAATTACCATTTGACTTCTAAACCACCATCGGTTTCCATACCTTATTCGTCAGCAGACTAACGTCTGTAAGGGAATTTTGTGTCATACCATTCATTAGCATATTGTTTTTGTCATACCTACAATCTACATACATGATGCGCCGTAGGTCTTTTGAAACTAGGTTATGAAGCGTAACTATGTAGACTGACAAAAAACCATTTTGGCATGAAATTATTTCTTCGAGGTGGGGGCTTTCGTGTATTCCTAGCTCTTTTTAGGCTAGGAGATGTGACGCGCAGTACCTTGTTTATTCATTTTACAGACGTGATGTAGCGACATGCGTTGCGTCGGTTTGTTTCACGCTCTACCATTGCCTTACAGACGCTGTAACGCCTCGCCACCCCATATTTTACTATGATATGAAACAGCATTTATGCTGTGATGAGCTTGCATTGAGACACGTCAGATTGTATGTGTCGTATATGCGGCGCATAAAATCGGAACTCGCATAGAAAAATCTGGGGCTCTACCGGCTAAGTCGCCGAACATCGATTTCTTAAATGGCGTTCAGAGAAATAAAGGTTAAAAATTACTTAATCAATAGTTTAATCGGCTTCGATGAGCACATGTGACGTCATAAACGGTTTGGACACGATTGTCAACGTTGAAGCCGATTTAACGATTGATTAAGTCATTTTAACCTTTATTTATCTGAACGCCATTTCAGAAATCGAAGTTCGGCGACTTAGCCGGTAGAGCCCCTGGGGGGGCTACCGCCTAATTCGCCGATCATCGTGATCGGTATTCAAATAGGTGAAGGTTAAAATGACTAAATCATTCGTTCAATCGGTTTCCATGAGCACAAGTGACGTCATAAGTAGCCATGATTCGATTTTCAAAGTTGAAGTAGATTAAACGAATGATTTAATAATTTTTAATCTTCAACTATTTGAACGTCGATCAAGATCACTTTGATCGGTGAATTAGGTGGTAGACTCTCTGTCCTATTGCATTTCACGAGATGTCTATTCCACGCGATATACTCACCTACCTACCGACTTCAACTACTTTTCGAAGGTATAAATAACTTCTTATCTGCAGTAACTAAATAAATATTTGATATTTGCTTTAGATTCCATCAATCTGTATACATTGAAGAACATTATTGATACGCAAGTTATCTGTTTGGTAAAATGAAACACCGATAAAAACTCACCGGTCGCGTGTAGTGAAATGTTGATTAAAAACTACACTCGAAACGAAGAGATTCTCTGGAAATGAAATCCACACCAAACATGTAAACAAAACATGAAATATTGAAAACTAACAAGTAAATATTCAAAACGTTTCGCAGACAATATTTGATGTATCCGTGCGTAAATAAAAGCCTTTTCCAATATATCTGATTTTTTTTACGAAATATTTCATAAACTATTGCCTAAACAAATATAAATAGCTTTCAATATTGCGTTCGAAATCCAGGAATTTAAAAATGGTTGTCATATTTTGGTACAGTTGACGTCACTTGATACACTTGAAAAATGACAACTACTCTAATAGTGTTCTTCGCGCGCTCTGGACAGCTATTTGACCCATATCTAGTTATTTTGAGTCTAAGACTTTGAACACTTAAACTAAATTCCTGAAAAAAAGAATCTTGCCCGATGGAGGATAAAAATCTGTTCGTGGGCCGCATGCCCATTTCACGTACGTTTAATATTTCCTAGTTTAAATATACCTAAAATTAAGGCAGAAGCAAAAGGCTTGAAGTTCTTCTATGAACTACTTCGTTTACGTACTTTTCATTTATAAGTGTGTTACTATCAATTAATGTTACACGTTGTATTTACTACTTAGTTCCTCTCATTACTAATGAATAACACTGTGTTCCGGAAGGGTAGCCAGTGTATACAGGAGACACGGGTAGCGCCCCCGGACCGTTTCGCTACGGAGCTTCCTGCAACCATATGTGCTACGCTTGTATAAACATCTACCCACTATAAACAATCAAATATGGAGAATCATCCTTACTTCCTTTAATTATCCTATCCTTGGTACAGACATGATGGTATGTGTTATCATTTTGCCTTGTCTGTTTTACCCAAAGGTAATTAGGCTGGAGCCTAGGACGCAAGTACCGTGCGAGAGCGCTAAGAATTAATGTTGATTTTTAATATATATTTTTGTTAATAATATCCCGTCGATACTTACTGACTACTTTAAAGTTTTTAATCTTACTTTACAACATAACAAAAAAATACTAGAGTAGTCCTTGTGAAAGGGATAATACCCAATCATGTAAAAACTTAATACAATTTTATTTAAATATTGATAGTAAATAAGTGGGCTGGACAGGCACAAGCAAACAGTCCGGGGGCCGGGGGCGCATTTTGATAGTAAGCCTAAGGGGCTGTTAGATATCTAATGCATAAACTGCACTGCTCAAACATCCTTTGATGTTTCACAATAGTCTACACTCAATAATTGCATTCTATAATTAATGGTACGGCTCTTATAACAGATATATAATTACGTCGCTCTTGTATCCTTACCATATGAGCTTTACCCAAACCATATGTACGGTTTGGGTATACCAATAAAGAAAACCATGAATGTCTGTAGGTACTCACACCCAGAACTACGACATGAATATAATTATGCTTTTACCTGAAGTCTGTTAGGTGAGAGTGCTCTCCAATAAGTCTGCTCAAAGAGCGATACACCGCACTTAAACTCTCTTATTTTAAATGCCTTCTAGAATATAACATTGTTCAAGCTTCCGCTATGGTTTGTCACGGCGGCACGGATAGGACGGAAATAAATAGTAGTACTCCAATTTCCAATCCCTGTGATACAAACAGAGGCTGTGATATAAATACATCCAGCGGAATTTGAACGATAGCATGGGATATGTTGACTTCTAGGTTGACTTGGTCGAAATCAGGTTATTGGCGTAAACATGCCACTTTACTTGACAAGAAAGATGTTAGATAGTGGACTTTTAAACCAATATAGCTGCCTTGAAATTAACGGAAAGCGCACAATATTTACCTTTACGAACAGGTATTTTCATAATATAGTTTTATCATTCGGTCGTGCTACTCAATCGTGTAAATTACTCCGTTGATAGCATCAATGACTGAACCGACAAAATTAAGTAACCCCGTTAAAATAAACTGTTCGCCACAGCCTGTCAAGAACATTTAGTGTTTATTTTGTCTCCGTAAATAGACGTTATACTATGTGTATATGCCTGTACTACATGATCGGCAGCTGCATAATTGTCTATGATTTGCAGCGGCTTTGTGTAAGCATCCACATGTCAATCATCGCCACTTGCTCATTTATCGTGTGTTCAGCGCACTAGAGAAGTGAGGTCGATCGCTGCAGATAATAATCATGTAAGCGCTTTGTACATTTCAGAGCTTTGACAGATTTCTGGATATAGTTGTAGACGATCGGTTAACATTAACAAAAAAACATATCAAAAACATTTCTTTTTTATATTTTACATCGCAATCGAAGTATTATGCATGCAAACTTTAATCTGTTTAGTGCATCATAATATTTGAAAAGTATTTTCTTTATAAGAGGTAAATTGTTATGGTGCAAACGATTGGTACACAACTCACTCACGTCCAAACTGTTTTACTAACAACGTCTGAAGCATTGAAGAGCGCTAGACTGCATAGTCTAGCGCCCTTCAACCCGCTTATGTTTTGTTTATTAATGCGTCGCTTTAATGTAATTCAAATAAATGTTGTTACTAAAATTGGAGGAAAAGAAGACTGTTTTTGAGTACCTAGTTAGTTCTTTTGCGCAGTATATATAAATGTTTATTGTAAGTCTGAAAGTGACGTAAAGTAATTTCACTTATAGTGCAATGGGTAGGATAGTTATTTAACCCTTGATTTGAACATTGAGGATTTCGATAAAATCCTCAATGTTCAAACCAAGGTTTAAATAACTATCCTACTCATTGCACTGTAAGTGACATTACTTTACGTGTTGTGTGTACGCGTTAACTTTAAGTAATAATATATATAAAAACCTTATGTATATATATCTAACGTTTAATATAATTGCAAAGTTTTGACATCTGTAGTCAAGTTTTAATGTACATACGGCTACACATCAAGCTATATATTTCCAGTATAAGCTGATATCGCATTGTATAGGATTTCCATACAATGACAGATCAGTTTATATTGGATATGTATAGTTTAATATGTAGCCGTGTGTACCATCGAAACATGGGACATGTATAATATTCACGAAAATCTCAGAAAGGTACTTAATGTTTTAGGTTTTCATTATACATAACACATTATTACATTACTTTATTATTTAATAATGTATTTAAGTATTTAAAATCGGTTGTTAAATTAATTTATTTTGTAACTAATTAATTAGTTGTTCTTGCAGATTTTATTTTATCGTTTTGACAAATACGGCTACCCGTAAATTATTATATCATTTTTTTTTCAACAGGCAGGCATCAGTTCGCCCTTTGACGGAAAACTTCGATCGGAATGAGCAGAGTACGTTGGCTTGGGCCAAAAATTCCATGGATGAACTTCGCATGGATATGCGAGAGCTGGAAAATAGTATTAATAGCACGGCTGTACACAGTGAACTGGCACGCACTAGGCACGAGGTATGTTCAGTTATTTTGCTTGTAGTTAAGAAAATAAACTAACTATAGCGGAGGGATTACTACGTGGTCCGGGGCGCGGATTGAACTGGAAATACGAGCCATGTTAATTAGCAAAGCGACTTCGACGATGGAATTGACATTCGCATTCCTTAATAATAACATTAATAACTTTAACTGCCTCGTTGGTCTAGCGGTAGCGTGTTCAACCGCAAATAATGAGGTCCTGGGTTCAAATCCCGGGTCGGGCCAAAAAGTGATTTTGGGATTTTTCCGTAAAAAGAAATTTCTCAGTATTAGCCCGAAGTCTGGAAGTTGGCGGTATTACACCCCCGTGACTCGGAGAGCACGTAAAGCCGTCGGTCCTCTACCTGAACTCTTTCCGGTCGTGTCGTTAGGCGTCCCATCGCATCATGAGAGTGATGGAATAGAAAGTGCCCCTGTGTTTGCGCACACACTTGTGCAGTATAATATGTCCTCCGCAATTGGCTAGTCTCCATTAAGACTGGCCGCCGTGGCCGAAATTCGGTCGGGAGGACATCAATAACTTTAATGTTGTCTTTCTGCGTGTGAGTAAAGTCGCCAGAGCTCACCAGGGTGGGGAAAGGGTCACTTGGGACAGGGACACTTGTTTGCTGACTGACTGACGTTGAAGGCCGGCAACGCACCCGTAACTCCTCTGGTGTTGCTAGTGTACGTGGACGGCGGTGATCACTTACCATCAGATGACCCGATTGCTCGTTTGTCGCCCTATGTAATAAAAAAAACCACTGCGTCACAAGCCTAACTTATATATTGAGCGTTGTACTGTTTACACAATTGTAAAAGGCTATTACTAAGGATTTGTACACATTCGCACAAATTATGTCTCCCGCTTTGCGCTGTAGCTAAATGGAATGTACTCTTCCAACTTACCTTTTTTCGGGATCTAAAACAAATATGGAATCTGCCCGAGTTTCACAAGAGTCATAGTAGCTGGCGTGAGGGAGGGATTAGTCCCAATGTCACCTTATATCACCATATTAGATATATAAAGCTATTTCTCTATTTCTATATCCATGCTAGAAATTAGACTAACGTTTTAGTCAACATACAATATAATACACGACTACAACTACATAAGTACAATTTATGATAAAATTCTCTGTGACTGACAGTATATTAGAACCAATTTAAAGAACTTCTCACGTACTATACAATAAAGATAGTTTTCTGACGGGGCTTTAGTATACTTAGCGCTATATTATATTTTACAATAAACATTCAATTTCTACACACTTTATAAGGACCCACCTTAATGAATTTATGTAATTCTAAAGAAGAGCTAACTGACTGTAGTTGCTTTGTAGATGCCATCATTATGAATATTATGGTACATGTGACTTACACCTACTTTAAGCCGTTCTCAGACATCATTAAAATGGATTGTATAAAAAGCGCGTGTGGGTTCGAACCCATGACCTAGGGGGAATTGACTTGTTGTGCGTTACCGAGCCACGGCCGCATTTTAGTATACGAACTCAACCTTTAGATGTTCCATTAATGAAGACCAATGTAAAAAATAAGTAACGATGTTCTGTCACTAATAAACTTATCCGGTCGTGAGCGATGCATCCTTTGCATTACCGATTTTATAGTGCAGCAAACTATTTTCCTTTGCCATTAAAGAGCTATTTTTGTATAGTCTTTCAAAGTGCCTTTACTTTATTAAGAGTTTTGTTCCTCTAAAAAGCTAAACTAGTAACAAGCTACATACAAAATTATGAACACTGTAATTTTCGATTTTAATAATTGCATTCTTTCCAGTTAAAACTCGCATTGATTGACACTTCGAAGATGGCGCGAGTGGCTGAGCATGCAGAGGAGAGATTTAGGGAGTTGCACAACAATGTTGTATATTTCGTACAAGAAAATGGGCAGCTGAAGAAGGTGCTGGCGGACATGAGGGCTGAATTGGGGAAGTTCGTCCAGGAGGTAAGCCATGCTAACTGTGTACTTCATACTATTACCAGGCTATGTGTACACTATCATTGGAGTTCTTTTTCTTAAGTCGTATGTATATAGCTGGGATCAAAATTATAAGCGCTCGGCGGGGCACAGTGACGCTAACACCCATCTATGAACTATCGGAATGTTTAACCTCACTGATAGCTAAAGAACCGGTAGCGGTACTTGGCTATAAGAGCAGATTTTTGGTTTAAGATTTATATACAATTACAATTTGAATATTATTTGCGTTTATATTACTAACACGTAACTCAATGCGCTATCCTAAAAGCCAATAAATCGACCAAGCTTTACATTTGACGCTATACATGATTCCAATTTTGTTGCTTCAAGTGGCCCGTATACTTATGTATACCTAAACGTACATTTTAAATTAACTGAGACAGTTTGTCTTATCCTTAAATTGATTTAAATTGTGTTGAGTGGTGGGAATTGACTTAAGAGACTTTTGAGCGTTGTCTTATGTCATATGATAGAGTAAATGTCATTTGCTATATAGTTAGACTGATGAGATCGCTTGCCACTTGCACAGCGAAGAGATTAGTTGATCTGAAACTTCATCCCAACCAACGATAGCTAAACGCGTGGAAAGTATCCATCTATTTGTACTGCTCAATCAAGGGGCATGAATCAGAAAATGTAAACCTGGCATTACAACATGAAGTCTAGAGCTTAAGAAATTGACAAAGCCAAACATTTGAAGTCCACGGGCACGATGTAAAAATAACGATGAAACTATTTATTTAAAAGGGTTGTAAAATTTAACAAAACCGTTATTGGAGGGCATAATATAAACTGTATGACAAAGTTACAACAAAAAGATTCATTATCAAAGTTATTCGCGTGGGAAGCTTTAACCGAACAACAGAGGCTCAAACCATCTTTGGGGCTACGGTGGCAGTATGAGAAGTGTCCTCTACTACTGCCATGTGCAAGCAGTTACGGGAAGACAGCGAACTGTTTGTGGCACAGTCGCTGGGTCGGACTGTCAGGTGTTGGCAATTGGAGAGGGCAATTCAGAGTCCTCCCAGGGTGCGTGTCCCGACTATCTGGGCCACGGCGCAAAAGGGGGGCACCGGAGCCGCATACGCGCGTCCCGGAGCTCCCCCTATCAGGCCCCAGAAGAAGTCCACGGCAGGTTAGGTTCAATCGGTGCTCGTCCGACATACACACCCGCAGACACTTTTTGCGGGTGGCATGTGTAGGCAAATGGCTCAAACTATCCTAAACTCAGAAGGAACCAACTGATAATAGTTTTCTAAGGTTATTAACCGCCGTCAAGAGGAATTCCGACATTATTAATTCGGCTGTATATTTTCTCCCTTGTTACTGTTTGTAGTTACTCCTCGAAAAGTTAATGTCACTTTTACGTTTATAAACGGTAATTTTATTCGAAAGATTAGCTTTATTCAAAGCAAATACAATATGAAACGTATTTAAGGTTTTTCAAATTGAATATAGCTTCACACATATATTTAATGTGGTAGACTGATAGGCTAATAACTTTTATAAATTGTGCGTGCTAGTGCTACACGCAGCGCTTTACCAACCGAGAAGGAATGTTTTCATGTTCATCGGGCGGTTGAATCTAATAATATTTTTTTTATCGTCGCTAAGGGTTAAAGTCACCACGTTATGCACTACTGACTATAGGCGCCTGCGTTTGACTTGACGACTGTGGGTGACCCATCATTATTTTAATATAGACGGTTGAATACTGAAAGGGCTCTGTTTCCACAATTTGAATATTTTATTAGCTTGAACTTAGTTTAAGTACTAAGTAGTACAAACGCCAGGTACCCCAATCTGTCAAATTTCCCAAATTAAAAGTGAACCTTATGCTTTCGTAATGAAGTTGAAAATCTATAAAATAAATTTGACAGATTGGGGTAGCTGTGCTGGCGTCTGTAGTATATGGGAGTGTTTTATGACAATTCATTTGAACGTACATACAAGTATATAGGAGGTCTGCGCTGCGTAAAATAATTTTTATGTGCGCAGCCCCGCACGCTGTGTGATCTAACTTTTCTGTGAGCACTTCCGCGCGCTGAGTAAGCTAATAAAAAAAAAGCTGAAATAAAAATTTACTTAGCACGTTTAGGTGCCCGTGCCATTAACGATATTCAGCCGTAGATCATATTTTTCTGTTTTATTATATTAACGTTATATACGTAAATAACAAAATATAATAATTATTTACATAGATTATCAGAATTTATCAGCAAATTAATCATTAATGTCTGCATTAATAAATTGCCGGACGGACTTTTAATTATGTATTACTAGCGGCCCGGTACGTGCTTCGCTACGTATAAGGCATAGTAATAAAAAGAATGATTATTAAGTTCATTTATTCGAACAAAAAAATATTTTAAATTGCTAAATGATGTTGATTTTACACTTTTCCAAGACTTTTTTTGAATTTTCTCTACGTACAAACCTTCCCTGGACTTCCACGAATAATTCAAGACCAAAATTAGCCAAATCGGTAAAGGCGTTGTTGAGTTATAACATTACAACGAAAAGTGGCATTGATTTTTATATATATAGATATGACTTAATTTTTTTTTATATTGACACTAAGCAATAAATAGAAATGTGTGCTAAATATTTTTATTCAATTATGATGTGATTCCCGCCGGAGCATTTAATTATAAAAATACCCAGTTACGAGTTAAAATTTCGTTTTGCATTGAGGGAAAGCAATAAAATGTGATAAAATGCCAGATAAAAGGTTCGTTTATAGCTTTTATTTATAATAAAAGACCATTAATTCTGTAATCGCTCTTATTGTAATCATACATATTTAATAATAGATCAAGATTTTCTATAAAGTCATAGGTTTACCAAAAGTTGCAACAACATTATACACTTATCTTTTAAGTTTTAACTAAAACTAAGAACAATTGTACTCCTAATTCATTATAGGTCAACACTGCATACTAAGTGTAGATATTCAGTAATTACTTCTTTTAATAGTTATTTTATGTTTATATTGATTGACACGCTCAGAATCACACTTATATTAAATTATTAAAGGCGAAAGTTTGTGAGTGTGTATGTTTGTTACTTCTTCACGCATAAACTACCGAACGGATTTTGATAAAACTTTGTAGTAATAAAGCTTATATATCCAAATAACATATAGGCTATACTTTATAAAGTTTAACGCGGGTAAAACCGCAGAGCACAGCTAGTTGTCTATATAGGTTAAAGTTACAGTGGTTGTTTGGTATTATATTAAATAGGTAGATTTTTTTAATCTTACACGTGTAAACTATTACATATATAAAAATGGCCATTAGTCTATAGCTGTATATGTGACCGACTTCTAAATAGAACTCGATAAAAATCCTTTGAAAAACAAATATCTTCTCATATATAGTTAAATTAATATCGCCTATTTCCTACAGGGGCATAACGTTCTCCATTTTGGCTAAATATATCCGCACCGGATGGTTCACGGTCCGGTTATTCCGGGTTTACGTCCTTTTTTGTTACATAATACATAATATTACTAGGGATCGGAAACTGCAAAAGAATCTGTATTAACTGCTCCTATTTGACCTATTTCCTTGACAGGCAACAAGTAGTATAGCGAATCTATTAAATATCAGGACTTCACTCCTGCGCTCGTGCTCTCCTTGCACTTTGATATTATACATATTTTCATTCATTGCTCTGCGACTTTCCAGTTCAAGGATAATGTTATTTGAAATGGAATATGACACATAAACGACATATCGTTCAGCATATATTGAACTAAACTATTTTTATTACGCTGTTATTAGTTTCATATGTATGTTAGTAAAGGAAGAAGGAAACTTTGGCGGCGGTGATCACTTACCATCAGGTGACAACACACTTGATCTTTTGCGATTCTATTTTATAAAAAAAACTTAGAATATGATTTTGACGTCCTTCAAAACGTCGCATTAATATTTGACATAATTATCAAGGACCGATGAAAAGCAATACTTTAAACAGTTAGACCCGTTATCCTAACTTAGATAATCAGGATTAGCGTTGTATTGTTCCCTTATATCTGGTACTGTTTCATATGTAGGTATACACGAATAACGCAGTGCCACTTGGATAGCGAGTTGCCTACAGTACGCTACTAATTACACGTGCACACAGAATGTAGGCGTAGCCATACGCCATCATATCTTGCAAAGAGCTCTCATTGTGATTATTTTTATAACAAAAATCTTATCATGTAACCTTTTGAACAATTAAACAGTGGAAATATAAATATTTTGGGACAACCAACACACTGCAATCTGATCCCAAAATAGGCAGAGCCTGTACGACGACTGATAAACACACATATATAGATAAATTCACTCATCGCACAAAGATTTGTTCGAACCGACACCTGGTAGTCAGGGTCACCTACCACTGGATCGACAGTTTTATTTATTTATTTATAATATGGTACATCAACAATATACATATTAAAATAGAAATTTATGACATTTCGTGAGTCACAGTCTGATACGTATGCCAATTACAGGCCTACACAACATTCACATTAACACAACACAACATGCAAATAGAAAGTCAACTTAATAATAGAGATAAACAAGATAATCAATTAAATATAGGTACTGAAACAAAAATATAAATTATTAATGTCACAATAATAATGAAATTAATACATAAAACTTTTAGTTAAGTTTAATTATAATAATTATGAATTGGAGCGTAAATTGCATATGAAATGAACAAAATGTGTAAAACATAAACTTGCCAAATACACAAAAAGTATGTTGCAAGTTTATGTGTATTCAAAATTCTTTTTAGCAAACGGGTTTTGTAATTACTTTATTTGGGTAGTTTGTGCCGTTTTTTCCAATTTCCTCATCTAGATTTGTAACACCTTGTTTAAGCTAATATTATAAAGCGAAAAGATTTGTTTTTTTAGTCCATTTGGTTATAATGGATGTACTCAGTCTTTTTTCACCTATTGAAAGCTACATTACCGGCGAGTAATATTGGCTGGCTTTTATTTACAAAATAATGAGAAATGTTATAAAGTATTTAAAAACTTTTTCATCTTTTTATATATCCTCTCGCGCACAGTCGGAACGGGTCTCTAGTATATAATTTGTTTATCCTACTAGCAGAACTATCGCTGGCTTGAGTAAAGTGTAGTTAGAATAATTTTGCTGAAAGCAATAATCTCGATTCATAACCTCAATTATGTTAATCACTGTGCAATTTACAGACTATATTTGTAATCATTGAATGATTTCGATTGTTATTGTAACAATTGTACTATACACTCGGTATATAGAAATAATTATTAAGCACACCCAACACAATCATCTAATATATTTGGCATCTTGTTAGGGGCAAGCCGCCTGGTCAAAGATGGACCGTTGATCTTGTGAGGGTCGTTGGAAGCCGCTGGATACGGGAAGCGACAATTTTGAAGATCTTCGGGAGATGCATGTGTACAGCAGTGGATGCCTTTCCGGTGATATGATGAAATTTACTAGACGTCACGCATGCGAATAAAATGACGTTATAATACATCTGTTATATACTTTACGACGCGAAAGAACGTTTTGCGTCGTGGAGTACAAACAAAAACCAGATTAAAAACAAATCTTGGACGTAAATTAGTCCGTGGAGACAAATAGTTTTCTAGATTGCTTTTCTGTCCACATAGTGTGTACTGAGTACGTATGTGGAAAACACAACAGTATATGTGTAATGTATTTTTACTTATAGCTGTGTGTATTTTTAAATTACGTTATGTAACTTTCGATATTTATGGGAATTTAGCGATGCAATTGTTTAGGAGAGAAGGTTATTGGAGTGTCCAGCGATAATAACAGGTGGTTCCCTCGGAACTGTTCACGGTCGGTGATTGTAACGGCCAGGCGGCGACCGTTGTGTTTTTTCCCCTCGATATGTGTAACAATTAATTTATATTTAGAATATTTTCGAAAGCTAGGGAACAGGAAATACTATTGGTATTTTAGTAATTAGTATTTTATTTAATTTTTATTTATGCAACGGAATCTAAATGATAATCTCCATTGCCTTAGCCCAAAATAATATGAAATTACACATGTGACAAGTGATCCTCAATTGAATCGGTCAAATCAATTGATTCGGGGTTTAGAGCGCCAATTCTTAAAAGGCCACAATAATTATGGGTACGTATAACGTATTTAATACTCTAAATTAAAAAAAAACTCACGTTCTATCACCGCCGTTCAAAATACCTAAAAAAATATTTAATGGTTTGAAATGACAGCTACATAAAATATCTTGGTCAAAATACTGATCAGACTAAATATCTTATGTTTAAAATGTGTACTATAACACCAAAGTTACATAGATAAATTGGTGCATAAATTTTGAACAAAAACAAACGTTTTATCATTTATTTCATTTCATTTCACTATTTTCGATCGATCATAGTAGTAGCAGACTGTTTCAAAAAATAGCAATCCTAATATCTTGGGAAGAAAATGGGGAAAACAATTCTTCGCTAGTTGGAAAAATGTTAGAACGGAAATCCTTTACCGCTTATCTTCATGCATTTTGCAACCTCGTTAAGCTATGATGCCTTGTTATAATTACATAATAATCGTAACCATACGTGCTAGCATCGCAGATGACAAACTTGGCACAAAGCCACATTGTGAGCGGCAGCCGATAAGTGATGAGATGTCACGTTTAGCTCCTTATTATCTACAAGCTGCGCCCCGCGGTTTCACCCGCGTTAAAGTAGTTTTGGCGTAAAAGAGTATCAAACATACATACATAAATCTATACGCATTTATAATAATAGTAGAATGTGTACTTCTAGCGGTTTTGGCAGTGCACGCCGCAATAGCTAATGCCGCAAATAGTAGATTTTTCCTACTTACTTGACACTTATCGTCATATTTTGGACAATTCACACAATATCTTTATAAATTGTAGCATATGTTATTCTGATCTATAAGCTTATTGTAAAGTTTCATTAAAATCCATTCGGGAGTTTTTACGTGAAAGAGTAACAAACATCCATCCATCCATACTTACAAACTATTTATACCTAATATTAGTAGGATTTCTTATAGGTATCTCTTTGTAGCTTTGAATATCGTCTTCATTTCAACCAAAGGTGAGAAACTAATAGCATGATTCGACTTCATAGTGCAGTGGTTAAGTTAGTCGTCTCACTATCATCCCCGTGTTTCGAGTTCGATCTCCGTATTTGTGTAGGTATTTTTATGGCCCATATATTGTTGTTCTGTCTCTGGGCGTGCTTTATGTATGTAGATAGATAGATGTCATTGCCTCATAAAACAGAATCATCATCATCATATCAGCCGAAAGACGTCCACTGCTGGACAAAAGCTTCCCCCAAAGATTTCCACAATTGCCGGTCTTGCGCTATCGGCATCCAGCGATTTCCAGTGACCCTCACAATAACCCTCACCCTAAAACATAATATATTATTTTAATACAAGCAGATACAGGTACTCTCTGTGAACCTCTTTATATCAATGAATTGTAATTAGTAGTAAGAGATACTGCACTTATAGCTCACTTTGGTATGTGTCGCCTCTGTGCTCTATAGCTTATCAAAGTCCACATCTATCCTTTAATCTGGTTTCCATAGTACAAGCTCTGTTTAGTTTGGGATCAGATGACCGTGTGTGTGTCCTAATATATTATTATTATCTTAGGATAATAATAATATATTAGGACACACATTTCAATGAGGATTTTTTATCTACTTATTAGATAAAAAATCCTCATTGAAATCCAACTTTTATAATTTTGATGTTTCTAACGGAATTAGAGATACTCTACCTATTTTAGGTTTCAAACTAATGACACAGCCCTTTTTGTGGCTGCGGCTAAGCAATCGATTAATGGACTGCGGAAAGTACATACTGTTAATAATAATTGTGTCCGTACATTGTGGCCACGTGTTCTGGTCGAACGACCACAGGACAATAAGGGCGCTAGTTAAATACCATGCAGTTCCACGAATAAAGGCAGGAACCATTGATTTCGTTCCTGTTATACTTTTTTGCTAATCTATGGTAGGTACCGAGCAGAAGACTACAGAGTGCTAATCCGAGCCACCAGCAAATGATTAATGATAACGTCAGTCAATTCTATTTTGAAAACTTATTATTAACAGATCTCGACTCTGGGATCCTGTTTAAGTTAAACGGTAAGAAGCGATTGGTAAATCTAATTGGTCCGTTATGAATGGACTTTGAATATTTTTTTTGTATCTTATTTGACTAAACGTATAAATTTATATTTTTTCTTTAAACGTTTAAAATAGCTTTATTACTACTTTCTATTATATATTTAATTCATAAATAATAAATATCATGTCGACGTTGAAAATCCGGAGATCTGATACGATAAGTAATTTTTATGGAATAATTTGAATTAGGCACGTGGATAGTCTACCTATAATTTGTAATTGGCGGACACAAAGCATAGTAAGGCTAAGAACCATTATAAATAGGTTATATAAATCTTAGCGGGGATCGAACTCATACCACGAGGGCAGTTAGTCATGTGGTTCACAGTTAGCTTTACAATTAGATGTGAGAACTCCATACCCTCTCTATTTGGGGTTCAAACCTCGGTTTAGTGGATACTGATATGGGGATTTTTGAGGGGCGTCTTTCACAACTATCGCTACGTTAATCGCTCTTCCGATTGAGGATTGGAAGGGGCATACCATCAATACGAATGCAAACTTAAGGTCATGTAATATTTAGCTTCCTACCGGCTTTTTTGCATTAGGTACTACAGCGATAGCGACATACGCTATATTATGAATACACTTTTTGTATTGAAGTAAATTTTCGTACAAAAAGTGTATTCATATAGCGTATGTCGTTACATACGCTATATGAATACAATTTTTGTAAGAATATTTTCTTCGATTCCCGCTCAGGTCAACTATTTATGTGACCCATAAATAGATATTCTTAGTCTGGATGTTACTTGTGTCCGTCAATTATACGTTTCCCCCGCGACATATGGATTCAATTCCCTCGTGCGGGCGTTGTCTATAAACAAATATATATTTGTCTCGAATTAATATATAGGCTAATACGATAAGTAAGGATTAGGTAAGCTTTTATTGAAGAGTTCACTTTGTGCTGTTTTAATAAGAAAAAGCGGTGGCTCTGAATATTTGTCGTGTGGTTCGCTAAAGGCGTTCTTACATTAAAGGTTTCCAATTTGCCTTAGGACTGTATAGAAATTTTGTTGGGAGGTTCGGCGGTTCTTTTGTAGTCCGACTGTATATTGTTGGATTCTATGGGCGGGATACCATGCCATGGTGCTTTATTCACAGGGACCATTTTTTGCGAGCATCCAGATCCGGTACGGTTGACAATAAAACTAGTTTGAACGAAACAACATTCTTATTACCGCCTATGATAAAGACGTTATTGGCGTTCATTGTAAATTAACTGGATTCGTGGGCAAAATTTACTCAGATATACGTAAATCTTATACTGCAAATTTGTAGAAGGAATTCCTGGGCTATATTAATCCAGAGAGAAATCCTATACCACAATGCTGTGGAAGCGACTAGAATAAACTGTTCGAGCGAATTCCACATCCGCCAAAGATTCGGGTAATTAGTTAAAATTGAGAAAACTAGCTACTTGGTGGCATAAATAAAAGAGAAAAACCCTGTACGATTGTTCTAATTTAATTAACTGGTCGAATTAATATATTAATAATATTATTTTATGACCGCTAAGCAATTTCTATCTATCAATTGACGTCTAAAAATCATAATTTTATTATTCTGGATATTATGAAATTTTAATCTAATATTTTTTTCATATACTTATGAAAAGCTGACGGGCCTGTTGACGTGCTTGCTTTTCACGCCGGTGGTCGTGGGTTCGATTCCCACCCAGAACAGATATTTGTGTGCATGAACATATCTGTCTATCCAGAGTCTGGGTGTAAGTATATATATCTGTATAAGTATGTATTTACAAAACAAAAAGTATTATAATATGTAGTACTAGCTGTGCCCCGCGGTTTCACCCGCGTTAAACTTTATAAATTATCACAGTTCCTCTCCCGAAGGTGATAGCGTGATAATATGTAGACTTTATGTTGACCCGACCTCTTAGTAATATTCATGCAAAAATTGAAGTAAATCCATGCAGTACTTTTTGAGTTTAGCTCGGACATACATACAGACAAACATTCTAAAAACTATATTTTTGGCTTTGACATCGATTGTAGATCACGCCCCAAGTATCCGTTTAAAAATATATTCAATGTACAGTTTTGACTTTCCTACGATTTTATTATATGTAGATAGTTATCTGGATTCCATAGTACAAGCTCTACTTAGTTTGGGATCAGATGACTGTGTGTAAATAATAATAATAATAAAAATCTGTTTATTTCAATCGAAGTAAGCAAATATTTTACACTAAATCTTAAAAAGTGTAAGATTATTCGATTAAGAAGTTTCCGCTTATATTCTAATTAAGTTTATTTAGTAATTGACGCTTAGGTTGCTTACCTGTCGACTATTTTTGTTTTCTATCTTCTGTAATATGGGTATAGGTAATTTATTCAGTGTTTTGGGTATAACGCAATTCCAAACCCTTTCACCGTACATTTTTAGTTCGAGGTTCTTCAAATATTGGAAGATATAACAAATTTAATGTCCCAGGATATTGTTATTTTGACGGTCAGCGTAGCCTAGTTGGTAGTGTTCGTGCCTACGAAGCTGGTGGTCCTGGGTTCGAATCCCGGTAAGTGCAAATATTTGTGTGATGAGCATTACATATTTATATATATATATATAAATATAAGTATGTATATCGTCGCCTGGTACCCATAGTACAAGCTTTGCTTAGTTTGGGGCTAAGATGATCTGTGTAACATTGTCCCTAGATATTATTATTATTATAAATAAATATGTCAAATTGATTACGAACTGCCTACGTAGGTACGTAAGTACCTACTTCATCCTATTTTATGTGAACCATATTCTTATGAGCAATAAAAAACTCGAAGCCTATAAAGATAAAGATGCCTATCTCAATGAAAACATTGTTACGACTAGTCCTACCCTCTTACCATCTACTGCATCGAAGCATGTACGCCAGAATCAACAGTGGCATATAATGAAAAGCTCTGAGCGGTATGACCCAGACACGTCCTGGAGAATTGCCAGAAATTCCTGATGACTTTATGTTAAACATGTTGCACGTGGACATATTGTTGCCATTCAGTTGACGGCGACCTGTGTATTCTCTTTGACTTTGGAGCGTCTTTTATAAAGCTGCCTGTATAGGTGTGTGTGTGTCAACAGTTTTATGTTGTATCGATGGCTTTCATACTAAAATCGTGGCAGTGACTGTACTAATTTGAAACTGACAATCTAATCAGAAAACTTTCGTGGCATTTGTTAACCTTTATGGGTATGACGTAAGGAAAGAATTGATGGAAGTGCAGCCGGCATTTAATTTGCATTTCTTTATATTATCACTTACTACAGAAATTCACCTAAATAGCCAAAAAGCTGAATTTAAAACTAAATATATAAGGGAATAATCCTACTAATATTATAAACGCGAAAGTTTGTAAGTATGGATGGATGTATGTTTGTTGCTCTTTCACGTAAAAACTACTGAGTGGATTTTAATGAAACGTTACTATAACATAGATTATACATCAGAATAACATATAGGCTACAATTTATAAAGATATTGTGTGAATTGTCCGAAATATGACGATAAGTGTCAACTACCTAAGTAGGAAAACATCTACCATCTGCGAGCTATTCCGGCGTGCACTGCCAAAACCGATAGAGTTACATATCCTACTAATATTATAAATGTGACAGTTTGTGAGTATAGATGTATGGATGTATGTTTGTTACTCTTTTACACCAAAACTACTTAAACGTGGGTGAAACCGCGGGGCACAGCTAGTATTGTTATATAGATATTGCAAAAATAACAATTTATACTTCAACTGAATATTACAGCCACATTTGCCGCCATGATTGCCTAGAGGGCCTGTTAGTAAAATAGATTTAATACACTTAGCTTACTCAGTTCCAGTTTCGTCTCAAACCCCGAGCAAATAATATATAGGTACTTTGGTAATTTGTTATCTACAAAATTTTATGTTAATGTTGGCAAAAAAAGTGGTTGGAATTGTATTATAATGCCTCTGTTCGCAGTTCAAACTACGGCGGCTAATCTCAACATCTCTAGTGTGAGCGCTAACATAGATGCACCCTCTATTCCCTCACACTCATAACCAAGAAAAGGCAGCGACTGGGGAGAAAATGATCCCAAATGAGATACAGCCTATACTGTGACTAACTGATAAACGTATTTATATATTTCTAAAAACAGATAATTATAGATAAATTACACCAAAGATATAGTCAAAGTCAAAGTCATAATCATTTATTCGTGCAGTGCATGACGTGGCAGCTACAGAGAAACACTGCCAGAAAACTCAGTAGGAATTCTATTTTAAAATAAAATATACTTAAGATTAATTACAATCATGTGTGTTGACTCAGAACAATTCAATCCCAAGCACTTTGATCACTTATATAATCAGAAATTTTGTAATATGCCCTGCTACACAATTTTGCTTTAATAATTCTTTTAAACTTATTCGTAGATAATTCTCTAATATCATTGGGAAGTTTGTTATAGAAGAAATATATAAAAATTGTCCCGGGTGTGGGTCGAACCCATGACTTTTAGCTTAGCAATAGGGGTCTCTAGCCACTCACCGAATACGCCAGTCAATATAACCTAAATTGGTGAAACAGCCCGCCCAACTTCTTTTGTATAATAATATACCGTGGGAAGTTTCTCAAAAAATGCCAATGGAAATACTGACACGCCATTTGCTGTTAAAGGTAAAAAAGCGAGACCTCACACGGCACTTACTCCGCGAAATTTGATCGATGTAGGTATTTTTAAGCCAATAACAATTTTTATCGGAAGAGCTTCGTATTTTTCGAATATCAGCCGATCATAATAAAGTTACGTGACAGCTGATGTGATTTACTGTTTTTTTATCAAATTGCTATTTTAATGAAGCTGTGAAGTTCCTAATAAATACATGCTATGTTGGCTCTAATGGTTAGAGAACTCAGAGAGATGCCTACAGAGAGCAAATCTTTGATTAATCTATCATTTGTTCAATCAATGATTATTTGTTCTGTGTCTGGGTTTTATTTATCTATGATATGTATGTATTTGGGAATATTTAATTGTGTTTATCAGTTGTCTGGTTGCTATTGTACAGGCTCTGCTAGTTTGGGATCAGATGGCAACGTGTTAGTTGTCTCAAGATGTTGAAATGACTACAACCACGACTGACAGCTATACGTGCCCTCCGATTTCCATTTCTTCAGTGACCGACTCACTTGACCCCAGAATTAGTAGTGTCAGCAGCGTGTCAAACCATACGATACTATTTTCGGGCGACAGCATTAAATGTATTGAGAGTTTCTAGCAAGAAAATCTTTAAAGAACATAACTAAAGTTGGAGTTCACGCCCCTGCGTTGGGTAAGTATGGAAACTTCTCACTCCAACGCTTGATTTTTTCCCAATCGTTATCTTATAGGGATTGACTGGCCTGTCAGTCTAGTCGTTTTAACCCTGCCAAGTCACAAGTTGTGGGTACGATCTCCGCCCTGGAAAAGTCTTTGTTAAATGAGCAAAGTAGAGGCTATACCACGATCAACTATACAATAGCTACTATAAAATAATTAGGTTATATATAGAAACACATCTGTTAAGTATCTGGCTCGTTAAGTTCGAATCGAAATGAGAAAACTTCTACAAACTGGTCTTGCTTCCGCATCATTGAAGGTCGGCCAATCGACGCTGTTGTTCCGATTGTTCCTTTTCTTTTACATTACATTACATACACATAAATATATACGTACTTACAATGAACGGCCTTTCTCATACAGATGTACAAATACATACCTATATAGGATAGCGAACAAAGAGATCCCAACGGATGTAGTCGCGTCTCTCAGCAAAGTTGAACAATAATGCTACCTATATGAATTGGCAGTGGAAGCCAGCCTGTTCCGAATGCTATTTATTTGAGCAACCATTTACAGCTTCATTGATCACTAATACCATCAAACAGACCAAGTAAAAGTTAACAATGCTCCTATTACATTTTTGGATACAGTGGCCTATTTTTTTTTTAATTAGGGTAACTAACTTTCTTCTTACTGGTCCCAAACATGGCAGAGCCTGTACTAAGGCTACCAGACAGTAATAATAATGAAATCATCATTTTTTACCCTACCGTGTCGTGTACAGAAAGCTCAGATGGAATCCTTTGTATTAAATAAATTTATCTTTTCTTTAGTTACATATTTTAAATGTGTGTTTTCTTAACTTAATTTTTCACTGAAACAATCGGATTTTTTTTTATATGTTCTGCTATACAATGCGGCTTTAATTATTCTTAAACATTTTTGTAGACAATTCTCCAATATCCTTGGGAAGTTTGTTATAGAATCTTATACATTGCCTCACAAACGAGTAACTTAACGGGAACATATAATAGCGCGGAGAGTGCACAAACACGGGGGAACTTACCATTTACCTTACTCACATCATCCGATGGGGCAGCAGCGAAAATCACCAACACTATAACGTACTCCAAGGTTTTCAACCCCAAATTCCAGGCTATTTGTAGTCTTTTTTGACTGACACATTCCACGTAGACTTTTTGGCCATACCCGGATTTAAAACACGCTACCGCTAGACCAACAAGGCTCTACATTTGATCCCTTATGTATAAAGATTTAGCTAGTATGCAAACCATTTTAATGTTATTGGAATAGTAATGGTAGTAGAAGTTCTTACATGATTAATACAATTGACTTCGGGTGTAAAGGATATTTTGTAATACAACTCATATAACAACTCTACTCATTCTTGTGTTCCCCAAGATCAAAAGTTAATTTTTATTTCTGTCAACCTCGATGTTTTTTATTTCACATTTATTTCTTTACAAACACAATACATATCGTTAGGACTACTTTTATTTGGAAATAGATGGCACGAACTTTTCCTAATTGTGATTTTATAAGAGGCTTATAACTGATTTTTCGTCTATTTATAGTCATCCTCATTATTTATTTTTACTATTTGGAATTTATGATCAGCGTGAACACCAATTACCAAACACTTCTAGAGACTTCAAAGTTGCTACCTAATTATGTTATCAATGGGGGTACCAGTTGTGGGCGACACATGTGGGCTCAAAGAATAAACATTTAAGGTTAAAGGACCGAAATATGTAGAAATAAAAAGATATTTATTTCGGGGAATCTACTAAAATATTCATATAAAATCACCACACGGAAGTATTTTTTTATTACTTCAATTTTCCTAAGAATATCTTTGATTGTGGATGTTAAGCGCTAACATATACATATGTAATATTCACACATATTATACATATTATACAAAAGAATTGCGTTTGAACACACGTTAGAGAGTTGGCATAAATTTATACGTTGTTTAAATTAAATTTGGTTTTGAAGTATTATCAGTACTTCCTCGCCGTCTGCGGCAATCCTATTATAAAAGCTGGCGACACTTAGCCACAGACATTAAATACGTACTACTTCAAGAATCGATAATCTAATTAAAGATTTGTAACATACGAAGTTCAGGAAGCAACCAAGGTTTTGTTTTCTATATATGCTGGTAATTAAATTTAGGTATATTATTGTTCCTCCATTGACACACATTTTTAATTTATGCTTAGCAAAGGGTATATTCCCTACGATCTTAAAAAAATCTATTGTTCATCCTATATTTAAATCCGGGGACAGAGACCGTGTCAGTAACTACAGGCCCATTTCCATCCTGCCTTCGGTCTCCAAGCTCTTGGAACGCATAATAAACATTAGACTGATCAAATACTTGGAGTCAAATAATCTTCTATCCAATAAACAATACGGTTTTAGAAGTAAAAAATCTACGTGTGATGCGGTCCACGAGCTTGTCGACTATGTGGTAAAAAATGTGGATGCAGGTAAGAAAACCATAGGCATTTTTCTAGACCTATCAAAAGCCTTTGACATGGTCTCTGTTCCACTCTTACTGGACAAACTGGAGAGGCTTGGTGTGCGTGGTTGTCAGTTACAATTGTTAAGTAGTTATCTGCAAAATCGTGCACAATGTGTTAAAATAGATAATGAGTTAAGTGACGAATTACCAGTGAACTACGGCGTGCCCCAGGGTAGTATTCTTGGCCCTACTTTGTGTCTAGTTTACTTAAATGATCTCTGTGAACTAGATCTCAATGAGGGTAAACTGATATCGTACGCAGATGACACCGTACTCCTTTTCTCCGATGATACGTGGGATGCGGTTTTTCAAAGAGCACAATATGGTCTAAATTGTATTAATCACTGGTTGCAATCTAATATTTTGAGTTTAAATTCTAAAAAAACTCAATATATTACATTCTCAATGCGCAACATTAACCCTTCTCCTCAATCTTACTCTTTGTTTGTGCATAAGTGCTGTAATAATCTTACGTGTCAATGTACCGGTTTAACCCATGTTAAAACTATTAAATATCTTGGAGTAATGATCGATGAAAACCTTTCCTTTCGACAACATGTAGAACTTTTAACAACTAGGCTAAGAAAATTAATATTTCTATTTAAAAACCTACGACATGTTGCTGAACCAAAATTAATTAAGCAAGTCTACTTAGCTCTTGCACAAACTACTCTTCAATATTGTATATCCGTCTGGGGAGGTGCATCAAAAACGATTATAGAACCTTTGGAGAGAGCTCAACGAGCTATTCTCAAGGTTAGTACCTTTCGGCCCTTCTTATTTCCCACTTTCTGTCTATATCAGTCATGTCAAGTTCTCACAGTACGTCAGCTCTTTATATTGTATATTATTTTAAAACAACATTCGAATATACACTATGACAAACCGACTGTACAATCTAAACGAAGAAAGGTAGCATTAGTAGAAATACCAATTTTTAAACATGCATATGTGAATAAGCACTATTGTTATCTTGGCCCATATATATATATAATAAAGTCAATAAATTAATATCCATTGACTATCTAAATAAACATCAGTGCAAGTTAAAACTGTTTGAATACATACATACACTCAATTATGAAGAAACTGAAACCTTATTAAAGATCGTTCAGTAACAATAATAAATAACCTCTCTTACACACACACACTCACTCTCGCACACACTTACACAATGAGAGGCTACACACAACACTCACACCAACAATAATTTTAATGGCCACTGATATTTTAATTTAATCTTAAGTTTAATTTATTTTTTATTTAATTATAATATAATTGTAATTTGATTTAATTTTGATTTCATTTAATGTTAATTTAATTTTAGTTTGAATTTGATTTAATTTTGTTAAATTTTATTTTAATTTTTGTAAATCTGAATTTAGTTTAGATTTGACTTGATATTAATTTTAATTTAATCCTATTTTAATTTAATTTAATTCTAAATTTTAATTTTGAAATTATAAATGATGTAAGTAAATTTGAATTGCAATATGTGTCCAAATAGTGTAAATTAGTTTGATACACAAAGAATGAGCGCTCGTGTCTGAAATACAGATAAGTATTTATCTAGTTCAGACACAGCCGCGTCATACGATTGATTGAAAATGCTTAAGTAACCTGGTTTTTGTAAATTCTGTTTGTTGCATAATTTGTGAAATAAATATTATTATTATTATTATTATTTTTTATACATCTGTATATCTCGGCTTGTGCCGGTATCTTAAGGCAGCACGGGCCTAGGCCAAGTGCTACCCCGAAAGAAGAAAGTAGGAAGGAAGTGATGTTTGGTCGGTATTTTGTAGAAACTTACGCACTATCCTACAAGTATTTAATATGGCTGCTTTTTGTAAAGTATAATGAGTATATTGTGGTAAACCTAGTAGTTGTAGCGATTGGTGGAGTTGCTTAGGGACTACGCCTGTAGTAGACATAACTATGGGTACTATGTTCACGTGATTCAGCTTCCAAATACGGCTAATTTCTATTTTTAGGTCAGTATATTTCGATAATTTTTCTGCAATAGTATTTTGTAAGTTATGTGTGTTAGGTACGCCAATGTCTATAATCTGTGCTGTTTTATTAATTTTATCTATAAGGGTTATATCTGGTCTATTGTAGTGAGTAGTTTTATCGGTTAGAATAGCGCGGTCAAAGTAAAGTTTGTAGCTGGCGTTTTCCAACACAGCTTCGGGTTTGTACTTATAGTATGGTTTTGGGGATGTATGAATCAATTTATATTTGTAAGCTAGTTTTTGGTGTATTATATTCGCGAGCTGGTCGTGCCTATGCTTATAGTCAGTTTGAACAATTGCCTTGCATGCACCTGTTATGTGTTGTATCGTTTCGGGACAACTATTGCAACGTCTACAGTTATCAGTAGGTATTTGAGTACGCATGATAAATTTTTGGTAGTTACGCGTTTCTATAACTTGATCTTGTATCCCAAGAATAAATCCTTCTGTCTCCGGAAAGAGCTCACCACGACTTAGCCATGCGTTCGACGCTTCTTTGTCGACATTTGGTTGGCATATATCATGAAGATGTCTTCCATGTAGAGACTTCTGTGACCACTCTTCAAATTTTATCTTATTCTCTGTTAGATTTTCATTGTTCTGTGCTACGGGGCTTTTTAAATTTAAGGGGGTAAACTTACTATCATTTTGTACTATAGACTTAAGCAGGGAGGATGATTCCATTTTGGAGAAAAAGTATTGTCTAATGGTGGAAATTTGTCTATTGTGCAGGTTCGTGATGTCGATAAGGCCTCTGCCGCCTTCCTTTCTTGGTAACGTTAGTCGTTGGATGCATGATCTTGGATGGTGTTTACGGAATTTGGTCATCGTGGTGTTAATAGCGCGTTGGAGAGATTTAAGATCCGTTTGCGACCAGTGAATTATACCAAAAGAATATGTCAATACGGGTATAGCATATGTGTTGATTGCTTTTATAGTATTCCCTGAGTATAATTGTGTTTTCATAATTGTGTTAAGCCTATGTTGAAATTGTTGTTTTAGTTTAAGTTTGGTTTCTTTTTGGTTTATCTGTAATGACTGATGGTATCCTAAATACTTGTAAGTTTCTTTTTCGTCAAGTGGTTCTATTTCTTCTCCTGTCTCAAGAGTGTACTGATGTTGAAATGACTGCCCTAATTTAATTTAATTTATTTTGCATTTATCAATGCCAAATTCCATTTTGATGTCCTTAGTAAAATGTTCTGTCAACTGTGCTAATTCATTTAGTTGTGTCTCATTTTCAGCATAAAGTTTGATGTCGTCCATATACAATAGATGGTTTAAGAAGTTTACCTGATGGTTAACCTGTTCTTCAGTCCCAGTGTACTGCAATGGATACCCTAATGAAGATTTGTTTAACATGTTTTATTATTATTAATTATGGTGACTAAGAACACATGAAAATCTCTGGGAGTTTTATTTCCAATAGTAGATATGTGAGCTCTTTTCATGTGTTATAATGTTATAATTCTTTTTCTAGACTTTGATTTTTGGCCTGTATCTGTGAGTAAATATCTATATGAGTATGTATTTACAAAAGAAAAGTAGTGTGTGTAATATATCAGCTATCTGGTTTCCGTAGTACAAACTCTACTTTGTTGTTTGGAATCAGATGACCGATTCTGAATAACAAATAAATAAAATAAAAAAGGTTTTTATTCACGTAGACTTTAAAAATTAAAAAAGCGCTTGTAAATAGTCAGAACAGGGACAGAATACCACAGGGAACAGATACCACAGGGATCTATTTTAGGACCCTTACTTTTTATTATATACATCAATGACCTGCCCAATGCTACTACTAACCTACTAACACTCTTTGCTGACGACAGTACTGTTACCATTAAGTCTGCAGAAGATCATACCTACATCCAGAATATAAATAATACTCTGGGTTCTATTATAGAATGGCTAGATGCTAACAATTTACGGGCTAACATAAATAAAACAAAACTTATGAACTTTGCACAACGTACACCTACCCATTCTGATATAACTATAAGCTACAGAGGTAAATCAGTGATTGAGGTCGATACTACAAAATTTCTTGGTCTCGCTATTGATAAGAAAATAACATGGAAACCTCATATTGATCAATTAAATAAAAGATTAAATAAGTCTGTATATGCACTTTACGAACTAGCTCAAATTAGTAACGTTAGAACTGTAGTGACTGCATATCATGGAATGGTATCCTCTATTTTAAGATATGGTTTGATTTTTTGGGGGAACTCCACAGACCGAGATCGAATTTTCAAAGCACAGAAAAGATGTTTAAGGGCCATGTTTGGGTTAAAAACCATTGAGAGTTGTGCACCCTTTTTCCGCAAGTATAAAATACTACCACTACCTTGTCTTTATATATATGAAATTGCTGTGTTTGTTAAACTTCATTTATACCTGTATAATGTAGCTTCAGAGAGTAGTAACAGACGGCAACGAGACGAGTATCGTCTTTGTCTTAGAAAATCAAAAACTACTCTGATGCATAAAAGCGTGTTCTATATGGGGCCACTAATATATAACAAACTGCCCAAAGCGTTTAAAGGAAGTAATGACAAGATTTTCAAAAAAGAATTGAAGCAATTTCTTGTGAATAAAAATTATTATAGTGTGACTGAATTCCTAAATGATAAATTTTAAATTGAAAGTAATGCTAATTGTATTTTTGTACCTGTATGATTGTTGTATTTTAGAATCTTATATATTATTTTGACATTTACTTCTATTAACGTGACATTGTTCAATACTATTTGACATTTATTATAATTCTATATCTTATCTGACATTGAAACATTTACTTAATTAATTGATTATATTGTGATCTAATTATATATATATAACTTAAGTTTAATAATTGCACTCGTCGAAATCAATGTAACTTATTCTTGTTTGTTTAAATTTGTATATGAAACAATTTGCATGCCTTAGTTTTTAGGTAGAATACAGCGTTCAAATAAGTTTAATGTGTACCATCCTCTGTAATACCTGTATTGAGCAAATAAAATTGAATTGAATTGAACATGTTTGTAGTAATTCAGTTATTATTTCTAGTTGCATATTACAGATATATAGGTACACGGAATGTTAAAACATTTATACAATTTATTTTATAATAAATAATATCCCAGGATATGATAATATAATACAATATAAATATTCTGTTTGTCATTATGTATTGTCGCTTTTCTTTGGCTGCCATTCCTCATTTTTCTTCATAGACCAATACGGGCAGGATCACTTACATGATACATCACATTTTAACTACTAATACCTGAATGTTGTAAGTAAGTGAACGGATGGACCGACATCAATGAGTTTATTAAAGTGAGTTTGGTGTAAGTTATCTTGCTAAATTATAGTGGCTATACAACATTTCTTTATGATAGTCTTTAATTAATAGTTTATTTTTGAGAATAAGTCATGTCATTTCAATTTTTTGAAGAAATTATTGCCAATTCATGGAACTAAAATCTTACCAATACAATTTCTCTTGTTTAAATTAAATTACCTAGTAACTTGAGAACTGAACTGAATATTTGATATCTTGGCAATAATTAATTCATTGTCAATTATAACCAAGTTAATTGTTTAGTACCCCAAGCTATTGACAGTCGGGTCCGTTAATATTGGATGGGAACATAAATTGCTCATGGCACTGAATAATAATTAAAGTTACTGCAATGGAGAGTTAGCCGCTCTGCTGTTTTATTGGTGAGGATCACGAAAGCATATTTTCTTTTATTCTCACCTTATGTCAGGTTTATGTAAGATTAAATTTCAAGGGTAAGTGTGCCGCGATGAATTTACACGTGTTTTGGTGTGAATTAAGACGTCCAACCTGACGACATAAGGCGGGGAAATAAAGAGGAAAAACGCTTTTATGGGATTTGGCGGGTTGTCTTATTTCCTGAAAAATGGTGAACACGTAGGATTTGCGACACGTCAACATCTAAACGAGTTTTGCTTTAGTTCTCATGTCGACAGCTAAAAGAGATCTTGTAACCTCAAAACTAATTCATAAAATGGGCTTAAGATAGGATAGTCTGTAATAATAGGTTTAAATTAAAGTGGAAATTTTTAAGATCTATTTGTTGCAATCCAATAAATTCAAACTTTTATAGTAAGAAATCCTGAATGCTTATGTATCTATAGAGTTGAGAGGTCTGCCGTACTTATACAAAATCTCTCTATTATTCCATACCTACAGTACGTGTAATAATGAGCACATTCTACATGTAAATCCAACAAAATCAAATAACCGGCTATTACAAGACTACCTTGAAACGTGTGCAAATTTCTCAAACAGCCTATTCAAAGCCTTCCCCCTCGTTACTCGGCTAAAACTTCCCGATTTAAAAATAAGATAGTACCTACCTACCTTTTACCCAAGATTCCAGAGCATACGTGTTATGTATGTATACAGGGCGTTCACTTAGTCGTGTGATTTACTACTGTAATCATACATTGGTACTCCTATGCTATGTGGCTGACGGCATGGAATATCACCACCCCATCCAAACCCGTAAGATAAGATAAATTTATTTGCCTTAAACATGGTCATATAAATACAGGTCTTATAAATTATAATTAGTCACTACATTCTAACCAGATTCTGGTATGCAAATATTAGAAGTCTCGTAGTAGTCGTCCCGAAGGAATATCTATCAGCGTCTCTATACTACTATCACCATCACACTGCGATCGCCAACCTGATGGACACAACTCCATGCCCTCAAAGATTGTAGTAACCAAAAAAAACATAACAAACTTGACTAAAAAAGTCATTATAAACACAAAATGTATATTTATATAAATTAGCGTCTTTAAAAGCTCAGTGTATGTGTTGTTGGACGTTATTAAATAAAATAAAGGCAATTCCTGTACCTCCTATTTGGAAGGTAAACAAAGATATACATAAATATCTAAAGCAAAGCGTACATTAGACCAAATGTCATCCTAACTAGAGATAACTAAAACTTCGCCTCAAGTGTCGAGTTATTTAATTTGTATGTTTTTCACCCACAAACACACACAAGATCCAGTCACATATATTTGCTTCGAGGAAAATTTACTTACATTGTACTAAAAAGAAAAATAAATAAAAATGGCCGAACACTGCCTCTTAAGACACAGGCTTGCCTAGTTTAAGAGACAATGAATATAAGCATAAAATACGCAACGTTTCTGCGAAATTCACAAAATAAATATATCACTTTCTGAAAATAAAGATTATTATTATTTTAACCTATAGGTATCAAATTATATTGCGGCAACATTATTATAGCTTACGTACACGCATTGAAATGTATTCCTGTGTTCCAGAGTCAGCGCTGATAGATTATTACAGCACACAAATTATTCATATCATACAAAGAGATTCTCTCCTCCCTTCTGAAAAGCCGTATTCCTGGGAATATTGAATAGGAACGGGTTTAATAATTATAAAGCATGTACGAGCATGTAAGTATTAGTGACGGCACCAATACGGTCGGTATTATGCAATTTCAGCGAGCTCGACCACAAAGAGACCGCATGTATTCAAAATTTACCTCAAAATAAAATATAAAGGTGTAGTACGACGCAATACGTTCATATGTTTTTGTCTATACAATTCGTTTCAACAGATTTAAAAATTACTTTTTGTAATTACATAACTGTGTACCATACTACTACATAATACCATTGTAGACCAAGATTTAAAACTGAAAGTAATAATAATAAATATTGTTTATTTTCTCCACAAATATTTTAGGATAAAAGTTAGAGAGTAAAGTGTTGTGGAGACTGGGGCCGGTACTAGTTTAACTGTGTGTTACAAGTGTCCAGGCCTCCACCTCGGACAGGTGAGATATTTTCCTTGAATTAAATTTAGACTGTTAACATCTTGAGACATTATTAACACACGGCCATCTAATCCCAAACTTTTAAGACATTATTCACACACGGCCATTTGATCCCAAACTAAGCATAGCTTATGCTATGGCAACCAGATAAGTGATATACTACATATACTACTTTTCTTTTATAAATACATAGTTATAAATAATTACACCCAGACTCAGGACAAACAGACAAGTTCATGCGCGCAAATATCTGTCGTGGGTGGGAATCAAACCCACGACCTGCGGCATGAAAGGCAAAATATCTACCAACCACGCCAGCCGGCACGTCAAAGTAAACACCCACATGAGACAGCTTACAATGGGCGGTCTTATCGCTAGGTGCGAATACTTTCACAATACATCAGTATTTCTTTTTATATTGTCCTTGAGTATTTTTGAATCTATTTTGATCATTGGCTTTTCTATTCGAATGAGTATACATACGTACACATTTGAATATATTGTGTAAGGAGTGGAACAAACAGTTCTAAAAGTCAAGTGCGGTTGATTTAACGCTTTTCGACGCATTTCCTATAGTCATACATAAAATCAAAGTAACTAAAAATTGTGTTTTCAATAAGATAAGCCCGACTTTAAAACTGTTATCGGCTCGATAAAGCTCTTCCAACGCTCACGAATTCCATGTCTATAATTGGCAACCTCAGCAGATATCGTAATTTGGTTTACATTATGTATGTATATAAGTTAGTGGTGAAGTCGTAATTTTCATTTTTAAATTTCAGACTTGTTTAAAATTTATTGTTTAAATTCAAGTGCGGGAATTAATACTTTATAAATCATATTTTCATAGTTAATTATAAAATGTATGATTTAAGAAGTATTCAAAAAGGATTAATTTTTAAGTAATTATATTATATACCAGCTGTGATCCGCGGTTTACCCACGTTAAACTTTATACATTATAGCCTATGTGTTATTCGGATATATAAGCTATACCTATTACTACAAAGTTTCATCAAAATCCATTCAGTAGATTTTGCTTGAAAGAGTAATAAATATCCATACATCCATCCATACTCACAAACTTTCACATTTATTATATTAGTAGTATTTATAATATCATTGTTCGTAACCTAATTCAAAGATTATCAATTCGGTTTAGTATATTATATTTCGCAATTATTCCGTCGTATTGTTAGCCGATTTTTGTAATTCTCCTCTATGGCCCTATATAAATATTGTTCTAATCAGTTACTGTATAGTATCGTATAGAAATATGATTTTTATATAAGTTATAGTTCTTTTTTTGTGATATCTATTAAGTCACGTGCCGAAGTTATATATTTAAATGTTAACATAACTGGTACTTGTAAGTAATCAATGTTCATTCCAAAAATTATACACATGTGAACACATTACCAATACAAAATACTTACCATCTGCTCGATACTAAATGTGTTCGGAGTATAAGATATAATTGGTCCGGTGTCTTCGGCCCGGCCGGAGCGCCAGGTGTTGCATGCTAAGTGAAGGGTTTCCATTATCTACAGTCGTATAGTATATTATAATGTATTCTGGCTAAATCAGTGGTCAGTCTTGACAGATACTGTATAAAAAATAACAGGTAACTAAATTTTTTCAGGCCACCTAAATAGTCATAAGACCTTTTGCGTTACCGTTGACCGGAGTTAGGTATACAAGAACGCTATAATGTATAACTGTAGACCAATTTCTCAATTTGCACACTAATAATATACTGCTTTTGAAAGGTAGGTAATATGCATAATAAAGGATTCGCAATCAGATTCTGTGAGGACTCAATATTATAGCAAACTAAGGCCACCTGTTCCGAAACTAAGCAGAGCTTGTACTATGGACAACAGATAACTGATATACGACATAATATACTACTTTTCTTTTGTAAATACATACTTATATAGAAAATTACACCATGAATCAGGACAAACACAACTTTGACGGTCACCGTAGCCTAGTTGGTAGTGCTCCTGCCTACGAAGCTGGTGGTCCTGGGTTCGAATCCCGGTAAGTGCAAATATTTGTGTGATGAGCACGAACATTTGTTTCTGAGGCATGGATGTTTTCTAGGTATTTAAGTATTTATCTATCTATATAAGTATGTATATCGTCTCCTGGTACCCATAGTACAAGCTTTGCTTAGTTTGGGGCTAGGATGATCTGTGTGACATTGTCCCTAGATATTTATTTATTAAACAGACATGTTCATGCACACAAATATCTGTGCTGGGTGGGAATCAAACCTACGACCTGCAACATGAAAAACAAGTAGCTACCAATCACGCCAACCGACCCGTCAAATCTAATCTCCTTTCTTGTTCTTTGTGCAAAATTGACAGAGCTTATTTTTAAGTGGCTTGAAATTACGCACATAATATTGAAGTCTACTTTCGAACAATGGAATGAAAGTATCAATTCGGTGAACCTACAGTTTTAAGCACTAATAAAATAATAACACCGACTTTAGTGTTCTTTGATGATACAGCTCCACTTTGTGACATCAACCAAAAACAAAGACCAAACACTATGGTCATTTAATCTAGAAATGAACGCGCATTAGTTACCCCTAAAACTTTATGAAGGTTTCTTGGTACGTATTATTCTGTCGTCTTCTTTATAATTGTAAAATATTTTCTCATTAGTTTGTAAATATCTGAAATTTGATTTGCGATCAATCCTGAAGTAAATCTGTTTTAATGGTCTGATAGCGATTTTGTACAACCAATTTTATATTACTTAACTTAAACCCTTTATATATAGGGCTAAACACCTCAGTTTTGTTCTTTATTCTCATTGACACATATGAACAACTAGCTTTGCCCCGCGGTTTTACCCGCGTTAAAAATTTATAAATTATAGCCTATGTGTTAATCCAGGGTGTCCGCTAGCTCCATACCAAACTTAGACGTGAGGAAGAATTTAAGTAATTACAACGTATATTAATATTACGTCTAAATTTTAATTTAGACGTGAGGAAGTAACAAACATACACTCACAAACTATCGCTTTTTTTATATTAGTGTGAAGTGTGATATCGTTTTCTCTAAATTTTTATATATGTACGTCGGTAATTAAAAAAAATATCTCAAAAAATTAATACTGCGTCATTTTTAGATTAAACGAACCACCCCTATACTAAATCTACGATAAAAATTTAGTGACCCCCGAGGAAATCACAGCCTAGAAATCTCCAACGATATTAAGTTGGAGAAAAGTGTGAAAGAAGCGACGACGTACAAAATAGTGTCCGACAAAGTCTGATTAAACAAATTGTCCGCAATATCGGCAGTGGACCAACGCTACTGGCGAGATCACACATACCTTCTGGGCAAAACCAGTTCCATTCTCATCGTAATTATACCGGACGATTTAGAGCAGTATGAGCAGATGGCCGCTCGATTTCAAGTATGTTGCACTGCAAAAATTGATATAATAAATACATTAAGCCTCCTCGGGGTGATTACAAACCGCAAACTGATCTGCCGCGAATTATACTGTTACTAAACTGAAATATCATCTTTGTTTATATTTCAAGAAGAAAAAGTGGTATTAAATAATTGTTAGTTAAATTGCCATGTAATATTTTTGTGCGAAACTTTACTGGCTCATATGCTCGTTGAGCTTTTTTAAAATGTTTTTTTAATCTCCAACTCGAAAGGATGTTATAAGTTTGACGTCGATGTCTGTCTGTGGCATCGTAGCTCTCAAACGGATGAACCGATTTTGATTTAGTTTCTTTTTATTTTTGAAAGGTGAATTAGTCGGCGGTGTTCTTAGCTATATTTGATGAAAATCCATATTAAATATATATTTTAATATGGATATATATCTTGATCTTGACCAGTAGAATACTATACACAATGGCAGACGGGGATTTGAAATTATACAAAAATAAATGCAAAAAGTGTACTTATGTATTTTTACTTGAAAATTGAGAGTGAATAATTTAACTGACAGTAAATCATTTTACCAAACAAATTCTTCTCAATTAAATACCCAGTTTATTAGAATAATAAGTTTGACGAGTTTTAGGACAATAATAATATTGCATATCAAAAAGTATCAATGATAATTATCGTACTAAACGAGTTATGCCCATATAAAAAGAAACTCGGTTACATAGTACACTTATGACAAGAACTAAGTTTAATAACTATTTCCGAGAGATGTCTTATAGCCATGTAGTCTGTTAACGCAAAAATACTTCGCCGTAAGGTCTCATCATTAGGTGGATCTACATCGCAACCGGAGAGGACTGCAGACTTTGTATTGACGGCTTTTCATGCAGTCCAGGGTACCATGGAAACTTATTAACTGCGATCTCGCTACCGCTAAACCTACGATGCAATCTGTAATCTTAACAACGGTAGATGGGTGAGTGAGCTCCTATCCGTATAAATGGTAGATGGTAGGTACAATATAAGCTTTGAAAGACACAAACAATATGTAAAGAAAATCCTATGTCGAAGAATGAATATTCCTGTGTCATCTCCGTGTTGTTTCAACGCAACCCGTCACAATCTTCATTAGCATTCTGTCTCCCTTTTTGTCTGACTTTCCGTCTCCTTTACAATTTTACCGGTACGCCCTGAATATTTCATGCATGTTTTTTTAGGGGCGAAAAGTAGATTACTTGATGAAAAAATTGTAATGTACATATTTGTGTGACCGACTTGTTGTTCTGAATAGGTAATACTATATTAACTTTTTTGCTCGGCGTCTTATTTAGAGAAAGCCTTAAAATTTTCGTAGGCTTGTTGCACGTACAATGACAATGAACTTTAGTTAGCAAAATATGGGACGGTATCTTTTACCTCGTGTACAAACAGCCTATATTTTTTATAAAACGCAATAATAACTTCATAGCAGGCGATTTCTAATCAATCTAAAAAAGAGGTGGGATGATTCTGAATTATACCCTTACAAGCCTAATTGTAACAAAATACTATGTACTTATATATAGTGGCGGCACACCCATAAGCTATATTACTACAAACGTATTTAAGTGAAAGAGTTCAAAACATACATACATCCATATTCCATACTTTCGCATTAATGATATTGGTAGGATATTGTAAACAACTGTGTAACTTACTAATATGTTCAGTAACGTTCAGACAATACCTACATAAGCAGGGTAAGGACCACTTCTCCGTGTCTGTAACATGGGAATATGATTCTGATTCATATCTTACTTAAGTCTGTTTTTGTATAAAAACTAATTAAATATAAATATCTTGGGGCATCTGATGACAAACAAGGCAAAGCCTGAACTATGGCAATCAGACAACTGATAAACTTACATATATATTTCGAAAGAAAACGTAAAGAAAATAATTGTTTTTCACACAAAGATTTGTCCCGGGTGCGAACCCATGACCTTGGTTAATTATAACAAGGCTTAAATGTAATCAAAATGTCAATATTTATTGTGCCACGTGAAACTGATAATGGGCTCATGAATGTAAATATTCAGGCAATCCTAAAAATTGGACCCCTCCAGCAACCCTCAAATGGATAGGATGCTCATTCTTATAGTGTGACTTATCATTATAGGTCCCATAAGACCCAGTGGTCACATGCCCATACAAAAATTACACTGTAAACATCATGTTAAAAAATTGCAATTTAAAGTGTCGTTCTAATAAATGAGTTCCGGGATCCAAGACCATCGAAGTCAGTTCTCAATATCTGCGGTATATACCTACAGTGTATAGTACTCGTAATCACAAATTATATTTAACTTATAGGAAAATATAATTTCAGTAGAAATAATGTACAATGACTGTTAGTTCATCACTAATGACTGTTTTCCAAGTTAATGATACTTACTTAGGTAGTAATCCACCACATGAATAATACGTGTAGGTTGAACCCACCCATTATTAAGTAATTTCAATGACAGTGGGAGCGAAAACCAGGATTGTCATACCAATAGGAATATAACCATTAGCCTATCAAGGACTGAAAGGCTTAATTCACTGATCTAACGTAAGCGGTGACATTAACGTCGCAAGCTGTCACTGTCCGTTGGGCCTCTACCTAATGAGTTGAGGTAAAAAAATGATTTAATATTTTTGTTGTAGGTAAAAGCGAGGCAAGCTGAAGAGAATAACATAATGATTGAGCCACATGAGGACCGGTCCGGCGAATTAAAACTAGCACCCGGCCACAGGTACAGACATAATAAGATGATTAATGCACATATCGCAAGACTTGCGAAGAATCAAAATCATCTGGAAGCGATGCATAGGGGTCTTGTGATTGAAGTCCTCAATATCCAACGCCGCCTTGAGCGAGTCGAAAAACCCAACTGGAACCTCCTCTCAGCTAAAGTTGAATTGTTGGAACTCGATAGCAAAACTATACACAGCCAATTGGACAACCATACACAAAAAGTATCAGACTTCGATAAAGTTCACGCCTCCATCCTCGAACTCCGCGAAGACGTCGAGAGTATCGAGAACAAAGCTGACAAAACTATCCCCGAATTCCGAAAGGAGATATCCAAGTTGGACGTTAATTTTGCACAAGTAAGTCACTATTATATTACTTATCTTGTCTCTTTGTTGTACACCTTTGATATTCCTTTGATACTCTTTGATACTCTGACCGTACCGATATTGTTTAGTTACTTTAGGCGAGTAATTCTAGGATGATTTATCATTGATATAAGATTGAAAATAGCATTATGTTAGTATCAAAGACATATTGTGCATATTTGGAATGTGCATATGAAGGATGATTTGTGTGGCATTGTCCTGTCTTGTCCAGATATTATTATATATTATTATTTAACCTAAATAATACTTAGCTTTTAAAAACCAAACTACTATAAAAAAAAGTATTTGAATTTAATTCGTTTATAAAATATCTAAACAGAAAGGTAACATTAATAACAATAGTTTTATTTCTGAACTCCCTCATGATTTACGCGCACCAAATTACGTGATTTAACATTTTCAGTAGAGTTTCACGAGTATAATTTTACTATAATTATGCTAAATGCACCAGATATTTTCAGTTACTAATGGTTTAAAACCGCAACCCTCTAGAGAACTTAATACTGACCTGTAAATATGGAATACCAATACCTATTTAATTTATATTATTAAAATGGATTGGGATATTTACTAAAAATAGATTCGTAGTATATTGAATAATAATGGATTCCGACCGACGTACGATTACTAATCCTATTCGCAATATATAATGCGCTTTAGATATTTCTTCACACGCATCCACGCGGAGAAGTATCTATCGATATATAAGGTCATAGGCGTCGGCAAGTAAGTAGAGCCGTCAATTGTAGACGGTTCATATGGGTATCATTCAGACTTTGCTTGACAGAAAAATCCAAACCAAGAAAAACGAAAAGTTGATTAAGATCTCTTTCTAGAGAGCTCCACGTCGAATTAAATGGGCCAGGCAGGTCGAGTCTGCCTTCGCCGTACTGGGGTCGTCCCGTTCATAACCGTGATACATTTTTTTTATATTTATTACTACTCAAAGAGCTCTTAAGACCGCAAGGCTTAAATAAAGAAGTTGTTGATAGTCAGATTCCAAATAAAGGAACTATTAGAAGGTTACGCATAGATAAGCACCTAGTGAGATGTGAGATATAATACAGTTGATCACGGTCCATCAAACACGGTACCATCTCGATTACGGGTGCGTACTACCTAAATAGTAGCCGCGTTAAATTTGACTAACAGTCAACTTTAGAATAGACACAAGGGGTTAAGAGCATTATCTATTTGTGCAGCTGAACGCGCAGTCCTCTTACTTGAAGGAAGACCAAGAGAACTTGAGGCAGTCGGTGAAGGCGATCGCAGTGAGCGTGAGCAATGCTATTGACCGCGCGGAAATGGACCGTCTGCAGATGAAGAAGATCAATGACTCCGTCAGCGAGCTTTCAGATAGGTCCCGCCAGCACTTCTACCGCCTCAATGATCATATCCTGAAGGTATGTTACTGAGTTTATTTATCACCAATTATATCTTTAAGATTCCGTTGGGTTAATGTAACTGTATTATTCGTATGGGTATTTTACGAGAGTATATTGGTCATTTCGTTTTTATTTTTTATTATACATATATACATTTCATCGACTGTATCCTCTTGAAAAAGTACAAACTAATAATAATCCATTTAAATAAATTAAATATATAAGAGATTTTCTAACCTGATGTACACTTTTACCTAGCGTTAGTAGGTAATAAATTCCCGGGTTCAAATCCTGAATACCTCAAAAAATGTTAATGGAATTTTTCGGGCAAGTGAAACATCAGTAGTAGCTACGAAGCTGCAAATTGGCGGTATTCGCTCTTGCCTTGGAGACGATGTAAAACTGTCTCCTCACACTCCTGCATTCTAATATGACCTGCATAGTTTGCTTGTCTCTATTGAGATTGTTGCAATACGGCCAGGATTATATCATGGTTTATATGTAATCATAACAATGGAACGGCGAAAACTAATTAGGTTTGTTCGCATTAGTTAACATGTGGCTGACAAAGGGTTTCAGGTTTACTAGTATCCATCCTCCAAACTGGTTGTTGAGATCTGTTATTGAAAAACATAACGAGAATAAAAGCTGTGAATCTTATTTTCACTTTAATAGATTTTCCGTATTTGAACACCTGGTTAATCTAAGTTGCTGGCTCTAATTTTATTGCGCAAAGCTTACATAAGTTAGAAAAGGCGGTGTTTAATCCAGCTTTAAATATCAAATTGACAAAGTGGAAATTCAATAATGTATTTGTAGTTTCGTGTCAGTCGCGTGTCCACAGGCAACTCAGATTACTCCAGTTAGGAGAAAATATCTGAGGTAATCTGAGTGGCTCATTGTAACGCGACCGACTTGCTTTAGGTTCTAGAAACTATAACTAAAGGAGCGTCCTTTAATGCTACTCCTGATTAAATTGTATGTCTTCTTTGTTGAATTCTAATCATGCCAGCCAAACTCATAAGCGACTGACTAATCATCAGCGCGAAATACATTATAATGCAGTGAGAGATTCGTGCACTATCAGTACCTGCACTCTCATAACGCTTGGTAGACTGAGAAGACCCATGGAGAAATTCAGCCCCATGATCAAAGGATTTGCGTGCTCTCTGACATATGATGCAAACTTCTTAATTATGGATTCCTACTGACCGTTTTTCTTGCCCGAAAATCTCAGTGGTACTTAATTTTTTTTCTGACCCGGAAATATCCACGATCTATAGGTAATTGGCTGATGATATAACCGCTAGATTAAAGAAACAGTCGAAATATAATAAAAGTATGTGTAATGTGAACGTTTGTTACAGAGCGAAGCTAACACTCTCATCTTGAACCAAACTGACGCCATACCTCTGCCCGAACTAATGGGAGAAGTGAAGGAACTTCAACCGGTGCAGCGCGAATATGAAGATCTCGTCAACCAGCTTCCTCGGGACTGCTCATGCATCTCAGGCCCCGCGGGCGTGTACCTAATCCATCCTGGCGCTGAACCATTCGACACGTGGTGCAACAATGGAAGTACCTTGCTGCAGCGCCGATTCAACGGATCCGTTGAATTCAATAGAAAATTCGTCGAATACGTCCACGGGTTTGGCGATCCCGCCTCCGAATACTGGTTAGGCCTTGAAACCATGCACCTGCTCACCGCTAGTAACTGCACTTCTATGACGATTGACATGACAGATATTTATGGCAGCCAGTGGTATGCGGAGTACGACCACTTCTTTGTCGGCAGCGGAGATTCTGGTTACGTGTTGGAAGTAGGTGGTTTCAAGGGCAACGCGAGCGATGCGTTTGAATACCAGAACCATATGGAGTTCTCAGCCATCGACCTCGACCGGGATATCTCGAACACACACTGCGCTGGCAACTATGAGGGCGGCTGGTGGTTCTCGCATTGCCAGCATGTGAACATAAACGGCAAGTACACTCTGGGGCTGACATGGTTCGACGCCGCCAGAAATGAGTGGATCGCTGTCGCCTCCACCGAGATGCGCTTGAACCACAAACCTGGTTGTGTTTAAATTCCCACTTCGTCGAAATAATTCACTATAGAATACCAACGACGATTCATAGATGTAATTTAATATAAAATGTTAATTCACTATTCAATCATATACCAAAGATATCACTATAAGCGAGGGTACAATACTTGACTAGAATGAATTGATGGAATTAAAGATTAATTAGGTTTCATACTTAGAATTACAGTATTATTTATCTGCATTAACATATGAAATACTGATTTACCTTCAGTACGTATGGAACATCTGCAATTTCGAACTTTATACATTCCATGAATAACATAATTATCATATTGTTTTGTGACTTTGATACTTAAGGAACAGCTATTAAATATAAGTATCGTACTTGCCACATTAGATTTAAATGCGGCTAATATAAGTGTTCGGTTACTTATTACTTGTTAATTTAATTTCGTTTCAACTTTTGTGCCTAGTACTTATAGACATGAATTAAAAATCGATACTGTAAACGAGATAACCTAGAACACTTACTTAAATGCAGCGCTATATTGATGACGTGCAAAGTGACTAGCTGAAGTCGAAAATCTTTTTGCTGCTTAAGTAATTTCCGGATCTCACATACTGTATGTATTGTTACGAACAATTAAGGGTAAACGAAGAAACTATTCTGAAAAGACTTTGTTATTTTTAACTTTATTTACGTATATTTGTTTAACTTGTGTATAGTCAGTATAAACGTTATGTACATAATATTACTTAGGCAGGAGTTGCCATATTTTGTTTCGTATATGGATAAAGGCTTTAGTCAAGTAAATGTAAATGGTAGGTAGATTTATATCTAAATGTTAGTAGGTAAGAATATTTTAGGCATAAAATGCTGTGACGGTCTGTGGCTCAAAAATAGTTTACAGTCAGTAGGCGATGCTAAATATATAATAATGAATTTGGCTAGAACTGCGATATTTTAGAATCATGAATAAGAGATTCTATGTAAAAAATGTGAAAATTCAGCAAGTGCAGCTTGCACTACTAAACAGCACCTTTGTAGACAGGCATATCTTGCTACGCAGACGCATTTCCAGCTCGGCTATGAAAAGAATTAAAGCTTTTAATATTGTTAAGGTAAATACTAAACTCTAGTTCATGATTCCAAATTATTGTTGAAGTTTTATAAAAAAACGTTACGGATTTAGGTATTCAATAAACTATACGCTTGAACTTGTATAATTTCGCCTAGATTTATTAAATATGTTCTATTAATTTATTCGAAACCTTTGAAAACTTACTTTTAGTTTTATTACAGAAATATAATGTTGTCTCGGCGATTAATAAAGGACTATACTAAAAAGTTGGCAAGTTTATTCTTAATCGGAAATTCAAATTGGCATAATTTACTTATTTATTTATTGTAATTTTCTTATCGAAATGAATTTTTAAAGATTAGAAATTCACTTCTCTTGTGCGAAAATTTTCGTTTTTTATTACTTTTTTTGTACAATTACATTACCGTAAACTGGAAATTTATTTTTTTGTTTTGCGTTTAGCTACTCGATATTACACTCCAGGAAATCTAATGGTCATTCAAATTATTATAATATGTTTCGACGGATGATTTATTTTTATTTGAACTTTATTGTGAATTTTGGTCATTTCCATAATAATCTGAGAAATAAGTATTCATATAAAAACCCCATAACAAGTACATATAATCGATTGAATTCATATGAAATTGTAACCACGTATTCTAGTTATACTACATACCAATAAAACTTGAACCAAATAAATAAATTTAAAAAAGGGAAGTATTTTTTATTTCCGATCCCCATATCCTCAAGTCTCCAGTAGTGTTGGTATGACACTAAAAATAGGACTCAGGATCAGGCACCCTACCCCTTATGCCTTGCGATTGTCGAATTTTAATGTATATTCATATCAGCCGAATGGCGTCCACAGCATCAACAGACAAAGGGCAACAAAGGGCCCGTTGCCACCCTCGTTGTTTGACATTGTCTCTTATAACATGCAAAGAGCTCTGACTACACACGGCTAGATATCAAGCTATATGCCAATATAAGCTGACCTGTCTGTGTACGGAAATCTTATGCAACGCGAGATCAGCTTATACTGGAAATGTATAGCTTGATGTGTAGCCGTGTGTACAATACATGATATTCTGCAATATAATGATCTCCAATTATCTAGACGTAAATTAAAATACCTAATTTTTAGTAGATCACGTAATGAAGAAGGTTATTTGGTAAGTCTCACTGAAGATTTCGGCTATTTACTAGACGGCTTTAATTCTCGCTGGCCTCGACTGTTCGGTGCAGCAGTGAGAAGCCGACTAGTAGCCGGGCTGTTTGGTTTAATAGATTGTACACAGGCCACTGTAAATACAATACATATGGTAATGTTTTAAACTATATTGACAGCTTTTTAATTGAGCTATTTTCTCTATGGTAAAATACAGAATATGTTATATTTCAAAATAGAAACAACGTAAATAAATAACTGATCAACGTGATTAACGGTATTTATAAATGAATGTGAAGGATTCAAGGATAAGGTTAAAAATATAATTTAGTTTACTTGTTATTGCCAATCCGTATACACTTGTCGCTCTAAAACCATGTGGTAAGTGTTTTTTTATTTATTTTATTTTATTTATCGAGAAAACTTACAGCTAATTTACAAATAGAACAAGGCATAGTAACAGAAGGCCAATTAAAAGTTTTCACTTATATGCAAAGGTTTAGTTTTAGGATTCTTGGTAGACATATATAGTTACTAAAATTTATAAAATGTGTTTGCTAAAGATGTACACAAAAATATAAATCTAATCAATGAATTCATTAAGTATTGAAAAAGTCCTCACTAAGTGTTTTCCGAAGGAATAAAGGTTCAAGCTTCCGACAAGTCATGTTAAAGGTTTTGCTCGCTCTCACCATATAATTTTTCTGCCTATACTCGGGTTGATAAACATATTGGGTTATAAATTAGGGCTTTTACATAATATTAATATAATAATATTACCATAAAGGATTGGATGAAGCAAACATCCAAACAATTTTTTGACTTTGGCCCTCTCTATCATGGCCATTTGGTAGTAAAGGCGGTCAAAGGCCGTAATTCCTCCAAGGCCCTATGTTTGCATCATCGACGAAAAGTTCTCTTCGTACCTAAATGGGACTAGAGGGCCACGTTCGCTTATTAACGTAGAGTGAGAGTGCACAAAACTTCCCAAAAAAAATTATTCATTCTTGTTCGAGCCGTTTTGCCGTAAGTCGCCTTGTGTTATCGTATTTTAGTGAAATAAACGTTGTAAAATACGAAGAACCAACGATAATGATTGTGCAGCATAGCTGGCGTCACTCTTTATAAAAACTGCAATGTCGGGCCTCCTCCTCATATATAATTATAGTTAAAATATATTTATATACATTCTCTGACCAAATTGGAGATGTTCTCAAGAAAGGGCAGGTCAGAAGTACCCTAAACCGGCGAGCATGTATGAAGAATATAATGACAGTAATCGAGGCAAAAGAAGTATGCAAAGATCGTGACAAATGGAAATCCGTTGTCTCTGCCTACCCCTCTAGGAAACAGGAGTGAGTCTATGTATGTATGTAAAATATATCGAGTACCACAAATACAAAAAAATAACATACACTGGAATTGATGATATATTTCTATTAAAGTCTGTTAAAAACTTTAACGTTGTGACGCCTTTTATCAATCTTCTGTCTCGCAGCTGTTGATGTCTTCAAGTGTATCTTCATTTGATTCGTTTACACGTTGACCAACGTAAGATGAATTATAATGGATGAATGGGTACGTTGTTGTAGCGTTCGTCTGAACATTAATAAGCGCCACTGTGCGCGTATTTCGTCGTCGTAATTCTTTATACATATATAACTTGTACTCATGGTAATGACCATTGTAAATATAATCTCTTATATCATAAATTGTTCCGTTCAATCTAGACAGCACCCTGTCTATCGGCAAATCATTCATCTCTTCTTCATCCGGTATGATGTGTTGATCCGGTAACCAGACTCGGGTCAGTTTGAACCAATTGATCAAAATCGATGCTCTTGTAATTCGAAACAGATCCGTCAGATTGGCCCGAGCTATTGATTCCAGTAGATCAATGTTCATAGCCAGCCAACTGCAATACAAGAAAACAAGAAAATATTCTCTGTATATATATTTTTTTTTGGTACATTAACTTTTTGAGAGCTTACTAGGTTAGGAGCCTGTGTGACGGATATATTATTATGTGGACGTCTTTCGGCTGATATGATGATGATGATATATTATTAATAAAAACAAATTCCTCCTACACGATTCTTAACCAAGGCGGCTCTCAAAGAAGGCTAGCCACCTGCGTGGGACTTAATCTTTTACACGAGTATGTACGCAAACACGTTCACACGTACACTCTCGTCTCATTTTGTAACGAAACAGGCTAACCAACGCCACCGGAGAGAATTCAGGCTTTTGATCGGAGAATTAACGTGCTCTCCTAGGCCAACCTTTGATTTGACTTCGGGCTGCTTGCAGAAGTTGTGGCTTAAACCGGACACTCGTGCTAATAAATCAAATCTGGGTTTGTAAACGCCACCATACTCGTATATCAGTGAGATAGTTTTACCGATATAGCCAGTAAATTAGGCGCAGGCGCTTATAGCCAGTTGTACTCACTGGTACGTCAATATTTAATGGGTATAGCTCCTAGGAACGCGGTCAGTTTATAGATGGGTAGCCGCCAAAGTGATTTAATTTCCGAGCGTCTCCGTGTTTCAGAGGGTACGTTAAGTTTCAGGTCCCAGTTCTCGTTAGACAACCGTCGATAAGCTATGGTAGAGGCCCATTAGGCGGCTTGAACAACTCTGACACTAGTGTAACCACTTCCCATACAATAAAAGATACAAATAAACTAAATTAGCTTAAAGCATATCTTTATGGTTTTAAACTTTTCATGAAATGACAAAGATTATTATTAATTAAGCTAATTGTTATTGTGAATTATGAAAAAAGATTTACTACATCGTGTAGCGCAGAGGTTAGGGCCTTGATACTACTACAGCGCCCACGTGTTTTGGGTTTGATCCTCGAACAGGACAACTATTTGTGTGACCCATATCTAGAATCAGATGTTCTGCGTGCTTTGTGTCCGTGAATATCCTTGTGAATATCTTTGTGCCCATGTTTATAAAGATTCGGCGATACTTCCATTTTAGTAGCACCGGCGTTGTCTTTTTATACAAAAGAGGGCAACCATATCTGCCGAAGCATGCACTACCAAGTTAAAAAAATTATAGTACGGGTCGAACGTTTTCAAAACAGATTTCCGTTAGTACGCTGGAGCTGTAGAGGATGCAAGTTGTTTCCCGCCAGAGGATTACATTTACTATAGGTATCCCAGTTACAAGATCCTCTATGAGTAATCATTCCTGTGGGTAAGTAGGTAAGTAACTCTTTATTGTACACTAATGACACACTCATATAATAAAATTAGCATATTAAATAATAATATCAGAATGTGGTGTAAGGATTGTACAGTGCGGGATAGGACTGACGTGGAATTTAGGAAAGATATCAGACTAAATAAAAAAATACACAAATATAATTCAGTAATCAAAAGCTCATAAAAAGTCGTCTGATAATCTCCCTAGATTGGAAGTTCTTGGCGGGGATATCTAATAAAGTATTGTTGCTCTGCCCCGTTCTCGCAATACGACTGTGCCTATAGAAAATCAATGGCTTCACTACAAGTGACGTCAAATGTTATTATAGCGCGTTGAACATACTTGAAACTTCATTCGACCGCAAATAAAAACATTACTTTTTAGACTAAATTTAGAAAAATTCTGATTGGTACTGAAAATAAAAGAAAGTTAGTTCCCACTCTATTGAGGGCTAATTCTTAGTTCGTTCTCTGTGCCGTAAACATGTAGGTACCCAAACGTTTATACTTACATAGCCATGGGTTATATTTATATAGCAACTTAAATATTGTGTTATCTTTGTGTAATGAAAATCATGCAAAAATCCTTTTTTTTTCGGATTATTCATCATGAAAATGATTTTGAACTATTGAAGACAATGAAATAGCCGATACCAATAACGTTTTCGGGACCATACCTCTACGATGTACTAGGACTTGAGTAATATGTTTAAACTTAGTGCACCTGATAGATCACCCTCAGAACGACTGGTAGAAAATGGCGTCGGCATTAAGTCCGCCTGTGTACATACCTTTGTAGAAAAGTTTCAAACAATAAATAATCCTTAAACAGGAGGTATCTACTTAGGTGTTGTCAAGAGTTTAGTTAAAAAAAACTAACGGTTGGTAAAAATGGATGCTGGTGTAAATCAGTGGCAGATCGTAGGGATATCCGCAGCCGTATCCCCAGGACAGCAGCCCAGCGAGGTGGCCGTCTATGACAAGCGGCGCCCCCGGAACCGCCATGCAGTCGCCCACGGGGTCAGCTTCGCGGGCCACGCCCAAGCATAACATGCCAGGCAAGATCTCGACGTCATTCTGTTCACATTAAACATTATACAGTCACTACTCGTATTTTCGAAATAGTGTTACTGGACGAATTTCGGTTACAGATTAAGCAACAACACATGATGCACTCTACTCAGAGTGCATGGGAAGGACTGGCATGGGGGCAAAACAGATAGCATGTAATTCCACCAAATTCCAGACTGACAGTAATACTGCTTTTTTCGCAAATATTAATCTCTATAATACGTTTCTAACTGTGACTAGTTCTTTGAATATGTTTAATTAACATGATAAACACGCATGCTCAACGCACATCACTGGATCATCACAACTTTCGAATCAAATTCTAGGCAAAATGGGTTTTAATTTGATATTTGTGTTTACGAACTATTTATTTGACAAACATCCATTCGTATAACCTACTGGTAAGCGTTCTCTCTGATGAGTTTAAGTGACCATACTCATACATAGGATCATATGATTAATATTACAAAGACATCCTGGAAGGTGAAGGTTATCTCGCAGTTGAAATGTAAAGTTCAATACAGCGTATCTTGAGAAGGATGAAGTGGTTCAAAATTAAGAATCCATCACTCCTGGAGATATTTTTGTGAAGCTACTGATTGATAGATAATTTGGCACCATACTGAAAGCATATCTTATTTAATAAAAAATATTTATCACAGTATTTATTTTAGATTATATTGATTTTAGGTATTAGGTATATATTTAATTTGATTTTATATTTAGTTGTCTTAGCAATTATTAGGTTTTAGGAACAACACTTCATTTATAATTTGAATGTAATTAATTCATTAATTCAATATATTTTTTCTACTTTTATCAAAGTTGAATTTCAAAGAACATAGATAAATAAAATATTTGACATACCATCAGAGTTTCAAAATATCACGTATCATCTTAGATAGTTCCTCTTCTTGGGTAAAATTATTGTAACTTTCGTTGGTGCTCAAATTATTTAAAATAAAATACAAGTAGTACAAATTATTATTCGAATCAGTTAAGCAGTTTTTAAGTTTGTCCATTACAAACATACATAAAAATATCTTATTTGTTTTGTTCATCATATTAGTATAGATTAACAAAATAAAATGAATTTAAATATATGCAGCCTCAGTAGTACCTCAGGGTCTTTCCTCACCGGTTAAACACATATGTAGGTGCGGGGTTGGGCTATAGGTCACCGCAATATCTATTTTAAATTTTATTCGTCCCCATGCTTTGCATGACTTGATAAGCTGTCGGTCACATTTGCAATCATAGGATAACAATGGATAACACATGACAGAGCCCGACTGGGCGGCTTGAACATTTCTGACACCAGGTTAATCATCTCTCATCATGATGATGTTGATAGATGATTTGTGGACTTTTGTCCATTGGAAATCTTTCAGCTGATATGATGATATCAGCCGTAAGATTTCTAAAGAGCTCTAAAGATCTCCATAATTACACCACAGGCTTCCTGCGACCCTGTGACCTGTGATCCAAAGATAATCCTTAGTTCCATATGAAAATAGTTCAATACATCAATTTCAAAGTATATGTATTAATTTTTGAAAAGATTTCTTATATTATATGTAACTTTTTTATTTCAAAGGAGATACATGTAAAAAAATCTTTTTTCCGCATTTCGTGTAGGTGCTGCTAGTCCACATAGATATTTTGTATCTGTTCATGAGTATGGTTATGACACTGTAGTGATTTAAAACAGATGCGAAAAAAGTTATCAAAAGGCTGAGAACTGCCCGGTACTCCAACATCCCCTACCCCCTAGGAGATTAACATCTAGTAGTAAGTATGTTAACTTTAACTGGAACATATTTGTCAAAAGTTATCCAAGTGGGTTTAAGAGAGGTAGGGCATAGCGTTCATTCACTCAAAGAGCAGCCCGTCTGGGGAAGTATCTCCACCTTACAGAGGACATTCCTTAATAATAACAACATTTAAAATTGAGTTGTTGTTGTGTTGTGTTAAATGTTGTGTTTCCGAAGTGTGAGTAAGGTCGCCTGAGCTCATTGGGGGGAGGGGGGGGAGGGTCAGCAATACTTGTTTGCTGACTTTTAAAGGCCGGCAACGCACCCGCGACAGCTCTGGTGTTGCGAGTGTCCATGGGCGGCAGTGATCACTTACCATCAGGTTTAACCCACTTGCTCGTTTGTCGCCCTCTGATTGAACTTAGCAAAAAGAGAACACAAAAAAGACCAACAGTGGCATTCCTTTGTAATGTGAATAAAAGTGTTAAATACTGACCCAGAGGCGTCCGTCCGATAACTACCATTCATCCGAATAAAATAAAAAATCAAAGGATGAAAATACTTTGCATAATATCAAACAATTCTTCAACTATTAAATGTAAGAAAGCGTAATAATTTGTAAATTAATATATAATTAATAATTAATTAATTTGTAAATTGTTATAAATTAATTTATAATTAAAAAGTAAATGAAATATAGCAGCTAAATTTACGACGCTTATAACTAAGCTATAGAGCGTCGAGGGGATTCGCATCGTCAGGAGGTAAAGTGCCCAGAAGGCTGGCCGCAATGCTTATTCTTTGACCAAAAAAACCAGCTCTCTGGTCTCGGGAAGCGGCGATCAATGCCTTGTGTCCATCTTTAATTATAACGGACACTAAAGTACATCCACACAAACAACTATTTAAGGGTCACACAAATAATTGTCCTGTGCGAGTTAAACCCGGGACACGAACGCGCAGTGATAGAATCAAGGCGCCGCTTGCAGTCAAACCTGGAATCTCTCGAATTTTGCACTCATTTTATCTCGACATTAATATATAAATAACTTAACCGTTAGAAAACCACCCTCTCCAAGTTCATTTTCGACATCATTTTTGAAAAGAACTGCTACTCTTACACTACTGGACCGATATATGCCAAACATAGAAATACCGCAAGAAAATTGGCTTTCAAATGAAAAACCCGCATCGAAATCGGTCCGCCGTGTCCGCGTTTGTGAGTTATGATGCCACAGATATACACACATACAGACATCGACGTCAAACCTTTAACACCCCTATATGGCGTTGGTCGTAGTCGAATATAAGAGTATAAGCGATGCGACGTCATAAACACAACGGCCGCTCTCAGAATGACTTCCTCTACGTCCACCTTGATATTGAGGTGGACGTTTAGGACGTTATTATGTCACTGTCTTGTGTCAGCTACATAGATGGCAAAAGTCAGTACTGAAATAGACTGCTTATTATATCATGATACTGAACCGAAATAATATATTTGTGATTAATGGAGTAAATTAAAGTATAACGCCATTGTATGTAGGTAAAGATCTGCTTTGACTACAGATGAAAAAACCTATTTTTATTGAAGTTTTTTTTTTATTAACTCCCTCGCAGAATAAATCGAGTTCAGTTATTTGTAGTAAATTATTAAATAGAACATTGAGCGAGATAATATTATTACATTATTTAAATTCAAACTTGAAGTGCTCGTGGACCAAACAGATTTAGGAATCATTAACACAAATTTTAACATAAACTTAATCCTAAGTGACTTTGATGTATAAATAAACTACGAGCCTCTGTGTATGCCGTAATTAGTAACATAATAAGTAAACTAGAGCACTGTACTGTTACTAGTTTAATGAATGGCTCAGTGATATATACAAAGCCTCTGCTTTTGATTTTTATTTAGAGGCAACATGTCACTCGGAATTATTTTTTGTAGACCTTCGGTAAAAAGTTAAAATCAAAGTTTTTTGAAGTTATACTTCTTTTGGCGCGATGGAGAAAAATGATGAGCGTGAATTTTTACGATGCGCGCGCACACCGACACCAAAAAATTTAACAGCATGAAGTTAGTTCTAGGTGGTATGAGAGTGAATTTTTACTTTTACGAATTTTTAATTTTTATTTTTATAACAGCATGACGTTAGTTCTAGGTGGTATGAAAATTGATAACTATGTTCAAGTTGTATAATAAGAAGTATAACTTCTAACGCGTGGACATAAGTACACACAAGTTTTTTTTTTTATTATGGTTACGTTCAGAGACTAATCCGACTCGCAGATAATGACTTTGACGGCTAATCACACTAATATTATAAAGCTGAAAGTTTGTTAGTGTGTATGATTGTTGCTTCTTCACGTCTAAACGGCTGGAGCGATTTTGGTATTAACACATAGGCTATATAATTTATAAAGTTTAACGCGGATAAAACCCAGGGCACAGCTAGTAGGCAAATAAATGCTACTAAATGGCGGTGTGCGTGTCGACCGCACGGTAACCACGAAATGAAGACAAGAAAGCCATGCAAAGATTTTGTAATAATTTGTAAAAGTTGATTCCCAACCGGGATAGCCATGGGATTTAAGTCTTACCTATAGCGCCTAAAATATTTTCCTAAGATTGTTCTGTATGTTACATACAAAAAAATTATATGTCCTGTCCTGTCCTGTCCTATATATTCAATTCTATTCCATTCCAATCCACTCTACTCCACGCCTAATATGACTTACAGGTATGCACAACGTACGCAGACGAAGCACTAATTACATTGCCTTGACCATTATTCAATCGTGATTGATTAATTAATTAAAAGTAAGCGAATTACATTAAATACGAAATTAGCGTTATGTTATGTTGTCACTTTTTAGGGTTCCGTAGCCAAATAGCAAAAACGGACCCCTTATAGATTTGTCATGTCTGTCTATCGGTCTGTCTGTCCGTCCGTATGTCACAGCCATTTTTTTCGGAAACTATAAGATCTGTACTGTTGAAACTTGGTAAGTAGATGTATTATGTGAACCGCATTACGATGTTTACACAAAAATAAAAAAATTATAATAATTTTGGGAGTCCCCCATACATAAAACTGAAACTCAAAGATTTTTTTTCATCGTACTCATACATGTGGGGTATCTATGGATAGGTCTTCAAAAATGATATTGAGGTTCCTAAAATCATTTATTTCTAAACTGAATAGTTTGCGCGAGAGACACTTCCAAAGTCGAAAAATTAGTGCCCCCCCTGTAACTTCTAAATGAGAGAATAATAAAACTAAAAAAATATATGATGTACATTACTATGTAAACTAACAACGAAGATTGGTTTGAACGAAATCTAGTAAGTAGTTATTTTTTTATGCGTGATAAATCGTAAACCGCAAATTACCTTTCATTTAATCAACTAAAATACTTGCTGCTTCAACCCTTCATGGGCGAGTCCGACTCGCACTTGGCCGGTTTTTTGTGACATGTTACAGTAAATTAGGAAAAAAGAAATACTTACAAAGGTTTTACCGCTACTTAAAGCTCTTTCAGTGGCCCGCTACACGCTCATGCCCGTGAGGCTCCGTGATCGCTTTTACAATAATGGACTTTGACTTAATTTTATTTTGCTCTGTAGTAAAAAGCCTTTCAATATAGCGTATAATTCGAGCACAATGGAATTTAATATTTATGAAGAACTCAATAGATTTCTTTTTATTTTACCTAATATTCTTTGGAGTAACTTTAATACAATCCTTAATATTATCGTGAAAATATATGAGAAACTAAGTTTTCAATTTTTTTATTCCTTCTGGGTAAGAGCTCTAGATAACAAAACAAAAATTTGTAAATTCCTATTTTGTATCATTTGACACTACCAGTAGTCAGATAACATCATTAAATTATTTAGTAGTAAATAACAAAATACACTATCACCATATTTCTAGCAATCACGTTATAGTCTAAGAGACGTGGAAGATCGTCCTTCACCGATCTGATAACCAGATGAAACGTATTTTTTATCAAATATTTTTTTATAAACAAATATGCCTATAATTGCTTGCCTATCGAAAAGTGCTCATGGCTATTTTTAATTAAATTAACTTTTATCGATTTTTTTTCATCACCTTCATACTTTTGATAACCAAATAAAATTTATTTCACTGATAGATTTTAATACACAGAATATGCCTAGGTATGCTTGCCTACTCATTTCAGTGTATAACTACCTGGCAAGCAGGTGTAAACAGGTAAGTCAAAATAGGTGACTCCATTGATCTGCTAACTTATCAAAAGTTATCTCAAATTTTAGATTATTTTATTTCAAAATTAGTCATTTAAACTTGCCTGCGAAAAATCGTACTTAAAGTACTGTTGCCAGGCTAAAAACTTTTAGAGTTTTAGCCACTTGATAGGTGCAACAGAGAAAGTAGAGCGTCCGAGGTCCGTGTGCTAGAGCAGGACACAACATAGCAGCTGCTCGCTACCTGACCGTAGAACGTATCCGAGTGCGCATGCTCGTGCACATGTGAGTGACAGAGACAGCATTTATTTACACTTGTCAGTAATTTTGAACTCCAATTTATTACAACTAATTTTGATCTCAATTTTTATATTATTTTACGCTATACATACTTACAGCTATGCAATAATTGAAAATAAATAATTTGTCACATCAGTAGACACACTTTGATATTTACAGTATCTTTATTACTTAGGCGGTAAGAGTGATTTTCGAACTGCAACGTTTCCACGGTCATGGGGTTGACCCACAGATTACCAAAAGTAACCTTAAAATAAAACTGGCTATAACTTTTATATCCCAAGTTCTAAAAATCTAAGAAATTAAAAATGCCTTTTCTATCACATTAACCACCAATTAAAACATAAAATATCCCGTAACCCGAAATTTTCCTAGCGGTCCAAATTTTTTTTTATTACTGTAACTTTGTTGTAACACGTGTAATGATAACCAAGAAAATCCACGATTCTTTGCTTAATTCAATATCTTCATACTTAAAGCAATGTTTTTTACGGAAAGCCAATTTTAAATAGCATGTTTTAAATGAATGTTCATTAAAGTCAATCATTTGTTTTTTTTCACCACACAAAAACAATTTTTACTCATTTTGAAAATCACAATTCTTGAAAATTAATGTTATTTAGCACGTGTTGTCACTAATAAATAATTTTCGACTCCGACTATACACGAGCATGCGCACTCGGATACGTTCTACAGTCAGGTAGCGAACAGCTGCTATGTTGTGTCCTGCTCTAGCACACGGACCTCGGACGCTCTACTTTCTCTGTCGCACCTATCAAGTGGCTAAAACTCTAAAAGTTTTAGCCTGGCAACAGTACTTTAAGTACGATTTTTCGCAGGCAAGTTTATATGACTAATTTTGAAATAAAATAATCTAAAATTTGAGATAACTTTTGATAAGTTAGCAGATCGATGGAGTCACCTATTTTGACTTACCTGTTTACACCTGCTTGCCAGGTAGTTATACACAGAAATGAGTAGGCAAGCATACCTAGGCAAATTCTGTGTATTAAAAACTATCAGTGAAATAAATTTTATTTGGTTATCAAAAGTATGAAGGTGATGAAAAAAAATCGATAAAAGTTAATTTAATTAAAAATAGCCATGAGCACTTTTCGATAGGCAAGCAATTATAGCCATATTTGTTTATAAAAAATATTTGATAAAAAATACGTCTCATCTGGTTATCAGATCGGTGAAGGACGATCTTCCACGTCTCTCCTACTATTAATACAAACCTAAATCTTGTAGTGACAATATATCAGAAACCAAGTTTTAAATCTAAATCCCTTCTGGGGAAATATTCCAAATGACAGAACTATTTTATTCGTACCTACCCACTTATAAGTGAAATTATGTTTATTATATGCCAATTAATACCATTCCAATGTTTACTATTAATTAACATAATACACTATCATCATATTTAGGAACATAGGAGTTGCAGAGACCACTCGTAAATACGCTACAGTTCATGAACATAGACTTCAGCATCATGTGAACGTCAAGGCCATCCAGCTACTCTTTATAATAGGGTTAGGAGACGATTAAAGAAAACAAAACCTATGAACTAGTGTCGTGATAGGTGATGAGTGAATTTAGTGATTAGTGATAGAAATAATATAATTATAAACAACACATGAAAAAACATGTAAATGGTTCCGGTATTTTGAAAACTGCTAGAAGTCGCAAAGTGCCTGGTTGTGTGAAAGTGGTGTTCGTTAATCTATCTGGTTTTGTTAGGTACAGCACATCAAGCTGCCCTAATCTGTAAAATTTCCCCAATTGAAAGTAAACCTTATACTTTTGAGATAAAGTTGAAAATCTATAAAAGAAATTTGACAGTATGGGGTAGCTGGATGTGCTGGCGTCTGTACATATGTTATAAGTTGTGATCATTTTACTGCGTTTTTGATGAAATAAATGGTTGTGTACCAATTGGGATTTACTGTACGACGATCCTACGATCCGACTACACAGACCAGGACTAAAACTACAGATGAAGGAAAATTTACTATTATAAGGCGGATTATAATAATTTTGACATTATTTCTTAAAGAACTTCAAAGATATTCGTATATAATATTTATATTTTTATAAAGCACATTTATGCTGTGGCTTAGGGGATACGAGAGAACAGTTGAACATAACTCTTGATGCCTAAATTTTATAGTAGGTCACCCGCTCATTTGTTCCGGTCATACAGTCCACACCATCGATATTTATTCGTTGATCACAACGGTCTGTGGAGGAACATCACTGAAATTTATTCGACCGCGTCTGAATTCCGCAAACCAGCTGTAAACTATCGAATCACTTTACCGCCGCTTTATCTCCAAAAGTTCGAAGGCAAGCAACTCTCTGCTATGTCGTCAAATTACACTTATAATCGTAGTGTATTATCATACTATCAGACTTTTTCTGCGTTAATTCCATGGTTCGGTAAACTCGCACTACTTAAAAACACAAAATTGAAATTGAAATTTTAAAATCTAAAGGTGCATTTTCTAATGAATTTCCGTGAATTGCAAAGTAGGTACTGTAAAGCTGTTTGTAAAGCAATACCCCGCGACACAGGTATTTCCGTACTGGGGAAGAACAAAAGATGAAGGAAATAAACCTATTAGTTCTACTTTAAAGTTTGTGTACTCATGGACAACACTGTAACCATTTATTTGTTTGATCGTATATAAAAATCAAACTTGAATTAAGATTTATAAAGCAGTGTTTTAACTTCATAATTGAGGAGCTGATTTCCCAATTAGAGTTAGGTATCAGTCCATCGAGTGTGAGGTTAGGTACTACCATAAATTTAGTATCATATTTAAATACGGTTTTATAACATTAAGGCAATAGCCTTATTTACAAAAAAGTGACTAAATGGGCAGTGGGCGGCGCTAAACTGCATAAACATACATAGGTACATAGATAGATTCATACCTGTTTCGCAGAGGGGTAGGCAGAGATAACGGGTTTTCATTTGTCATGCTCTTGGCACGTGACGATCTTTTGCCTCGTTTACTGTCATTATATTCCTCATACATACACGCCGGTATAGGGTCTTGGGAACATCTCCGGTTTCATCAGATTATGTTCTACGAGTTCTTCCCCTTCCGGTTGCACCATTCACGCATGCCAGCTATACTTCTTTTGTTAATCTTCATTTTTATCCATCCTTTCAAAATGGTCAAACCATAAAGAGTGCAACTATCCATTTTCTTTTATAAATTCTAAAAAATATACTCGAATACAAATCAAATCAAATCAAATTTATTTTGTGAACATAGGTTATAAATACAGGTGATATTGATAATAACATAAAGTATATAATAATACACTATTGGAATTGTCTATTCCTAACAATCTGCAAATGTTTGGACATTTACTGTAATCGTTTCCGCTATGAATTATTGTCATATTAACCATGTAATCATGTAAAGATATAACCAAAAAAAAAAAAAAAACCGGTGAACTTGAGAACCTCCTCCTTTGGAAGTCGGTTAATGATTCCATACACATAAACATCCGTTCCGATATATAGTTCCAATATAATTGCTTCGATAAATTTAATTCCCTTCCAAAAATATCTTCAACAAGATGCCTTAATTTATTATTTATTTGATGTCGCTAACAATGGGTCTAAATAGGTGATATATATAGGTAACGAAACATTGATGAATAGGTAGAAATATACCATAGAATGATATGTTATAGAAGCCAATTAATATATATTTGAAATTGTGATTTTTTTTATTTCTAAAAATATCATTATGTCAGGCGAATGACGACAAGAACGTTCCTCAAAAATGGGGGGGATATGCCTTAATCGCCACGCTTGGCAAACTGGTTGGCGATCGCAGTATAGTGCTCATAGTACACAAAGAGACGCTGCTGCCTGTTTTCTGGTAGATATTCCCTCGGGTCGGCTTCAACGCCCAAGGGACGAGATGGGTTGGTGAAAAAATAACAATATATATATATAATAGATGCAAAAGTTTGTGAGTATGTCTGGATATATGGATGTTTGCTACTCGTTCATGGTAATATAGCTTATATATCCGATTAACACATAGCCTATAATTTACAAAGTTTAACGCGGGTAAAACCGCAGGGCACAGCTAGTATATACTAATACTTCTATATAGTGGCCATATCTGCATTTTCAAAGATGACAGTATTATTTCAGATACATCATTGAATGTATCCATAAAATGTCCGCACAATGTTGACACGGAGTTATTTCTAGAGTTCCTGATATAACGTTTGAAACGGACACTTCAACGTTAGCTGAAAATACATGTATTTCATGTATTCATGTTATTTGAAACCTTTTATGCATAATTTTCAAACAAGCACTGTTTTATAAAACCAGCTCGGTTTGAGTTAATCTACGCGAGCGGAGTCTAACTTAAAGATTTGAACCCAACTTTAAGCAATGAATTGAATCAAGGGGTAGTTTGCTTAGTTATTTGTACCCCAGATATTGAATTTCTTACAATCAGTAACCATTAAAATATTCAAATCGGTTGTTGGGTTCCCGTATTTGGAATGTTGTTCCAATCCTAGAATATGTTTACGGTATTATAACAAGAATGACTGAACTCCACACACACCCACCTTGAGCACATTATAAACTCACTCCATACTAGTTATTGGTTGAACCACCATATATTTTGATTAAAGCGTTGAGTATGCCCAACTCATATTATTCAGAGAAAATATAATACTTAAGTTATTCAATCACGCTTAAACACCAAAACGGACTTGCATATGTCTTGTTACATAGATAGTCTTATATATACTTTTATTTCAGTTTAGGTATTAATTACTATATTATGATATGTAATTATTACAGCAATCTTTAAATTATAACAAACTAGCGGCCCGGTACGTGCTTCGCTACGTACATTTATTCAAACAAAAAAAAAATTTAATTGCTATCTAGTAAAAACCAGGATTTTACACTTTTTCAAGACTTTTTTTTCAATTTTCTCTACGTACACACCTTCCCTGGACTTCCACGAATAATTCAAGACCAAAATTAGCCAAATCGGTAAAGGCGTTGTTAAGTTATAACATTACAACGAAAAGTGGCATTGATTTTTATATATATAGATAATACTTAGGAATAATTAAGAAAAACTTAAAGTAAAGTTGCTACAGTTTGACCGTAATAGAACAGTAATGTACCGCAAAACAAATAAAAAAAGTACACCAAGAAAGTTCCCAGTCTTAGATTTCAATAAATTAATAAAGCTGTATGATAAATTCGGCGCCATAGAGGTAGAAGTAAAGAGGTTTTAATGATATTTTGCATTCACAAACTTAGTGCACACGACGTTCAAATTTATTTTGCCTCTAGTGGATAAAAACGACTTTTCCACTCGGATATCGAAGAGCAAAAATACTCTTTCCGAGATGAGGTGATGAAAAGTTTATTTACTTCATTGAATATTAAAACCATGAAAGTACCTATCAACTTCATTTGTGAAATTTGTTCATTAAAACCGGGTGATAAAATGTATGGATTTCAAAATGGAAAATAAACATTATTCAATAATAATTACAACACATTAAATGCAATCCTCAATGCAATCCTCATCCGCAATTTGTGAGGCATTCACATTTTCCAGGAAAATCCAGAATACATCGAATTATTTTATGGTTGCAGTTTCAGGAAACAAAAGCAATTTCGTCCTTCCAGTGGAATATATAACGCTTGGGGTGTATAATATGTGTAATATTAATATATTAGTATAACATTCATATTTTTTATAGAGCGTTCATTGGACTATGTACAGACGGCCAGTACATCAAGCAACCCCAATCTGTCAAATTTACTCAATTGAAAGTGAACCATATGCTTCTGTGATTAAGTTTAAATCTATAAAAGAAATTTGTCAGATTGGGGTAGCAGGATGTGCTGGCGTCTGTTCATACATATAAATAGGTTCTTTATACTGAAACAGTTACTAATGATTAGCCTAGTTACTATCTTATTATAATATACAGATCACATACAAAAATCTTATTGCTTAATTTTTTGTGTTTTGCTTGTGCTCATGGGCATATTAATTTCAAGTCGTATATATTTATTTTAATTCAGTTTAACGGCCCTGGCCTCTTCGGCATTATGAGCCATCATATAGTATATATTTTTCACGTACACATCGGGACTAAGGCTGAGATCTATAGAGCGTACTAAGACTTTGCTCAAACTTTACTTACGTAAAACTTTGCTAAGTGTATGCTAAGCTTATACTTTGATTTGGTATTTATAGACTCTTTGACGTTAAGATTATGCTTAGCATAAGCTAAGACAGAGAAAGTCAAAACACCAATTTTAATTCCATTACATGCATTGACTTCTGTCTAAGTAAAGTCTGAGCAAAGTCTAAGTACGCTCTATAGATGTCAGCCTAAGTGCGGAAACCACACCCACTAGCGCGCTAATATAGTGGGGACAAATGATGATGATGATGATGATGATAGTATATATTTTCATAATTTTCGTTGTATTGGTTATCAAATCAAGTAAAGTCTGTCTCTGTCAAGTCAGACCTTGCCCTACCCCTATAGTGGAGACTTTACTAGAGATTTGATATGAGATGTTGTTTAGACAACAACTCATGGAAAGGAAAGATCTACCATATTTGCACATAAAACTCGAACTTAATTTTTGAAAATGAAACAATGCCTCGATGCGCCCTTTTCCGCGTGGGCGCCAAAACTCTTTCAAGTCATAAATGAGGAAGTGTTGTTAACAAAGGTAAGGTTCTTACTTCTTCCATCTATACGAAAATGGCTGGCGAAATGGTTAATTTAATATTTTATATTACACGTGTAAAAACACATTCCAACGAGGAAGAAATCACGCAGTAAAGTTAAAAAATAATAATAAATTATTACTGCTTTTGAGTGGTAATAATCGAATGTAATAATTCACCTGACGAGCAACACATATGTAACTGATATCCTGTCTACAAACTAATTGAACTAGACTGCAAATCATGCATTACCAATGTGTATCAACCAAATTAAATAATTATCAGTTATTAGAAATTCATTATTATAATGGATTAAATTATTTAGTTATACATTTCTTCCTATTCTGATTTAACCGTGTGGTTAAATTAGTTTCTAAGTATAAGTAAGAAAGTTAGGTCTAACACATCTAAAAACGATCGTCCATTAGTTAACAGTCGTAAAAGACATGTTTACTTAAGCTTTCTACACTCAAGTTTTAAAGTATTATTATTTATATAAATTTTGTTTTGATTCTGTGAATATGGAGAAAGTTAAGAACATCAACAAGGATGTATTTACCTCTGTTTATTTGGCACGAGTCGGATAATAAGTTATATAATTACCTTCATACAGCCTACAAATATTATATATGCGGAAGTTTGTGGGTATATATAGATGTATGGATGTTTGTTATTCTTTCTCGCAATAACTACTGAACGGTATTTGATGCAAATTTGTAGTATAGAGCTTATATATTCTAATAACACATATGCTATAATATAACGCGAGTACATACGCAAATAAATGGTAGTTATCACTTTTGTAATCAAGCTGGCAATAGTCAAATTTGTTGTTTTTGTAATAAGTCACAGTTGGGCCTATATTATCTTGCTTTAAAAAACATGTCACAGTTTAATTGAAGGAACTTTAGTAGCATCTTTAATATCTCAAGTAATGCTATTGTATAATCGTATGTAGAGCTTTAACAATACAAACTCCGTTGTGTTATATTTCGCATTAAGTTTATATTTTACCCGCATATAACAATTTTGTTCAACGCTCTGTGATTTTTTGTTCTGTTTGATAGTTATCTGTTCAATCTGTTTTGACTCATTTAGTATTTGTAAATACAAGCGAGATTGGTGCGAAAGGGTTAAAGCTTTACGTTTTAAATAGTATTCCATTTGAAGAGTAGCCATAACAATAACAGTATCTCAAAAAACAAACGTCGGGATCATTGTGTTTTTATTGGATTGTTTGCATTGTATTGTGTTAAGAGGCACTTCTAGCTGCTATTTTAATAAACAAACGTATTCCTCATTTTACTCCTTGAATTTTATGACAAGATTTATTATTTTGACACGGTAAGTATAGATTGCTGCCACAGACTACACGATTTTATGGATAAACATAGTTTTGTAGAACTTATGACCCTCCAAATATCAATAAGAGCTTTAACCGTTTGCTGAAACTAATTCTTTGATTAACAAATCTGGCTACTTGAAATAGAACAAGAACCTAATTTCTCATTGTATGGTTAATTGAAAAAAAAAAGGAAATTGGTTCAGTTTTGTAGGAAGAATTAGATAGTACAAATTCTCTATTTTGACGATTTTTATCCCACGTATGCCTTAAGAGAGAAACAATCTCTGCAGTTAGGATTCCTCTTCAGACTAAATAGTAAGGGCGCGTAAATAGCTATAGTTTCAATGATTTTAATATTATTTTATAGTATTGTGCCATTGCGCATAGTTGTATATAATAGCAGGTTAACTAGGGTAAGGACCGGCGAGGTTGGCCCCTTGACCCCTGATCGGTGATCCTGTGGCCCAAACCCTATAAGGGCGCTTAAGTTAAGCTACTGATTGAGATCCTTCTGGGCTAGCCAACTTCTCGGTGTCTTCAATTTTTAAACTTTTATATATCTAGTACTAACGTTGAAAATAGTAGCTAAGTAACTCGTTGTTTGGGATTTATTTAAGGAATTCTAAATAAATGTGATTTAACAGACCACAAGGACGAACTACTTTTGTTTTTTACTTTAATTGAATTTGTCATTGTTTTATTTATATACTGCATCGTGAGCTTGACAATTACAAGTGTATATTAATACCCAAGTGTTGAATAAATTTCATTATTTAATTATTTCTATATCCATAGTTATATGATTATTATTTATTAGTACAATAACTTAACTCTTTAGTTATCTGAGAGAGATGGAATGGCATAGCTCACACTCACTTTAAGAAGGACTAGAGATCACTTAGAATAGGTCTTCTGCTGTCCATAGTAACTGATTTAACATAAGATACGAGAGAGTTTAGAAATTAGCATTTTCTAAATTCAAAAAATCTCTTCTTGTTTATTTATAGTGGCACACTATAAATAAACAAAACTTTTAGAGTATGCAACTGCTGCACCATCGTTGTACAGACGGCAGCACTTCCAGCTACTCCAAACTGTCAAATTTCTTTTATAGATTTTCAACTTTATCACAAAAGCATAAGGTTCACTTTCTATTAGGGAAATTTGACAGATTGAAATAGCTTGATGTGCTGGCGTCTGAACTTCTTATTTCCGTGCAATCGTTGCAAACTATACTCACGTCAGTGAACCATTGGCATTGGGTTAGATTCTTGCTGGATTATCATAAGAATGTAGTTCTACTGCGTAAATTCCAACATGTGTTCAAATAGATCATTTTCTCTGATTTCGTTGATTAAATGCAGTAGGGTCACATAACTCCCATATCGCCTGTCCTGTACTACGATAATATTGTACCGTGGTATAGAACATGTCAGGATGGACCCGTTATTTTTTTTGTGTACGAGGTTTGGTTTTTTGTAGAATAGCATTAATATCTAAATCATTTAAGACACACCTTTCATAATAATAATAAGGACATTGAGCAACATATAAGATTTTATTTTAATTTTTCATTTGATTTTCTTTGTTGAAGTATCACACTAATATTATAAAGGCGAAAGTTTGTGAGTGTGTATGTTTGTTACTTCTTCACGTGTAAACGGCTGGTGCCATTTTAATAAAATTTGGTATGGAGTTAGCTGACACCCTGGATTAACACATGCTATAATTTATAAAGTTTAGGCACAGCTAGTTGTATATATATTGCGTGTTCTTGCTATAAAATGTACTTAACAATACTTCAAGAGCTTTTTGTTACTGAGCCTATGGCATATAATATCTCTCTCTCTATCTTTCTCTCTCTTAGAGACTTACAGTTCCTAAAATAACAAAGGTAAGTATTTTTACATGATTCCATAATATAAATTGTAGCTACTGTTTGAATTTCAGGTCTGTTAACACAGATATTAGGAGGTTTTAGTCACGAATTATTTATACGAATGATATGTAATAACGATTTATATTTTCCATTCTGTATTAACATGTAAATACACGAATAATGTAGTAAAATTTAAAAGCAATTTGAATAAATACAGTATTTGATACCAAATATTTATATTCAACGCATAAATAATTACTAAACATTAATTTCAATTTGACTATCGATATACTTATTACCAGATATGGAACACGGAACAAAGTAATCTAATTTCAAAATACTACAATGTTGATATATTCTAAATGGTGAAATACTAGTAGGTATAATTACATAAACAAACACACATAACAATGAATTAGCTGCGCTTACATTTCATCATGCACTTTGTAAAACACGTACATGCTTGCATTTAATAAAAATAATGCTTCTTCGAATCCGCGTAGCAATTTGCTTAGATTTACGCTACGCAGCCAACACGACGTTACGCAGCTACTTCTACGCTGATGTTAATACCATACTATGGAGAATTCAGGTGGGTACATACCCGTTTATAAACCTCGCAGTAGTTAGAAGGCCACATAGTGAACGTCACCGTCCTTAGCATAGGGTCCAATATTTCACCCTTATTGTATTTTGATGACCTCGGAAGGCATAGTTCGTTCCCCTGCCACATAAATACTTATTAATCCTCAAACTATAAAGTAAAATGTATTAATTGAGCCAAAAATAGTATAATAACATTTTGAAACCCGCTGATGGTTTTTATAGTATGATCTCGTAATTACAAGTTTTTCTCAGTTGTAAACAACTGATCTCTGCAAGACATAATTGGAACATAAAACCAAAACCAGCGAGCTCTCTACTCATAGCTTGCCATTGCGATGTGACAGTAAGTGCAAATTTTGTCACTTTTGGATATAGAAAACACACAGGGAGAGTTTATATTAAGAGATTTGCGCACAAGAGTGAACAGATCCAGGGTTTTCTGTCACCCTATATGTCAAATGGAATGGGTTAGTTGACACGGTTGGAGAGGAGTCAATCAAGTCTGACGGCTCTTCAGGCAAAGGCCGATACCGACGACTTTCTGACTCCAGACTGCTACTAAGATTTTTTTTTCAATAAAATACCAATGACACTTCGATTCTAACCAGGATTTTAACCCCAGACATCATTGTCAGCTGTTAAACAGGCTATCATCCGACCAACAAGGTTGTCGCTGTCAATTCCAAAAAAATCTATAATATGTGATTGAACTCACATTGAATTTATTAATGAAAGCAAACATAATAAGAAATAGTCACAAATATAATGAATTAATAATTAAAAAAAAATATATTACAAATCGGCTGACTTACTTTTTAGACATAACTGTTATGCAAATATAAGATAATTTAATCTAAATTAATTGAATCGAGAAAAAATAAGAATAAGTAGAGATTGGCTTTACCTTTTGGTACAGAACAACTTATCTAAATATTTAAATAAAACTATTAATGAAGATGTTTTTCATCGTGATCATATCAGCCGAAAGATGCCCACTGCTGGACAAAGGCCTCCCCCAAAGATCTATACAATTGCTGGTCTTGCGCTCCCCGCATCCAGCGGTTTCAAGCGATCCTCACATCATCAGTCCATATCGTATGGAGCCAGCCCACGCTACGTCTTAGTGGTGTAATTGCCACTCGAGAACCTTCTATTCTGCGTTGCTCTACGAGGCGATTCTACGAGGTATGTGCCTTATATATATATATTTATATATATATATATATATGTCAAAAGATAATTTCCAAACTCAAAACTGCTTGCATCTGCGTATCCCTCTGGGGTAACAGTCGTGAGTCCTTGCAATTATAACCCGCAAAAATATTTGAATAAGAAAGCAAATTTCAGCCTAGTTACTACGTGTATAATAAAAGTATACTACCGTATGATCGCAGCGCCCCCAGCCGGAAACAAAAGCTATATTTCCATTCATTAGCGGCCCTTTAAAGAAAGTTATTGGTTTTATTGCCCCTCTGAAATATATCAACAATGCTCGTACATTTGGCACGTTTTAAGGTTTAGAAGTAAATAACATAGATGAAGATGCATATACAGTCTAGCTCATGTACCTATCTCAATTACCATACTAATTGCTGACGTATGAAGAGAAAATATATTATGATTTTGAGAATTCTTCAAATTAATCACATTCATATGTAATAACATAATATCCTGGGACATTATTCACACACCGCCACCTGATCCCAAACTAAGGAGAGCTTGTACTATGGAAACCAGATAACTAATATACCACATATATACTACTTTTCTTTTGTAAATACATGAATAGATAATAACACTCAGACTCAGGATAAACAGACATGTTCATGCACACAATATATCTGTCCGGGGTAGGAATCAAACCCACGACCTCCGGCGTGAACAGCAATCATATACCAACCACGCCAACAAAAAATATAAAGACAAACTGAAATAATATAAAGAAAAGAAACAAATACACGCGAAGATTGATCTTGGGACAAGAAGTGGCAAACACGGCGAGTGTTATAGGCATAACACTCGCCGGGCTATTGTTAATAAGGGGACTTGGGTTCTATGTAAGATCCTAAAAACCTCTTTGGTCCAGCCGTTTTCGAGATAAGCCGAAACTAACAGACAAACTCCCAATATTTTTTGTATATGTACTTTGATATGCATTCAGTAAAATCCCGTTATTTTTACAATATAAAAATATACTTCAATCATATTTATTTGAAAGAAGTAGTACCACCTTCTTTATACTCATAATTGGGATTCGAGGCAATTCCCAGTTTTGAATCTTCTATATTTATCAAAAAAATAATACTTTTAAATTATCTGTTTAAAATATAATGACAGGACCATTTTGCAACACAATGTAATATGATGTAAAATATATAAACGATAAATAAATATAAAAAAATATCATCATCATGTCAGCCATACGTTCACTGCTGGACAAAACCCCAAATAATGGGGGATAACCATAATCGCCATGCTTGACAGACGGGTTGGCGATCGCAGTTTGATGGTCATAATACACAGAAAAACATTGCTGCACGTTCTCTGGTATATATTCCCTCGGTAGAAATCGCCCCCCACGGCATGAAATGGGGTGGTGTATTCTATGCCGTCACCACACAGCAGCACCACACCGCGCAGCAAAAAATATAAAAACATAGAAAAATTATAAATTAATGAATGATAAATGTAAAACGCAAAATGATTTTATAGGTTATTTCAGTCAGAACTAAAGGTAAAACTACTGCCACTATTTTACATGAAGCCTAAGGATGGGCTAAGGAACGTTAGTGTTACCACTAGCGGAAAATATACAGATGTCGACTCTCTGACTGTAAGTGACAGACAGACAGAGAGTCGACATCGACCTCTTTCACTCAAGTGCTTCAAGTATAAAAAGAACCATGTGTAATGAGTTTATGAGTAATAGCAGTCAATTTAATTAATTAACAGTCTTAGCATTATAAATATCTGAATTAATAACATAGTAGATATGCGTGCGAGGATATCCTTACAAACACTTGCCTTTGTATAAATTATGTTTTTATTAAGTTATTTGTGATAACTTTTAATTGGCCATCTCATCAGCTGTAAGTTTTTGAAATGTGAAAATAAAATAAAAATAAAATCTTCATACAATCTCATGCGTTTTGCTTTTGTATCGTAGTACCAATAATATCGTACCTTGTCGTGCGACTGTTAATTACAAGCCATCATTGACATAATAACGCGGTAAACATGTTTTTAATTAAAACGTCAACGTGGAAAGTAAGTCTAATATGTAGTATAGTCTACTCCATGTATGAACGAATGCATAAGCTTCATGAAAATCGTAATCCCTCATTTCTATATGAATTCACAGTAGTGAATCGCTGAATGGTCATCGGGTTGCAATTGAATGTTGAAAATGTGAGCTGCGTCCTTCCGATAACAATATTATTTTAGTAAATTGCCTTTGAATTTCATCACAATAGCGCCTATAGTCCTATAATCCGCTCAGGAACGTTCCTAATCCCATCTGTGAAGTTAAGCACCTACGTATGTAGTCAGCGTATAGCGATCCATTTCTGAGTGACACCATGATTTGGAGATCTATTTAAGCTGTTGGACTGAGTTGTAGTCTTTAGGTAGCAGTCGTTAAGCCATGACAGTGGCATAACCCTCACACACATAAGCTACTGCCTACGCGAGGACGAGTCGAAGAAGGAAGATCCCCAATATAGTTATTGGGCAGCATGAAGTATGTTTTAACCCAAATGTGTGGTGGATGTAACTTAGGGAGTAACCCCCTTTGCAGAGAATACATTGAATTTGCAGAAACACGAGTACATGTACTGCTACACTGCAATAGAGAAGCCTGCCAATGGGACAAATTTCTAAATGATCTTAAGACACTGCACAAAGTACTCAATACCACCACGCTTTCGATACCACGCTTTCGATACCACCAATCAAGAGGCTAAGTGCGGAAACCAATCGCTCAACTAACTTACTTGTCGTATGGCCCTAGTATCAAAGTTGTTCAAGCCACCCATTAGGCCTCCGACATGGCTTGACGACTGTTGGCTGTTGGCTCAAACCGGGACCGAGGGCTTAACATGCCATCCGGAGCACGGAGACGCTCAGAAATTAAACCACTTTGGCGGTCAAATTATATGGTCTGACCGCGAGCCTAGTTGCTTAACCTTGCCGATCACTTACGCGCTGGTGAGAACATCTGGCTATGAGCGCTATACTTACTAACTATGGTTATAATTCTTATGAATTGCTAAGTAATGGAATCAGGCGTTACTTTGCGGAAATCCATAACAATCAAAATACAAAATCAATATGTAGTGTTAATTCCGCTAATTGTCAGTTTAATCATGCCGGGATGCACTTTGTACTTAGCACAAAAAAAATTAGCGGAAATAACACACTACATATTGATTTTGTATTTTGATTCTTATGAATTGCAATTACAGCCCGAAATTCGTTGTGACAATGATGCCATAAGATACGTGACAAGCCCGCGGTGAGGTAAACCGCTCGGACGCAGAGGTTAGCACAACAGTAATATTACCAATATCAAGAATAAATAACTAAAGTAAATATGGTCCATACGGTCAACATTGTACAGCTATGAGGTTGAACATGTGTATTACAAATAAATTGAATTGAATTGAATACAAACACGTCTATTCACTAAGGAATCAAGCGTGAGTAAAACATTCAATCTTCCATCTTGTCGCAACAAATTACTGGCAACATTCTTCAATATAACGCATATGGTCTCACAACAAAATTTTATATAATAGATATTGCACCCAATTCTAACACCTAATCAATTTTTAATGACATTATTTTTCTTTCTAAAATAGTTATCATGAAAAGGATAGGGTATCATTGTGTGAATATAGTTTTGGTGCAAATTCTGAACGAAAATAGCGACACGTTAGAACATGTCAACTAATTGAAACGTGCATAATTGATTCGCGTATCATTTTAGTATTAGAAAATATATAGGTAGGTTCTAAAACGCAAATTTATATCGAGTAAACCGAATTACGACACATTGCGAAAGTGGCGACGAAATCTTTACTATGGCGGCTATAGGTCCCCAGAGAGTTATTTACCGAAAGTACTCACTGCCGTACGTCTTTATCGTCAATATACTCTTTGATGCATTACTGACGTAAGAGAGCGTTGTGGTGTGAAAGAGGATGTAGTCAGAAAAGAGTGAAAAAGGTATGCTGAGATGGTTTGTGTGTTTGGAAAAGAATTAGAAATAAGATTGGCACAAAAGTATACCTGACACGTGTGAATGGTACAATCGGAAGAGGAAGACCTCGTAGAACATTCTCTGACCAAACCGGTGATATTCTCAAGAAAGGCCAGGTCACAAGTACCCTTAACCAGCGAGCATGCCTGAAGAATATTATGACAGTAAACGCGGCGAAACAGCCGTGAAAAGTTCGTGACAAATGGAAAATCGTTGTCTCTGTCCACCCCTCTGGGAACCAGGGGTGAGTATATTTATGATGGTTAACTGGTACTATGGTAACCCTTCACCATCAGTGTTCTTTGAAGTGCTTCTATATTTCGCATCAGATAAGTCAGTAATATAGGTTGAGAGCTTGTTGTAAAATGTAATACTGTTTCCTACCCATTACTTGAGGGCCTTGCTTGCCAACTTTAAACGTTGGGTATAATTTATCTACAATATGTATGTATTTATAAGTTGTCTGTTTGACATAGTACAAGCTGTGCTTAGTTTGGAATCAGATGGCGGTGTGTTACTGGTCCCAAGATAGATATTTATTTATTTAGATATGTATTCAAAATTAAATGTAAAATTAGGGCAATTATTCACAAAATATTTTGACTAATGAATGTGAACGTGAAAAAATATGAATAATGTATTTTTAAAGTGTTATGTTAAGTACCTGTTTTCGTTATCGATATCGAGCAAAAACTAGGAGAAAAAATCACGTTTGTTGTATTAAAAATTTTCATTTGGTTTTTTAGTAAATGTTGTTATAGTGGCAACATATAGACTATGAGGTTTGTACAACTATGTCATTAGGCAAATATGTACTGGAAATAGGAGATAAATAATACACATTTACCCATAGGAAATTTCTTCGTACACCCTCAGCAAGGCCAAGTCGCCAGCCATAGTGTAAACGTCGAACATCTCGTGAACTATCACCACCAAGACGGTCAGTAGTGCAGAACCGCGGTCATTGTAGTTTTCTCCCACTACCACGTTCAACTCAGATATATCCACGCTGCAAAGAACAGTACCAATTACAAATTAGCACAGATCATAATTTAGTACGTAAATTAACACGGTCTAAGTTTTTCAGGCATTTAATTTTGTCGTACAACTATATACTGGAAGAAGGAGACTGTAAGAGAGGTAGCAGTATACTGGAAGAGAGGGAGGGCAAAGCGTTCATTCGCTCAAAGAGCAACCCGACTGGAAAAGTACCTCCACCTTACAGAAGACATTCCTTAAAAATAACGTTAATACATACATACATACATAGACTCACGCCTGTTTCCCAGAGGGGTAGGCAGAGACAACGGACTTCCATTTGTCACGATCCTTGCACATCTCTTTCGCTTAGTTTACTGACATTATATTCTTCATACATGCTCGCCGGTTTAGGGTACTTCTGACCTGACCTTTCCGAAGTACGGCTCCAATTTGATCAGAGAATGTTCTACGAGGCCTTCCCCTTCCGGTTGTACCATTCACACAGGCCAGGTATACTTCTTTTGTCAGTCTTCTTTCATTCATCCTTTCTAAATGGCCAAACCATCTCAGCATACCTTTTTTAATCATTGTGACTACATCCTCTTTCACACCACAACGCTCTCTTATATCAGTATTTCGAATAACGTTAATAACTTCAATATTGTGTTTCTACGTGTGAGTAAGGTCGCCAGTGCTCATCGGGGTGGGGGAAGGGTCAGCAACACTTGTTTGCTGACTCTTGTAAAGGCCGGCAACGCACCCTTGACTCCTCTGGTGTTGCGAGTGTCCATGGGCGGCGGTGATCACTTACCATCAGGTGACCCGCTAGCTCGTTTATCGCCCTATGATATACAAAAATACACTGCTGGACAAGGTCCCCATGAGTCATCTTGGGGGGACATGCCATAATCGCCACGCTTAACGTAAAGTTTGGCGATAATACAGTAAAGTATGGTGATAGTACTCAGTAGGAAGCTGCTGCCCGTCCTCTGGTAAATATTCCCTCAGGTCGACTTCTACGCCCCCCACGGGATGAGATGTTATGATTCTGATATTCGTTGCCATCACCACACATTAGTTATTACCTTCCAATTATGACTTATGTATTTAATATTCGGAATTGCCAAACTGAAGTGGCAGTGGCCGTCAGTTCTACACAGCTCGTAGAACTGACGGCCGATGTTGCAGAAAGGTTCTCGAGTGGCGACCACGAACCGGAAGACGCAGCGTGGGCAGGCCCCCTACACGGTGGACCGACGATCTTGTGCGGGTCGCGGCAAGCCGCTGCGCTGGATGCGGGCAGCGCAGGACCGGCTATTGTGGAGATATTTGGGAGAGGTCTTTGTCCAGTAGTCTAATCTTTCGGCTGATATGATGATGATGATGGTGATGATTTAATATTCTATTCTATCGCTGGTAGTTAGGCTAAACTTAGTTCTTATAAAAGTAAGTACGTGTTATTATATAAACTTATTGAATTGATACGTAAAGAACTTTCTCAGAACTAAGTTTCATCTCTAAGTAGATAGTTAACAACAACTAAGTTCTGTACAACTGTCTGCTTGTACATTGATACAAGCTTATAAAATAGAACGAACGTAAATATTGTTTAAAAATCGCTTTCAAAGTGTAAGTAGAGTCTAAGAAAGAAAGCTGTTGGAACTGGCAGTAACTTAGTACTTACCTAAAAATATTTCTATACAAACATTGATATTGATGAAAGGTTGCACCGACCGAGGCGAACCGCGTAGGAACAATGTTATTTATAAATTAACTCACCATTCAGTTTGAAAACGTATTCGAATTTTATGCGTAAATAATTCATGTTCAAAGCTTAAAAAAATATGCGGGGCAGTCTTTGGGGACTGCCAATGGAAGTAAAAAGTATTTTTACACTTCTTGTCTAAACAATCTACAATATATTAGTTGAAACTTCACTTTGTGAAATACTCTTTGTATATATCAATTCTATCTCTAACCAACTTGTCTCCTACTGCCACCTTTATGTTGACGACCTTCAAATATATTTCCAAACTCCCCTAGATAGGTTATAATTATCTTTTGTCAGTTACATAAATACAGATTTAGCCAAAATTTGTGGGTGGAGTCGTGCATACGGGCTTCAATTCAAACCCATCAAGACACAAACCATCATAATCGGTAGCCAGAGGATGATATCAAAAGTTCTATGGTCACAGATGGCATCTTTTTCGATCGCAATTTGTCCTAGGATACTCAAATGAAGTGTGTTAGCCGTAAACTATACGCATCGTTTGGTTATTAACGTCGACTACGCAACTACTACTACTAATTGCGCTCGCACAATCCCTTCTTCTCCCAATACTAGATTATGCAGGTGTCAGCTATCTAGATCTTACCCAAAACCAGCTTGATAAACTTGAGCGCCTCCAAAATGTCTGCATAAGATTCATATTTGGCCTTCGCAAATATGATCATGTCTCTGAATTCCGTACCATACTCAAGTGGCTATCTATACGCCTTCGTCGGAATACTCATATACTCTCATTGCTCTACAATATTTTGTTACTCCATCCTTTCCTTCATATCTTAAATAACGATTTTCTTTTCTATACGAGTCACATTCGAGAGTTTTGCGATCATCGTAAAATCTTAAGTTAAAAATGCCAGCACATTCCACAATTTTCCTTGATAAATCCTTCGCTGTTCAGAATGTTCGTTTGTGGAATGCACTGCTAATAACAGTGCGCAAGCAAACAGTTTACATAAGTTCCAGCAAAGTGTAAAGGATTACTACCTATCACTATAGGATACATTGATAGAACAAGTAGGTAATATTGTAATATGAAAATGCTATCTATTATACGTATGTATGTATGTATATAGGATGTATCTATGTATATAGTATGTATCTAGTTGGTAAATATAGTAGGCTCTTGTACTGAGTACCAATGGGAACTTTAACAAAGTTTATGTACACCGACAACTGCCCTCTTAAATAATTATTATTGTCCATACTTTGGTTGTCTGGGAGAGATCACATTTTAGTGATTGGACCGCCAATTGTATACTTTTTAATTATATGCTCCTGTACTGTATCATTTTAATATTACTGTACAATAAAGAGTTAATCTATCTATCTATATATATATATATATAAAGTATACTAATAACGCACGGATGTATATCTATGTACATATACACACAGTATACGTAATATAGCTCATGGGAAGTGTGCGGTGACGAGGACGCGAATTTCACGCTTTTTGTGAGAACAAAAGGTGCTCACAGCGCCTAAAGAAGATTTGGTTTAAAATATTATTCATACCAAAATAACAAGGTAGTTTTATTGTAATCTATCCTATATCTCTCATATTAGAACTAAACAAAATTTCATTGGGTGACGATTTAATACGAGGTTTTCGTCCAACATTTTGTTTCCTATTCTACTAAAATGACGTGCTATGAAATATAGTGTGCCCCGTAAGTAATTAAGTTTACAAACCTGCGTTATGACCTTACGACTAACATGGGACTGTAACAAGATTTTATAGGATTTAGCTTCCGCACAAAAGTTACGAGTAATCACGTAATGGAAGGCGGGTGTAATCTAATCTGAAATATAGCTGGGAAAAGACCAGCTCACGCATTTGATTATAATCACATTAATTACCTAGTTAACCTACTTCATCAAAGGATAGGCGCCTGTTATGAATGTATTTCTTGTTTATACGGATATGAAATATATACCTACTATATTTGGATATATGACGGGCCAGTTGGCGTGTTGGTAAATGCTTGTCATTCACGCCGCAAGTCGTTGGTTCGATTCCCACTCAGTTCTGATATTTGTGTGCATGAACATGTCTGTTTGTCCTGAGTCTGGGTGTAATTATCTATATAAGAATGTATTTACAAAAAAAAAATATCTATGTAATGAAATGTGTTATCTTGTTTCCATAGTACAAGCTCTGCTTAGTTAGGAGATCAAATGGCCATGAGTAAATAATGTCCCAACATATTAGATTTTTTTGAGAGACATTTTTAGATAGACACTGGGAATGCCGACTTTTAAACCCATCTGAAGTCCTAGAAGTTTTATATGCACGGAGAATAGAATATCAGTTCAGTCCTCTAATTGAAGGTTGCTTTCAACGTTTGTCTAACAATTAGCCTAGGCCTAGTCATCCAAATAAATTCTCCCGTCCTCTGTTTAGATGCAGGTGTCCTAAAAATTCGTCGTGTAAAATCGGGTAAAAAGTAAAAGTAGGGTAGCCCGGGATATTTCTTATGTATTTAGGTATTTCTTATGTATTATATTTCCCTAGTCGAGTCACTTAAAGAGCTAAAGAGTTAACGTTTTCTTTATGTCATTTTTCACTATGCTTTGTTTTTTGTTAAATCTTGGTACATAATAATCTCAAAAACAACTCACTCGATTAAAGGATAAGCGGTGGTTACGAATGTCTTCCTTGTTAAAATGGCCGCCGTCGTATAGTGTGCTACCTTCCTCCGAACACTCGCTATGTACGGATGTTCTCGAATAGGAACCCGCCTTCCTCGGAATATCTGCAAAATACAAATGATTATTTCCATTCCTTTGTGATAAATGCAATCTTGCAGCTCTGTAAAGAAATAATTTCCTGAGATAAGTACTTAAGTAACGTCTTCTGGCTTAGGAAACGAAAGAAGGAATTTGTTGGACGTGGTACAAACGCGATGAAATAATGAGTTTTACATTTATTTAGGACTATCCGTGCCCCGTGATTTTTCCCGTGATATTCTTTATAAATTATAGCCTATGTGTTTTTTGGATATATAAGCTATGTAACTTCAAAGTTTCATCAAAATCCGTTCCGTAGTTATTGCGTGAATGAGTAACAAACATCCATGCATTACTATATCCGTACCGATACTCTTTCGAATTTATAATAAGTAGGATGCGAAAGTTTGTGAGTATGTATGGATATTTGTTACTTTTTGACGCAAAAACTACGAACGGATTTTGATCAAACTTTGTTGTTATATAGTTTAATACTTTTAAAACAGTACGTTTATAATTTTTAGATTTAGAATTATTTTAAATTGAACTTTTACATCTCATGGCCATCCTGTAACTGCCTTCCTTTTTTCTAAAGACTAGTTAATCTGGCTGAATTTTATGGATCTCCATTGAACCGGTCAAATTCACTTGAATTGGAGATGTATATGCTATATAACTTACGTGGCGCTTAGAACACAAAGCTTAAAATATCAATATATAAACGAACCTTTCTGTTAAGAATTGGAATGAATCCAAATTGCCAATAACCTCCCGCCACCGCCTCATCATAGCTGCCGGCCATCGCTAACAATGTGTCGTTTATCCCAATTGGTATTTCAGCATTTATAAACTGCATGGCCGACAGCACTAAAATAACGATATTTAATAAAGTTTCTCGAAATAGCCTCTAGTCTAAACATATACTGTGGCGACCGGTGGGTCAGGGGATTGGAAAGACAACTAGTGTTTGCAAACAGAGCCTTTATTGATGTCGGCAGTTACAGTTGGTGCAACACAAAGAGCACGCAACACACTTACTCCAGAGTACCGGCGAAAAGCACTGTGAGGGTTCAACCGTGGCACACTTACAGAGACCTCGCGACTGTACTCTGTGATAGTCCCGACATACACAGACGCTTCTCAATTGCACTGAACACTGGGCACTATTTATTTTCATTGGTCACTTGCATTTTTTTTAATTTTTTAATTTACATGTTCTTCTTGATTCGCCTTCGATTTCACTTCAATTAACACTACCCGTCTGGTTTAAATGTACTGCTTAAGTATATACCGCTAAATTGTTCACTTATCTTTTTCTTTTCCATAAAGGAATTAGCACCATCTCATTCTTTGCATTCGAGAATGATCTAATATCTGGAGCTACGGCAGTGCCCCCGCCAAGTCGAGCGCGAAGCAACAATGCCGTACCATCCTTTTCTGGAACCATTTCGCCGCATTTTCGGGCCTCTGTTTGAGAACCTCTGGATGGGACTAGAACGCTCAAATTTTTCTCATCTAGTAAGCTATAATCTCACACTTGAAATCCAAAATTTCAAGTCGGTAGATCCTTTAGTTCCGAAGCTAAGTGAAAGCCAAATTTCGCATTTTCGACACTGACACATGATCATCAAAATAGAACTGGTACTTCCCATTGACCTACAGCATTGAAATTTGGCACAAGGGTAGAGTTTAACGCTCACATAGAGGAAAAACTATCAAAACTAGGAACATGGAAGATCTGGACTACCCTGACCCTGATGAGAAACCGTAAGAGCACACCCAAAATATTTGTGTTATCGACCGACTGTTTTTGCAAAATTTAGTAGTGTAGTGGGACTCTGCTTTTAATATGAATATAAAATGAAAATTACCATATTCCTACTATACTATACTACCAATAAATACTGCATATTTCAGTAAAAATAATAGCTTTGTACAAAAAGAAACCAGAAAGTACCAAAAATATTCTGTAAAAAAACAGCCAAGTCTCAATCGAACTGTTTGTTTATCTCTAAAAAGCAATGAAATCGTAAACGTAAAAAATGTTCAACCGTTGATCGCATTTTTTTCAATATCTAGATCGTGAAAAAGTGTTCAACGGTTGAACCTTTTTTACACGTTAGTGGGTACAGGTCAGCGGCCAAGTCACATAACATTAAATATACTAATAAGAAATTGCAGTACACTTGGCTTAACTTTGTCTAGAGATTTTATTACTTTTTAGAGATAAACAAGCAGTTCGATCGAGACTTGGCTGTTTTTTTACAGAATGTTTTTGGTGGGATACATTATTCGTTAACAACTTTCTATGTCTTTTTCATTTGGTATCCTTTTATCTTTGTTCTATTATTAACTAGAACAATCCTGAAATGTTACAAAAGTGTCCAAAAATCTTGCTAGTACACGGAATCGAACGCCGAACGTGACAATAACTATAAATATATAATTGATGAATCAGAAATGTTGAGATCCGCAGGCGAACGAAAGTAACCGACATAGCCGTAAGAATTGCCAAGCTAAAGTGGCAGTGGGCAAGGCACATAGCTCGTAGAGCCGATGGCCGCTGGGGCAGAAAGGTTCTCGACTGGCGACCACGAACCGGAAGACGCAGCGTGGGCAGGCCCCCTACAAGATGGACCGATGATCATGTGCGGGTCGCTGGAAATCGCTGAATGCGGATAGCGCAATACCGGCAATTGTGGAGATCTTTGGGGGAGGCCTTTGTCCAGCAGTGGACGTCTTTTGGCTGATATGATGATGAAGATGATAAAATTGATGTGTCTGTTTGTGATTTAAAAAGATCAGTTTTTTAAGAACACATAAGATTACATAAATACATATATACGGCATGTGACTGTAACAACTTTTGACCTATGAACCACAATAAAAATATATATGTTTGTATTTCCACTTATAAAAAATATAACTAACTTTTGCTATTAAAATGTCATAACTATTATAATAGGGTGTATTTATATTACTGATTATCTGAAGCATTTGTCATCTTTAGCTCACAATGCATTTCGAAATATATTTTGTAGCTATTTTTCAATTTTGCTCCATTGATATATTTTTTAAGGTTGATTTGTTATATGATTATTATTACTGAACTCTTAAATAGAATTCTTTATCATTTGATCAAGTTATTTTTCAACATATAGAATTGGCGAAGAAATTTATTATATTTCTTGAATACTTTATCTTAACGTATGATTATTATTATTTTTATTTCCTCGTAAGTCCCCGCGTACTTGTACAAGTACTAACGAAGCATAGGAGTTCAGACCTGACAATTAAATTACATAGCAATACTAACTGCCTAGTGTACTTACCCAAGTACAAATTTTTCGTTACCGCTTTACCGAAAGGTTTTTATACAATGGTAACATTGAAACAGTCATTCTCATTCTATACTCTGTGTTCATTTCCGCCATGATAGACAACTAATGATAACTGCCAGTCTTGGTGTCACCTTTCCACAAAATGGCCACGCGGTTGGGTCCTTGGTCAGTACGAGGTAAGTTAATCTGTTTATATCGAAGTAATCTTTTGTGTTGTGTTTTGATTTATATATGAATCAGTGAAGTTAGTTTCTAATAATTGTCAATTAAACAAAATTTTTAAGAAAAGTTTTTATTTAGGGAGGTTCTTGATTGGCAAAATAATTTGTACTTGACACGGTACTTCAGGCGTTTGTTACATATTAATTTGTACTTATGGAAGTACGTTCGGTATATATTATATTTATTATTCTAGCTTTCAACGAAGATCAAATTGCACAACTTCTTAGGAATTGCAAAAAAGAAAAGGGCGTTCGAACCAAGAAGATACAGCAATTGAGGTTGTACAGGATGCCATTTGCTGAAAAGTTTCTTGAACAAAATCTGTTGCCTGAACTCAACGAAATAGAAAAAGGCGACATGGAACATCCTGTTAAACGACCCGCAGGTAGAGCGGGAATAGTGCCCATACTATCAAAAATGCGACGCTTCCATGGCAATATCCATTTACCAGAAAACCTGAACAAACAACAAAGGTGCCGTCTTCCAGGATGTGATATAAAAAGTTTATTTAAATGTCTGCCTGAACCCAACAAAATTTTTTTTCAGAACATTGCATCTCTTTATAAGATTTGATTAAGCTTGAATAGTCTTGAAGACTTAGTTTTATAATATAATTTTTACGTAAGTGATATTTAGAAGAAGAATAAGACTGATTGTTGCTACTTAAATAAAACTTTTAAACATTTGATATCGTTTTGTTATCCTGAATACAAGCCTAACGTACTTATAGGAGTACAAACTATTTCCAATATTTTATTTTTAAAAAAGATGCTACAGGTGCTACACTTACTATAAAAAATAAAAAAAACAAGATAGAACATCAGAAAGTACATAAAACAGCAAAAACTATATCTCGGTCTGAAGCACTATTATTAGTTTGTACTTGGTATAGTACATCCAGCAGATATGATTACTGCTGTTTAAAAAACACAGGACTTACGAGGATAATTACGTTGGAAGTTAATAAAAAGTAATTATAATAATAATTAATCATTTTAAGTTGAGATTTTATTGTGTGTCATGTCGGTTTTATGAAGATGAGCCACAATAAGGAAGCTCATTTTAGAGCAGATAATATGCTGAATTATTATCTGTTACAACTATGTAACCACCGTACATTACACCGTACATTTTGTTGTACAAATTTAGATGGCTCTTAATTTACAGCGACAATAATTACTAAAGGCTAGAAGCTTGTTAATAATACAATCTAAGTTGTCGGTTGCTGCAACTCAATGTGACACGAAGAGCTTTATTTGACTTTATATAACAATAATAGAACTTAGACAGGCCTCGTTTAGATTCCACGGTAGTATCGTATGAGCCACGCGCCGTTCGCACTAAAGGTGTTATATGCGGTATGCCCACTGAAGATACGGCGACTATACATAAGATACTGCATAATCCAGCGCAGTATATCCGGAACCCTGTTAAGCAAATATCATCCCTTAATTGTTTGGGAATAAAAGTGTGGAAGAGAAAACATGAAACAATAAGAAGCAATTATTATTATCTTTATGTAGATCATGTGTTATGTAGATTATGTGTATGTTACATGTATGATCTACTTAAAGATATTATTGCTTCTTATTGTTTCAATCCAACAAACAATCTAGAACACTTTTTTTATGTTACGGAATAGAAAAATGTAAATGGATTTATGTTAGGTATTAATAAACGTAAAAAGTTAATTTCGCCTCGGGCCTAAAGATTTTTCCGTTTGCTGGGAACTGACCCTAAAGAGTATTTTCATATAATTCACGAAATTTATTCATACAGAGAGTTTATGAGGTTTTGAGTAGTCTAAGATCCGACGGCACTATTTCTATGCTCATATTGATGGACATAGGTATGTCCAGTTCAAACGCATGTGTACCGGTCATTTCGATTACCAGAAAACGTTAACAGATATAAAAATGTTAATGAATAAAAATGATGATAACAGATATATTATATAAAAAAGGCTGCAAGATGATTTGGTGACAAAAATAAGCGTTAATTGGGAGTAACCGCTTATTGTACCGCTTGTCACGTTGTGCTTATGATTAATATGTAATCATATTACAGTTTCTTGCTAATAAGTAATCAAATAAAAGAACAACAGCATATAATTCACACTTTAAATCACAACTTTTACTTACGTCTACTTATTTGATTGTTACTTTGGTATGATATTAAAAAATGATGATAAACAATTAATGATATTCTAAATATAAATTGATGTAATTTGTGTCCGTCTATTATATGTTTGTAAAGTACCCCGCGACACAGAGATTAGATTCCCTAGTGCGGGAATTGTCATTTAAAAAAAAGAAAAAGCAAGAAAAATCTTCATTTACTTTCTTGTACTAATTATAAAAATTGGAATTAAATAGGGCACAGAATTTGCTGACTTGTATATACCAAACTTACTTGTCAATTCCCTTTAAATAACGCCCGTTTAGGTCTACCCTATTATACTTATGTTGTGACGAAATCTATACAAATAAATAAAATTGGTGTGTCTGTTTGTAATATTGAAATAGCCGGTTTTTACTACATAAATATGAATATATATACGGTACATACACCAAAATAACACTTTTTACAATTTTTGTCTGTCTGTCTGTCTGTTTGTTCCGGCTAATCTCTGAAATGGCTGGACCGATTTTGACGGGACTTTTATTGGCAGGTAGCTGATGTAATAAGGAGTAACTTAGGCTACTTTTATTTTAGAAATAAAACATTTTTTTTAGAAAAAACAAAAAAAGAACAAAATAAACTAATTAACACGCGAAGTCGCGGGTACAGCTAGTTAAATATAATAATGTTTCACGCACATTGACGTTGTACTTATCCGGATATAAAACAATAGACATAGGTAGTGGCACATGTAAGGCCGTCGCCAGTTTGTACGATATTTGGATTTACTGTTGGTTTAAAAAAATTATAAATAAAAAATTATCGGCATTGCATACTAGTGTCATAAAACATATTTGACGGTCACCGTAGCCTAGTTGGTAGTGATCCTGCCTACGAAGCTGGTGGTCCTAATCCCGGTAAGTGCAAATATTTGTGTGATGAGCACGAATATTTGTTTCTTAGTCATGGAAGTTTTCTATATATATAAGAATTTATCTATCTATATAAGTATGTATATCGTCGCCTGGTACCCGTAGTACAAGCTTTGCTTAGTTTGGGGCTTGGATGATCTGTGTGACATTGTCCCCAGATATTATTATTATTATATACAAATAACGTCATAATATGACTGCCTTTGTGTTGGCTATCTCATTAATTCCCTTACAAAATCATAGTATACGTTGTATCTGTTCACACTCATATGCTTGTTCAACTGCAAGTGTGGTTGGTAAATACTTGCCTTGCACGACGCAGTTCGTGGGTTCAATTGCCACCCAGGACAGATATGTGTGTGCTTGTACTTGTCTGTTTATCCTGAGTCTGGGTGTAATTGTCTATATAAGTATGTATTTACAAAATAAAAGTAGTATATGTAGTATATCAGTTAGCTCTTTAGCGTTAGTTGCTTAATTTGGGATCAGATGGCCGTGTGTGAATAATGCACCAGAACATTATTATATAATTAACTAGCAGCCCGGTACGTGCTTCGCTACGATTTTAAGTATTAGTACAAATTGTTTGTATATGGGAGTATAGAAAGATGTTGATTTTACAGTTTTCCAAGACTTTTTTTTAATTTTCTCTACGTACAAACCTTCCCTCGACTTCCACGAATAATTCAAGACCAAAATTACCCAAATCTTTAAAGGCGTTGTTGACTTATAACATTACAACGTAAAGTGGCATTGATTTATATATATATAGATGAATGATGTGCGCCATTGCGATATCTATAAACTTCTACCATTATAATAAATACCTTTATAAAATAACATTTAAAGACAGACGCTAGCACATCCAGCTACCCCAATCTGTCAAATTCATTTTATAGATTTCCAACTTTGTCATATAAGCATAAGGTCCACTTTCAATTGAGGAAATTTGTCATATTGAGGTAGCTTGATGTGCTGGCATCTCTACGTTAAGCCACGCATTATCAGTGCCCAAATAAAAAAAATGTGAGCCGTCACGGGACGCCTGGCAGATGTGAAACATCGCCATTATTTTGTAAAAGTAATATGCAGAAAAGAACATATTGTGATAGGAACTAAATATATCCTAATGATAAAATAAAAAGTCGATTGCGCATGGCGACGCGTCGCCACACCGTACACACTACTATGGTATAGCGTGGCGACGCGTCGCCACGGCATGCGTCGCCTCGCCAGAAATCTGTTTTACGTGCGGCTATAGATGTTTCACATCACAAACCGATCCAGCTGCCGAGAACTTTCCACTAACTTTTCTTTCCTACTAACTGACAACGTAAATTGCTCTTCTACCATTTATTTATACTATTCAAATTAAAGTAACAGCTACCTCCTCTATGTCCACTTATCCTACTAATATTATAAATTCGAAAGTTTGTGAGTATGGTTGGATGTTTGTTACTCTTTCACGCAAAAACTACCCAACGGATTTTGTTGAATGAAACTTTGTACTAATATGACTTATACATCCGAATAACACTTAGGCTATAATTGATAAATTTTATCGCGGGTAAAACGGCGGAGCATGGCTATTATTATAATTATTACCACTTTATTAAATATCCGCTTTTAATAACCGTATTATTCGTACTTACATAGGCTTCGTATTATTAATTTCATGATAAACAATAGGTACAAATTGACGTCCACCTCAAAGATACTTCATGAAAACCTAATCTACATGGCTGAGAAACAAACAGATTTTGTGCCGAATGATAATATTATGGTAAGTTTGGAGTTGCCATAAATTGTGTGTATTACGTACACCTGAGGTTAAATTCAATTATAAACCGGAATTTGGGAAGAAACGTATTTTTTTTTTACGTTTAGAGTTAATAGAGGTATGCGGAGGCATAAGTGATCAAGGCAATAAGACTATAAATTAAGCGCCCGTGCCAGAGGGCACCGTCTTTGGGGTTCAAACAGTTCGCAGAGGTATGAATCTACGGCAATTATTAAGTTATTTTTTTAACTATTTTATTTCATTAACGTCTAGGATTATAAGTTTCGCACACTCATTTAATTTAAGCCAGTTGAATAATATAATAATAGCCGAATTTCCACTTAGGCGGCCAGTTTTAACGGAGGTAGCTACCAAAAACTTATCACCCTATATCACCCTATTCCCTCACTCCGATGGGTCAGTTAATCAACTCAGATCAATGGGATAGTTATGTAACATATTCGCGAAGAGATCAGTGCCTCTAGCACGAGTTCCTGCAGTTTACTTACTCGATCACACGTACAGTTTCGTCCCATACATTGAGCACCAGAGTTTTAGTTCTTAATAGTTTCCGCGAGAGGCGCTGCTCAATGTATGGGAGGAAACTGTACGTGTGATCGAGTAAGTAAACTGCAGGAACTCGTGCTAGAGGCACAGGTGACAAACGCTCGTGACTCGATGAGTATGTCACCGCTAACTTTCAGAATCCACTGGGTATTCTCTTGTCATCACCATTATCATATAAGACGAAAGACGTCCACTGCTGAACAAAGGCCTCTCCCAAAGATCTCCTCAATTGGCCTTGCGCTATCCGCATTCAACGGTTTCCAGCGACCCTCACAAGATCATCGGTCCATCTTGTAGGCGGCCTGCCCACGCTGCGTCTTTCAGTTCGTAGTCACCACTCGAGGCCCTTTCTGCCCCACTACCACTTCAGCTTTGCAATTCTTTGGGCTCTATCGGTGAGTTTGAGACTTTTTTGTGTCAGCTCAAAACCAATTACACAGTATGCGCAGTTCAACACGCTAGGCTATAAAGACAATCATATGGGGGCGATTCTGTCTTTAACACGACTAATTTAAATGTCATTATATATCTCTCTCTAATACAGCTAGAATGAAAAGAACGGGGCATTAATTAGTGCGCACCGGGCGCATAATTAGTTGGTAGGTTCTAACGTGTCACTTATTTCTACTCAGTATTTTGCACCAAAACCAAAATTACACAATTAAGGCGCTGCACCCACCATCGTAACTGCGACTGAATCATTAATTGCGGCTTCGGGCACCTAGGGCGGCTTCGGGCACCTGAGAGCCGCCTCGGCACTCGTAACCACACCTAAGGACGCCGAGGCCGTCTTTGAGTAGCTCGGGTGGCAATTTCACATCAGCACGCAGAGGAATATAAAAGGCAACCTCATTAATGACTCATACGTATAATTAATGAGATCGTTGCCTAGGTTCTTTTTATTTGACGATGACAAAAGAAAAGTTAATTGTTGTACACACATTGTTGTTGTCAAGGTTGTCTGTAACATCGCGATATTACTTATAGTGATCAACAATGCAACAGAATGCATGGAACCAAATAAGCAGGGAGATAAATAAAAATCATCATAAGTATATAGTTTTTATCAGTTTATTTTTTCTTGTTATATTGGGTGCCGCGAATAATGTTGCCTTGTCATTTTTATAAGAAGTATCTTAGAAAGAAATGCAATGAGCAATATCAAAATTAATTGCATATAATCGGAGACTTAAGTGCTTAACACGCTTGACGCCAGTGTATCATTTTTGAATCAATAAATGCAATCGTGTGTCGTATCGTTTTCGATACACAAGCAACTTTTTAGTTATGGTTTTGGAAAAAGAGGGGAGGGACCACACGAGGAGGGATGAAAATAGAAATAGTGTATTACATCATAAAAGAAACGCAAAACACACAGAAAATAAGGTCCGGTTAAAATATAGAGGAATTGGCTAATATGGCTTGGCGCTGAGCGTGTTAATTACACTACCGATAGACCGACGGCAATCAAGTAGCAAGTATTTAAGAATGTTACAATAAAACAATTATTTATTTACTTGTATTCATGTTTTAATATTACAATTCTTTATAAATATCTCTTAAACAAATGAATAAAAACTATTATTAATATATCATTATTAATCAAAACTTATACAAATTAATAAAAAAGCATCATTGACGCCTCAAAATTACTTAATAAAATTAAACAAGTTACAACTAAAACAAAACAGGTAGGTAATTATTAGGTTCAGTTTAAAAGTTAAAATGTGTAGTATATAATGGAATTCTATGGAAATTTTAATGACAAAGAATCAAAACTTGAGAGTATACGTGGCGAAATCAAGCTCAATCTCTGGGAAGCAGGTGTGAGTCTATGTATATGTGTTTGTATGAAAAATATAATTAATAATCGCAAATACATTTACTGCCACCTAATCAGCAAATCCGAAGTAAGTATGCTCAACCTTCCAAAGTAGTGCATACTTTGATCTAAAATGCTTTGGATACGCTAAGCTATCCGATCAAAGTAAGACCACCCGGCTTTTGAACCTATTCACACTACGACTACTGCCAGCATGTTAAATATTTAAGGTGCGTTCAACTTTAAATTGACCTGGCGGACAAAGTCCTGTAGCAATAATCGAAAAAACATGAATTACAAACAGTTATTTAAAAGTCATTGACATAATAGATATAAATACAATGTTTGTTGCCAACATGTGACAATTTCAAAATTGGGTAAAAAAATGCATATTATAAACTAAGTCATAAATCATTGAAATAATAGATATCTATAAAATGTTTGTTGCTAACTAACTAAGTCATATGACAAATCATTGAGATGATAGATATAAATAAAATGTTTGTTTCCAATTAAGTCATATAACAAATCATAGAAGTGATGATCAATAAAATATTAGTTACCAACTAAGACATATAACTGCTGTGTGGTGACGGCGACAAATATCAGAATCAGAATATCATCACCCCATCTCATCCCGTGGGGGGCGTAGAAGTCGACCCGAGGGAATATCTACCAGAGGACGGGTAGCAGCTTCCTTCTGAGTACTACGACCATCATACTGCGATCGCCAACCCGCCTGCCAAGCGTGGCGATTATGGCATATCCCCTCAAGATGATTCTTGAGGGAGGCTTGTCCAGCAGTGGACTTATTTAAGCTGTAATGATGATGATGATGAAGACATATAACAAAACATTGACATGATAAATATAAATAAAATTATTACTGCTTGTGACAATTCATTATCATATACGATAAAATGCTTATTATCAACTGCGTCATAAGACAAATAATTGCAATGTTAGATAAAAATAACCAACTAAGTGTTGATGACATTGAATATCCACTGTTAACTTTCCTTTATTAAAAGCCATTAATAAATTTATAGTCAAATGATCTTTGTCTATCTTTTAATGGAATATGAGATTCGACAAAAATATTAATGCAATATTTTTAGCGCAACCCTATTGGCAATCAGCTGATATTTTACTAATTTAACAAACCTTAGATTCTTGAATATTAATTTCAAATACCATAGGCACGTGTCACTCACTGCCCCTACTGCATAATTTGATAAATCCCACCTGTGAATACACGGCTGAAATGACCATCCCGACTATAATCAAAACAGAAACTAGAATAGGTCCGTTTTCAATACAAACTAGATGGACGTGCCCCAATATATCCGTAGTGTGTTTAAGGTTCGGTTTACATGGCAGTGCAGCGGAACGAAAATATTCAAATATTCACAAACAACCTGGTTGAGCGTAAGGGGTACCTACATTATTATTATTATACATATAGCAACTACACTATACAAGAAAGACTAGGTCAGAAGTACCCTAAACCGGCGAGCATGTATGAAGAATATAATGACAGTAAACGATGCAAAAGAGGTGTGCAAAGATCGTGACAAATGGAAATCCGTTGTCTCTGCCTGCTCCTACAGTATTCCAACGTGGTCGAGTTAATTTTGCGATCTTTAATCTTTTTGCTGGCCACATAGTTTATGCGTATTTCACAAGTAATATCTGATTAATATAGAAAATCATATTTATTCGTTTGTATAGAAGCAGTAACCTCTGTTTATAATGTAATAGAGAATAAAATATATTTTTTTTGTTTTAGAGTTCCTTATTCAAAGGACATTAAGGATCCTTATATATGTTCAAAAAAAATTTGCGATGTATTTTTGCTAAGAAAATTACATTTCGATAGTTTTCGAAAATTAAGTTAGTTTGATCGCCCAGGTACTGTCTGCACACGACTACGTCTGCATCCTATAAATTATAAAGTTACTCACTAAAACTTAAGTTTTACAAAGACCGCTCCGCTTTGTGGGGCAGTGTGACGACTTAACGTAGAGCTAATTTTAACGTGGCAATGATATGGTTTGATCCACATACTTATTTTGGCGTTGTTAGTATACAGTGGCTATTCATTAAAATCTATTTAAGTTTTAAACTCCGTAAAATTTTGTAATATAGGTCTGACTGACGACATCATGACTGAGTGGCACAAATTCATTTTCAGTAAACGCCCTCAAATTAAATTTGCCAGTGCACATAATGCGGTCAACCTTTTGATATAAACAATGTATTTAGTAACAGAGCTCGTTTTGTTTTGAAAAAACTTTAACATACATAAATACATATTTTATAATAAGATATAAATATATATGACGTCATTTAATTCTTTAGGGCGAGAATTTAAGTTGTGGATGAATTAAGTTACACAGCATGTTTCACTTTAATAGTGCGATCTTTGGACTATGCTTATGGCGTGTACTAATGTCCATCAATTACAGAATTATTTCATATACAGAATTATTGGCAAAACAACAAAGAGACAGGAAGATCTTCCTTTGACAAAATCCGGAAAAGTACTCAGTGCAAAAGAATCCGTCAAACTTTTAGCCGACACCTTTTACCCCGAGGATCTACAGAGTCAAGATAATGCTGACCACAGAGAAACAAGAATGGCTATAGAACAGATAAACGAAGATTATGATGATCAACATGACCCTTACTTTACTCTGGAGGAGCTAAAAGTCTCTGTGGAAAGCTTTAATCCAAAAAAAGCTCCAGGTTCGGATGGTCTTACACCGGACATCTGCAGGCAGGTGATCGGAAGGGACCCAGTGACGTTTCTGGCACTGGCCAACAAATGCCTAGAGCTAGGATACTTCCCAAAGATCTGGAAAGAAGCAACAGTAATCGTTCTTAGAAAACCAGCCAAAGAAGATTACACAACACCTAAATCCTACCGTCCAATAGGATTGCTCCCTCTGATGAGCAAAATTTTTGAAAAAATGATAGTAAATAGACTTAAATGGCATTTACTACCAAAGATGAGTAATCAACAGTATGGCTTTGTGCCCCAAAGGAGCACCGAAGACTCCCTTTATGACTTTATGCAACACATCAAAAGTAAGCTACAACTGAAAAAACTAGTTACAATGGTCTCGCTTGACATAGAGGGAGCCTTTGATAGCGCCTGGTGGCCAGCGATAAGGCTACAACTGGTTCAACAAAAGTGTCCTACCAACATTAGAAAACTCATGGATAGTTACTTACGAGACCGCATTGTAAGGATTCGCTATGGTGGGGAGGAATATTCTACAAGCACACATAAAGGCTGCATACAGGGATCCGTAAGTGGTCCAATTCTTTGGAATCTCCTCCTGGACCCACTGTTAAAGGACCTAGAGGCTAGAGGCTATTACTGCCAAGCATTTGCTGATGACGTGGTTTTAATCTTTGATGGTGACACTGCACAACAGGTGCAAAGGGCAGCAAATACCGCACTCACCTATGTTCAGGAGTGGGGTGTCAAAAACAAGCTAAAATTTGCACCGCACAAAACAAATGCCATGTTAATTACGCGGAAGCGAAAATTTGACACACCACTGCTGAGAATGGGAGGGGTGGACATAACCATGTCTAATCAAATAAAGATCCTAGGTCTTACCATAGACAGTGGCCTAACATTTAACTCTCATATACTTAGTATATGTAAAAAAGTGGTTAATGTATATAAGCAACTGTCGAGGGCAGCCAGGGTTAGTTGGGGCCTGCACCCAGAAGTCATTCGGATCATTTACACTTCCGTGGCTGAGCCTATAATCCTATACGCGGCAAGCGCTTGGGCGTCAGTGACTAAGAAGATAGGTGTTCGAAAACAGTTAAATTCAGTCCAAAGAGGATTCGCCCAAAAAATCTGTAGAGCATATCGGACGGTATCTCTGAACGCGGCGTTGCTGCTGGCGGGTATATTACCACTCGATGTGCGCATAAGGGAGGCTGCCACCCTCTACGAAGCTAAGAGAGGAATACCTCAGCCGGCTCTGGTGGATCGAGAAGTCGAGCAAAGAGTACCGTATGCACATACTGGACACCCAGCCGAGCATATGAGCCTGAAGTTCGTAAGTTTGATAAACCAGCAAGATGTGAACCAGCATACTACACAAGCTGTACGCATCTTTACGGATGGCAGTAAAGTCGAAAACAAAGTCGGAGCCGCGCTGTCCTTATGGACTGGCGAAACGGAAACAAAGAGCATGAAACTAAAACTGCCATCCTACAGTACAGTGTATCAAGCAGAACTTCTGGCCATATGGAAAGCTACCAGGGAAGTCCTTAAATGCTCGGAACAAAGCTTTGGCATATATAGTGACTCAAGGGCAGCATTAGAAACGGTTATCAATCATAGCTCCCGGCATCACCTAGCCGTTGAGATTCGCGAACATATGAAAACAGCCCTTACACAAAACAAAAATATATCTTTGTTTTGGGTTATCTTTGGTTAGGCTCATGCGGAATTAATAGGAAACGAGCGCGCGGATCAATTGGCCAAAAATGCAGCTCTCACACTTAGGAAGACTCCAGATTATGATCGACTTCCGGTGTCATTCGTCAAGAGACAAATACGTGAACAGTCTCTTGAGGAATGGAACCAGAGATATCGATCAGGTGCCACCGCTGGAACAACAAAAATTTTCTTCCCGGACGCTATCGATGCTTATAAGATAATTAGAAAACTACACATAAATGGTACAATCACTCAAATGCTGACAGGACACGGTGGATTCTCTGAATACTTGCACAGGTTCAAGTGTAAAGAGAACCCATCGTGCACCTGTGAACCCGGTGTAGACGAGACCGTACCCCACATTCTTTTTGAATGCCCGGTTTATGGTCTGGACAGACACAATATGGAACAGCTGATAGAAGGCCCAGTCGATGCCAGAAATGTGAACATTATTATGAGTAGCAATAAGAAGAGAGATATTTTTATAAAATATGGTTTACATATACTTGAAAAAGTAATAAAAAGAAATAAGTAAATACATAAATATTATTGAAAAAAAAAAAAAAAATATATACATATATCGTAAGAAATTTTGTAGAACTACATATATAATAATATATAATGTACGACCTGCAATACACAACCCGTGCGTGAAGAGTGAGTTTCATAGATTAATTAAATTGATTGGTGGAAAAATAATATTGACAATTAGTGTTATAATATAGAAATAAGTAATTTAAGTTAAACCATGTATGTATAAGATCTCCGATTTTGTCGGAGGAACAATCGTCAATTTTTGTCATTTTGCGAATATCGTTGTGAGACGTTCCAGTGTAGTTAGTATTATGGTTGCCTAGTCTGACCACGTCCAAGGTTACTATTCTTTTGCCAGTGTAGTAGTACGAGGCTCTGTAGTACTTGGCGTCGCTATGTGGATGTAGGCGCGGGAAGGCCAAGCCGCGGGACGCGCTCTCTCCATCAGCCCTAAACAAGAAGCCGCGCTGCTGCCTCTGCCACTAAATGCACGGGTACTAGTTGTGGATAACGAATGTACCGAGATTACCTGAAAAAGATATGTAAGGGTTTATATAAATGTTGTACCAAAGAAAACAATGTTCGTTATTTGGAATGAAATCCCTGTACCGTAGGGATTTGTTAACATGCAACTCACGGACCCAGCCCGCACTCAGAACAAATCTACAGAGTTTTAGGTCATTAGTGTCCACGTTCCAACTTGGTATAGAATCGTCGTTTAAAAGCATTAACTAAAACTTCTTATTGCTCAGGTTTATTCTTAAAATCTTCTATTAATAAGGGTCGCTTACGGCGATAAGACCGCCCATTGTACCTTTTGTTCTTTATATTATATCCAATGTATTTTCTTTTTGTCTGAGTGTGTACAATAAAGAGTATTCTATCTATCTATCTGGTTATGCACACCACGTTTTTTAAACGCACCGTCGACGCGCGTTTCTCAAACGCGCTTTTATCCTACAGAGCAATTTGTTTTTGTTTGTATCAATACAAACGCGATGCTAACGCGCGTGTGTATCACTACAAACGCGCGACAACGCAACGGTGTGCTTAGAAAACGTGGTGTGCATAGGCTCTAAGTCGCCAACACGAAGTGATCGTTTCTTGTTGCCTTATGTAACTATTAAACTGTCACACAAATAGATAACCTATGCGGGAATTGAACCCAGAACACGAGTGCGGCGGGGTAGTAACAAGGCAACTTAACTAACCACCGCACTACATTGCACTTGCAAATTGAACGAGGAATGATCAGGTGAGCAAAACGACGGTTGAAGAGCATTATGAAAAAGTTAAGAGCTCAGGCTAACTTGAACATTCAACAACAACCTACTTTACGACAAGTTTCACGAGGGGAGTAACTCCATGAGGCGTAAAAAATACGTGAGCTTGGCGATTATTTTAGTTTCAGATATAGAAAATTTGTCATCGGTTCGACGTTACGGTCAATTTAGTTTCATATTTGATTTTCCGGACACAAAGGATAAAATGGAGCCCTAGTTTTTAGTATGTGTCATAGTCTATGCGAGGTATACTAGTAACAGGGTAAAAGTTACTGTTATGAAATTTGGATACTTTGTGTGATTACACTGAATATTGGATAAGAAATTTCGTTAAATTTGTAGCGGCGGTAATAGATAAAAAGGATCTTTTAGTTTTTCAATTTTATTCGGGTAAGTTGTTAGAGCGCTGGATTGCCCAAAGAGCAGTGAAATAAACATAAATAGTCAAGTTCCTTAAAATTGTCCGCCCGTATGTTACAGTACTTTTTCTTTGTTACCAGTGATTGTTCATAATGTTCCCTTTAAATCTCGATTTATGTAAGGTGTTTCGGTATAACTTAAAGATCGCTATCTACCCATGAACCTGAAGAATTAAACAAAACCAATATTTCCACATACAAAATGTATCAGTTGAACGATATTTTTCTATGGGAAGCCAAATGCTCTCACCGGGCCGTAGGTGATTGACGAGGTCAAGCAATTAGACTCGCGGTCAATCCATAGATGGGTGACCGCCAAAGTGGTTTAATATTGAGCGTCTCCGTGCTTCGGAGGGCACGTTAAGCTGTCGGCCTCGGTTGTAGCCATTAGGCAACATTTGTTAAGCCACACCAGAGGCCTACTGGGGGGCTTGAACAACTCTAACACTAGGGCAACCACTGCCCACACGGTAAGTAAGTAATGATAGGTAATAAGTAAGTAAATATTTTTATTATGTAGTAGTTGTGCCCCGTGGTTTACCCGTGTTAAACTTACGGTAAGGTGTGCTAACTCCATACCAAATTTTATTAATTTCGCTACAGCCGCGCCGTTTAGACGTGAAGAAGTAACAAACATACACATTCACAAACTTTCGCCTTTATAATATTAGCGTGATTTTGTTGATGTGTTACACTTTGTTCATTATCATAGGAAAATGAAGTTCCTTAAATTACTTCCACATTTAATGTTACACATTGTAATTCACACAAGAAACATAACAATAGGCATTTTGTATGGGGACCGACCTATGATTAACTCAACGAAACCTCTATATTCGGAATCATCAATTCATTATTAACTTAGGAACAATTATAAGACATTTATCGCTACACAATGAGCAATTCGTTACTGTTATAGACTTCTGAATCAATCATACATCTTCATATTATACGCTATAACATTAAGTGTCGAGTAACGTGTAATAAGAATAAGATCCTAATGCTTTCACTGAATTGCCTGTTATTTAACGAGTCCTATACAGTATATTGGTTTCAATATACTGTATAGGACTCGTTAAATAATTCATGTTTAAAAAGCCAACTCACCAATAGAAGTTCGTCACTCAGTCAATCGTAATTTATTAATTTTCTGCACCCTCACCTGTATGCTAACTATTATGGTCATTAAATTACTATTCTATGTAAGTACAATAGCACAAGAACCCTATGCTTGAACCATTGTAGACCTATGTAAATAAAATGTTCTGTCACCGTAATATAATCTTACTAACAATAGTCCGCCTCTGTACCTCATCCATTCGTCAGTTTTACTTACAATAGGTACAGACACCAGCACATCAAGCTACTCCAATCTGTCAAATTTCCCCAATTGAAAGTGAACCTTATACTTATATGATAAAGTTGAAAATCTATAAAAGAAATTTGACAGTTTGTGGTAGCTGGACGTGCTGGCGTCTGTACTTAAATGGAGGTAATTAAAACAGGATTACGCCCAAATTTACTCGAAACTGTTGTATGTACATCAGTCTTGCATATTAGACACCTTACTACTTCAAATTCAATCAAATAACAGCTACCAAGTGCGTTTCATCCCGGGACATTATACATACACGGCCATCTTAACCCAAATTAAGCAGAGCTTGTACTATGGAAATCCGATAGCTGATATACTACCTACATATACTACTTATCTTTTGTAAACATATACTTATATAGATAATTTCCAGACACAGGACAATCAGACATGTTCACGCACACAAATATCTGTCCTGGGTGGGAATCGACCCACGAGGCCACGACCTGCAGCGTGAAAGGCAAGCATCTACAAACTACGCAACGCCAACTGGCCCGTCAAATCTCTCTTCTGAGCTTTAAAAACTTGTGTTAAAAAAAAAACCCAAGAACATGCCACTTTATCTGAGAATGGACCAAATCAAAACATATAGTAAAAAGTCAATGAATACTAAATAAGCGTTGGCAGCAGAGTATAATATCCTCCTGGTTGAATTTGAGCCATGGTAGCCAGTTTCGATGTGCATAAGTGAGTGCACTTTCTATTTCCTTACTCACATTATCGGATGGGACACCTAGGTGGTATAGAAACGATGGCTTTATGTCCTCTCCGAGATACGAAGGTGTAAAACCGCCATATTCCAGACTTTGGGTTGATCGTGTAAATATTTCTTAGCAGAAACATCCAACAATTATGTATATTTTTTGGAATTTATTTAGAGTTATTTGAATCCGGTTGCGATACATAAATACAGTTTATTTAAAATTATATTATGCTGGCCATAATCAAACGCCTGCGTAATACCGCAGAATATTCTAGATTTTGGTGTGTTATTGTCCGATATTTTTAAAAATGAATTCAGTAAATAGTTTACCACCATATTTGTTTTAGTTTGCCTTAATCCCTTCCGTTCGTTGAATACCGTATTGTTTTTATTCCAGGCGTGATTAATTCTTTGCAATAGTCCTTATGTAAAATATTTTCAATAATCTATTTAGCAGAATACCTACCTTACTTATCACACATTTAAAACTATATATTTACTTTCTGTACCATGAAGTAATATCAAATAAATATAGGTAAACTTAGAAGAGATTACAGATTGAGTATCAAAACTGAGAACAGATTAATAGTCTTTAACTTAACAATAGAACCTTAATGATCGAATCTCTAGTAATATTTAATTTGTCCAGATTAAATACTTGGAGTATGCAAAAGTTGTCTAAGTTTATTTTTAATAACAACTAACTTATTTTTGGATTGAGTATAAAATCTTTGTTTAATGATGAGGTTTGGAAATAGTATGATGTGAGAACTCACTTTGGAACGATGATGCAGCAGGGGCCGGCTCTCCGATGATGACCCATCAGCATCTAGATTTCTGGATTGAAAATCCTGAGCCATCCGAAAAAAAAGCAGCATGGCTACCCCGAGCATGCCCGCGTATACGAAGAATTCAGTTGCCTGAAATATATAAACATATAATTTAACTGGCAACCTCGGCGGACTGGAACTATCAAGAACACTTAGATGAAGATTAGAAATTTAATTCTTTTTTTTCAGGTTTTAAAATTATAAGGTTCTGTTAATTTTAACGGAGATTTAAAACTCTTAATAAGTTTACATACTAGGCTGATCAAGGTGGCAACAACTCCCTCAATTGAAAAATGACTTTACATACTGGGCTGATCAAGGTGGCAACAAATGCTTCAATTGAATAATGACTACATACTAAACTGATCAAGGTGGCAACAACTCTCACAATTGAAAAATGACTTTACATACTGGGCTGATCAAGGTGGCAACAAATGTTTCAATTGAATAATGACTACATACTAAACTGATCAAGGCGGCAAGAACTCCCTCAATTGCAAAATAACTTAAACATACTACGCTAATCAACGTTGCAACAACTGCCTCAATTAACAGAGTAGATAATAACCCTGCCTATAATTTATATTATTCCAAATTTAAAGATTCCCATTCCCATTAACTTTTCCTCTTTGCTTACATTCCCTTCCCCAGAAATGTACGAAGTATTAATGTGTTTTATAAGATGCATCAAATTGTGATTGTTACGTCTGAATGTTTTCTTTTAACCTAATCGACAAGATACGCAATTAGCTATAACATATATGCAAATTTTGGTTAAATTTATCGCACGTATTCCCATTCCACATCTGACATTGGCAGCATTGTCGACATCGGCATAACTTGCCATTTGAAAAAAGAAGAAGAAGAACAGAGTAGATAATAAACTTAGAGTATGGACTACTTTCTAACGTCACGACGCGCGACAGGTAAAACTTTGAGAATATATTAATAAATAAAATAAAATAAAATAAAAAAGGTTTTTATTCACGTAGACTTTAAAAAAGCGCTTGTAAATAGTCAGAACATGTTTGTAGTAATACAGTTGTTATTTCTAGTTACTTCTTACAGATATTTAGGTACACGGAATGTTAAAACATTTATACAATTTATTTTATAATGGTAGTGACATTTAGCTAGCTTGTATTAAGTTATTGTCAAGGAGATTACGTTTAGTTGAAGTTTTTAATATTATATATTGAAATTTAAATTTTACTACATATTGTCTCAATAGTTCTGTCTATATTAAGGTATGAATTCAGTATTATTATTATAGTAAGTATAGTATAGTAAGTATAACTACTTCTTAGAAGTATGGAATGTGCTGTCTGACATTATAGACTTTAGCAACTGAATATACATGGCTATATGACCATTTATACAATAGACAGTAAACAGGCAGGCAGTCTCTAAACTCACAGCTATGGAACGATATTCACTTTCATTTTTCAATCCCTAAAGCCTTATTGTAGGAAACCAATTTTAATTACGTGTTACATAAGACAGATAACTAATAAATTTTTAATTTTTTTTTGGTTTTTCACTAGACAGGCTAGCCCTAGTGTGAAAGCCATAAGAAAGAGTTATGCTCATTTCTGTATTTTACTCTAGTAACTAGATAAAAGGATTTATGTAACTTTACTTTGGTTAATAAATTATCTTTATTATTATTATTCTTATAAATATTTTTAAATAGTAAAAGGTAATTTTTTGAAATAATTTCCATTCCACAGTTTTCTTTTTTGTTCAATAAAGCAATAAATTGAATTGAAGTAAGGTTATGTTATAAATTAATATATATGCTACAATGAATCTATATACTATGTACTTATTAATTAATGGTCGTATGTATTTTCCCTATAGAGTGCAAAATACTGAGTAGAAAATTTTATGAAATTTTCAGAAAATCAACATAATAATATTAGCCTTTTCGGTGTTTCTGTTAAGTTCGGTAGGATCCACACCTGTCAGCCTTGGACTATACGCATCCAGCGGCTTCGATATACAAAATAACTAGCTGTGCCCCGCGGTTTTATCCGCGATAAACTTTATAAATTATACCTATGTGTTAATCCCGGGTGTCAGCTAACTCCATACCAAATTTTATCTCAATCATTCCAGCCGTTTGGACGTAAAGAAGTAACGAACATACACACTCATACACTCACAAACTTTCGCCTTTATAATATTAGTGAGATATATTCATTAGGTACAGACCAAATTATCTAGAAAATTTCTTAAATTAATCATTGGTCTGGTTATTGTTCATAATAGCAGTCAAAGTTACTCAAAGTAATAAAAACTGACCGTTGTGTTTCCCCACGCTATACTTTATTGATCGCTGTTTTATTTGTATTATGACTAATGAAGTTTTCAAATTACTTTTTTAACTAACGTTTAATTATTATCTATATATGATAATGTTATTTGGTTTCATAATAACATCTGTTCAAAATCTGTATATTATAGTTTACTTTATAGTCTTCACCTGTACCTGTTTTACTAATTTACCATTCCTATATCTCTTCCAAGATATTATATACAATAACTAGTGAATGGACGTAACATCGAGAACGTTATTTGATTCATTCGTTGCGTCAGATGATTCATTCATTCTTGTATAGAAAATTTATAATTTTCTGGTGAACTTTGTATGTTGATATTCTACGCATTGTTCAGTTTAATGGGCAAACTAAGCCCCTATATAATGGTTAGATAGTATATTTATTTATTTAAGGATTCCCAACAAAGAATAAACACAATACATTCCATAAAAAAGTGCATGCAAAAAGATAGTGAGCAGTGTTCTTCTCCACTTATAGGAGACCACAGCTTCATCATTATACATAATATCCGAATTTATCACTTTTGCTGTAACATAATATGTAATACACATGTTTCTAATTGTTGTTTTGTCTGCTCCCTACGGAGAATTCTAGCTGCAATATTGTCGCTAAATATAATACGATCGGCAGCGCTCGGGTATCGATGTGGAAATTTAATTAATAAACACTGAGAGCTTAATTAATAAACACTGAGAGCGGCAGAACGAACCATAAACAAAATTATGATGTACAAAGAAATTTAAGTACTGTATTAGTTAACTTCATTAAAATAATGAAGGTACAAGATCTCTCCCGCATCCTTTTCAGCGACATTTATAATGGGAAATAGTATTAGATTTTACAAGAAGCTTCCAAATTATATTACTGACTTGTATGAGATACAATGCAAGACGAAAATAAAAAGGAACTCATGGCTATGGCACTGGGCGCCTTTTGTTAACATATCTCTGGGGAAATCTTTCGTGTGACAGCTATAGGATAGATGTGACAGGAAAGATTTCGTCGCTACTATAATTAGGTGTTGTTCTTCCTATTGCCCGCTATAGATTTCTTAACTATATAAAGTTTAGAAATCTATAGCGGGCAATAGGAAGGAAGAACAACGTTTTGGAACAGCCATATTTCCAAATAAATTGATGGAATGGAGTCCATCTAGAAAATATAGCCTTCTAATTAAATACTATAACTGGAGCAAAATCCACAGTCCTTTCGAGCATGTTTGGCCGGACCATATCGAATGGGCCGCGTGTATGGTGGTAGTCAAACTATCGAATTAGTTCCGCCTGATTAGCTTAATTTGGCCGTATTAGATCCGGTAGTAGAATTAAAGTGCAACCGTTATCATACCCACAAGGACCGCTCTCATAGTAAATAATATAACTAATAATAATATCCTGGGACATTATTAACACACGGTCATCACATCACGTTCTTGTAGTATGGAAATAACTGATATAATGGAGATAACTGATATCTATACATATAATAAAATCATAGGAAAGTCAAAACTGTATATTAAATATTTTTTAAAAAGGATACTTGGGGCGTGATCTACGATCGATCGAAGCCAAAAATATAGTTTTCAGAATTCTTGTCTGTTTGTCTGTATGTATTTCCGGGCTAAACTCAAAAAATACTGAATGAATTTACTTCACATTTTGCATGAATATTACTAAGAGGTCGGGTCAACATATAGGCCACATATTATCACGCTATCACCTACGGGAGAGGAGCTGTGATAATTTATAAAGTTTAACGCGGGTGAAACTGCGGGGCACAGCTATGTAATAATAAATGCGAAAGATTGTGTCTGGGTCTAATTATCTATGTAAGCATGTTTACATAGATAATTACACCCAGACACAGGACAGCACAAACAAACATGTTCATTCGCACAAATATCTGTCCGTGGTAGGAATCGAACCCACAAATTGCGTCGTGGAAGGCAGGCTAGCAACCACGCCAACCAGCTCGTCAAATGAACTTCCTAATGTCCACTGTATTAGATACAGATAGAACATTGCAAGCATTACAGACACGATAACAATCAAATTTAAATGAATAAGGCTGATTTCAGAGAGACGCGCGCGGCACGCGCCGGAGGCCAGCGCGTCTCAACAGCGGCGCGTGCGAGACGCGTCACTCTGAAACGCTAGCTGCCAGTAGAGGAGCTCGGGCAGCGCAGGCCGTCGGCGCGCGTGTCACCGGCGGCGCGTTTGAACTGCGTGACTATGAAACGCAACTACTATCTAGTGTAATTGTAAGCGCGCGCGTTTGGACAGCGCTGCTCGCCGGCGCGACTCTGAAATCAGCCTTAGCTCTTTGACAACTTACATTAATTACAAACTAAGTCGCAGGTTTGATCAGAAAATTTAATTTAAGTGGTTTTGTTTAAATAGATTTACTTAAATAAATAATGTTTTGACTATTTACAAGCGCTCTTAATGAGTTTATGTAAATAAGTGTTTTACATTTTCATTTAAAGTACCCACAGTGACTTTGTATCGTTTACGATATAATCATATTTCAATACTTAAACATTTTTAACCACTCAGCCATTTTAAGGGTTAATAGAGTACCCTCCACTTGATCTATCATAACTTAATCTAACCTAGCATAAAATAATATATGATTCTACGTCGTCAGAAAGAGCTACGCTAGCCAAGGACCGGCAAATAACTTACCCCACAATTTTGTCTGTCTGTTTACTAATGGATAGCTTAATTACCGGGGAATATTTTATTATTATGATCAATAAAAGTATACCATACTCCGTATAACTCATAGCCAAATAGATTTGGCTACGAGTTATTGTGGATTATTAGCGAATATTTACTATTAAACAAGACTAAAAGAATCGCCCAACCGTGACGGGTTCGAATCCCACGCAGGACTAGTATTTGTGTGCCCCATAAATAGTTGCCTTCAGTGTGGATGTACTTTATATCCGTCGATTAAATGTGTGTATGCGTGTTGCGACACAGGCATTCATTTCCCAAGTGCAGATTTAAAGCAATTTGCCATTTCTTTGATTTTACTTAGTCAGTGGCCCAGAACTCACCCTAGATTCAAATAACTTAGTCTGGGCGACCAGGATCACTATCAGGTTCCCAAAGGCAACCGACACGTACCACGCAGCAATTGTTATAGTTTTCATACTCTTCGGTGCCTGTAACAATCATAAATTTACATTACTCACACATACTATAAAGCCGTGGTTACCATATTTTATGTTATTTTAATAGTTTAAAATATATCTAGCATCATATTTTAGTAACTGAATGAGAGAGAGAGAGAGCAATAAAGAGCAATCATAATTATTCTCTCTCCGAAAACTAATTATATCTCTCCGAAACCAAGGCGACTTTGTGATTATTTTTGCCCTGTGATCGACAAACTAAAGAAAAGAAGCCTTCCATCAAACTTTGGATTAAGCAAAAGTAAACGCTTTTTATCCTTAAGCATCAATGCAGCATCCAAGTTGCGTAGTAATCGAGGTAGTCAAGTAGGTCAGGGAAGACTAACTGTGAGGCAGTAGTAGAATTAAAAATAATACATGATGAGATTTTTGCCGATTTTTCATTTAGCTAGACGGCCCTCAAGTCGTCTAGTAAATAAAAGTACAACTAAGGCAAAAGAGTACAACAGTAGGAGATGAGAGCCTGCTCGACTCTTCGGTGAATCATTGAAAGCTAGAAGACTAACTGCCTCACTAGCTGTACAATTATATAAAAAAAAATACACGATGGGATTTTACCAATTTTTCATTATGCTAGACGGCTCTCAAGTGGTCTCGTAAATAAAAGTACAACTAAGACAATAGAGTACAACAGTAGAGATGAGAGCCTGCTCGACTCTTCGATGAAACATTGAAAGCTAGAAGACTAACTGCCTCACTAGCTGCCCAATTATATAAAAACCGGCCAAGTGCGAGTCGGACTCGCACATGAAGGGTTCCGTAGAAGAAAGTAAGTATTCCAGATGATTAAATGAAAGAAAATTGCGGTTTATGACGTATTAAAAAAAAACTACTTGCTAGATCTCGTTCATACCAATTTTCGTTGTTACTTTCCACGATAATGTACATCATATATTTTTTTAGTTTTATCATTCTCTTATTTTAGAAGTTACAGGGGGGGGGGGGGGACTCATTTTACCACTTTGGAAGTGTCACTCTCGTTAAACTATCCAGTTTAGAAAAAAAATATATTAGAAACCTCGATATGATTTTTGAAGACCTATCCATAGACACCCAACTTGTGCGGGTACGATGAAAAAAATTTTTTTGTGTTTCACTTCTATGTATGGCGACCCCCCAAAATTATTGTTATTTTTCTATTTTTGTGTAAAAATCTTAATGCGGTTCACAGAATACATCTACTTACCAAGTTTCAATAGTACAGTTCTTATAGTTTCGGAAAAAAGTGGCTGTCACATACGGACGGACAGACAGACAGACATGACGAATCTATAAGGGTTCCGTTTTTTTGCCATTTGGCTACGGAGCCCTAAAAAATACATGATGAGATTTTTTCCAATGGTTCTTTTTGGTGTACGAGTTGGACAAGTTACTTCAAGCGCACAAAACCCCGACAACCTACTCGTAGTTATTGATAAAGCACTCAAAGCTACGGAGAGCTAAACCAATTTAATAATCTCGAGCCAGACATATGCAGTTCAAAGTATATTTTTATTACATTCTTGTTCCTCCGTCCATTCCGTTCCTATAAGCTATCCGAGTCGTATTAAACTGGAGTGTTGAGTTCATGGCAATAAATACTTTGTCTTACTCTCCTATCTATTATGTACGGAAATCACAGCCTGGAAAAGTTTATAAACTCAGTGGACTATTACTTCGCAACTAATTGATTTGTGTGGTTGTTTCATTGTAAACTGTAATGTCTGGCGGTTGAATAAATAAGGGATTTTAAATTTGATTTATATTACGTACACTAAAATTTGAAAAAAGACCATTTGGAAAATATTTTCTATGAGGATGGCGTTATGCTGTACGAATAAAGATTAATTAATTGTTAAAATCTAATAATCTATATCTAAATAATATATATAAAATATAATATATAATATAATAACTTGGTTCATTCAATATAAATTATACGTATAGGTAACATGATCTAAAATTGTTAGCTATATAAATATTCATCAAATACTATAATTAATTATAAAAAATACACTATCGACTAAATTTAAACGATCGGGCTTGGTTACAGGCTTCATTGTCAGTGCGATTGGAGGCCTAAGCATTGAGCTATTTCTGATGTACCCCTCCCCGCATTTCTGCCCTGTGCACATAGTACGCAAAATTAATTAATTGACGGTCACCGCAGCTTAGTTGGTAGTGCTCCTGCCTACGAAGCTGGTGGTCCTGGGTTCGAATCCCGGTAAGTACAAATATTTGTGTGATGAGCACGAACATTTGTTTCTGAGTCATGGATGTTTTCTAGGTATTTAGGTATTTATCTATCTATATAACTATGTATATCGTCTCCTGGTACCGATAGTACAAGCTTTGCTTAGTTTGGGGCTAGGAAGATCTGTGTGACATTGTCCCAAAAAAAATTACCTACATTCTTTCGGCCTCAATCAACGCTATTGAAATAATTAATATGAGTGAGGCCAGGAGTCTGTGGCTTTCAGCTTGCCAAAACTCAGGAGTTTACACCATCCGTCATCTCAGTGACTGTGGGATGGACGGCTCTGCGAGTAGTACGGAAACAATTATTAGAAACGTGCTAAAGCTCCGCAGATCGTGCCCGCCTCTTAGCTCTTGCAGAATGGGAATAAGAGTAGTGGCTACAAGTACTCCCATCGCTTAATACGGGAGCATTGATGGATTCATCAAGTTTCCTTATTAGGTGATGGCACCTGGGGGAACCGTGCTGCGCAGCTCACCGCTGCCAGTGTGGCTGTGTCGTAGGCCGGCTCAGTTACCCCGACTTATTTTATTGTACAATTTCTTATATGCGATTAGCTGCAAGACTGATAGCTTTACGAGTACTCCACTGTAACTCTACGATTTCAGAAAACTATTTCTTGTTATAAAAATTCCAATTTCGATCACATATTTTCCCGACGCAATAATTTAACGCAGGGCAGCTTTTATCGGCGATTTAACATGCTATAAGGAGACTAACTTAACTCGAGACCACAAACTAGGACTTCGGGGTCAGATATTTCAAAAGTCAACATGCGCAATAATTTTGTGTAATTATAAATCCCTAATGATATATCGCATAACAATTACCTAATTGCGTACCTATTGAAGACCAAACCAGGGGGGGCTACCGGCTAAGTCGCCGAACATCGGGATAGTGATCGGCGTTCAAATAAATAAAGGTTAAAAATGACTTAATCAATCGTTAAATCGGCTTCCATGAGCACTTGTGATGGTGAAATGGTCTAACGTGGGCCAAATGTGGTTTCAACGTCGATTTAACGATTGATTGAGTCATTATTAACCTTTATTTATTTGAAAGTTGATCACTATCCCGATGTTCGGCGACTTAGCCGGTAGCCCCCCAGTAAGTTGGAATGCCGATTTAATAGGCTAAACCCTCATAGCTTTATGGTTCCGTAGTGATATACTATTAAAACAAACATACCTGAGTAAAAGAAAACTCCAGGCCGGACACAGCAAACATGATCTCAGCAACAGAAACAAGAAGGTACTGTGGCACAATCCAGGCTAGGTGCAATTCGTTGGGCGGATTGGGTGCGTGTAGTACCGCTGCGTCAAGGCGCCCCAGTCGCTCGCGCAGACATAAGACGTACACCCCGCCAGCCCGAAGGTAACCTTCACCGGAGCCCGATACTTCACCATTTGCGCTTGCCGCACGCCATTTAAATCTAAAATTCAATGAAGTTAAACACTGACAAAAGTAATAATAATAATAATATCTAGGGACAATGTCACACAGATCATCTAGCCCCAAACTAAGCAAAGCTTGTACTATGGGTACCAGGCGACGATATACATACTTATATAGATAGATAAATACTTACAATACATAGAAAACATCCATGACTCAGAAACAAATATTCGTACTCATCACACAAATATTTGCACTTACCGGGATTCGAACCCAGGACCACCAGCTTCGTAGGCAGGAGCACTACCAACTAGGCTACGGTGACGGTAAATTTATGTATATATAATTATGCCGAAAATTGGTTCATTATCATCATCATCATCATCATAACAGCTGTAAAAAGTCCACTGCTGGACAAAAGCGTCCCTCTAGAATCATCTTAAAGATCACGCTTGGCAGACGGGTTGGCGATCGCAGTAAGATGGTATACACAGAAGTTAGCTGCTGCCCGTCCTCTGGTAGATATTCCCACAGGTCGACTTCTACGCCACCCACGCGATGAAATTATATTCTGATATTCGCCGCCGTCACCACAAAGCAAGGCAATTTGGAGAAATCTGTTTTTTTGCTTAAAATATGCATACATCATCATTAAATATGCACATATCACTATTGCCGTCTATAATTTAGGGTTTAGTACCAAACTAAACTCTTCGGTTTGTTTAGCCACCAAAAGAAATGTCTCTCAGACAATGCGCCGTAAATCGTCTGTAACAGACACAAAGGCCATATAAGTACCAAACTAGCTAAATGGGACCCTACTGGAACGACTCAGTCCATCCATCTGTCTGCCCCAGTACCTTAATAATTCATGGGATTTAAAATGTCCATGGGTTTTGAATAATTCCTAAACTTATTCCAAATAAAAAATAATGTACAGGTATCGTACAAAATGTCATTCAAAACAAATGTTCAAATCAACATTGCAGAAAATTAAAACTGTATATTTTTTTTAATCTTTCAAAGTCATATCCACGCCAAGTTTCTTGTGTGGTCCATTTCTCACTTTTTAAGATAGGTATGAAACTTTATATTTGGATGATGACATAATTGAGCATCACAAGCGGATTCCTCCTAATACCCTGCTTCCAGGTATAGCAAACATTCATGTCGATCGAAATCATATGAAACGTTTGTGGTTGCCGGCTTATTGTTATTAGCGTGCATTCGACATTTAACACTGGCTCGTTTCATGATTAACAAAGGTAATGAAACCCGCTGGATGTTCGGTGGTTCACTCCAAAGCTCAAGTTTGCACGCTAAAAAGATACAACTCTCATTATGTCTAAAAGCCTCAATAGTATTGGCATCCATATCTCAAGCGTCGTCACCTTAAGTAATAAACAGATTAAATAAATAATAATAAATAAAAAAGGTTTTTATTCACGTAGACTTTAAAAAAGCGCTTGTAAATAGTCAGAACATGTTTGTAGTAATATAGTTGTATACATTAGATATTATTTCTAGTAACATAGATATTTAGGTACATCTTGTATGAAAACATTTATAAAATTTATTTTATTACAGAAATGATATTTAGCTAGCTCGTATCAAGTTATTGTCAAGAGATTATGTTTAATTATCTAGTTTAAGTCTAATATTTTTACTACATATTGTCAATGGTTCTGTCTATATTAAAGGTATTATTATTATGACGGACCTTGTGTTAATAACGACGGTCGCGCTTTAATGCTACCTTTAGCGACTTAACCCTGGACCAAAGACTATTTTTGTACTAGCTCATGCCGGTCATAGACCACTGTTACCACCTTTTTGACTCAGTCCAAAAATTGGGTTTCTCGGTAGAAGTAGATTCTAAGCTTATGAAAAGAAAAGGCTAATCATGATTGATACAAATATATGCCATAGTGATTCTCAGCCTCCGAAACTACAACACCTAAAATAAATACGAGTATAATAACTTCATTAAAGTTTGCATGGCAACTTCAATTACGCTTTCCTATCCTACGCTATCCTACTTTAAATTAATAGCATTTAAGAAAGACTTTGACTTGAAGGAATTCTCGTGAACAAGAAAACATGTTTAGGAAACGCTTTTACAAACATCTTCATATGTACAGACGCCAGCACATCCAGCTAACCCAAACTGTCAAATTTCTTTTATAGATTTTCAACTTTATCACAAAAGCATAAGGTTCACTTTCAATTGGGGAAATTTGACAGATTGGGGTAGCTTGATGTGCTGGCGTCTGTACATTATCCTTTACTGCTCGGATTTCTAAACGCCGGTCTTCTGAGAGAGTCTTCTATTGTGTTATCTATTTTAAATTTACTCGGTGTTTAATTCATCATAATCATTTTAATTTCATAATATGTACATATCTTGACCGGTACGTGTTGGTTTATCGCAGCGGGATTGGCGTGAACACTAAAATTGCCTGTTGTCAGTCTGGACCCCTACCATAAAAACCCATACATAATTAAATTTAATGCATGAATGCTATTCACATCTGTTTGGTATTCGTTTAAGACGGGCAGAAAATCTAATGGCTGTTCACTACCGATCGTTGAATAAATAAAAGCGGCGAGTCAACAAAGCCTGCAGTGCAAACTTTTTCTTCTCGAAGTTTAAATATTTTAAGTAATAGCGAATATTGTTGGTGCTTATTTTTATTTAGCACCGCTGTAGTACGTACAAGATGACTACCGGGGTTAATAGCTAACTTTACAAGGTGTAACATAAATAGTGGTATAAGCGTATGGACCGCCATCTACCCATAAAACTGAACAATTCAAACAAAACCAGTTTGTAAAATTTGAAATTATATTTTTAACTCCGCCGCATATAAAAATGTGTTAGCTAGTCGTTGTTCTTGTAAGGGAAGATTTTGTGTTTTAACAAAGTTGATTATGTTATGTTACGTCTATTAGTTATTATTTGTTTGACACCTTTTATATAATGGGACATTGTTTAGCAAATGATGAATATAGTTAATTATTAAATCACTTTAACAGGAAAAAGAGCTGTAACATCTAATTCCTCGATATTTTTCTGTTAAAAATAAAAGTTTTATAAGTGAGCAAACTTGAAATGCTTTTCTCTCGTAATTTTTCAAGAATACCTTATGTAAATAATTTTGATAAATTAACCGTATGTATTTATTTCAATATATCGGGATGGGGCTATGATTCAGGATAATACAGATAAGCACATATACTTACCCTCTAACAAGTGAATACTAACCCTTAATTGGTCATAGGGTATGTCCATAATTCATTGGTTTTAGCTCTCATTACCACACAATAGAGTTTAAAATAAGGTGGTAACGATTATACCATCAATAGTCAGATCAAGGGTTAACTTTAAAGCTACCAATGATAAACGAAAATAAGCCGTTTGACTTGCAGTATGCGGCGCTAGAATGTACAAACGCCAGCACATCAAGCTACCCCAATCTGTCCAATTTCCCCAATTGAAAGTGAACCTTATGCTTATGTGGTAAAGTTGAAAATCTATAAAAGAAATTTGACAGGTTTGGGTAGCTCGATGTGCTAGCGTCTGTACCTATAAAGGTCATACATAGCCCACTTATACGACTCTGCTACCGGCAACACCCAACTAATAAAATATCAATCATATAATATGGGCTTTAAGTCGTGGTCTTGTGGTATAATTTATATTGACAACATAAATTAATAGACAGCTCAGTGTCAGCAAGCTTCCCGCCATCAGAATGCTCGGTAGTATTGTTTTAGTTTAGGGTGATAACGGGTGGGAGCAGTGTTGGAGCAGAGTCGTGTAAGTGGACTAGTATCTACTATATACTACCTTTATAGGTACAAATCCGCGCTAAATCTATTTTGCGGCGGAGCGGAGGACCGTTCGCGCTAAAACATTTTACCCTTATAAATATAAATTAACAAGTGAACCAATTTTGTAAAAATCATATATACAGATTTAATTATCTATTCTGAATGTTATGAAACATAACTATTATAAATGTTACCTATTTTTATTCTATATGATGTAATAATTTCTTTGAGTCAACGTGTTATCAGTAGATTTTTTTATTTTTTTAGATTTTTTAAATAGTAATTTAGAATGCTGTTTATTCTATATTCGTAATATGTATACCAAATAATTTATTTGTGAAAACTATAAAGTACACCCGGACTCAACACAACAGTCACACAATTTATTTATTTACTCTTTATTTATATTCCAATTTCGTAAACTTACAGCTAATTAGTTACAAAAATTCCGGAAATTATACAAAAGATGGCCACTTTTGTATAATTTCCGGAATTTGTGTAACTAATAAGCTGTAAGTTTTCGAAATTGGAAATTGAATTTAACAGTTGAGTCTGGGTGTACTTTGTATCCGTCCATGGTATCTTTGTAAAGTACCCCGCTACACAGGGATTAAATTTCATAATGTGGTTGTCCATTAAAAATATGATGAAAATATGAATTTACGGCTACCCTAAACCACAAAGTCTGCCAAAGACGGACACGGCGACAGATTTCAAACTAATTACTTATAACAGTTACAACCCATTTTTCTTATCGAAATTTGTGTTGTAATATTCCGTAAAAGTAACACAAACTTTATGCAAATTTCAGAGATGCATATTATTGCAAACATTTGTATTCAATTAACATCCGCTCTTTATACAGCAAACCGTTTAATATGAAAATTGTTTTTACAAAAAGTATGGATAACTGTAAACAAGTTCTTTGAAAGTTTCGCAACCATGTTTACCTATATTCATTCAGTATGATTGCATACGATCTCTTCTTGAAGTAGAAATGTTAACTAATTGCAAGTAATCAAACTACGAACAGCTCCTTCACCACATCGCCAAGTCGACTCGATCAATTTGTTCGAAATAGAGTAAGTGAGATACAAGAAGCTACGTCCCACCATAAGTGGAGTTATGTGTCTTCTAAATGCAACCCCGCAGATCTAGCTTCTCGGGGGGTGAAGGCTGATTGCATCAGATCGTCCACTCTTTGGTGGTCTGGTCCTGATTTTCTTAACCAGACTGAGTTACATTTTCCTACTTTACCTAATACACAAAATCATTCAGTACCTGATTTAGCTGTATGTACCGTTGCTGACACACACACGCGCAATGTTATACACAATAATAATAGTATTCAAGACATAAACAAATTTCACTACCTTCGTGCTGCATTAACTGGCAGCGCATCCTTGGTAATAAAAAGTATAGATTTTAAATCAACAAATTACAATATAGCCTGGCAGTTATTGACCGAGAGGTACAATAATGAGAGGCTGCTCATTAATAATCATGTGCAGGGTTTATTTAATTTTGAACAGATTCATAAAGAATCCTGTAGCTCAATACGCAACATGATTGATGTCACAAATAAAAATTTAAGAGCCCTTCAAACGCTTAATCAGCCTACTGAACATTGGGACACATTAATTATATACATGATGTCTAAGAAATTGGACTCAGTCACCTATCGTGAATGGGAAGAATTTAAAAATAATTTAGATAGTTTTCCCAATTTAAAAAATTATATGAAATTTTTAACAAACAAAGCACATTTACTTGAACACTTATATTCTAACAAAAACAATACACTTACAAATTTTACAACTACAAAAAATACTTATGAGAATAATAATAAAACTAAAAATTATCTTACTTCAACTAAACCTAAACCTATTGGTAACTTAGAAAACATTAAATGTTCCATGTGCTCACAGAATCATTTTTTATTTAGCTGTCAATCATTCAGAAACCTTGAAATTGACGCACGCATTAAAAAAACATCAGAAAGCAATGTATGTATGAACTGTCTTCGACCGGGCCATACAGTAAACCGTTGCAACTTATCACACTGCAAATATTGCAAATTAAAGCATAACACACTTTTACACAGGGAGCCTTCTATAGAAAAACAAATAGGGGACAACATAGTTTTGTCAACTAATATCGCTTCACCATGTTCCGATAATAACACAACTTATATTTTACTTTCCACAGCATTGGCCAAGGTGGCAGACATCAATGGGGAGCTTCATACTGTCAGAATTCTGTTGGACAACGGCAGCACTTCCAATTTTGTCACCCAAGACCTCTGTGGGAAGCTCGGCCTGGTAAAGCGCAGCACTAACTCCACTATCACAGGTATTAATGGACAAGTTTCTTGTACTTCAGAAAGTTGTTATCTTAATTTACAGTCTTGTTATGGTGGTTATCAGGCGAGGTTAGAATGTTATGTCTTACCAAAGATCACACAATCGCTACCTGGCTCTTACGTCAACAAAAAGCATATCATTATCCCGCCAGGCATTCAGTTAGCAGACCCTTCTTTTAATGTACCTGCGGCTATTGATATCCTTGTAGGTGCACAGGTATTCTGGGACGTCTTAGGTTCCGATACTATTAATTTAGGTAACAAGCAACCTAGATTACAATTGTCAAAATTAGGTTGGCTTATTTCAGGCTGTGTTTATGCTTCACGTAGTCGTACACAACCTTCTCTGTGTCATTTTCTTTCACAAATGGAGTCTGATCAGCTAACTCGTTTCTGGGAACTAGATTCCGTATCGGATAGCAACTGTCTCACTTTAGAAGAAAAAGCTTGTGAAAGGCTTTTTAAAGAAACGACACATCGTAATACATCTGGTCAATACGTTGTCACCATACAATTGAAAGACTCACCAGAGTGCTTAGGTGATTCATACGCGATGGCCAAGCGTCGATTTCTCTCCCTAGAGCGTAAGTTTGAGCGGGACTCCACTTTTAAAAACAGATACTTACAGTTTATGCAAGAATATATCGACCTAAATCACATGACAGAACAGACAAATTCAATTCATAAATCACCAACGAATTATTTTTTGCCTCATCATGGTGTTATACGCGAGTCTAGTTCCACCACAAAACTTCGCGTAGTTTTCGATGCTTCGGCCTCGACCACCTCGGGCAAGTCTTTCAATGATATTCAGATGATAGGTTCTCCTGTACAAGAGGATTTACTCTCTATACTATTAAGATACAGAGAGCACAGCTATGTCATAACGGGCGATATCGAAAAAATGTAAAGAGCTATATTAGTAGAGCCATCTCAGCGCCCTTTACAACAAATACTGTTTAGATTCAGTTCTTCAGACCCATTGAAAACATATGCATTGAATACGCTAACATATGGTACTGCTTCAGCTCCATATTTAGCTACAAAATGCTTAGCCTCACTCGCTGATCAATCTTCAGATCCAGAGGTTAGTCAGTCCATCAGACGCGATTTTTATGTAGATGATTACTCGTGTAGTGGCGACACGATTGAGTCAGTCCTACATAAGTGTAAAGGCGTCATTAATACTCTTAAGTCAGCCCATTTTCATTTGAGGAAATGGCAATCAAATAATTTAAAAATATTAGAGTCGGTCACAAATAGTAGTTTAGATAAAAAAGATAAAAAATTAAACTTAAATGACAGTCCTAGCAAGACACTCGGGTTATACTGGGACTGCAATTCAGATGTACTCTATTTTTCAATGCAACTGAAACCTGCTATAAAAATTACAAAACGCAATATTTTATCATTAATAAGTCAAGTTTTTGATCGTCTTGGTCTGGTCGGCCCTTACATAGTGCAGGCCAAACTTATATTACAGCAGCTATGGATTCTGAAGTGTGATTGGGACGATGAAGTACCAACCGAAATTAAATCACAATTCACTGAATTCATGCAGTCACTTTCAGCTCTTAACTCTGTATACATTCCACGTTGGGTATCTTGTTGTAACCCATCATCAATAGAGTTACATACGTTCTCAGATGCTTCTCAACGCGCGTATAGTGCTTGTACCTATGTAAGAACGGTAGCGATTGATGGAACGGTATGTGTTCGCCTCTTAGCCTCCAAAAACAAGCTAGTTCCTATAAAACCCACAACCATACCAAGAATGGAATTGTGTGGCGCCTTATTGGGGACACGACTTTTTATGAAGGTACGCAAATCGCTTACTCTAGCGTTCAATCACTGTTTTTTCTGGTGTGACTCAACGATCGTGCTTGGTTGGTTATCTACATCGCCAAGTCGACTCGATCAATTTGTTCGAAATAGAGTAAGTGAGATACAAGAAGCTACGTCCCACCATAAGTGGAGTTATGTGTCTTCTAAATGCAACCCCGCAGATCCAGCTTCTCGGGGGGTGAAGGCTGATTGCATCAGATCGTCCACTCTTTGGTGGTCTGGTCCTGATTTTCTTAACCAGACTGAGTTACATTTTCCTACTTTACCTAATACACAAAATCATTCAGTACCTGATTTAGCTGTATGTACCGTTGCTGACACACACACGCGCAATGTTATACACAATAATAATAATATATTATCACATTTATTTCATAATAAATCATCATTTACAAATTTAATAAGAATTATAGCATATATACAAAGATTTATACATAACTGTAAAAAACATAATACAAAAAAATCATCTTTCTTGACATTGTCAGAATTACAGTCATCACAAAACCTTATATTACAGTTTTCTCAGCAGGAAATGTTCCCTAAAGAATACACATATCTTTATATATATATAATCAAACTTTACATAAAAAGAATAGACTAATAAGTTATTCCCCCTTCATCGATTCAGACAATTTAATACGTGTAGGTGGGCGTCTTAATAATTCAAATTATACCTATGATATTAAACACCCCATTTTATTATGTAGCAAACATTATTTAACAAAACTAATTTTTGAAAGAGAACACATAAAGCTATGCCATGCTGGACCACAACTACTTTTGGCTCATATTAAGCTAACCTACTGGCCTTTAGCAGGCAGAAACCTGGCCAAGCAGGTGGTACGCAACTGTGTGCGCTGTACTCGCTTCAAAGCTCAGCCTATTCAGGTCGTTATGGGCAACCTACCTAGCGATAGAACATCTCTTGAGTACCCTTTTTTGAATACAGGTCTTGATTACGCTGGGCCAGTGCTGATAGCTGACCGTAAAGGTAGAGGATGTAAGCTAACAAAATCTTATATTTGTGTTTTTGTTTGTTTTGCAGTCAGAGCCGTTCACCTAGAGCTGGTGTCTGACCTCACTAAGGAAGCTTTCCTTGCGGCCTTCAGTCGATTTATCAGTCGTCGAGGCAAACCTCAACGCGTGTATTCGGACAACGGCACCACGTTCGTGGGAGCTTTTAATGAGCTTTCGCGCCTCTTAAAGGTTTCTTCTGGTAGCATAGCGTCAGATATTGCAAATAAAGGCATAGATTTTAAATTTATACCTGCCTATTCCTCCCATTTTGGTGGCTTATGGGAGGCAGCAGTAAAATCTACGAAACATCTATTACGTAGAGTCATGAGCTTAACTCACTTAACATACGAGGAGATTTCAACTTGCCTGATTCAGATAGAGGCTATTTTAAATTCTAGACCTTTAACACCTCTATCAACGGATCCATCTGATCTCTCCTATCTTTCTCCTTCCCATTTTCTTATCGGTCGACCACTCACGTCTGTTCCTCGTCTGCAGATCACCGACGCCAACATCAATCGGCTACATCGTTTTGATCGCATCAAAAAGCTCCGGCAACACTTCTGGCAACGCTTTACTAATGAGTATGTGTCTCTCCTGCAGCAGAAAACCAAATGGCAGACAGCTGGGCAGGATTTAAAGACTGGCACCATGGTCTTAGTGAGAGACGCTACCCTTCCTCCTCTTCTATGGCAGTTGGGCAGAGTGATTGCCGTGAGAACGGGGTCAGATGGCCAGTGTCGAGTCGCCGATGTTCTAACAAAGAAGGGTACGATAACACGGGCCTACAATAACATCTGCCCTCTTCCCGTCTCGCCAACATCATCTTGAAGAGTTATCTTCAACCCGGGGAATATGTTCCGGACATCACAGCAGGCGGCGCTGCGCTCGCGCCTCCGACCGGTCCGCTGACCTTCAACGACCTCGCTAACCGGCCGTCGAGCTACAGCGGGGATTCGCTCTCAAGACTCAGCGCAAGCTACGCGGCTACTTACTATCTTTGAACTAGTTATAATACAGTTTTTATATATCGGAGATTAGTTTTATATATTAGCCGGGACCCCCAGAAGCACAACTGGAGCTTGGCACTCAAACACCACCACATAAGTTAAAGGAACTTAGACGGTCGTAAGGGAGCTGTTCGACTTTGTACAATTAGTAGTAATACAAAATGTCGTGTAATGCAACTATTTAAAATTGCCTGTTAGGAAATTTAAAATAGTTGAATTACGCAACCTTTTGATTTTGTTAAATTATTCGGTATTCGAAAATGAGACAAAACGATAAAATGTTGAACAGCTCCCTTACAACGGTCTAACTAGTTAGCGTTAACAAGTCTTAGTATAGTATTAACTTGTTATAAAAGAAACGAAATCATATTTATTATTTTCTATATAAGTATGTATAGGTACACAAAAGAAAAGTAGTATACCTATGTAATATATCTGCTATCTGGTTTCCAATAGTACAGGCTCTGCTCAATTTGCGATCATTCAGATAACCATGTTCATAATGTCACAGGATATAATAATTACTAAAAAATCGTTTCCCTTCTTAAGGTGACCTAAGTACTCACCTTCCAGGTTGAAGACACATGTACGCAGATTCTCCAATGTGGTCCACGGGCGCATCAGAAACGTAATAAATGTCACTTAATCGCTTATCCGTCTCCACAGCTATCGATACGTTTTTATTCGGACCTGTGTCTCCCACATACACTACCCTGTAAAAAATCAAATATATATCTATTTAACCTTATTAACAAAAAGAGAGCTGTCGTCGACTTCACAGCCAATAACTCTATTCAAATATCGTAAGAACTATTAATACAAAACAAACGAAAATCAACTGTAATATTTGAAAGCAAACAATATGCGTGTTAAATACAAAAAATTACATACATACATACATACATAGACTCACGCCTGTTTCCCAGAGGGGTAGGCAGAGACAACGGATTTCCATTTGTCACGATCTTTGCATACTTCTTTTGCCTCGATTACTGACATTATATTCTTCATACATGCTCGCCGGTTTAGGGTACTTCTGACCTGCCCTTTCTTGAGAACATCTCCAATTTGGTCAGAGAATGTTCGACGTGGTCTTCCCCTTCCGGTTGTCCCATTCACACAGGCCAGGTATACTTCTTTTGTCAATCTTCTTTCATTCATCCTTTCTAAATGGCCAAACCATCTCAGCATGCCTTTTTCAATCTTTGTGACTACATCCTCTTTCACACCACAACGCTCTCTTACATCAGTATTTCGAATTCTGTCTCTCAAAGTCACACCACACATACAAAAAATTGATTTTGATTTTTGCGGGCGAAAACCATAATCTGGTAGTTTAGTCTTATATCTGGGATGCCTAGTGTTGGTACTCAGAAAATTAAGCATTGAAATAAACGATCCCGTTTTCACTGGGATCGGTTATTTTAAAGCTTAATTTCGCTTGTTTTATTTAATACAGTTAGTAGATAAAGACTTTTTACAGCGTTATGGTTTTATTATCCTCATCGTTATCATGGTATAGACCATAAAATATAGCTTGATTAGAATGACAGCTGTCAGATCAATATGACTACGACGGGGAAAGTACTCACACATGCTGATATGTAAGCATTAAAAAAAAGTTATAGTACAATTATTAATTTAATGGTGTCCATCACAAATCAGCGACATCATCATCATGAGAATCGGAATCGCTAGAGCAATCCTGGAGGTTAATTATTAATTCCTGGTCACGTACTGAATCGAAACTAGCTTCGCGTTCCCAATCTTCTGTAACTGTATTTTGCCTCTTTTCTACTACTTTTTTTCCAATCATCTGGAGTTACATGGTCACATGCATTATTTAACATCGTTAAAATTTTGTTTGCTGCGTACGGTGGGATAGTATTATGCCTGGCTACTAAATAAAACGAAAAATAATATGCATATTTAATGTATTGTTTTTAAAAATGTCTTTCTTCCATACTTTAACAGTGACATTGATCAAATTTAATATCATCGTCAATCACCAATCACCTTTTACTTGCGACCAAATCAATACAAGTGCATTACGGCTATTGCGGCATGGCCTTTTCTCTTGCTTGTATTCTATTAGTTTGCAACCACGAAATTATTCCATGGTTCTGGTTAATAACTACCATATTCAATTAATGGACTGCCTCGTTAGTCTAGCGGTACCGTGTTCAACCGCAGATCTATAGTGAGAGCCTGGTTATCAATCCCGCATATATATATCATCATATCCCGCAATAGCAATCCCGGGTCGAGACAAAAAATAATATTAGGATTTTTACGTTAGTAAAAATTCTCAGTGATAGCCCGCAATATGAAAATTGGCGGTGTTACGCCCCCATGCCTTGGAGAGAACGTAGATAGGTCCTTTTCCTGAACTCCTTCTGATCGTGTCAGCTAGTAGCAATGTAGTGGGTCTAGAAACTTATTACAGCGCTTTACCACTCTGTGGAATCAATGAACTGTCGAAGTATTTCCGACCTGGTATGTCAAGGTAATCTTCAGAAAGCGAACCTATTTCTTTCTTTAAGGACACAATGCACTTGTCGCCCCTCTAATGTTGCGAGTGACCATGGCACTTAACATAATCAGGTGACCCAGTTGCTCGCTTACCTTTTTTGTGCACACTTGTGCACTTGTGTGTGTGTTAGTCTCTATTGAGATCTCTGCCATAGCCAAAATTAAATCAGGTATTTTAATTTTTTTTTACTAGAGGTAAATATTATTTCCGGAAGACGCAGCGTGGGCAGGCCCCCTACAAGATGGACCAATGATCTTGTGCGGGTCGCTGGAAACAGCTGGATGCGAATAGCGCAAGACCGGCAAATGTGGAGATCTTTGGGGGAAGTCTTTGTCCAGCAGTGGACGTCTTTCGGCTCATATGATGATGATGATGATGAAAGACTATTTCGAAATTGGACCATTAAGGTTCTATAGTCAAATAATATTAATCTATTCTCAGTTTTGACACTCAGTTTGTCAGTGCGTGGAAAGCAAGGTAGTGTTTGTAATGCTTTTTTTATTTAAATTACTTACTTCTAATGCCTATTACTTATACATATTAGCTTTTTGTACTCCTTCTTCATATCAACTTCAACTGTTCCAAATTTATATTTTCTGTAAGTCTTGACTATCACAAAAATAATACTAAAAGTATACCTTTTTTATTTTTTATTGTATCTTAAGAGTCGATACTTTTAGTATTATTTTGATTGATTTAGATAAAATTCAAGCTACAGATATTATACAGGAAATTCGAACTGCGAATATCACGAAATCGCAATGTCTCGTTCTGTTATATGGTAGGTACACTAGGTTCAGTAATATGATACTTGACTAAGCCTTAACTTACCTTAGATTAATACTAACTTTAGCTTAGGTTTCCCCGTCAGCGATTTGGTAAACGGATTTGGATCCATAAAGTACAGAGCTATCTGGTCGTTTGAATTTTGTCCAATTATGACCGGCATAAACTGGAAATAGAGATAAAATTTTACAACTATGTTGAACACGATTTAACTTTGTCACCATGGCAAAATTTTTTGTCCCTTTCATGTCACGAGTGGAGTACTCAAAAAGGTCCACTAGTTTAGGGAAAATGTAAAAAGTTGCAACACTGAGCTCGTGGATGCTAAGCGACAATTTTAACATGATTGCGCGCCACTCCGGCGAACTTGTCGCAAAGCCTGAATGTAGGTATAGAACTTACAAGCATTAAAATACTTTTCTAAAGTAAGTGCTTGTAAGTTGTAAGTAGTAAAACTGGCTCACGGCCATCAATGCATTTAAAGTAGGACCTACTTTGTTCTACAAATGAGTATCAGTTTAAAGTTGAAAAGTATTTATTTATAGTTATGCATATAACGATATCGTTTGAAATTTGAATACTTTCTCTAATATTTATTGATAACTTAGTAAAAAGAAACTTAAACCTGTCGTATATAATCCTTTAAGCGAATGGTTCCCCCCTACTATCGTAATAATTGTTATTTGTTTCTTTACAAAAAGATGACATAATTTTAAAAAAATGTTAAATGCAAGACAAATTAAAAGTTTACAGTTAGAACGTTTCCACATTAAGTTTAAATACGTATTAACTCGTGTCCCATACTAGCCTGAGTCTTAACTACGTCTCGAACACATAAAATGTATATTTAATATGTATTAGATATATAACGAACACATTAATACTAAGAAGCATTAGATACGTTACAAATGTACATAAAATAAGAAAATTAATGAATTAATCTATTAGCCACGTAAAATAAAATAAAATTAATAAAATAAAATAAAAAAGGTTTTTATTCACGTAGACTTTAAAAAAGCGCTTGTAAATAGTCAGAACATGTTTGTAGTAATATAGTTGTATACATTAGATATTATTTCTAGTGTGTATGTGTACAATATGTATTTAGTTAAGTTAGGAATCTGTATATTCATTCAAAGCGGTTCAAAGTGGTTACTTAACCTAGATTATGCAGAAACCGAAAAACTACTTGATCAGCTAAAATAGCGTAGTTTAAAATATATATTACAGTATATACTGCCCCTACCTATTTATTTCCAGCATTATAATATGTTTATATATATATATATTCTCGTATATGAGACATTGTACTCAATACATACGCAAACACTCACAAACACACACACACCCGTACACACACACACACCCTGTTTGTTATCCCGTTGACATCATACTTATAGTGTATCACTTTAAGTTTTGGGGAGCCTGGAGTGCTAAAATACAGGCCTAGGCTTAGCTTAGCCTCCAAATATCCCACAATTTACAAATATTGTCAAACCTGTTGTCAACTGTATTTGCTAATAAGAATGTAATTTGCGGAGATGAAATAAACCATTTTTATTATTGTTATTCTTTTCATTGGATTGTTCGATGAAGGCACATTCTCTGAAAACCTAAAAAAGCATGTATAAAACCAATATACTAATAGCTATAAAACTTACCCTAACAACTATCGCCAAATAGCGTCCTTGCCCGGTGCTTCAAATCTTTGAAAGGGCTATGATTATACGACCGCGTATACCCTTTCTGTGACAGAATATTAAATACTAGTTGTGCCCCGCGTTAAACTCTACAATTTATAGCCTATGTGTTAATACAGAGTGTCAACTAACTCCATACCAAATCTTATTAAAATCGCGCCAGCCGTTTAGACTTGAAGAAATAACTAACAAACACACACACACTCACAAACTTTCTCCTGTATAATATTAGTGTGATTTTATGAGTGTCTAAACGAATTTCGCAAGAACCGGTCTACAGCCTTAGCTATTTATAAATAAGCACAAGAAGCCCTTAATATTATTAATAATAAACTTTGTGATATGAATTCTATTAGATATGATAGAGGCCTATGACAAGGTTAAATATACTTCTAAAACTATATATAGGAATTCGCGGAACACTCATGACTGGTTTAAATCTTAACTACAAAATAGACAACAACTCGAATTATATACATTTAATAGTAATAAATTGATCCATTTATCAAAATAAATACTTTTATCGCTTCCGTTATCTAAAGTAGGTAAATTTCATATTTGATCAATCCGTTTTTAGTATCTGTCCTGATTTATAATATCTATTATTACATCCATAAGAAGATTCGCCAGTTTTATTTAGTTTTATTCCAACGGTGGCCAACACACTTAATATATCCCATTATCTTGTAATAGCTTACAAATATTGACACGACGGAACATTCATAGATTGTCATGCCACAGTATTACATAATATTTTCTAATACCGATTCTTGATAATTCTATGAAATTACTCGTGCCTACCGCACACACTGTGGAAAAGTATTCGGCAATAATGGTAACAGAAATTTGAATAATTTAATCAGCATGTGATGGACTGAAATCCATATAATTTATCATTAAAATTAACGTAGCAAATACCGCATGGTATCGAAATGATTTATTGGTGAATAATATCGATGTACCTGCACGACCGAGCTTCTTTCATTTTGCAAACAAGAATATCCTAGGACATTATTCACACACGGCCACTGAGTTTGTTACGCTGGGTCTTCTCAGTTGGGGCGCATTGGATCCGGTGGTAGCATTAAAGCGCGACCGTCGTTATTAACACAAGGTCCGACCTAATAATAATACCTTAATATAGACAGAACCATTGACAATATGTAGTAAAAATATTAGACTTAAACTAGCTAATTAAACATAATTTCTTGACAATAACTTGATACGAGCTAGCTAAATATCATTGCTATAATATAATAAATTTTATAAATGTTTTCATACAATATGAACCTAAATATCTATGTTACTAGAAATAATAATGTATACAACTATATTACTACAAACATGTTCTGACTATTTACAAGCGCTTTTTTAAAGTCTACGTGAATAAAAACCTTTTTTATTTTATTTAGAACCTAAACTAAACAGAGCTTGTACTATGGAGACCAGATAACTGATTTATTACATATACTACTGTTCTTTTGTAAATACATGCTTATATATGTAGATATTACACCCAGACTCAGGACAAACAGACATGTTCATGGGAGGGAATCGAACGACCTGCGGCGTGAATGGCAAATCTCTACCAACTACGATTAACCAGCCCGTCCAACTCATGTTTATGTTAGATCGATTTTCGAACAAAGGGCATCGTATTCTCCAGCGATATGTGCGTAATAATAATGTATTACCTTGCTTTATAGCCTGATGAGGTTCTAGACCGGAGAAATATCAGATGCTGGGCTGCACCAAGGCATACTCAAATAGGCATTATATTTTTATCGCTTAATAAATTACCGCTTTTGTTCTATTTTCTAAATTATCCAATAGTATTTTAGGTTTAAGTGACATATATCATTTTTAAAAAGCTTTGTAAAATTTCTTATTGACAAATGTTACTATAGCTTGCAGGAATATCTGGATGATTCTAATTATCAGTGATTTGTGTATTTTTTTATTATAAATTTGTATATTATTCGTATCTAACCTATTGTATGCCAATTTGGCGGGTCATAGCGGCACAACTCATTCTGTACCTTCTATAACACCTATGTACCACAATAAAATTATTTCATTTAATTTCTATTATCAACTACATTCCAGCTTTCATTATCTATGTATATATCTTTTAAGATTTCTTCAAAACTTCCCATTGTCTTTCCTATTTTTATTAAGCTCTCAGTCTAACCGGTTGCTGCTAACAACCAGAAGGTAACAAACCTCTAAACCACGGGTATTGACAGAAGAGAGGATAGAGACCTAGTAGACAAGATACGATATAACAGATTCGGACGGCACGTTACGTGGTCGATCCCGGTTGTTATTCGACATGTCAGATGCCCACTGGAAGGCTTGAACAACTCTAGAAACCAGGATACCCACTGCTCGTTAGATAAAAAAGACGAGAGAAGAATTAATATTATGTACATATTACCTCCACTAACCATATATACGACGAGCGATTCTGAGTAGGACTAATCTGGTATGGATATGTTTCATAATTAAAAAACTTAGAACCAGATTTTATTTATAAATGAATGTAGGTATTACTAAGCTACTTTCTTCTTTATATACTTTATTCTTATCAGCTAACCCATACTAAGCGCTGCCAAGTTTATTTTAAACCAAAGAATTGACGAGACGATTTGAAATGTTGTACTATTTTAATATAGTGAGATATCCACATTGTGAGGTACATACGCCAGCACATCCAGCTACCCCGATCTGTCAAATTTCTTTTATAGATATTCAATTTGATCACAAAGCCATCAAGTTCATTTTTCTGGTTCTTTCGATTGGGGAAATTTGACAGATTGGGGTGGCTTGATGTGCTTGCGTCTGTACCTATTTACGGGATGGCAAGGTGAGAAAAGGCTTTAATACTACTTTTCTTTCCATCGTTGCCACTATACAGTTTTGATCACTTTATTATTGTGAAAGCATTGCACTAAGTGACTAGAAGTTTCACAAGCCGACGCTATTTAAAGGTAGTTGAACAGTTTTATGAAATGGTCTCAGAATTTGGGTTATTGATGTATGACGGTGGGAACGGTAATCGTAAAATCGGAATGGGAAAATAAATGCCGAAATTTCTAACCGCGTGTTAAAGATAAGTTAAGCATTTACGAAATTTAAAAGGTTTGATACGGTACGAAAATAAAAATACAGCAAGATGTTTTTTGTTTCTATGAAATGACTGCAAGTATTGAGCGGCGGAGACTTAAAACTGTACGATTGGCACAGCAGTTGAGACAGTCACAGCGACATGTCGTGTCCGGGATTAAGGAACTATGTGTGGGACCCATAACTAGTTGTTCTGAATATGTGGGTGCTTTGTATTCCTTAATTACATATTTGTAAAGTAGGACGCTAAAGGACTAAATCTTACGGAAGCGATAGCATTTGATCCCAACAAGTCTTAGAGATTAAACGTAAAAAAATCGTTTACTATTTAATTTTTTCATTAAAAATACCTACTGTCGGCATTAGGGATGAGCTCAATAAAAACTTGTACCTATTTCGTGGAAATATAAATAGTCCTCCGTCGGGCTCTTTTTTAGCTGTTTTTTGTATGCCATTGCCTATTTTAGCCATACGGGATTTCCCCACGGATAATCAGTGCGATGCTGGTGGGTGACTCCACGAAAACGGATGCTGTGTCGTCATGACACGTTGGTCAGACATGTTAGTAATGCTCCAGAAAGCGGTGGCCTAGCGGGATCGGCTCGCAGAAGGAGGAGACGCCGGGGCGGCGGTGACAGCCAGTAGACCAACTCCCCTCGGGGGTGTGGTGGCAGTAAGAGAAATGTTCTCCACTATAATAATATCCTGGGACATTAATTACACATGGACATCTGATTATTCCAAACTAAGAAGAGCTTGTTCTATGGAAACCAGATAATTGATATACTACATAAATAGATAAATTACATACAGACTCAGGAAAAACAGACATGTCCATGCACACAAATATCTGTCCTGGTGGGAACCGAACGGACGACCTCCGGCGTGAAAAGCGAGCATTTGCCAACCACGCCAACAGGCAGTAATATATATAGAGTATAAAGACAGTGATCTGTTTGAGGCGCCGTCGCTACGCCGGTTGGCAGGAGCCGGTAATCCGTGAGGACCTGTAATTGTCATCTCAAGGCACTTAACCTACACCACGTGTAAAAGGGTGCACCGGACAGCATTCCCGTGTTCCCGGGGCTCCCCCAGTAGGTGTCAAGAGAAGTCCACCGCAGGTTAGGTTTAGTCGGTGCGACATACCCACCCGCAGACACTTTTTACGGGGGGCATGCGTAGGCCTTTTCCCTGTCTAATAAAAAAGGTGTCCTATTCTGTTGTGTAATGCGTCTTACAAGACCTCAATTTTGACAGTACATATTAGCAACCAATACAGCTACCCCAATATGTCAAATTTCTTTCAAGATTTTGAACTTTATCACATAAGTATAAGGTTCACTTTCAATTGCGGAAATTGGACAGATTGGGATAGCTTGACGTGCTGGCGTCTGTACCCATTTGGTATAACTGTCGACATTGTGTTCCCTACTGAATAAATGATACAGCCAAGAAAAGTAAAATTTTGCGTTATCGTTGTTAACTATAATGAGGAGTCCAACGCAATCAAATAACTATACAAAATTATTTAGATATTGGACAAGGGGACCAAGTACACCTCTGGAAATATCACGGCATGAGAGAGAAAATACTCTGAAATCTCAAACATGAGTAACTTAAACAATATATTAAACTATAACATTACCATGCCAGCAACGGTCTTTAACTCTTCCTTGACTACATGGCGCCTCATGACCCTACCAGCGCAGTTGGAAGAGCAAGTGGCAGTCAGTCCCAACGTGCGGTGCGGGATCGGTGTCATGAGTGCAGTGTCGTGTTCTCCTACGGATGCGATGCCTTCGCCGCGCACACCTAAGTCCACAGGGCAACCCAGCGTGTTCAATATTACGAGACCGGTCTGAGTATGGCCCGGCACTTGAAGAGTGGAACGCTGTCAAATATAACATAAAATAATTGTATAAATCTAGATGTAGACGAATACCTATACCAGAATTTATCTTAATATGGATATTTACCCGCCTTGTAGTAACTACTTGGTAGCTACTGAGAGACACGAATACAACTAGTATAAAGGAGATATTCCGTACCTCTATACCAATTTGTAAGATGCCAGCGGATACGAAAGCAAGTGAGGCTAGCATGCCACCGATGAACATCTTCTGTAACGGTGGCAGGTTTGGCAACAGTGGCCAAGCACCTCCAGGGCACAACGGTATCATGAGCAGCACCATTGCCGGGTTCATCACCTGCAGCTGGTCTGGCATCAGCGTCACACCAAACACCTCGCTGCGGAGTCGGGAAGCTTGAAATGTCCAGCGGGATCCCTACGATTTTATAACATAATGTTATTGAGAATAATGAAAAAGAAAGCTGGCAAGGCTCAGCCCAAGCAGACCGCTTGAACACAACATCGCCAAACTGTATCACATGACACTGGCTAAAAAGATTATTTGATACTGGCTTGTACCTAAATAATCGAGCCTTTCTCAAAATTTCAACAAAACTGTAGCTTTTCGTACATGCAAAAGCTTATCTCACGTGGATTGTGTGCTGACTGGCATTTAATGCTTGTGTTGCTGTAATGCGACATGCAAGAGATGGACAAAAAATTCGAAGCAATGTTAAAGCCCTTCCACTTAAAAAATATTAAATAAAGTTGTAGAATGAATACCAAGGAGAAAAGAGTTGACTGTCAAGGTTAGTTTGATCATCGCATAAAAACTACTAACGGAAATGAATGAATTTTTCTTGTTCTTATATCTTACGTGAGATAGAAACAACAAGGAAATTAAAATTTTGAACCAATTTGACATTAGCTAAATCAACATAAACACGGTGTAACTATTAATAAAAGAATATTTAATTATATATATTTTATGAAATGAAATAAAAATACGCTTAGTAACAATACTTTGCCAGTCATCAGAATTCACTACAACATACTGCAAGGTGCAGCAGTAGATATTGTGTAGGTAGATGTTATATCCACGTATTTTTCTACATTACTCTCTGGGTATTTGACGTTCTTGTCTATTGTTATTGTCCAGACGCGCTGTCACTGTCACAGTTTTCTAATCTCTATTCTCACACGGTTCGAATATTTATACTACGAACGTAGCAGGCACTTACCTGTTGATCAAAAAGTGACCAGAATATAGGGACAGGCAGGTACAAGTACAGGATCGAAAATACCACTTTCATGTCAGCCACTAGTTTCTCACCGTACTTGTCTACGGCGTAGTCTAACCAGTGCTCTTGGGCCTCCCCGTCCGTAGTAGGATCATGCTTAATGCGCCTGCCTATTGCATACTGGAAAAAAATAATTTATTTTTGAAGCGAAAACTTCTTTATCGGCGTTGTGCACTCTTTGGGATGGGTAAAAAATGTTAAACTCCCGTCAAGACACGTGACCTGATCGAATTTTTCGTAAGACGGAGGGTTTTTTCTTAATTCACACTAGCCGTTTATACACTCACATGACCGCAGCATTTTTTTCTGAATTATGTTAGATTTTTTTGGAGCCCACTGTCTATCCAACCTTAGTTCTATGTTTTAAATTAATTACCACCATAGGGAAAGAAGCAATTACTATAAGTCTTTACCACCCAAAGGTGGAAAGTAGCATCTTCCACTCGCTACTCGGATCAACTAAGCGCTACGTACTTTCCGAGTATGAGAAATGAAAAAAAAATGTAGTTTTCATTCACTTATATCGACGTACCTAGAGACTGCCCCGCATGTTCTTTTTATTTGATTATATTAGGTTGGAGAAAAAGTTTCTTCGCATTTTAAGAAAATTCAAAGCAATTTTAATAATGTCTATTTACATATAAATAAAGTATGTAGGTACCATTTTGTTCCATAACTTTTTGCCATCTTGTACGTAGGGACATAATCCCAATGCTATAGAAATTTTGGGACTTCCGATCAAAATACCACGACAAGTGGTTTTGGCAGTCCTCATGTGACGTTAACCTGACACTGCCTAAAGAATTCTGAAGAGACCGACACAGGTGGAAATCTGAAGGTGCAAGGTCAGGACTATACGGCGGATGCATTAACACCTCTCAGCCAAACTCTCTTAATTTTTGCTGAGTGGCTAAAAATGTGTGAGGTCTAGCGTAATTATGTTGTAAAACCACACCCCTTCTGTTAATTAATCCCGGCCGCTTTCTCTCAACTTCTTGCTTTAATCTCATCAGTAGTTCACAGTAGAGTTCAGAATCAATGGTCCTGCCTGGTGGTAACAGCTCATAATGAATAATGCCCTTCCAATCCCACCACACACACAGCATCACCTTGTTGCGAGTTAACCCGGGTTTCGCCACGACGTCTGTGAAGCCTGACCAGCCTTTGACCACGACCTTTTCGCACGTTCTGTCGTACGTGATCCACTTTTCATCACCACACAGCTTATTCAAAAATGATTCGGTTTCATTACGTCGTAATAAAGAATCACGAATGAGTACACGGTTCATTAGGTTTCTTTCAATGAGCTCGTGACGTACCCAAATATCGAGCATTCTTGTGTACCCAGTTTTTTTTTAATGCACCATAACTGTTTTGTGGTCAATTCCCAGTTCTTCTTCTACGTCGTAACTATTGATATGCCGATCTTGCTCCACTTTTTCAAAAATAGCATCCATTTTATCGGTAATAATTCGACCAGAGCGACGTGCATATTTGACGTCAAAATTTCCAGATTGAAAACGCTTAAACCAATTTTGTGCTACTCTCACAGATACTGCACTAGGTTATTATTATCGCATTTTTTTTCGCGGCTTGTGTTGCATTTTTATCGTTTATGTAGTAAAATTTTAAAATATATCGAATTGATCTTGGCTGTACGAAAAACAAATGAATATCACATATATTCCTAAATTGAATTTGGAATTATGAAACTTTCAATGATACCAAAAGTAGATAGATATAAATAGTATAACCAAAGAGATTTTAAGACAAGTTCATACATACTATAATGCGAAAAGACTTTTTCTCCCACCTAATACTTCCTCTTCACAACCGTTATGCATCCACTGTCAAGTATAGTAACTTTAACTTGATTCTCATTGTAAGCTGTTATAGCGCTTTCGAGCTCTTTTATGGTTAATAAGAACACTGACGAGATGGTTTATAAACTAATATATTTAACACTAAGAAACACTTGGTTTTAATACTACAAAGATAATTAAATATGGTTATAAAAATGGTATTTATCAACTAAAATGGTTTATGGTAAAATGGTAATTTAAATGGTAAAAGTGGTAGAAAATGGTTAATGGTATTGAGCTCGGTCGCTGGCGGATTGCGAACTGATTCCAAATTATACTGAAATTATTAAAGTTAACGCGCACCAAAGTGCTCGCGGTGCAGATATGGAAATCGCTGACTTGTTCGGTTGCGTAGCTCCGAACATGCTCCCGAGCACAAGATGAAAATAAGATGATATCAAAAATGTAAATTAATTACTAAAATCTTAACTAATAATGCAAAAGCAAAAAACATAAAACAGAATGGTTTGTATGTATCGTCACACAATAAAATGATGAATATGAAATGACTTAAAAGTATGGTATAAAATAAATCAAACAGAAAAGGGTAAAATCAGTAATAGTGAAAATTATCAAACAATAGTGTCCTCTATGGTAAAAACTTTCTCAACTTGGGAAGTGTCATTTCTTTTTGTTACGCCGCCGCGCCTAACTGGCCAACGGTCTGCCAAATTTTCACTACGAACACTTTCACTACGAACACTACGAACTTCTTTGTAACACAATGGTTTATTTAGTTCCTTAGCACTAAGCTGTCGCTGTTCAGTTGAAACTGAACCTGGTTGTCGTCTGGTAACTCTCGGAACTGGCTGAGGCAGTTGCAACGACTCTCGTCGTGGGCTTCCGCGACCACGAGCAGACGATCTCTTATATATGCTGCAACATCCTTTTTTCCATAACCACGTAGCAGTAAATCCTAGGCCTGCTACGAGTAAAATATAACTGATGGTGTAGTGGTGAATGTGATGGTAAGATAATCCTTCATCCGGTATATCTGCGTTTGACTTCATGTCTTTTATTTCATTTTCGAGCTGAGAGAAGGAGGAGTCTAGATGGTTTTCTGGGACATTCTCAACAGGCAAAACTCTCATGTTAATTATATGGTTAATTTGATCAATCTGTGGTATGTAAATATCAGGAGACATATTGTTTTGGTTAGAATGGTGTTCAATAGAATATAACGTAAAATCTGTTCCTTTTATAATGCACATTTCATTCATGCCAATGACTCCGGCTTGGGTCAGTTGGCGGACGGTAATTTGATCTCCACATATGATTTTTATCGAGTATACGTCACAACAAAAGTATAGGTATTGTGACGTATGATGTAACTCTACCCATCGGTTAGTACAACTCGTTTTTATATATTTACATTTATTTTCTGGCATATTTTTCGCACAAAAAGTTTCATCATTTTGCAGGGTTAAGATCGGTTTTCGAATTTGACACATGTACGACTCTTCATGTCGCAGACATGTATTTAATTCATTAATGGTTACTACAAAATAAACATCTTTTCTTAGATTTATAGCCACATAGTCTGCTACTGGAATTATGCTGACCATGCTATTATTGATTTGGTGTGGAACTGGTATAATCTTATAAAGACGGAAGTTTTCTCTGGTGACAAGAGGGAAAGTTATTTCAAAAATAATGAGTTTTTTGGTAACTTTTGCCTTTACTTTCAGTAACTGGTAGATGTACTGTAAGTCCGATTCAAGGTTATTGATAGGCAAATGGAGGTCGTTTCTCATTTAAAAATAAAAAATAAAAATAAAATGCGTTTATTTCCTTAAATTTGTACAATTAAGTTGCCGGGGCTTCCCAGAAAGTAATCCGAAGATACTTGAGATGGGATAAACCTCGCTCTCCCTCGATTAGTTAACACTTTTTATTTGTGCTAAAAGGTATGAGTTACACATTTTATATAAAACCAATAATAAGAAAATTAAAATTAAAATTAAAAGAAAATTAAAATCGTGTTTAAGGCAGTGTGTGAAAATTAGAGTGTGTTTAGTATAAACGTGTGTTTAAACATGTGTTTATGAGTGTGTGAATATATAATTTGTGTGTATGTGTGGGTGTGTGAATGAGTGGGCGTGTGTATGTGTGAATGAGTGTAGAGGTGTGCTGGAGTGTGTGTGTGAGTGAATGTGTGTGGTATGTGTTTATGTGTGTGTGAGTGTATGTGTTTATGTGTGTGTGAGTGTATGTGTTTATGTGTGTGTGTGTGTATGTGTTTGTGTATCTGTGTGCTTGACGTTCAACCCGAAGTCACCAGAATGCCTTCCACTGCATCATAATTAATTGTAAAGAGCCATTCCGTCAATGTCTTCTTACACTCATACAGCTGCATAGGGTAAATGTTAAGTATGCGATTAACTTTGTTATAAACGCGTGGGGCTTGACTTACATTTTGGCGACTAGCAAAAATTGAACGTGCTGAGTATGTAGGGGCCACTATATCACATCGTCTTTTTTTAAGTTTGAGATGGCTGAAGGGTAGAATTTTGTGATATCTTAGTACCATGTGTAGTATGTAAAGTTTCCTAACGGAGAGTAGCTTAGAACTTGCGTATAGAGTTTCAGTAGGGAACCTGTAGGGCTTACAGTACATGACCTTAATCAAGGATCGCTGTGCCCTCTCTAGATCTATAAAATACGACTTAGCTGCTCCTCCCCACACCGAGATACAATATATGATTACAGATTGAGCCAGTGCGATATAGATTGTATTCAGTAGTTCTGCATTCATAACATGTCTCAAAGATTTGAAAACCCATATGAGTTTTCTTACCCTCCCTATAGTTATTTCGAGGTGTGGGTACCAGCTTAACCTTTGATCTACTACAATACCAAGGTACTTGACGGAGTTTACCTTATGAATAACAGGGCAACCACAGGAAGATTGGGTTGGGGTACGACAAGAATGTATTCTAATGTTAAAGTCAGGCCCAGGCTGAGAGTTTGCGTATTTAGTGAAGCAGACGTAGTTGGTTTTTTGGGTATTTAGCGTAAGTAGATTTTCACGTAGCCAATCACTAACTTTAGCCAGACCCTTCTCAGCCTCCAGCCTAACCTTGTCCCAGGTCTTAGCAGAGAAGATAATAGCGGTGTCATCCGCGTAGGACAGTATCCTTGCACCGTTGATAATAAGGTTACAGAGTTCGTTAATGTAAATCAAAAAGAGCGTCGGGCCAAGGACACTGCCCTGCGGGACGCCATACGTCACGTTCTCTTCGTTGCTAACATGGTTTTCAATTTTTACCCCCTGTTTCCTGTTTTGGAGGTAACTGCTAAGAAGCGAGAGAGCAGAACCTCGGAATCCTGAGTTCTCCAGCCTATGTAAAAGTTTAGAGATTGAGACAGTATCAAAGGCCTTTTTGAGGTCAAGAAAGACCACCAGGCATTTGTTCCCCTTATCTACTTCCTTGGTTATCACAGTAGCAAGTTCCTCAGTAGCATCTTGGGCTGATATTCCCTTTCTAAAACCATATTGAGAGGAGGATAAGACGTTATATTTAGTCAGGTAGTTTACTATTCTGGAGTTTAAGAGCTTCTCAATGATTTTAGAAATGGAGGTCAACACAGAAATAGGCCGATAATTGTTAACGTCGTCTTTATCTCCAATCTTATACACAGGGGTAACAACTGAGCGCTTAAGAAGGTAGGGGAAGATACCTGTGTTAAAGCATAGGTTGGCCAGGTTACAGATCAGCGGGACTAAGATCTCTTTGGCCTGTTTTAGGAAAAGGGTAGGAATTCCGTCCCACCCTGGTGCACTCCCAGAGTCTAGAGACATCAGAATATTTTCAACTTCCTCCTGAGTGGTCTCTAGGAGAACAAAGGAGGACAGATTAGGGCTGTCTGTGTTACAAGATGTAGGGGGCGAGTTACTACTTAGGATTTTCTGAGCTAGAGTTTGTCCAATGTTTATAAAATAATTATTAACATAGTTTACAGAGTCTTGGGGACATGATTTTAACTTAAGTAGGTCGCTATTAGAGCTCCTGGGTGGCTTATAATTTGTGATGTCATTGATGGTTGACCACAACGCCCGAGGGTTTTTAGCAGATGCTTTGATTTTGTCTTTATTGTATTTATTTTTAAGTTTTTTTAAAAGGTTCCCACAGAAAGTCCGATATCGTCTATATGTAATCGCTAGAATTTGATTAAGTGGGTTTGACTTGAGTTTGGCCTTGTATTGTTTGTAGTTCCGATTTTAATTGTTCTGGTTTTAATAAATGTAGACTAATTCGACCATGGTACACATCAGTGATAGTGTCAAGTAATGTATCTTGCAATCTCTTCAAATTTTGTAATAAATTATTTCCCGCCATCGCGGATAATGTAAAATCTTGTATAGCAGACATGTTTTGGATGATTGTTTGAACTGAGTTGGTATCTTGTTGAAAAGTAATTAATTTTTTGTTTATGAATTTAAGCTGATTATCTAATTCTATCTCCATTTTCTTCATTAAATTAAATTCAGATTCAATGACCGACGTCTGGTTTTTCCACAGCTTAATTAAATGTCTTTCGTTATTTCTGACGTTTTCAATATCCTTTGTATATTGTTCTGCGAATCGAGTGTCTAATACTCCGAACAACTCATTCGCTAAGTAACCGACACCGTTGATAAGTCCCCGGCGCCGCCGATGCTGTCTGTCGTGGACATTAAAATGTTGTGTTAGCAAAAGTTCATTGTAGTATTGAAGCTCGTGGTCATTATGACGTAACTGGGATATAATCATATGGCATGGCGATTGTGTTTCAATTTTACTACATAGTTTTTCTAAATAATGATTTATTTTACCGTATGCTTCCATGCCTGACCAATATGGCGTCATATCATAATATACTACAAGGATCCATTTGTCCCTAATAAGTTGTAGATTAGCCACAGGATCGTAAAATAACGTTTGATTGTTAGGAAGTTCGTGAACGGTATGTAAACAGTTTGTCTGTGGTACTAATATCGTCATAAAAAATATCATTGCTGACACGATAGAAAAAATGTTGTATGCAGGTATTTTTGGTCTCTTCCTTTTCTCTTCTGGTTTTAGTTTTTCGTCATTCTGGTTGCTGGTTAAGTTATGGTCATGGTTAAAAGGTATACTTTGTGGTTCTGGCAAATAGTTTATTTGGTTAATTGGTAAAACAGATAGTTTGACAATTGGTCTTTTTATCAATCCGTTCTTGGTTTTTAGAGTAACAACTCTAATCAAACCATCGTCGCCTGGGTGTATTTCCAGTACACGTCCCATGGCCCACTTTCCTGCTGGTAAATTATCATCCTGAATAGTTACTAGGTCGCCTAGTTTTATGTTTTCTTTCGTCTTTAACCACTTAGATCTTACAGATAATTGAGTTAGGTATTCAGTTTTCCATCGTTTCCATAAATCTTGAAATAATTTTGTGGTGAGATGCCATCTGGTTCTAGCATCTTCTTTCGTCTCTATCACAGTCAATCCCGGTCTAGTTGTTAAGAAATGGGCTGGTGTTAGAAAGTCGAAATCATCAGGATCTTCAGACAATGGACAGAGCGGGCGGGAATTCATGCATGCCTCTATCCTTGATAATAATGTGACGTATTCTTCAAATGTTAATTTTTGGTGGCCGATTACACGTTTAAGATGCTGTTTTAAGGACCTGATATTTCTCTCCCAAATGCCTCCTGCACTTGGCCAGGAACTTGCGTTGAAATGCCATTCTATTTGTAGCTCAGTTATCTCTTTATAGAAACTTTCACTGAAAATTTGTTGTAGATATTCGTATTCCTCTTGAATCATTCTATTAGCTCCCACAAAGTTTGTACCATTATCGCTGTACATGTGACGTGGTGCTCCACGTCGCGCTGCCAGACGGTGTACAGCTGCCAGAAAAGCCGAACTGGTTAAATCGGATACAAGCTCCAAATGAACAGCTTTCGTTACCATACAAATGAAAAGTGCTATATATCCTTTAGTGGTCTTTATTCCGCGCCCTTTATTCGCTTTGACTTCCACAAAACCCGTGTAGTCAACTCCACAATGATAAAAGGGACGTTCGGGGTTCACTCTGGATGATGGTAGGTCACCCATAAGTTGACATTGTTTAGGTGGTTCTTGTTTTCTACATGTAATACACTGACGTACGAATTTCTTTGTGGACATATATCCGCCGATTATCCAATATTTTTGTCGAATATGAGATAATGTAAGGCGCGCTCCACCATGGAACGTTAACTCATGTGCTTCTTGAATTATTAAATTTGTGAGGCGATGGTTATGTGGTAATATAATGGGATGTTTCATTTGATTGTTTATCTCAGCGTTTCGAAGCCTTCCTCCCACTCGTAATATTCCGTCTTGGTCAATGAACGGATTTAAATTTAAAATATTACTTTTACAATGCACTTTACTGTGTTTTTGTAAGTAGTTCATTTCATGCCTAAATATCGATTGTTGGATGTTTTTAACGATTAGCATTTTCGCTCGTCGCAACTCATGCAACGTAATATAGGATTCATAAACTCGTTTTTTGGTACCGACTCGTAATATCCATGCAACTATTCTTATTATTTTACTAAGCGAACTACATTTATTTAATAAATCGTCAATTATATTTGTTGTAGGTATTTGGTTTATTACAACATTTGACTGTTTTACATGCCTGGTTTTGCTTTCTAAACTGGTTTCATATATAATATTATCCTTTCTGGTTGGATTTTCCGGTGATAAAAGCCACTTTGGACCCTGCCACCATAAGTCATGGTTTTTTAACTGTTTGGTCGATAACCCACGACTTGCACAATCAGCGGGGTTTTCAGTTGTCTTTACATGTCCCCAACATTCCGATGGTATTATTTTGGTTATAGATCTTACTCTATTTGCGACAAATGTTTTCCAGCGTCCTGGATCTCCCTTTAGCCATCCTAATACTGCAGTTGAATCGGTCCAGCAATAAGTTTTGGTGTTGTAATGGTCTGGTAAGCAATTTTGAACTTTATTCATCAATTGTGATAAGAGTTGAGCCGACATCAATTCCATTCTAGGCGTGCTTATTTTCTTATTCAAGGGAGCTAATTTAGCTTTACCCATTACTAACGTAACTGTGATGTTGTTTCTGTTGCTGACTTTGCAGTATATTATACACCCATAGGCCTTATTCGAAGAATCGCAAAAGCCATGTAATTCCACTCTTTGATTTTTATTATTTTGTAGTCCGAGCCATCTATTTATCTCAATGGTTCTGATATCTAATAGTTCTTCTCTCAAATTCTTCCATTTACTGGCTATATCTGCGGGCAAAATGTCGTCCCAACCTAACTGTGACAACCACACAGTCTGAAATAATATTTTCATGGTAGTACTGATGGGGGTTAACCACCCTTGTGGATCAAATAACTTTGAAATATCAGAAAGCAGCGATCTTTTAGTTAATTTAGTTGGTAATTCTGGTTCTAATTTCAAATCAAATATAAACTTATCCTTTTGAGGGTTCCATCCGAGCCCCAAAGTTTTGGTTGAGTCTGACTGCTTGAATTCGAATGTTTTTTGGTTACATTGTTCTATATTTAAGCCTTCCAAGAGCCTTGGGTTATTTGCTGACCACTTTCTTAAATTAAATCCGCCTGATTTCAATAAATCATTTAATTCGTTTCTTAATTGTATTGTTTTTACTAATGAGTGTTCTCCGCCGCAGAAATCATCCATGTAAAATGATTCCTCTAAGGCTTTAGCCGCGTTGGGATACTTATTTCGTTCATCTTTTGCCAGTTGTTTTAAGCACATCATGGCTAAAAATGGTGCTGGTTTTGTGCCATAAGTAATTGTTGTTAGTTGAAATTGGTGAATTGGTTGGTTTTGATTTTTTCTCCATAATACTTTTTGATAGCATTGGTCATCTTGGTGAATCATTATCTGTCGGTACATTTTTTCAATATCCGCTGTGTAAACATACTGGTATTGTCTCCATTTTAAAATAAGTTCTTGTAGATCTTGTTGTAAATTAGGACCTGTATACATGGTATCATTTAGGCTAAGCCCTGACGAAGATTTTGCTGATGCATTGAATACTACTCTCACTTTTGTTGTTAAGGACTCTGTACGGATTACCGGGTGGTGTGGTAGGTAGCATCCGATATTCTGGGTAATGTTCGATGGTTTCATATGGTTTAAATTGTAGTATTCGTCCATAAACTGCTGGTATTCATTTTTGAGTTCAAAATTACTTTCCAATTTCCTCTCTAAAGCTCGAAATTGTGCTAAAGCCATTGGTTTAGTAGCCCCTAACTTTTCCTTGAGTTCAGGCTTGAATGGGAGGCGCACTTCATATCTTCCATTCTCCAGTCTCTTAGTGGTTGATAGAAAGTAGTTTAAACACTCTTGGTCTTCCGATGACATGTCTATCTCTTGGTTGTTGACCTCTTCAGTTTCCCAAAATCTTTTTAAGTCATCCGTATTATGCAGTACTACATTACATCTGTAGGATGTGTTCATAGACCCGCAAAGCAACCAACCTAGCTGAGTTTGCTGAGCAATTGGTTGATTTTCGTTATTTCCTCTTAAAATCCCTTCTAACATAATTTTACTATAAACATCTGCGCCAAGAAGTATGTCAATTGAACGGCTAACATTAAATTCAGGATCGGCTAAGTTAATATTTTGTATATGAACCCATTCTGGTTTGGTAAAAGATGAGTTTGGTAATTTTTTTATCAAATTATTCATGATCAAAACGTTGGTATCTAATGTAAAGTCATTGTAGATTGACTTTAACTTAATATTCAGCATCCCTTTACAGTTATTTTCTTTCTCTCCAATGCCAAATACCTTTCCTTTACAATGGTTTCTTTTTAACGCTAATAATTGTGCCGCATTTTCGCTTATTAATGAAATTTGAGAACCTCCATCCACTAAAGCTCTCATGGTGTATGGTGTGCCATCATTTCCAAAGATTTTCACTAGGGCTGTGGCTAATAATATTTCCGAAACTCCATTAGAAGCCACGTGACTCGAAGCTGGTGGAACATTATTCGACGTACTGGGTATATTTTTGTTAATAATCTGTGGCCTAGTTAAAGCCTCGTGCAGAAAAGAGTTATGCGATTTTAAACACGTGCGGCATTTTTTCGTTGAGTGACATGGTTTATTAAAATGACTTACTAGACAATTTGTGCAATAATTTCGCTGGTTAATAAATTTCAATTTTTGCTCACTCGATAATTGCAAGAATTTATTGCAATTCCATAAACCGTGATCAGCATTGCACATTGGATATGTTACTGACCTAGATACGTGCATTGACTTGTGCATGTTATTGTACATGTTATTATAACTATATTTGTTATAATTTTTATTCGACTGATTTGAATTAATTTTCTGGTTGGTATAATGATTTTGGTGACTTGAGAATTTTTGGTTAAAATTATGGTTTTGGTTGAGTTGCATGGTTGATTTTTGGTTAAATGATTCAGTTTTGCGGCGTGAAACTTCTAGAGTAGTAAATTTACTTTCCAAGAAGTCCAAAAATTCTTGTAAAACTGGTAATTCTCTTGGTTTCTTTACCGATTCAACATATTCAGTGAAAGATTCGCTATCTAATTTTTGAGCTAACAAATGTACAAGCAAAGGGTCCCATGTGGTTGTATCAGCACCTAGATGTTTAATAGCATGGAGGGTTTCTTTTGTGACGTCATGCAATTTTTTCATCATTATCATAGACTGGTGTTGCATATTTGGTAAACCTAGTAAAATGTTAACATGAGACGTAAATATCAACTTTTTGTTATCATAACGATGGTTTAAAATATTCCAACAAGCTTCATAATTATCCGAGCTAATCTGTAGATGGTGAATCAGACGCTCAGCTTCTCCGGTAACTTTTCCTTTCAAAAATTGCATTTTCTGCGCATCTGAGAGGGAGGTGTTTTTATGGATGGCCAGTTGTGGTAGTTGCCACTAAAAACTGGGATTTCCATTTTTGGTGTCGAATTTTCCCGATGAGTCATGGACCACATTTGGGAACTAATGGTTTTCTTAAAGTCGTTATACATCTTTTCATATCTATTAAATTCACTCTGGTACCATGTGTTATCTCGGCCGTTCTCTCCTTCTATCTCCCAATGTAGGTTGTCTATGATAGTCCACCGACTTTGAAGTGATTTTAAGGCATCCTCGAATTCCCACTTATTTTTTAACTGGTCAATCTCCATATTTGCCACTGTTCTCAAAAAAGCCCTAAAATGAATGGTCTGCTTTTTTATCAATTCGTCTAACTTGCTATTATCTATCGACTGTGTTTGGTTTGATTGGGATTCGGACGTATCCTTCGCCGAATCTGCCTGCTTTGTTTGCTCTGATTGTAGATTAGATTGCTCTGGTTTATTGAAATCTACTGGTTGTTTAAACTCTCCCAATTCTACGGGAGGCTGACTGACTATTTGCTGCGTTGACATCATTTGTACAAAAGTTTTATTAATTAGCTCCTTGACTGAAATATACACCTCTTCCGCCAAATCATAACAATTTTTAGTAAAATATTCATGGTCAAATTCAGCAAATTCACAGCATTTTCTATGGTTTTGTTGGTACTCCTTCCAATAAGTCTCTAACAGCTCTAACTTTCTCTTGCAATAATCCATGGTTTTTCGTTTAGCGCCATCTTTTTTGATATTAGTTAGCAACTGAACTAAACCGTCATAGATTTGAGTTTGGTTTGCTACGATGCTCTCCATTTCAATAAAAAATTAATCAAATAAACGCCCAAAAATATGTGTATAAGGTATAAAATGGTTTGATCTGACCTTATATTCTCCTTACGCTCTTTTATTGCGTCAGACTGCTCTCCAACAGACTGCCACTGGTTTCTCGGACCTTGTTCACAGGATAACGCTTGATTGTGTCACACGCGAACCGAAGTCCTTTCTTCTCGAAGGACCATATAGCGCTTTCGAGCTCTTTTATGGTTAATAAGAACACTGACGAGATGGTTTATAAACTAATATATTTAACACTAAGAAACACTTGGTTTTAATACTACAAAGATAATTAAATATGGTTATAAAAATGGTATTTATCAACTAAAATGGTTTATGGTAAAATGGTAATTTAAATGGTAAAAGTGGTAGAAAATGGTTAATGGTATTGAGCTCGGTCGCTGGCGGATTGCGAACTGATTCCAAATTATACTGAAATTATTAAAGTTAACGCGCACCAAAGTGCTCGCGGTGCAGATATGGAAATCGCTGACTTGTTCGGTTGCGTAGCTCCGAACAGCTGTAAAGTACCTTATTTTATCTACTTAAATATAATAGTTCCGATTAACAACGTTTCGTAAACTACATAAACGGTAATAAACTCTTAAAATGTTGAAGGTAAAATGTTATTCTTTATTTCAGACGAAAAGTAAAACAAGAAACGTGACAGTAACTTGGACAGTTTGAATAAATAATAATCGAGCTTAACTCATTGATGAGTTCACGTCTGGCGGAGCCATATTGCTATACTAGATGTAAACTCGTCAATATGTTAAGCCATATTGCTTTGCTAGACGTAAACATATCAATAATTTGTAAAACCCAGCTATTACAAATAAATATATATAAAACTACTTAAAAGTGGTTTTTATTTATGACGGATGTGATTTCAGAATTCTATAGGCATCTTGATGGCGCTAATAAGTAACATCTCAACACTTTAAACGGTAGTTATGAAAAGTGATGTCTTCCAAAGATCAAATTAGAGTGTTAAAAATATACGATTCTGCCTATTCGTATCGTAACTCTGTGAAGGATTCAAACTTATTACTTGTATATACAATCCCTCACAGAGACCTTTTATACAAATATTTGTATATTAAAGTTTCAATGGACTTTGCTTTTTCTATGTAAGGCACTACTTTCAATTGTTTGCGAATGACACAAGGAGGCTAAGGCTGATTTCAGAGTGACGGGCGCGGCACGCGTCCGCGTCGGAGGCCAGCGCGTCTCAACAGCCATTTTAAGTGTACGCAACGGCGCGTGCGAGGCGCGTCACTCTGAAACGCTAGCTGCCAGTAGAGGAGCTCGGGCAGCGCTGGCCGACGGCACGCCTGTCACCGTCGGCGCGTTTGAACTGCGTGACTGTAAAACGCAACTACTATCTAATGTAATTGAAAGCGCGCGCGTTTGGACGGCGCCGCTCGCCGACGCGATTCTGAAGTCAGCCTAAAAGTGAAAATATACAAGTGTATAAGTGAATATCAGGATAAATTCTTAATTTCTCTCTACTTTTCTCAACGGTTCTTCTTTGATTACCGGGCTTTACTTGCTATCATCAGGCTCTATCTTAATCTCTTGATTTATATACAAACTAATATATAATAGTTGGAAGTTGTAAGCATGAATATAACATTTTTTTGTAATATTTTTTAATGTTTAAACCTATGCTATTTCATTTAAGTTCTTGTAATTTACTTTGTAGTAAACCGTCGCAAGAAATACGAATCAATCAAGTAATATGCATATCAGACTCGCGCACTTAGAGTTTCGTACATCATATGACATTAAATAAAAGTTCTTTTGTTATTCATAAATCACTAAAATTCATACAGCATAATACATTGTGATTGTAGATTTTTTTTAACTAATGTGCTATTTAAAGAAGAAAATACCAAAATATTTGTAATACCTAATTGCTTAATTGTATTTCTCTTATTTTCAAATATCAGAATTGGATATTCCCAAACAAATGTGTGTTATAAATTCAATTTATAATTTTTGTAATAGCTTGTAAAAGGGCATTCTAATTCAGAATTTTCCGGAAACACTGATGATCAATAATGACAAATTTTAGAGTATTTAATAAGATAAGATAAATACTCTTTATTGCACACCAATTAGTTATTGAAACGAAATAGAACAACAGGTGGTTTTATCGCAGTCAACGATCTCTGCCAGACAATTTTAAGATGGATAAGACGCAGAAATAAAGGTAGCGCAAGGTAAAGAGTTTAAGTAAGCTGCACCACTAAGTTATGAATTTGACACTGATAACTAAACTCTGTTATATCCTGTATGTATGTCAGTCTATCATGGCACAATAACTATGCGGATTTCTATCTGGTAGGAAATTTAATGGTTGTTAGCAACATGTAAGCTGTAGCATGCAACAAGCAAGCTATCATGCAATATGCAGTAGGGTTCTGTCACGGCTCCGGCGCTGTTGGTTTTGAACAGCAGATGGTTTTGACGGTCACCATCGTAGTTTCGACTTGAAGCCACTTGCAGCGAGTGGGCCACCCCATCCCTCCGCGCCTACGCGGGATTAAATTATACTCTAGGGGTAGGGCAGACAAAGAACAGACAAGACTGCGTAAAGCCGGATATGCAGTAATACGTTTCTGACATTAACTTTCTGACAGTAAGCTTGTAATAATCATATGCAATTTGCTAATACATTTTATACAAAAGTATTTTGGGTTTTGGCAATTAGTTAATTAAAGTTAGAATCATAATGAAAAATACTCAATTCATGCAATACAATATTTACGGATTAGTGCATGTTTATATTTATTGACCACTTTATATACAACTCCATTACATTACTCATTGTACAACTGTTATATCCCGTAAAATTACTACGAAAAAACGCAAACGCAACCTCTCCGCTCAAACGCCATTGGCAAGATGCCAAGTGATTACAAAACCACACATTTTTCTTCTAGAAAACTATTTCCAAACATAAATAAAATATATTTTGTTAGTAAATCTGTAATATTGGATTTCGTTTAAGGACCAATTAAATGTGATAATATCAGTTTTTTTATTATTTTCAATTCAATAAAACCTTAATTTTCATATTTGTCAGAAGAGTCTCTGTAACATAGATTTTCCTGAATTCAAATGAAAAATTATCAAATCAAATCAAATCAATGTTTATTGTGTGAAATTTGGTACAAAAGGAGGATCTTATTCTATACATACATAGTTCTCAAAAATCAACCATACAGGTGTACACAATTTTACAGTTCCTGCAGTAATAACAAATGTCAAGTGTAGTTAAATATTCTCATGTTAATTAACTAAAAATAATAAATACCAAATTGTCATAACATTAATATTTTTCATAATTAAACAATCCCAATAATATCAAATTAATACAAAACAAATACAAAATTACATTCAAATTTATATAACAGTAATTATTTATAAGTCAACAAGTAAATATAATCAAATAATAATGTGATGTCAAATATCTGTTACCATAATTCAATAATTATTTTAATTGTCAAGATACGAATAAAAATTTATTGAAATTTTAATACAGTTTCTATATATAGCATATTATTCGGCTTTCAAAAAATAGACTGGTCCTCAAGAAATTGTTTGACACTATAGTATGCTTTACTAAGAAGAAAACCTTTCAATTTCTGTTTCATGTTGGGAATATTGGAACTATTCAAAATATCTTTCGGTAGACGATTGTAAATACGCGGCGCCATGCAAAAGACACTATTACTGAATTGCGCCGTTCGATTTAACGGAAAACCTATTTTGTTATGATTGCGTGCACTCTTCAATGGTCTAAATAAATTCTTATTTGAAGCTACAAATATTGAAACTTCATATATATAAATACATGGAAAGGTTAGAAGTCTAAGACTTATGAAAAAAGGTTGACAGCTTTCCGTAGGCTTAAGTTTACAAATCGCTCTCACGCATTTCTTTTGGCTTTTAAACACTATATCTTTATCAACTGAGTTGCCCCAAAAAATGACACCATATCTCAATAATGAATCTACGTAACCGTGATAGGCAGTAATAACAGCAGTTTGGTTCACAATCTTTCCAAGCATATACAGAGCGTAAGAGAACTGATTTAGTTTTGTAGTTACATTTTCGACCTGAGTCTTCCAATTAAGATTACAATCAAGACTTAAACCTAAAAATTTTGTATGTTTTACTTCATTAATTTTATGTCCATTAAAAGCTATGTCAATGTCAATTAAATAATTTGTTCTATTTCTAAATGTCATAATATTTGTTTTGTCAAGATTTATTAATAAATTATTTTCATGTAACCACTTAATTATTTGATTTAATGTCATGTTCATATCACTCTCTAAGTCATTTTTACATTTATTAGTAAACATTACTGTGCTATCATCCGCAAAGAGTACCATGTTTTCATTAATTGATTTGGGCAAGTCATTTACATAAATTATAAATAATAATGGACCTAATACACTGCCTTGAGGAACTCCTTGTGTAACATCAAGATATTCTGATGTGTATGTGGTTTCTTTTTTTGTTTTTAAACATATTCGTTTAATTTGGGTGCATTGTCGTCGATTCTTGAGGAAAGACGTTAAAAGATCCAAGACGTTTCCCCTAATACCATAACCTTCTAATTTTTCCAGTAATATGTCATGATTTACATAATCAAAGGCTTTTTGTAGATCCATGTACAGTGCAGATACAAGAACTTTATTATTTAAGCCATTCATAACTGTTTCTAAAAGCCTGTAAACTGCCAAATTTATAGTTTTATTCTTACGAAAACCTACCTGAGCTTCAACAAAAACATTATTCCCTTCAAGAAATGAATATAAATTTCTACTTATTAATTTCTCATAAATCTTAGAGAAGATAGATATTAACGCAATTGGTCTGTAGTTTTTTATATTTGTTTTTTCATTTTTTTTGAACAGAGGCTTTATAATTGAAGTCTTCAGTTTCTCTGGAAATACACCGGTTGTAATAGACATATTTACTAAGTGGCTTAATATTGGTGAAATAGTTTTTGATACTGACTTCAGTATATAAGTACTTACTTCATCAAAACCAGTGCTATGTGTATTTTTCAATGAGTGTATTAATATATAGATGTCTTCAGATGTGGTCGGCTTCATAAACATGGAATGGGAATAGTTACTACGGCATGCTGATGTTTTCTTTATGGTACCATGACCTAAGTCAGTTTGGTTTTTATCAGTGAAGAAGACATTAAAAGCATCAGCTAGACTAATGGGATCATTAATAATGGTTCCATTGACAGTTAATTCTTTAACTTCATTTTTGGGTTTATTGTTTTTTCCATTGTTAATTATTCCCCAAGTGGCTTTGGATTTGTTCGAAGCCGTTTTAATAGTGTAGTCATTCTGGGCTTTCTGTGTTAATTTTATTATTTTGTTTAAGCGTATTGTATACAATTTGAATTTGTTCTTATTTAATGCGCTTGGATGTTTTCTATAACCCCATAACAATTCACGTTTTCGCTTCGAGCAATTTTTTATGCCCTTCGTTATCCATTTCAGTCTTTTTCGGCAGCGTATTTTAAGCTTTTGCAAAGGAAAACATAAATAATAAAATAATGTGAACATGTCATGGAAAATGTTAAAAGCTTTGTTAGAGTCATCTGTTTCATATACTTCGTTAAATGTTAGTGACTGTAAGCATTCTTTAAACTTGTCAATGTTTTCCTTTCGATAGTCTCTTCTTTCGACATACCAATGAGAAAGAGAACTTGTTTATTTTACTGGACAGGTTAATAACTGGGCTGTGTGGTCCGATATAGCAAATTCATAGATGGTGTGAGTCGATCCCCTTATATTATGCATAAAATTATCAATACATGTACCACTTTTAAGCCGGGTTGGTACATTAATAGCTAGCTTCAGATTATAACTGTCGATAATTTGAACTAAAGCATTGGTATCTCTAGTATTCTTCATCGTGTTAATATTGAAATCTCCGCATAATATTACCTTTTTCTTACTAAAGCATATGTCGTGGAGCAGTAAGTCTAAATTAAAATAAAATTTTTGTAGCTGTTCCATACTATTTCGAGGAGGTCTATAAACGCAAATGATTAATACTTTATGAATAATAAGTTGGATTGCACAGCACTCAAAAATGCCTGAGATAGCATATTTGTCCACAGTTGGGACTAACTTATACTCGTGTTTATTGTGAACCAAAATACATGAACCACCGTGCCGATTTTGACGACTAAAAGATGCTGCTAAAGAGTAATTAAATACATTTATTAAATTAATATCATATTTTAACAAGTTATGCTCCGTAAGACACAGTACATCAATAAATCTACCCTGTTCCATAAGCCATTCTAAGTTTACAATTAATAATTCAGACTTACTTAAAAGACCATTGATGTTTTGGTGTAGAATATTAATTTTTTTATACACGAAAAAACGATTCGGATGGTCTAGAAGTTGGGCTGCTATGAACATTGTCCGGCTTTGAAATTCCTAATAACATATCATAATCGTCAGTTTGAGTACCCTTGTCAATAAGAGATTCATATTTAAAATTGCATTTATTTTTGAATGCGCTAAGTTTTAATTTATAATCTGTTTCTAATATTTCTTTCAGCAATATTTGACAAACGTGTTTACAATAGAACCTGTTGCAAGGAATTTGCCTTGAAAACTCCATATCAACGTATTTAACATTAACAAATTTGGAACATAAAAACTTCACCTCGTAGTTTAATTTTGATTCTCTTAGATACCTATTATAGGGAATTTCACAGAAAAATACATTTGTATGTCTAGAGGAACATAAAAAATAACTAATACATGTTTTAAATATAAGTGGAGACCTATCATTTATACCACCTAGCACAATAAGGTAGTCATTTTTTGTTAAATTTTGTATTTCCTTTCGCTCAGATATGAGAACATCTTGTAAAGTGGCATTTGATTTCCAAAAACATGTTACTTTGAAGCGTTCTCCAACTAGAATTTGAAGAGTACGTCGTAAATCTCGTCCCTGTTCATCTGCTATTACAACAATTTTATTGGTGTGCTGCTTCTCTTCTTGAACATTATTTTTATTTTTACAGTCACTTGTTATTTTTTGAATCAGAGGCGTTGAAGTGTTTAATTTATTGTGAATTTTAGAACAATTATTTACTTTTGTGCAATTTACTGTTGGATCGCCAGGCGACGTATCCTCCAAATCTTCAGTACGTTCTATGTATGCAGAATTATTTACTGTGACAAGGTTAGCTTCTTCTGATGTCAATGACTGTAGCGGTTTAGTCGGAGTATACTTGATAGATTTTTGGCGTAGTCTTCGTCGTGACATGGGTGTATTCCGAATGACGTCAGATGAGCTGATCTTCTTATAAGTCTCATTTAGTTTTAAACTTTTTTCCAGTTCGATTCTTAGTTGTACATTGTCAGCATTTAGGTTCTCGATTTCCTTATGTGCACTTCGTAATTGGATGTTAAGTTCGTTAATATTATCTTGTAGTTCTGTTATCGTATAACATTCAGTGGAAGATGTATTCGGCATGCTCAATATTGTGTTATCAAATAGAGGAGATTTTGAGACAGATTCGTCACTTAATGAGTTTGCTCGCGGAAGACGTATCCGATGAGTAACATTTGGTTCCCCATCCATATCGAGGTCCAGAAATTTTTTGTTTCCGTACTTTCAAGGTTTTCCCAAATTTAGGGTAATCTATTATATGTCGAAACACTGGGCACTAGATACTTGTTAACATGTCTGATTTCTAGATAACCGAGAATATCATCCGGGGCCATGGGTAGTGGCTCAAAAGCCAGATTTCGTCAGTGTCTCACTTTGTATATGACGAATTATTTGTGCTGGTTATATTAATATATGTGTCATAAAAAAATATCTTCTAATCAGCTGACTCAATCTGTGTATGTTGGTATATCAAAATATTGAGTTATAGTTGCTTTGTTTTATTTAAATATCTATTTTAACCCTTGTTCGTTTTTTTATTAAATTATTTAAATCAGTAGATAAAATAAGAGTCTGTTTATTCTGGTTTTCTACCAGATGGTAAGTAAATTTTACAAGTGGCAACACTATTGATTCTACTACTCTGCAATAGAGGTAATATTGGCGCTAGTTGTCATACAAGAATAGTTTCCGGTATTCTTCACTAGAGTTAGCAATGGCGCTAGTAGTAATTACCTAGTTCGTCCACTCGTCACAAATGTATGTGGCGCTAGTAATCGCACAAAGTCCAAAGTTCACATTTTGAATATTTTTTCGTAACGTTTGTACGTACCGTAATGACAAATATTGAATGAAAACAGCTTTTTTGTACTAAGTTTACTTTTTGAAATGTTGTTATTAGAGTTCTTGAGAGCACTGCTTAATTATTGTCAGTTTTTAGCACTAAAATAGGTTTCTGCAGGAACTTCGTTGTACTTGTAATTTCACTGATTTCACTGAACGTCGATTGTCACAAATAATACATGTTGGTGATTGTTGTTTGTACATGCACTTCAACAACTTTTTACTTCACTTAGTTTATTATTTCAATTTATTACAAATTTAAAATACACGGGTCATGTAAACAGTGCCGGTGTTGCCAGCTGAATTCAATTAATATTATACATAATATATTATTCATTAAGAAGTACGAACTCTAAAATATTTATAGGTAGTCTAGACATATAGTTTTACGCACATTTTTAAAAAGCGCCAGCTAAATTAAATAAAAACCTCTTTATTACGAAAACTATTTTTGTCATAATTAACAAGTCATATTATTACAAAAATATTGCCCTTAGCATACTCTTGCTGTTTCAAACTAGTTCGTATTTATTTATAGTATAATTTATCTACGAGTAGTGATATTCAGTTCAAACTCCTCAAGTTTACATGTAAGCATGGCTTCTATCTGAGTTTCGATTATAACTTATATGGACCTCCTACATACTTTTCAATAACGATATTGCTTATTGACGTTCGACACTTCACGGTCTTTCAATATATGACATGAAGGTGGTATTATTCTTGTATTAATATGTAGGTATATTATACATATTTAGTTTTATACCAATAAGGAGATTTCATAATTTATAAAGTCTATATTAATAACTACTTTCCCGAAATATTCGCTTAATAATAATAGTGCTCCAGACCGAATTTCGGCAACGGCGGCCAATCTCAACGGAGTCTATCCAGGACATATTATAGTGCACAAATGTAACACGGCTGCTCTCTCTATTTCTACATTCTCGTTATCCGAAGGGCGGAGTAATTCAGGCGTAGGACCGATAGTATTTTCGGGCTCTCCGAGGCAATAAATTAAAAAAATAAAAAAAAGTTTTTATTCATGTAGACAATAAAAAAGCGCTTGTAAATAGTCAGCATATTAGAATATGGCTGTCAAGTTTGGAATCCACGTTACGACAAATATATATCCCGAATCGAAAATATTCAAAAAAAGTTTATCAAATATCTTTGTTTTCGCTTAAAATACAAATTAAAATCAGATGAATAAGAATCAGACGATTCAGCTATGTGCCAAATTTCACTTTCTTCCCCTCAGTATGCGTCGCGAAATTAGTGACATCACGTATCTGATGAACATATTATCCGGTTCAATTGATTGTCCTTATCTCCTTTCAAATATCCACTTCAACGTTCCCACGAAAGTAGTAAGACACCATACTCCAATCCATCTTCCATTAGTATCTACTAACTATCGCCAAAATGCTGTGTGGCTTTCCTGTGGCGGGCGGGTAATTCGTTAAACGTAAATACTAAGAAATTTGATTTCGAATCCAGAATCAGTGAGACGGCAGCTCAGTCAAGACTTTTTCTCGAAATTTAGTGTTCAATAATCATTTGTTTGATCCTTATACGACACACATCTAACTTATATCCGAATTCATATTCGTGGAGACCTATAAATGGCTAACTGTTGTGTATACCTAATCTATAAAGTTATTGTAAGCTGTTGGTCTTCCCAATAATGTTAAATAAATAAATTAATTAATAACATGTTTGTAGTAATACAGTTATTATTCCTAGTTACTTATTATAGAAATTTGGTGTGTGTATGTGATATACAATGGTGTATTAACTTATTAAGGGTTTTTCTGGCCCGACCAATGATAATTTAAGCCCACGACCTCATTATTTCTGATTGAACACAATACCCCTAGACCAGTGTTTTTCAACCTGTGGGTCGCGACCCCCTGGGGGGTCGCGAAGCCTCTATAGGGGGGTCGCGAAACTTCTATAGGAAGTTGCAAAAAGTTGAAAAAGCTAGCCATAGGGTCGCAAATGAATTTAGAGTATTATGATTGGCCTGCTGCAAATACATGACAAGTTCATCGCAAAGTTCCAAAACTCTGGCTAGTACCTTTTCTCTTGACAAACACCTAACCTCTGAATGATAAAGTAAATTTTGGTGGAGTGCTCCCAATTCTTCACAAATATTCGAAACGAACGTGTCTGGAACGCTTTTTATTTAATAGAATTTACAATATAAATTAGAACTTAACTGTATTCAAGGCAAGGTCTTAGCCGCAAGAGCTTGGCGATGGAGAAAGCTATGCGTTAATAGGCGTTTCGCATCTGTTCTTCCAGTCTGGCATTAATACCACTGTTTGCACCAGTCAAGACTTTTGCTTAGTCATTACAAATAGCAATACATTTCATTTCCCAATACAATTAATAATTTGCGAAGCTTCAAGAAATATGTTATACCTACAACACCTATAGTATTCGTGGGAAGCGCTATACAAAATAGCATTACTTCCATAAATTTTTCATGGGATTCAAAATGCACAAAAGCTAGATATTGCACACAATCCGCAATATCCAGAGATTTATCAAGTTTCAAGGAGACTTCGAAAAATCAGTTGTCATATCACTTATCCTCGATTGAATAAAATATCAAGAAAAACTTTATCAAGAGAAAATTTGGAAACATATAACACACTATGATTTATTCCTAAACACAGTAAATTCGAATTTCAAATAACTGTCGTCATGAAGGAGTTTCTTTATTGTAGTTTCATCACTATCGCTAGAAATTGACGGTTCTGTTGGCCTTTTCAGTTTATCCATTTTCAATAATTACAAATCACTTCAGTTAAACATGTAAATACAATGCCTGGTGCTCGACAAACAGTAACCAACTGACGGTTTCATTATGTGTCACAAAATAAGAAAAACATAGAAAAAAAGCGGGAAAAAAACGGTTAGGGGGGTCGCGTCATGAAAAAGGTTGAAAAACACTGCCCTAGACCAACGAGGTAGTCATATTCACTTAGACATCTATCAGTTGTACTTATTTCAGATTTATAGAATCTAGAACTTCAGAGATAAGACGAATAGTAATCAAGTCGACGCTAACCTTCGTAAAGAAATAAAACTTTTCAATATTTTACTAGTACTTTGACTTTTTTAAAGGTATCAAGTAAATAAATTTATAAAAGAACATCAACTTTAATTCGATTGTAAATTTTGAATTGATCTACAACTATTCACAATAATAACAAAACATATACAAATATTCAAAATCTGCAGTCTAGTTTCTAATAATAATTAAGAGACCACAATTTAGCTAATAAACTAATTATTGACAAATTCTTTTATTTCTTTGTAATACTTTGTTTTTACTCTTAATAAACCTTGTATGTCCATATGGTCTGTAATCACACTAATCACACTTACAGACCATATGGACGATTGTGATAAGATAGGTGGCTAACATTATTTTTGATATTTACACTATTATATTTCATACCCGTTGCATACAAACCTGTCCAAAATTAATTAGTTTTCTGCCATTGTGGCCAATCTCAATGGAGACAAGCCATCTGTGTGGGCTATATAAGTATTGTGCAATTACAATAATAGTTTCAAATTTATAGCATTATTCAACAATGCAAAGCGTAAATCTAATCTCATAAATGGGAAATCAGACCATGTTTATATAAAACAACGCCGATGGGAAACACCTACATACATCCTCCGAAAGAGAATTCTAAATTGATCTGCCAGTGCGTATCGTTCTTAGCTTCACGCAGAGCGCCTACCCCGGATTGTTAGAATTCGAGACTCGCTGGGAAATTAAGTTTATGATTTTCCATTGTTGAGATGACGTATAGTCCAACATACTACAACCTCACTAATATATAATATACTAATACCTCACTCTCGTAACCCGATGAGATGGGCTGGAAGCTACGATTTATATCTGATGTCGGACCGACGTGCCATCCGAGGTACGTGGATGCTTAATTATTAATCTAGGGAAGGTAATTCCAGAAATTCTCCACTAAAACTAAGAGATGGTTATTAGAATGGTAGTTCCACTATTCTGAAGTTAAGAACACCAAGTGGCATGAGGTATTGTTCAGACAAAAAGTTAATATGAATTTAAGCATTACTACGAATCCAACCTTACTGCAATATGATATAGTGTGAGGTCCGAACGCCTCGAAGTAGTTCTGTGCTGAAACGCGAACACTAGTGCGACCGAGATGACAGCAATGACACAAACGAAACCACCGCACAAAGCATGCAACTAAATAAGCATGACTAAAATGACACTCACACAGAAGGGGAAGAGGGAAACTCTCCAGATTATAATAAATAATAAAACCTCACGTTGTGCATATGTATAAAGGAAGAGAATATTCGATCGATAATGGTGTTTGCAAGCTTTGTAGAAGGTAGCTCATAAATGAGACGAGATATATATTTGATTTTAAATTCACCAAAAGTAAACCGAGTGGCTCATCATGCTATAATCACCCTACGCCACTGGTAAAGACAAACTATTAAACAAGACCATCTACTGTAGAGTTTTCGCAAGTAAATAGTTTTCTACACGAATAGTTACCAACTTACTTACCACTAAGCATTGGTCTTACTGAATGGCCTGAAATATACCAAGAACATCAATCATGACAGATATTTTCTTTTTTACTGTGTATTCCGCAAAAAAGCCGTGAAAAGGATGCAAGGCCCTACGATGATTGATTCTCCTTAGTTACTCGCGAGCCTATTGGTATGATGAATGGCCGAATATAGAGCTTTTTGGAATTATAAGACTCATTATGTGCCATAAATTTACCTGCTAAGTAAAAGAGTGCACGAAGGTTGTAGAAAACACTATGTGAATCAAATAAGGCTCTACACATTTACAAATTTAAAAAAAAGAACCAGTTCAAGATCGCCATAAAATAAATGCACAAATAACCGTGGAGATGCTTCTGAGAGCAGCAGAACGGTGACTACAAGTACTTCAGGTTAAAATAGGATATACGATATATAGATGTACATACATATATCACTTAATAGTTTTAAAGACTCTTTCAGCCCTTCGATTACTGATAAAAGTGGAAAACGTAAATCGGTATAAAATATTTACCCACTCATAGTGAATTGGAAAACGAAAAGTCACGTACGCATTCATGGAAAAAATAACCAGATATTCATCATCATCATATCAGCCGAAAGACGTCCACTGCTGCACAAAAGCCTCCCCCAAAGATCTCCACAATTGCCGGTCTTGCGCTATCCGCATCCAGCGATTTCCAGCGACCCGCACGAGATCATCGGTCCATCTTTAGGAGGCCTGCCCACGCTGCGTCTTCCGGTTCGTGGTCGCGACTCGAGAACCTTTCTACCCCAGCGGCCGTCGTTTCTACGAGCTATGTGCCCTGCCCACTGCCACATCAACTTGTCAATTCTTACGGCTATGTCGGTTACTTTGGTTCGCCTGCGGATCTCAACATTTCTGATTCGATCTCGCAGGGAAACTCCAAGCATAGCCCTTTCCATTGCTCTTTGTGACCTTGATCCGCCTGATAAGGCCCATAATGGGCGACAACGTCTCTGTTCCGTAAGTCATCACTGGCAACACACACTGGTCGAAGACTTTCGACTTGAGACACTGCGGTATTTGGGACGAGAAGATATTACGTAGCTTCCCGAACGCTGCCCAGCCGAGTTGGATTCTACGATTGACCTCCTTCTCGAAGTTGGACCTACCTAGTTGGATGGTCTGTCCTAGGTAAATATAGTTCTCCACAACTTCGAGTGCAGAGTCTCCAACCTTAACTAGAGTGGGTGCAACATTGATGTTCGACATGATTTTCGTCTTATCCATGTTCATTTTCAGACCCACTTATTGAGAGACCAGATATTAAAACGACTGATTGTGCTAGTCAAACTCACACACGATGGGTTCCATACAGTATCGGGTTATCCATAAGGGACATATATATAAGCCACATGCCTAGGGGCACGAGGTTACAAAAAAGCGCGTGTAGAATTTATTATACTTAGTTTTTATATTCCCTAAAGTCCAACCAGAGAGTAAGTCGCCGTCAACTTTCGGCGTCGAAACTTTCGCCGATAAAGGTAATATACGTAAAATGACAAATATATGAGAGAGGGCGCTGAGGAAGTGCTAGTCCTGGGCGCTGTAAAAATTGAATCCTCCCTGGTTCAAACCAGGGATTGTTGCCTTGTTTTTTGTTGCTATAGCGACAATAGAAATAAACACGTTGTGAACATATCAATTGTCTACTTAATACCGCTTATGAGATACAGCTTGCAGATAGATAGACGAACAGACGGACGGACAGTGGTGCTCCTCTAATCAACTGAGGAGCAGTAAAAGGTGTAATTTTTTGAACTGTTTTATTTTTCGTATACAAGACGTAACCGAAACATTATATAACTATCCCTTACTCCAAAGTTTTGACGCAAAATCAGAAATACAAATTAATTATTTCTAACTATTACATAACTTAAAACTACTTAAATCATACATGCTATTGTCTAGCAGGGATCTAAGCTCTCTCCAGGGTTGCCCCGCTGGGTTTGGTTACGAACAATACACACCGATACATAAATTTCGTGAACAAAGCCGATGGATGGTGCATACATTTTTTTTATATCAGTGGGCGACAAACGAGCAATTGCGTCACCTGATGGTAAGTGATCACCATCGCCCATGTACACTCACAATACCAGCGGAGTCGCAAGTGCGTTGCCAGCCTTTATGAGTCAGCAAACAAGTGTTGCGGGCCCTTCCCCCCACCCCAATGAGCTCTGGCGACCTTACGCACATGCAGAAACACAACATTAAAATTATTAATCTTATCATTAAGGAATGTATTTTGTACGGTGGAGGTACTTCCCCAGTCGGGCTACTCTTTGAGCGAAACGCTATGCCCTACCTCTCTTAAAAGCTTAGCAACGTGACTATTTCTGTAGCCACCGATCGATTAAATATACATTTTCCCAGTTCTGAGTAAGGTTTAGCTACGCTTTACATTGCCAATAGCAGTATTGGCAGTAAATTAATTATAAAACTCAAATTTAATAACTATATCTTTTTCAGTGCCATAAACAATAGCTTTACTAAAACTTAGTTCTTGGATCCCGTTTAGAGTTTAATACGTTCAAGTCTACGACTAAAACCAGGTTGTAAGTAGTATTCATCTATTATTTTAGAGATTATTACCGGCACCATTTACTAGTTAGGTTAGACTAGATTTCTTTGTCACTTGTTGGCAAATACGAGAGGTACACCGAACACAGGTCCACCGAAACCCGTCCACTGTTGACCTAACCTAAAATAAGCCTTCCCCAAAGATCTTCGCAATTCCAGAGGCTTCCAGCACACAAGATCATCGGTCCTTCTTGTAGAGTGCCTGCCTACAATGCTTCTTCCGGTTCGTGGTCGCCACTCGAGAACCTTTCTGCCGCCTATCAGAAACTTTACCACTCCTATTCCAAAGAGCCCATTCTACAGTATTGCCTCAGCGTTTAAAGCAGGAAGTATTCGTCAAAAATATTCCAGAATTCGTAAATGGAATAATGGTATTTTGTAATGAAATATTTTGCAATGAAATGTTGTGCAAACAACCAAAGTTCTATAAACAACATCTTACCCAAGCGCAGGAAATAAACTTGAGCGTCACATTGTTGCGTGGTTGCTTTATTCGGTACGATGGCTTCCCCGCCACGAATATCACTGAAATATATTGTACAATATAAGAGTACTTAGGTTATTTGTGTTCACCTTCAATGTTTAGAATCGTTATTAGATCAGTATAAGGTCTTTATTATTACTACAGACAGCGGGTTACATAAGTGATCACGTATTATTTTACTACACGAGTGGCGCAGTGGTTGAAGTAGCTTTCGTATTTCGGGTTCAATAACTGTAAAGAACAACTATTTGTGTCATCTACATATGTATCTTTGTGGGTGTGTATACGTCCAGGAACTTAATTCTTGTAAAGTCGCCTGCTATACAGGCACGACTTTCTTAAATGCAGATGTTAACTATTAAAACCAAAAAAGATATAAGAATCCAGTGTACGCCGTTTCTCCGTCGTATATGTCAAAAATCTGTGAATAATTATTAATTTTAAACCAACCTGGTTTAAAATTAATAATTATTCACAGATTTTTGACATAAAAGTGCAATGCAATAACAAAATAGCAAGTTAGCTTAAAAATAGCAAAACTTTCATTTTTACTTGGTTATAGTTGTATATTAAGTTTCTGTAGTATGTATATTATGTTAGTTTCTGAACGAACTATTGGGACGGTGCAACTTGATTACCTAAAACCCTGTACATGGCATATACAAAAAATCAAATAAAAATTATTTTTTTTTTGTATTTATAGTTATACATGTTAACGCGTTTGCCTTCTTTGATTATACAAACAGACAAATCTTTTATTCGTATATATTAGGTTATTTATTTTTAATGTATTTTTATAACGATTCCATAAAGGCAACTGGTTTGATAGTTTAATTACACGTACTTTGATTTAAACCACTAGACTAGAAATATGTTATTTTGAAGTTTTGGCATAATGGTAACTAAAACACTGGCATCTGATTCTAAACTTGACAGAGCCTGTACTATGTCAACCAGACAACTGATAAATATACGTATAATTTGTAAACAAATACACAATTTATCTATTCTACTATATAAAAATAAGTCGGGTTTTCCTTCCTGACGCTATAACTCCAGAACGCACGAACCGATTTCCACGGTTTTGCATTCGTTGGAAAGGTCTCGGGCTCCGTGAGGTTTATAGCAAAGAAAATTTATAAAATTTAACGCGGGTAACACCGCGGGGCACATCTAGTAATAGATAAAGTACACCCAGACATAAATCATCTACCTTTTCTTATTTATTATTATTATTTTTCATATAAGTACTGCCTAAAACGGAATTGTTAATAATTTTTGGTCGCTGCGACACAAGCCATCAGTGCTTAGTGCGGAGCCCGCAGATAATCATATTAATTGTAATTATTTTCTGTCAATAAAGTATTTATCATTATCATTATTAGACATGAAGACATGACTGTCATTATATTCTTCATGTATGAAGAATATAATGACAGTAATCGAGGCAAAGACGTGTGCAAAGATCGTGACAAATAATAATATAGATAATATAATCGTTTATTTCTCTCAAAAAGGTACAAATAAAAGTACAATCCATGTAAGATTAAAAGTTCAAAAACTAACATTAATAATAAATAAATATAAATAAATGGAAATCCGTTGTCTGTGCCTACCCCTCTGGGAAACAGGCGTGAGTCTATGTATGTATGTAGACATGGGGTCACACAAATAGCAATAATAATAATATCCTGGGACATTATTTACACACGGCTATCTGATCCCAAACTAAGCAGAGCTTATACCATGGAAACCAGAAAACTGATATACCACATATACTACTTTTCTTTTGTAAATACATAGTTATATATATAATTACACCCAGACTCAGGACAAACAGACATTTTATGCACACAAATATCTGTCCTGGGTGGGAATCGAACCCACGACCTCCGGCCCGAAAAGCAAGCATTTTCCAACCACGCCAACAGGCCCGTCTAAATATTCGTCGTGAGTGAGGGTCGAACCTACGACCTCTGGCTAAGCAAGGTCTTTAACCACTAAACCAACAGGCCTACATAGATAAAAATTGGACAAGTCTGATCAAACTACCTGTCCTTCGTCTACCATTTGGTATTGGGTGACCACCTGGTATTAACAAAAAAAAATTGTACAAGTTATAATAGTCGATTCAGAATTTCATAATACTGGTGGACCGCATTGCCAGAGGCATCCCATGAGTCAACATTAGGTATCGAAATAAATGGAACTATTTGAAATATTTTGGTAGTTACAACATGTTATCATAGTATGGGTATGCCTCTGATTCTGGATTCTGTAGGTAGGACTGTTTACAATATACTTGTAGGAGTAGGGGGCCCTAAGAGCGGTATGTCAGGGTTTGGAGTTCCCATGTTGTTGGGCTTAAGTAGCCACAATTAACTAACAAAGTCGATTAATTTACACACTAATTACAATATTACAATGATTGCAATTAAAATAAAGAAAGTATAATGGAGACGAACAGAATCTTAATTCTACGTTCGTATAGTGGCAATACAACCACCCGAATAGCGTATTGTCTAGGCAATATAGCTATAGCATAGGGTATCGCGTCAGCAATTCCGCGTATGCAATATACAGTCCAAGACTGTACCAAGTAGACCAACAGTTCTGTTGGGAGCAGAGCTCTTTATCGAGGCTAATCCGAAGATAGACTGCCGGTACAATTTTTTTTTTTTTTTTTTTTTTATGTGACGCGTGCAGTTAGCCTCTCGGCTTTTACTGCTTCACCGGACAGTAGGGGTGAGCGTGGGCTCTAACCGGCCTAGCAAATATAAACTACAAACTAAGTACCCGCGCCGGAGGGCGCCCCCTGTGGGGCTCGAACCTCGGCTCTGGGCGGATACTGACGTGGAGAGGGCAAGATGTCGTGGTTTTAGGGGATTTTGTGCAACTGTCGCTTTACGTTAATAGCCAGTGCGAGCTCTTATATGGGGGTAGGCCATGCCTCCTACTCCCTCCAAACGGCTCTGTTCAATGGCGTACGGAAATACGTCACGTGTTTACTCGATACAATTTACAAAAAGGATCTAAATCCAAAGTAAAAGCTCCTATTAACGACCCCCTAAAAGTGTACTCTATTAACGATCTAATTTTTAAATCACTCATATTAGACATAATATAGGGTTCCAGAATGTCATACCTTAAAAATTAGTTATTTACTTGAGTTGGGCAACAAAAAGAGTAAGTTTATGTGTGTAAATAGCCAGTGAAATAAATAATTTGACAATGAGTGGGACGCGCCCGAAATTGACGCACGTTTCATAGTGTCGCATCTCCGGCCACATAAGTACACCTAAATATTACTTAAGGAAAATAATACACTAAGAATGGATTGGTCTTCTGGCTATCACATTACAACTGTAACGTATATATTTGTGTTCTAAATTAACTCTTGATATAATACTTCTTATTGGTTTTTGTGTTATAAAATCATGTTTCAATTTAAAGCGGTAATAGAATCCAAATTTCAAAACTTAATTCTAATAACGACCCATGGCGTTGTTAAATTTTGAGAACATTTAGTATTTTTAATTAATATCTATTATAAACTACCTCATTTGAATTTAATTTTTATTCTTGTTCAATTCTTAAAATTATTTTACTTCGTTAGCTCTATTAACGACACACCTATTTCTTAAAGTTTTTGTGTAAAACTCGATTCAACGTTAGACAATATCCCTATTATTATAACGATATTATACTGTAAATAACCATTATTATCTGAATTAAAGACTAACTGAGACTAAAAGAAATAATATAGCAATGAGATCGAATTTAACAGTATTCCATGAAACGGATATTTTATCTGGTTATTATTAATTTTATTGGTCGCTAATAGAATATTGTAACCTTCATACTTATTTCTATTACCGACTCACAGCTGTGACGATATTTTTGGTAGTATTGCAGTACACAAATATTTCTCTTATTTCTGGCTAACGTGCCGTATTGAGAGATTTTGTCACAGGCCATATTACGAGTATTAATGTAAAATAATATTTACTATCCAGTTTCATTCATGGCATTGGCTATATTTCATATGTTTTCAAATCAAATAAAATGGCGGGACGGAATGAGGGCCATGTAACTTTTTAAAGATTCTTTCGAAGTATTAAATTCTATGTCGTTGATTACTGTCTCTCTCTCTCTCTCTCTCTTCTCCTAGCCTTATTAATCCCAAGCATCTTGGAGTCGGTTTCTGTATTGAGCGAATTATAAATGTGTTATTATAAAATTAACCTACTATAAAGGTATTTTGTGATTTTATTACAGATAAAAATATTTTTGTTATTGATTTATAATATCTAATTACTATGTAGGTAAACTAAAAGTAAGCTTTTAATTATTTGAAGTCTGATTTCTGAGATTGATTACATTTTTAATTAATTAAAATAACAAAAGAATGTTCTCTAATCGTTGTAATAAATAATTATGTTCATATTGTAATAATGGTGATCTCATAACTATTGTTATTATATAATATATACTTTAAAAAATATTTTTTATTTTATTTAATAGTATAGAAGAAGTAACATCTTCGTAACGGTCGGTAAAAGAAGTAGAAAAATCGGTAATAGAATCTTGCCGCATTCTATGGGTCGGTAATAGAATCAACTACTGTTTTGGCTTAAATAATTATTTAGTAATTATTGCGTTATTGAATATTGAATTTAAGTGCTTAATTGCAAAGAATACTTTATTGAGATTAATTAAAAATTATAACATCTTTCCTAATATAACAGCTTATATCTATTTTTTTAAAGTGAATCCTAAGAAAGCTAAAACTGGCGGTAATAGGAGCTTTTACGTTAGTGTAATTATTAAAATTCATCTAATAATCTAACAAGAATTATCGTGAAGTTATAACAGTTGTTTTTTAACAACTATAATCTAATTACAATATCAAAATATACTCTCAACAATGTTTTGTACAGTACCAACTAAATGTCTAACTTGGTTGGCGAATTTAATTTTTAACTATCTCCGACATACTTATTATTATGGTTGGTAATGGTTGTTAGAAGTTACAGTACGAATGAAAGCGGTCACGTGTAATTTCCGAACTTAAACAAAACCTTATTATATTCCTAATCTTTCGTAAACCAGGCTGCGGTGATAAATAGTGTTACATAGATACTTTGGGTTAGGTAACGTAATTGACTTTCAGGAAATTTACTTCCCAGAATCCCGGTGTCATGTCCATATTAACATATATATTAGAAGACTTTGGCCCGAAATAGCTCTACCCACGCCGATCTCTACTCATATTCACCATATGAAGCCACTCAAATTACCAGTCGGTAAAATAACGGAATGACCATTACTAATACAAATCATCATCATCATATTAGCCGAAAGACGTCCATTGCTGGACAAGGGCCTCCCCCAAGGATCTCCACAATAACCGGTCCTGCGCTGCCCGCATCCAGCGGCTTGCCGCGACCCGCACAAGATCGTCGCTCCACCGTGTAGGGGGCCTGCCCACGCTGCGTCTCCCGGTTCGTCTAATACAAATAATCACATAAAAATCCAGATAGATAAAGCCAACTTCATAGCCCGTGTAGTCTTTAAAACACAATAATATCCGGTGTATAGATGGCGCCATTACCAACTCCATGGAACCGTAATAGTTAATTGTGCATTAGAACTTTGAAGTGATAATTACCAATAGATAGAAGCACAAGCAAAGCGGGAAAGCCAAAGCCAAGCGCGTAACACGCATCGTCTCCGAAACACATGACACTTCGTCGCAGTGCTGGTGTCACTACCATTCCCATGAAGCCACCCAAGTTGACCGTGCAGTAAAACGTCGAGAAGAAACGCTGCAGTAGATGGTTCTCTTCAGGCAATCGAAACTATAACCAAACTTAGTACATTAATGTTTTATAATCAAGCCAATCAAGTTTAGAATTAATTGACGGATCCATAAATCGTTTATAGAAGACTCGTGTAGGTATACATTTTGAGCACATTTATATTTGATATATTTTGTGCCCCTAAAACTGTCGGTCTCTCGCCTGATCTCTCACTGGTCACGTATGAGCTATGATCTGTCCCATTGCATCATATATGTGAGAGAATATACTAGGCTCTGTTTAGGTAATTCTGAGAAACGCCTAGAATACCTAAGTTGAACAAGCGGTTACGAAAGACTCAATACAGACGCCTTTTCATTTGTTTTCTCAGATTGCGCAGTCGGATAATATTTTTAGCACAGTCAATATAATGATAGTAATAATAATGCGGTGGTACATTATTCACATACAGCCATCTGCTCTCAAACTACTCAGAGCTTGTACTATGGAACCAGATAACTAATATACTCCTTTTCTTTTGTAAATATATACTTATATAGATAATTACAACCCAGACTCAAGACAAACAGACATGTTCATGCACACAAATATCTGCTCTGAGTGGGAATCACACCCCCGATCTTCGGCGTGAAAGGCAAGTATTTACCAACCACGCCATCCGGCCCGTCATTGCACCAAAATTTCACTGCACCAACATTGCAATCTAGCAGTTAACCCGCACTCTGTAAACGGATATTACCTGGTCTCCACCAAAAGCTGCGACGCAAGGCTTAATGCCGCCCGTACCAGTGGCTATCAGAAGTAAACCAATCATGGACGTGGACCTGCAACATTGTACCAGATCTCATGTAAAATAAGCAAAGCTAGTTACTGTAATTATTAAATAATACTATAACTTAATAGATATAGATAACGCTATTGAATCTATGCAGTTACTGAACGAATTTGAATATTATTCCATTAATTTCTACTATACTTCTTATGAAAATGACAGTGCATCTTTAATTATGTCAATTTAGTTTTGGCGCGAAATACTAAGGGAAAATAAGCTACTATATAAGAAGCGATAAGATATGAAAATGACAGTGCATCTTTAGTTATGTCAATTTAGTTTTGGCTCGAAATACCGAGGGAAAATAAGCGACAATATAATAAGCGATCAGATATGAAAATTACAGAGTATCTTTAGTTATGTCAATTTAGTTTTGACGCCAAATACTGAGGGAAAATAAGCGAGTATATAATAAGCGATAAGATATGAAAATTACAGTGTATCTTTAGTTATGTCAATTTAGTTTTGGCGCCAAATACTGAAGGAAAATAAGCGAGTATATAATAAGCGATAAGATATGAAAATTACAGTGTATCTTTAGTTATGTCAATTTAGTTTTGGCGCCAAATACTGAAGGAAAATAAGCGAGTATATAATAAGCGATAAGATATGAAAATTACAGTGTATCTTTAGTTATGTCAATTTAGTTTTGGCGCCAAATACTGAAGGAAAATAAGCGAGTATATAATAAGCGATAAGATATGAAAATTACAGTGTATCTTTAGTTATGTCAATTTAGTTTTGGCGCCAAATACTGAAGGAAAATAAGCGAGTATATAATAAGCGATAAGATATGAAAATTACAGTGTATCTTTAGTTATGTCAATTTAGTTTTGACGCCAAATACTGAGAGAAAATAAGCGACAATATAATAAGCGATCAGATGTGAAAATGGCAGTGCATCTTTAGTTATGTCAACTGCATATTAACAATGATGGGCCGCTATGTAAGATAGTTGCTTTTTTCCTATAAAAATAAAACCTGATAAACTTTGAGTCGATGTTCTTTGATACTCTTTACCATATGTTGATAGCATATTACAGATTTCGAATGAAGCATTTTCATATATAATTTTAAATTTCACCCATACGGGGTTGCATATTTAATCGCGGGAGCCCGCATAATAATTGTCCTAAGCGGCAATCGAACCCGTACCTTGTATGAGGTAGAGAATTATCCACCACGATATATGTACAGTATTCACATCTACATCTTTTATGAAACAATGAAAATATGTGCCCAGTGTTTTATTTGGTATTGTAGAAGGTGTTACAAAAATAGTGGACGAAACTTGAAAAGCATAATTTACATATGAAACTAAACAACGTGAAGTAGCCCATCAACATGGAAAATATACAAAACATTAGATTACCTTCCCATACAAGAATAATGATTAGCTGAACCAAAAAAGTTGTGTTTAATTTATTTGATGTTTTTGGTAGATAGCGTTTCCTAAGTTTTCTCTTTTATTTATTTTTGAAGTTGTATTTCTTTTGGCGCGATGGAGAAAAATGATGAGAGTGAATTTTTACGATGCGCGCGCACACCGACACCAAAAAATTTAACAGCATGAAGTTAGTTCTAGGTGGTATGAAAATGTATGAGAGTGAATTTTTACGATGCGCGCGCATCGTGCGCATCGTAAAAATTCTAGGTGTATGAAAATTGATAACTATGTTCAAGTTGTATATTAGAAGTATAACTTCTAACGCGTGTACATAAGTACACACAAGTTTTTTCTTTTTAACTTTATGCACATACAATAATACAAAGGCGGACATAATGCCCAAGGCATTTTCTGCCAGTCAACCTTAGGGTGGTGCAGAGATAGCATGGTAGGTGCACGGATCATACACTTAACAAAAAGTAAGAATATATGGGCTCTACTAAGCGACTTCCTGCTATCTTATCTCATGTGGGAACTAGCTCTTAGGGAGCCTCTTGTGGGAGCCTGCCCCATTAGAAATGGAAATAAGGCAAGGAAGAAGAGGCTCCGTGTTATCAAGATACTTACGTAGGCGGCAGCATGAGTGGAGGTATTGCAGAGCAGCATGTCAGTACCGTCCCGATCAGGTATATTATTGAAAAGTATAATATCACTCTGAAATCACATGGTTATTTAGTTTTCGGCAGTTATATAAAAAATAGACCGCCTTGCCGAAATTCGGCTACGACTGCATATCCCAAGGGAACGTAGCGAAGCAGGACATAATGGGAGAGCAGGAGTGTGTGCGCGAACAAAAGTGCAGCCTCGAATCACTATGCCCGACATTATCGGAGAGAAATCAGGCCCAACACCGATGGCACAATAAAATTCATTTATATAAGTACGTAAGTAATAAGAACCACGACGTAAGAAAAGAGGTCATCTTAAATCCTCTTGAGTTATTGAAATAAAACTTCTTTACGCGCACTTGACTTGGGAAGTAAGCTATTGAATACGTGACGAGAGCGTTATGAAAAGTGTGATCGGGTGAGGCCAAAAGGAAGTTGAGACGGAGATATAAGACAGTGAAGACAGAAAGCGAGAGCGTTAAGATTCTTATCTACTATTACTGTAGTAGTAAGAGAGCAGAATGCGAGTACACGTTGTCTTTCTCTCTTCCTGTTTTTTGTTACGTTTCATATAGGTACCTTAGTTTTAATTCAGTCCTGTTGTCTAAATAACGCTCGCTTCTTATATTTATACAAGGAGTACCATAAATACGAAATGGAAGCAGCTTAATAAAAAAAAATATAATCTTTCCATAGAAAATTGTAGATTAGCCGAGGGATTTAATATAGGGTGTAAAAGAAATATATTTCGTATTTCACAAACAAGTTTTTAATTCCCGCCATAATTTATATAGCACAGTGGTTACCTATGTGTCTCAGTTCAACAAATTATCCTGTATACTTTGGACATGGCTTAGCGATAGTTGTCTAATGACATCAACCGCGACCTGCCTGACATGCTTTCGAGGTACCGAAACTCTTGGTCACCCATCTATGGGCTGACCACGTTCCTAAATGCTTAATCACACTGACCTCCAAGCTTGCGATAGAACTGGCTATGCGCGTATTAATTAACTGCCGAGTATGCACGGTTACGGTTAAGAGTAACTTTATTACTCATAAAGAATTGTATACATAATTCACTTACTGAGAAACAATTTTAAATACTAAGATTATTAATTAGGGCGCACAAAGGTACGTACATAAATTAACAAAAACAATATTCTTAAGAACAAAATAAATGTGGGTAAGTAAATATCATAACCGGTAAGAAACACAAGTTAAGTTAACCAAGCACAACATGGATGTACGAATTCGAATTTTAATGGATGTGGCATTTACTTTTGTGTGTTCACATGTACATTGTACATTGGCATTACATGTCCGCTCCAGCATGTCATAGCATAGCGACCGTCAGGAAACGAGCCTATTCTTTTCATAAAGGCTTGCAAAGCACTTGCGGCCCCTCTGGTGTTGTGTGAGTGAGTGTCCATGAGCGCCGGTGATCACTTACCATCAAGTGACCAGCCTGCTCGTTTGCCTTGTTATTCTATTAAAATATATACATAAAAAGTAGATAAGATCACCTGTATCTTCCAATAAAGTTATCCGCTAATATAGCTCCCATAAGTGGCATGGTGTAGCACATCATAATAAATATATGGTATACCACAGTAGCAGCATTCTCGTGGAGACACAACACGTTTCTTAAGTACAACGAGAGTATAGCTGCAAAATATATGTAATGTAAGACATATGAGCGCACTTGCCGAACCTCATATCGTAAAACTTTCACTTTTAATATAAATATATTGAACAAATGACACTATATTTTTCGGTGAAGCAGTGAAACCCTCTTAGAACCTGTGGACACCAAGTTTTCTAAACGCGCCGTCGACGCGTGTTTTGGAAATGCGCATCGACGGCGCGCTTTTATCCTACAGAACCGTTTGAATTTTGTCTGTATCGCTACAAACGCGCGTCATCGGCGCTTTTTTTTAAACGCGGTGTGCATAAGCCTTAGCATAAGGCCAACTCAGTGAACGCAAATAAACATGGAACCATTACTTCAAGGAAACTAAGCGCAAATTTTGACCCAATATCCCAATCAAACTGACACAACGGAATACCGTCTCTGATTGGCCAAAATATTACCGCTCAGATACACCTTTTAAAAGTAGACTTTATGACGTCATGTTCGGGTCTAAATTACCATGTTCATGACATTCGCCGAGGGATGTTTTATGTTATAAAGTGCAACGAAAATAATTCACCGTGACATTGATATTATTAATAATTATGATAAAATATACAGTATCTTGAACTTTACGGCAAGAGTTTTTCTAAGGTCTTTAAATAGAGCAGTATTTGGCGAGTAATGGGTTTATTTGCTATGATAATAGGTAAATAAAACAAATCTGTGACCAATTATTCACTAATTATTATTTACAATTTCCGTAGGTATACATAACACTTAAGTACTAATTTTTAGAGTCCCCTTCACTTCTTTATCCATCCGTCCGTCTGTCTGTCAATACCCTTTATCTTGAAAACGCGTGGACGAATCGACTTGAAATTATAGGTGATCTAGATATGCAGGGTTACTTGTAAAATACCAACAACCTCGCAGGACTAGGAAGCTAACACCATAAGCAACAACTTACTCTATGGGCATCGCAAAGATTACGCAAGCCGCCTGATTACATATTATTTACGATGCATGTAGAGTTATAAACATTCAAGTGGTAATTTAATTAATATAGACTTTTTACAAAAAAATAAAAATACAAATTATCAAAAGTTGTAAAATAAATGTTGTTGCTTATGGTTTTAGCTGTCTAGTCCTGTGAGGTAATTGGTGCTTTACAAGTTACCCTGTAAATATATAAATAAAATTGAATTGAATTCATTTCCAAACGATCCGTTTTCGTCCATAGTTCTCTTCGCTTTAGATCGAGTGGAAATTTGAAGAAACCAAGCTGTTTTAATACCACCATTACCATTCTTTGTGCATACCCTAAAGACGCTGAGTATTTTATCTAAGATTAAAATAATTGTAATAAATAAAAAAAATCGTCATAATTTTTGTGTACATAAATAAATTGATTCGTTTGCATAACAACATCACCATATATTTTGTGTCAATTTGATTGACTTCATATTTAATAAAATTAAAATATATAGCGATGTACTTACTCGTAATAACTAATTCCAACACTCTTGTTATGCAAATTAGATTTATTAATACATCACTTCACTGCACAGGAAGGCATTTTTGTAAATTAAACACGCTGAAACTAATAACTGACAGACAACCGCCATTGATGCCTGTAGTGCGCAAACTCGGTCCCACTCGGTCCGCGGCACAATTTTTAGCCCCGCCTACCGCGGCACAATTTGCGTTGGGTCATTTTCGCGAGCTAGGAATGCTTCCATGTTTATTTGCGTATACTGTATAAACGTCATGTTAAAAAATGTTGACAGCTTTGTATGCGTACAAATTAATCAATTTTCCATGTGTAATATAAAATATTAATTGCAGCGGGGTAAAATCCATAAAACTCGATTCCTTTTATAAAAATTATTAAACATGTTTTATAAAAGGAATCGACTTTGGTGGTGACGTATATACATATATCCTACCGTTCTTAGCCATGTTGATATAGGTCCTCACGGCTTCGAAATTCTGCATCTAACATATAGATGTTGGATCCAAGCCGTCCAATTCTTGTCATAGTTAAACCAAAATAAAGTTTGTTCCCAAATACTTTCCTGTTTTTAAGGTACCAAGTATTTTAAAAGAAGCCTTTTAGTTGTAGTTATAATTCGTTGTCCGTCTGTTTGTCAAGAAAACAATAAAGTAGCTACGATTTGAGATGTACAATAATTATGTAAGTGGTAATTGCCCTATGATTGCCGTTTTATATCCAATTGTCAAAGAACACTTGGGAAGCCTTAAAAGTACCCCACAACACACTGTATTACGGAGAGATCGCGATGCCTACCTTATGATCGAGCAGGCTTGCCTGTTTTTAATTAATTATATTTTTGATAAACGTTAACTTAGATCTAATACACATACACATATACAACAATAACCGCCTATAATAGGCTAACTACGTTCTACCACAATACAAATTTAAACGGGTTTCTAGTTTATGATTCATTTACTTATCATATATCCGATTAGAGTTGTTAAATTTACAAATAGATTTTTTTTTTTAAGATTGATTGATGCCGCATTGGATTCCAATCGTAACAATACGAAGTTTACCTAATATATCCGGAAAACTATATAACTTTAGAGGTATTATCTTTAGCTTTAACATATTTTTTGTAACGTTGCTACATCATGAATTATACCTACGTTCCGTAATATGACAATAACAAAGTCAAACCAGCAACTAACTGTGCCTATAATAATAATAATGTTTAATTCTCTCACCACAATATTACAAAATACATTGTATAAGGTGTATTAGTTATAGGTAACAATTATAATATTGTTGGAGACTGGTGCCTAAACTAGGCTGAAGGCCTGTATTTCAGTACACCAGGTCTCCACCCTTTATGAAGAGATACATTTATTATACATTCTTAGGTATAATAGGATCACATGGATATGTACATAATTTGGTTTATAAGTACCTATTATTTATCAATTTCCTAGAGATGTCTGAAATACATCACATTTTGATTTTTATCATCATGTCGGCCGAAAGACGTCCACTGCTGGAAAATATTGTGTGCCCAATAATTTCCACGATGGAAGTGTGTCCATCATTTGTGGGGATATGCCATAATCACCACGCTTGGTAAACGGTGAGGCAATCACAGTATGAAAGCCACAGTACAATGAGTATAGAATAGTTTCAAAGAGTCACTGTTGCCCATCCGGTAGGTAATATTTTAAGTGTAGACCTTAATGATGAAATTAAAATTGTAGTACCTACTAGTACCTAGGTCAATTCATCGTCGTGGGGTGCACGATTATCGATTGTTTGATCAGTCATCATTGTTGTGCACCCATTCAGCGTCTAATGCAAATATATAAGGAACAGTTCATATATGTAGATATATTCATGCTAAATTAAAATTCTCTTCGTGCCCACGTTATTAAAGTACTGAACAACTTGAATGTATCTAGTGGTAACTGAATTATAAAGTGATTCCGTGATTCTTCATCACAACATACCTCTTAATTATTGCATTGATTTTGTCTTATATAGTTACTTTACTAATAAGTGTTGTTTGTAATGTAATATCGTTTTTTTTTTCAAATAAAATAATATTTGCCGCCGTCACAACATAGTCTCCTCGGCTGATTTTATACTGGAATCCCTACACACAAGCCTAAAATGATCAATAAAACGTAACAGTACCTACAAAAAGCTGCGATCTGGAATACCTGCTGTAGGTACAGACGCCAGCACATCCAGCTACCCCAATCTGTCAAATTTCTTTTACAGATTTTATACTTTATCACATAACCATAAGGTTCACTTTCATACATAGACTCACGCCTGTTTCTCAGAGGGGTAGGCAGAGACAACGGACTTCCATTTATCACGATGCTTGCACACCTCGTTCGCCTCATTTACACACATATATACATAGATAGACTCACGCCTGTTTCCCAGAGGGGTAGGCAGATACAACGGATTTCCAATTGAGGAAATTTGACAGAGTGGGGTAGCTTGATGTGCTGGCGTCTGTACATTGAATTTTTAGCATTGGACTAAACTTTACTCGTTACGGTTTGACCAAAAGGCCGCGGTATTAGTAGTGGTAGCTACAGTAACCCAGAAACCAACCATAATAACAATTAAGTGTTTTATTTCTTTGTCTCATCTGAATGGAACTGAAATTATTAAGGATTAATAAAGAAGAATTCATTCAAATAGACCCATTCTGAGCGCTACTTACTTACTTATCGTGTGGGCAATGGGTACCCTAGTGTCAGAGTTGTTCAAGCCGCCCATTAGGCCTCTGACATGGCTTAACGACTGTTGCCTAATGGCTAGAACCGGGACCGACAGCTTAACGTGCCCTCCGAAGCACGGAGACGCTCAGAAATTAAACCACCGGCGGTCACCCATCTATGTCCTGACCGCGAGTCTAGTTGCTTGTCCTCGCCAATCACTTACGGACCGGTGAGCGCTTGTCAATAGTAAACATATTATTTGTACAAAATTGCTTACAATAGATATTCAGATTAAGCTTGCGTTCCAATTCATGTTTTATTTTATGAAGTACATAGGTGTATTATAGTATTTCAAATATATTGTCGTCAAAGTTTTACACATTTAGTTTCGATTGTGATCGCGTAGGTTTTGCCCCATCAATATGGTGGACATTCAGCTATTACCTACGAAGCTGGTGGTCCTGGGTTCGAATCCCGGTAAATGCAAATATTTGTGTGATGAGCACGAATATTTGTTTCTGAGTCATGGACGTTATCTATGTATTTAAGTATTTATCTATCTATATAAGTATGTATATCGTCGCCTGGTACCCATAGTACAAGCTTTGCTTAGTTTGGGGCTAGGATGATCTGTGTGACATTTTCCCTAGATCTGTCTGTCCTTTCTGTCCTTTTTATGATTATGATTAGGCCAGGCCTTTGTGATTTGTTATATGTATATACCAGGTTCAGTGACGTTTAAGGGACACACGTTAATACAACACGATAATAGATAGATACTCCAGTAGAACCAAATATAATACTAACTAGAACGTAGCAAGCGAGTTGCGCGTCCCCTTAAACATCACCATAAAAGACAAGTCTCAGTCCATTACCTACACAGTACCTCCATCAGTGGGCTATTCAAACTCGGCGGATCTCCATTTCAACACGTAAGACTTCGCGAAGGCACATTCAATAGCTGCCTACCTGAACCTCCACAGCTACCTACCTAAGAGAAATAGCTGTGACTATGTTTATAAATGTTTTTCTATATAACGTATTTTATAGCTCTGAGGTACCTAAATACTTAAGGAAATACTCCATTTAATAAAGAAGCTTACTCGCCATAGTAACCAATATCAATATTTGAGGATAAGGAAAAATACGTGTGTTATTCTCAATATTTTTCTTTAGGTATTTTGCTAAGTAACAGTTAATGACCCATGCTACCAAGGTGAGTTCAAGCTGATTTCGAGCACAGCGGTCTGTTTCTACTGACTCTAGGGTTGAATGACATAGCCTAGTGATAGTGAAAATATCCCTAGTAAAACAAATATCCCTATGAATGGAAATTCGTTTTATTATTGCTTAGCGAGTTTGCAATTCGTTAGCAGTTACTGCTCCAAGGCCGGCAATTGTGGATCTTCTGTGGGGAGGCCTTTGTCCAGCGCTGTCAAGAGTCTTTCGGCTGATATGATGATACTGCCTCAATTCTGCCGTCACCCTTTATTTATCTTAGATATTTTATTTTTTAGGAAAATCATCTAAACTCGTCCATTGCGTAATTAATTCGTGAGAGTAACTAGTCGTCCAGTAGTATCAGCTCGAGTGATTTGAGTCTAGAACTTACGACGGACCCCTATCCTTTTCTTAATCCTTAAATCTAAATTTATCCTAATCCAAACAAAATCCACTTCGTTGTCCATCGTTGAACATTTTTCCTTGGCAAGCGGAGAAAAGTGAAGAATACGATGACAGTAAACGAGGTAAAAGTGGTATGCAAAGATCGTGACTAATAAAAATCAAATGTCTCTGCCTACCCCTTTGAGAAACAGGCGTGAGTCTATGTAAATAAAAAAATTAAACAGATTATCACTAATCATAGACTTAAATGTTTGAGCTGCAAAGAAAATAATCACCTAAGTCTTGTAGTTATCAAAGTATTACTACCTAATCCCATTAAGTTACAATTGCAACTTGGGAATTAATCGTGAGATGGGAAGACATTTTTTCCATTATAAAGTATAATAATTCCTTTTTTTTAACAGAAAATAATATTTAAAATACTGCTCATGGTACTCAAATGGACGTACATTTTAGAAACACTACGCCCCTGATTGCTGGACGGACTTGCTCGGCTTGTTGAATTAATCGTGAGATGGGAGGACATTTTTCTATTGTAAAGTATAATAATAATAATTCCTTTTTTGAACACAGAAAAAAATACAAAAAACTGCTCATGGTACTCAAATGGACGTAAATGATAGAAGCACTACTCCCCTGATTGGCGGAGGGACTTGTTCAGTACATTTCTAGAGAGAAAATAATATACGCGCTATTGTGTATCGCTATACGCTATTTGCGCGTTACATTTTACCCATTTTCGGCATGACTTTTACAGTTAGCCTAACAGGTGCCGATTCCGATTGAGAGAAATATTGCGACTTTTGATTATGTGTTTACATTCGAGATAATGAGACCCTCTTTCAAGATTATCAGCGTCTCTATTTTAATAAGCTCTAAGCTCTCGAAGAACCACTACTTTGATTGACACTTCATCAGGTAAGAACTTACTTCTAAGTCCGCAGAAAGAAAATCGTTCACAAAATTCCGTGGCGATTATACAAAATATTGATGTAGGATGACTATGCATTACATTGACCTTCACGAAAAATCAAATAGTTATAAACTGGTGCAGCGTACTGAGATGTGTTGAGAGTATGGCCAAAGAGAATATAACAAACTCATGCTGTTCAGGCTGTCATCAGTTGTCACTCTGTCACTTAACCATAGAGGCAGAATACGCAGGCGGTACCGCTGCGGCGCTAGAATCTGTGAAGATATGTAGCATCCATAAATTTTGTTCCCCTCCTCAAACCTAAAATAATGCTTAAATACTCTTCAGACTGTTAGAAAACATTATTGATCTATTTGTTTAAAGTCAGTCATGCCACTGCTGAACCGGCCGAATCAACGCCCAGCGTTCGATTGCCTCGGGAAAGCTGAGTAAGTAATTTGGAGTACCAATGTTTGCCTAGCAATCTGCCAGTAGATCCCAATCACCTCGCTGAGGTCAATTCGGAGGCAGGACGTAAATTCACAACGCCATTCCCACGATTTGCAATAGCCCCTATGGTTAAGTCCTCTGGAAGGACGAAAACGGTACCTATACTTAGTACCATTTTGAAATAATAGTAGATAAAAGTCCCCAGGAGGATGTCCTGATATTCCTAGAACTTAAATTCATTTCACTTGTAACAAGTGACATTAAGAGTTAAAGTAAAGTAGTGGTTGCTCGTCACTATTTCGTCACAAAATCTGTCAATTTCAATTTATTTATTGCTGTGATGGGTTTTACATAGGTATTTTAGATTATAATACAGTACCAAACATGAACCCTGTAAGGGCACTGCAACAATACAATATACTTACAAATATTTATTTGTCAAAATCTGTACCTATTCATTAACAGTTTCTCCTAGGTCTTTAGGGAGATTCAGGTTGGCCGAACGCTATGATATTGGGTCGTTAGGCCAAACATAAATGCCGCCATCATTCTTACTGATCACTGTCACAAATTACTTGACAAATTTTTATGTGTCACAATCCGCCTGAGTAGCAACCAGCTCCATGTCTCGATTGGCCGTACGTTCAGATGTAGGTACAGACGCCAGCACATCAAGCTACCCCAATCTGTCAAATTTCCCCAATTGAAAGTGAACCTTATACTTTTGTGATAAAGTTGAAAATCAATAAAATAAATTTGACAGATTGGGGTAGCTGGATCTGCTGGCGTCTGTACTTATATTTTGTACTCGCCAAAATAAATAGGAAAACTGTTTGAGCTAAGTATGCTATGTCATCATAGTCAGTCATCGAACGTTTTCCATGAGCTATAATAATAATATCCTGCTGGGAAATTATTTACACACGGCCATCTGATACCAGTGTCCCTGAGCTTGTACTATGGCTCCCAGATAACTGTTATACTACCTGCCTACGGTGTGAAAGGCAAACTTATCTATCAACCCCGGTGACGATGACGTGGAACGTGAAACCCGCGTCATCGTCACCGCGTCATGTGTGCTAGTAGCGTGCCAGTACTGTGCGATAGTAGCAATGCTACTGTAGCATACATTATATATTACAGATTATTTAGATAAGAAGAGTAATAAATAGTTTTCGAATGTATTTTGTCTACGGCTCGTAAACATTTTTTTAACGCAAAACGTTATATGGTTTGTAAAGAGAATGAGGCTCTAGTTACTTAATCGTATATTTATGGTCTGTCAGTAACCATGTACCTACTTACTCGTATTATCGTAAAAACAAGTTCAAATAGTCCATTGAAATGTTACAATTTAAGGACCGAATATTGAGTTTTTAGGGGACCCAATTTTATTTTTGGGACATGTTTGGGGGGTCAATAAAAGCTTAACTTCAAGTTTGTGGGGTCGCCACCCGTGTCCCCCGGCCACCATCTTAGAAAAAGGGGTGAAAACACCTTTTTCTCGATATATCCGAAACTATGCGTCTTTAAAAAAATCGTTTTGACCGGATTCTCATGAGCATTGACGAACCTGCTCAACTTTGGAGCGCTGTAACAGAATGAAATTAAAAAAAATATAGAGAAAAATTTTCCTCAAAAGATCATCTACAACATTGGTCTGAGGTAATTTTTTTGTAAAATGTATTAAACAAAGTTATAGAGCATAAATATTTTTATTAAAATTTTCTCACTTTTTTGCTTATAACTTCTGTAAGTTTTAATTTAGGGCAAAAGTTATATGAACAAATTTGTAGGCAAAACAATCTGCTACAAATTATGTCTTTAGAAAATTTTTGTAAGACGCATAGTTTCCGAGGTATCGAGAAAAAAGTATTTTCACTCCTTTTTCGAAGATGGCGGCCGGGGGACAAGGGTGGCGACCCCACAAACTTGAGGGTAAGCTTCTATTGACCCCCAAAAATGTCCCAAAAATAAAATTGCGTCCTCAAAAATAGTGCAAAGCTAATGTAACATTTCAAGGGACTAAAATATATTTTACTATCTCCGTACAAAACGTCAACTTTGGAAGGTAGTGTGAAAACTAAGTGACCAAAATTTAGGTACTTTTAACATTGCGATATGATGTACTTACTACATTATATGTAAATCATTATAAATAAACGAAGCCTAAGTTACTCCTTATTACATCAGCTACCTGCCAATAAAAGTCCTGTCAAAATCGGATCAGTCATTTCAGAGATTAGCCGGAACAAACGGACAGACACACAGACAAAAATTGTAAAATAAAATTATTTTGTTGTATGTACCGTATACATATTCATAAACATGTAATAAAAACGGTTATTTCAATATTACAAAGACACTCCAATTTTATTTAGATGTATAGATAGATAGATAATAATTAGCAAGAAATTTTCCCATTGTCTTTGTGTCCGAAATTCTGGAGATTTAAGGAGCTCGTACATACTCGTAAAGGACGCCAATTTATTGATATGGCGTGCAAAGTTGGTGCAACAGATATGAGAAAGAGTACAACTCCTAAAACACCATTATTTTTCCAACGATATCTGTCTGTACCGTGATTAGAAATCTACAGCCACAATTGCAATGTCAATGTAATTATATTTAAATGATTTAAGACGGATATGGTGGACAGACAGACACTCGTGGTAATACACATTATGTATATCTTATTATTAACCGCCTACACATCTTATGACTTGGAATGTCTACAGTACTCGATGCTTTGTGGATGCATAACTACTGTCGCCATCTTCCGATATTAACGTCAAACTGACGAATAAGGTAGTGGTACAACGACTGCTAGGATAAGAACCATAGTGGATGTCCAAAGAGTACATAGACAGTGTACTGCGTAGTATCCAAAAAAAAAGGCAACGTCCAAAATATTGCGATGCGAACAGGCCCGAACCGAAATGCGGTCGTTTCGTAACGCAATATACATTTCACATCTCATTTAAAAAAAATTAAATAATTGGAACGTTTTGCTTTTGCGTGTGTTAAAATAATGCTCGAAGGTTAAAATTCATTATCTATAAGTAACCATAAAACTTATAATAAGGTTAATTTACGCTGTTAGGCGAATAGCAAAGCATTAGCTATATGTGTTAATTTTTGTTGGAGGTATTAGAATGAAAACCAGACAATTAGGTATTTTATTTCGGAAAATTACAGTCTCAATTATCTATGGTAGTCTAAAATAAGGATAACTTGGGACTATTTAACATTTTTATGTGTGATGTGTAAGTTATATTAATTTACTTTATAGAAAAACTATATTTTATAGACCCGATGCTCCGTCCGAACAGGCGTTTTATACACAGTAGATATTAAAAATAAATACTAATAAACAACTTACTTACAAAAGTTTACTATTAAATTGATATGAATTTGAATGAATTATTAGTTGAGGACATGGAATCAAAATAATAATGTCTAATTTGCTGACCATACTTTTGTGGTTGCCCCGTGTTCCACAAACAATTTTTGTATGAAAAGCAATGAAAAGTCGTTATATTTGTTTAGCTTGAAAAACCGCGAATACCTTAGTAAATCACACTAATAATATAAAGGTGAAAGTTTGTGAGTGTGTATGTTTGTTACTTCTTCACGTCTAAACGGCTGGAGAATAAAATTTGGTATAGAGTTAGCTGCTGCCCTGGATTAAAGCATAGGCTATTTATAAAGTTTAAAGCGGGTAAAACCGCTGGGCACAGCTAGTATTGAATAACTGTGAGGTAATTGGGAAAACATAAGAATGTTCTGCATTTTCCGCACGTGTTAATTCAAATAACAAAAGTTCCCACTGGGTAGACGAAACTTTTAAACTTAATTTCTGGTATACCATCAAACATTTTCATTCAGTATAGTTCCGGAGGCACGGTACGGCGCGGCGCAGAGCAAACGTTTTTTGTACTTAATTTTATTTTTTATTTTTGTTAACAATTGCTTACACATTAAATTTGAGTTTGGTATATCTTAACTTACACAATACATTTTCTTGTGTAGCAACCAGTTACAGGTTAACACCACATGCGAAATTAAAGGTTGGCGTGTATAAATTACATTAATTAAAAATAAAATTATAAATTATCTAACTTAAAAATTAAAGTGAAATTAAATTGTGACTAAATGACATAAAATTAAAATATAAAAGTAAGAAATTAAACAAAAAATTAAAAAATTATTAACAATTTAAAAACTTTGGTAAGATTCAAATTAAGTACTTAATAATAAAATTGCATTGCATTAAATAATACTAAAATTAATTACAACATATAAAAGTATATATAGCAAATCGCTTTACGTGTCATGGCTCTAATGGTACACGGAAACAATACTTAACTCTATATCTTTACAATATATTATTATTATTATTCGGAAGATGTTGTTTTGTAACTCTGCAGAATGTGGAAATTGCATCATAATTGATGTCTATCAAGTCGCTGCAGCTATTTACAATTTTACACATTCTGCAAATGGGTGAGTTGGCTCCAAGTACTGTTCGACGCAGGGGTGGGCATAGAGGTGTGATCGGATTACGAGGTATACGTGATGGAACTCTAAACCTTAGGAGATGTAACAGATCTGGGCAATTAATATTGCCTCTGATAATTTTATAAAGCAGAAGAGCATCTGACATATCTCTACGCGTCTCTAATGGCTGCATTTTAAAATATTGAAGGCGAGCTTTATAGGAAGATAGCTCCTTGGATTTTTCTTTGGAGAAAGCTAGATGCCATAAGAATCTTTTTTGAATTCTTTCTATGCTTAGAATATGCGTAGCATAGTGCGGTCTCCACACACTACTGCAATAGTCCAAAATGCTGCGGACAAGATTATTATACAGCAGAATTTTCGTGGAACTATTTTTAAACCCCCTTGAATTTCTAATCACAAAACCCAACATTTTAGATGCTCTCTTTGTTATAGTGTCCATATGAGGCATAAAGGTTAGTTTTCTGTCAAACCAAATTCCCAGGTCCCTGATTGTATTAACTTCTTGAATTTTATGGTTTTGTATGACGTACTCAGTGTTACTTAGTTTAGATTTTCTGGAAAATTTAACATGTTAGCATTTGGATGCATTTAGTTCCATTTTGTTGATTTTACACCACTCTATTAGCCGATTCAAGTCTTCTTGAAGAAGTCTCATGTCATTAGGTGATTCTATTGTTCTTGCAAACTTAAGGTCATCTGCATATAAATAGCATTCTGAATGAAGAAAGCAACTTGGGACGTCATTTATAAAAATATTTAATAGTAGTGGGGCCATATGAGATCCCTGTGGAGCCTCGGAGGCTATGGAATAGCTGTCAGATTTGTATCCATTTACGACGACATAGAATTTCCGGTCGGTTAGATACGATTTTAGCCATTCTAGCAAGGGTCCGGTAATGCCATATTCTGCCAATTTATGAATTAAGATTGAATGCGACATTTTGTCAAAAGCCTTGCTAAAGTATGTATATAATACGTCCACCTGTTTATTTAGGTCTACAGTCTTAATGATTGACTCCGAGAAGGATAACAAGTTCGTAGTTGTAGAACGCGATACCACAAAACCGTGTTGGTGGTCACTAATATATTTTGCAAAATGTTGTTGAACGTGAGTACAAATCATTGATTCCAATATTTTTGCAAACGTTGATAGAATAGCAATCGGTCTGTAGTTAGTTATCACATCTTTCTTATCAGATTTATGTACAGGAACAATTTTAGTATTTTTCCATGCGGATGGAAAGATTCCCGTAGCCAGGGACTTATTATAAATGCATAACAGTGGTGTAACCAAGACACGAGCACATGCCGATATAAAAAATGGAGGGATTCCATCTGGACCAGCTCCTTTGGTTAAATTTAATGATAGTAGTTTTGTTTGTAAACTTTCTCTGGTTATTATGGGGTATGTTAGGCATTGACTATTTTTATATTCAAAATTAAACTTGGAGTCCAGATGATCCCCTGAATTAGTATTATCAACAAAAACCGATGAGAAGTGATTGGCTAATAGATCACAAATAGATGGGTATATCATAAAAAGTCTTCCAGTGTTTATTAGTCATTTATTAAATTGCTAGCTGTGCCCCGCGGTTTTACCCTGGTTTAACTTTATAAACGATAGCCTATGCGTTATTCGGATCTATTAACTGTATTCCTACAAACTTTCATCAACATCTGTTCGGTAGTTTTTGCGCGAGAGTAACAAACATATACAAACTTTCGCAGTTATAATATTAGTAGGATAATTAGTGTCTGTGTGAGTACTTACCGTACCTACGTAATGAAGAGTAATTTTGTCCGTCTCTCGGTCGGTCTTTTCGAGCATCGCACATAACTACATAAGCTACTGCCTCAAAACATACAGATTTTACTTTATCAAATCTGGTGCATGTTTTCGTAATAGAGAAACAAAAATAATTAGGAGGCAGTAAGGTTTTACTTACAATCGTACTCTATTTATAATATAATAATAATATATATATAGGGACAATGTCACACAGCTCATCCTAGCCCCAAACTAAGCAAAGCTTGTACTATGGGTACCAGGCGACGATATACATACTTATATAGATAGATAAATACTTACAATACATAGAAAACGTCCATGACTCAGAAACAAATATTCGTGCTCATCACACAAATATTTACACTTACCGGGATTCGAACCCAGGGCCACCAGCACTATCAACTAGGCTACGGTGACCGTCTTATGCATTAAGATAGAGACACAAAAATAACAAGACATAAGTAAGCTTGAATATTTTTAATTACAGAATGTATGTACACGATACAACACAGAAAAACAGTATGATATATAAGAAAGACCCAAAGACACATATTATTTATTACCAAATAAATCTCCTCCAGTAAAGTCCCGCGAGACGAGTTTATAACAGAAAAAAAGAACATTAGTGAATATATCAACGTCAACTGCTGGATAAAGCCATTCTCCAAAGATCTGCACAATCGCCGATCTAGCGCATTGAACATATGGTATATATACTTATATACATGATCAAAATAAACACATACAATGGTCCCAATGTCTTACAAGTTTATGTTCATTAACACGGCTGTTGTTGAGGCCATAACGGGTGTAGGTACACAATAAATGCAGTGGACTGTATTAACTTAGTGTAATGCAAATAGTTGATAAAGTACTATACACAACAAAGACGTGTCCGTTCCATAGCTCGTGTAGAAGACAAGTGCAAGGTGCACCGGTGACGAATGCGATAGTGAGCTTGGGCGTATATCAAGACACCCCGCCATTCCGCGCTGCTATAGGCAGCTTAGGCGGCGACAGCTGTATATGTACTTGTAATAAAACAAATGGTCACCATTGACTTATATGTATAACTAGACACGCTGTTTCCAATAAAAACTCTGTCCCAGTCAGGCTGTGCGCGAGGTGAGGGGCGCGGGCGCGGCAGCAAAATTCTCAATATGGGATTGCGCGTCTAGTTGAATACATATAGGTCAATGGTGGTCACGTTCCTTTTATAAATATTGGTGGCGCGAGCTAAACGTGTAGCAACCTTAAAGATTAATTGGAATGTCATTACATCATAAGCTACATTTCTCCTGTCTTCTCGTTTTATTCCCATGACTCCAGAGTTTTATTCGCTAACATAAAGGCGATATTTCTCAACTCTTTTATGATAAGCCCTATAATTGAACTGCTTCAAATGTCAACAAATACCCAAATTTTCTTCCTCTTGTGTAAAATTCACCGTAGGTACTGGCATAACTCATAGTCGCGGATAAGTAGCTTGATAAGTCTGTTTATCCTACTTGGATTGTAGGAGGATGCGGCAGACTTTGACTTCTCAATGTAGATCCTTCAAAGGCCACTTCATAAATATAACTCGTCACCAGCTTTGTCACTATCAGTCTTTCGTTTAAAGTTTTAGGGATTCTGAAACAAAAAAATAGCAAAATAAATGATTTTTTTGGGACGCAGACACGAGCAAACAAACAAGACATTATATACACAAGTTACAACCTTACCTATATATATTTTAACAAACATTACATTCTGATAAGTATATTTATCAGGATATATGTTTATTAGGAAATATATGAATACATATGGAATAGAAGTGACTTGCATAATTTAAATACTAGAAATAAGTACAAACTATCAAGCTTTAGATTAAGCAAAGCAGATTTGCAGAGTGCTAGTTACATAAAACATCTTTTTAGATTTTATTTATGCATTCATGGGAATTTGTATGAGATTTTATATATTAGTTACTGCTATATCATTCAAGGGAAATTGTATAAGATTTTATTTTATAACGAGCACTCTACTCATATAACTAAACCACCTCATACTAGGTTCAAGACAATCGTGATGAACGAACGTGTACTTATGGCTAAGGGTTTGTTGTGGGCCGATCGCCAAATGTCTCTCTCATCAATGCATCAAGCATTAATGATAGAGGCATTTGGTGATCGGCACATAGTCCGCTGACGATCTAATATCATATACTTGTGTAATCTATTATGTTGCATTAACCATTTGTAATAAAACTCATAATTCATTCATAAATAATTTATTCATTGTCGAACATAGATACATACATTTTAACAATACATTTCCAGATGTAAGTGAATGTGTCGTCCCATTATGTTCCACTATTATGGCATGCAAGAAGATCAATCACCTGGTTGGTCAAATAAAGTTAATTTTCACTGCTAATATATGCATGTAATAATTCGAGTTAAATTTTAGTCAAATATCATAAATTGTAGTGTAATAATTCTATACAATGATGATGATGATGATGTCCTCCCGACCGAATTTCGGCCACGGCGGCCAGTCTTAATGGAGACTAGCTAATTGCGCAGGACATATTATAGTGCACAAGTGTGTGCGCAAACGCAGGGGCACTTTCTATTCCATCAATCTCATGATCCGATGGGACGCCGACACGACCGGAAAGAGTTCAGGTACAGGACCGACGGCTTTACGTGCTCTCCGAGGCAAGGGGGTGAAATACCGCCAACTGCAAGACTTCGGGCTTATACGGACAAATTTCTTTTTACGGAAAAATCCCAAAATCACTTTTTGGCCCGACCCGGGATTTGAGCCCAGGACCTAATTATCTGGGGTTGAACACGCTACCGCTAGACCAGCGAGGCAGTACAACAAACGAGTCAGTTAAGATACAATATATAAATAGTGTAATAAAGGTAATGGCCCATTTAGTATGAAAAATATACCTACGGCGTACAGAAATGAAATATGGGGGGAATCAAAGACAAATGATTATACTTTTCAATGGTAAGTGGTGCATCACTGTGGCTGATGGGGATCATGAAATAAAATATAACACATTGTATTATTGCGCGACCGCAACAAAGATCGGGTGAGACCGAGATAGCAAATATACGTGTTATTTATTACCTGACCGAACGAGTTTGCTTTATAAGTGTCACGATGATATTTTTATTTAACAAAACAATGGCAAAGTAAGTCTGCTTGTTTCATTTTCAAGTCTAAACTACTGAACCGGTTTTGGTTAAATTGCTTGCCCCGTAGAGATATACATGTAAAGAATGAGTATTTATTTGTTTAATACCTTAGGTGCATAGCATAGATTAAGAAAATACATTATTTTTTAACTATCATGTCATGTCAAATTCCTATGAATAGACAAAAAAATATATCTTATATACATATTAGATTTGTAGACGGACATAGTAAACTTTTTATCCCAGTGACATTTTTCCATGGGATAAAATATATTTTGAGACGGGCGAAACCGCTGGTGGAGCTAATTATTATCCAATTTTGATCGGTCTACTGCAAGATCTCTCCATTGAATTATTTTTTTCTTTTTACATATAATGAACAGTGGGTTATGCCTGCATTATTTGCCATCATTTTCGTTTTTGTACAAAAACATTTTTGAACCGGGTCGGATTATGGGCCATGACCTTTAGTCAAAACTTGATCAAATATCTAATATAATTGGGTACAATTTTTTTAAAGCAACGGCCGCACATGATAATCTAATCCCGGTGTCGCGGGGTATTACAAACATATAATAGACGGTCACAAATTACATCCAGACTCAGAACAACTATTTATGTGTCACACAAATAGTTGTGCGGCCCGGGACTCGAGCCCGCGACACGGAGCAGCATAGCGATGCAACTGCGCCCCACGTGTTTAAATTTACAGTTGTCAAATTTTAAACTTTTACACCACAACTAATTATAGACCACATAGTGTAAAGATGATGTTTAATACATACTTAATAAAGTTTAAATACCAGATTTAATAGGCACAAAGAAAATATATTATATTTTGTTCATATATATTATTTGTATGTGAGATAAATATGGTATTTAACCATATTTATCTCACATACAAATAAATAAAATGGATTAACTAAAAATTATTTTTTACATACTATAGGTACAAATTTCAGTACTGTTGGTTTCGTCTCAAAATAATTGATATTACTAGGCTATTAACCCTAATAGAACTCGACACCGAACGATCAAATATTGTGTTCGCTACTAAATAATTTCAGTAAGAAGATCAAGTCTCGTGTATATGCCCCCTAAAGTATGTTTCGCAGGACCGTCTCATCATTATGTATACTTAATTATACTACTAAAAACATGTTTGAACTACTTACAAGGCCTTTATAAAGGAATTGGAAATTAATTGGAAAGATAGTGGCGCCACCTGTCGAAGATTGATCGTACCAACTCAAAAACCTTCGTGGGCTCATGCACAACACTTTCCTGAAGATCATATATGATCAAATGCATAGTTTACGATTCTATAAGAGACATACAAAAATCATTTATATATAACGTACTAGCGGCCCGGTACGTGCTTCATTTATTCAAACAAAAAAATATAGAAAGTTGTTTATTTTACACTTTGTCAAGACTTTTTTAAATTTTCTCTACGTACAAACCTTCCCTGGACTTCCACGAATAATTCAAGACCAAAATTAGCCAAATCGGTAAAGGCGTTGTTGAGTTATAACATTACAACGAAAAGTGGCATTGATTTTTATATATATAGATATAATGAAAACCTTGTTCAAATAAATTAAATAAATAGAAAAGATCAAGCACTGATCAGAATAATACGTTATTTCAAAACAAGATGCATACCCAAAAAATAATACCATCGATTAAAACTCGTACAGTTTAATTATATATATATTTGGCACACAAACAGATTACGACACCATGTAAACACAATCAATAATTTAAGAAAAAGCTTACTTTCTTGTCTTGTATACAGACACAACCGCTTCGCGTGCACCGTTGTGGCGTAGGTACTGCGCGTCTAAAGCAGAACGAGCGTCATCTCGCTAAGAGTTCTTAAAATCCCAGAAATCGTCTTTTTCATAATTATTTTTCTAGTTCAAAACTCCCCTCGGTCTCCCTTACAAATAGTGCCTGAAATGAACTTATATAAATCTAATTAAAAAATCACATAATATTATAAAAGTTTGTGAGTGTGTGAGTATGTGTGTGATTGTGTACGTTTGTTACTTTTTTACGGATAAAGGCTGGAGCGATTTTAATATAATTTGGTATGGAGTTAGCTGATACCCTGGTTAACACATAGGCCATAACTTATAAAGTTTAACGCGGGTAAAACCGCGGGGCACAGCTAGTATTGTATAATTCTACGCGCTTTTTAAAAATCATCAGCCAAAGATAATACATAATTTTAAAATATCAGTCCAGTATCAGTTCCTGTAGTCTAGTACTCAACAAGTACTTTATGGATCAAACCCTTTTCACCGCTCCTAAAAATTTAAATTACGCAACATGTAATTCACAACGAAACAGCACGTAGATGATTTTAAAAATATCAAAGTCCATTAGCATAACAGCAAAAATTATAACAATTAATTTAAAAAAATGGATTTGGTATTTTGAAAATATCTGGAAAACAATATGACATTACAAAAAATATCAAGATAGCAAATGTCGGTTTTGCATTCTTCAGATCTGTTTTATCAAAATAATAATACGAGGAAGGGTCAAAAGTTTGCGGAATAAAGAGGTTGGAGAGAGGGGGAATATTTTCTAATCTAATACTCCTTGTTTTCGCAATACACTTATAAATACCCAGTTACATTCCAATCGGGTCATTAACCTTTGAGATAAACAAGCCAATCGATTAAAAGCCAAATGAATTTCGTTGCGGGATTAAATTCCTCACCCAAGCTTTGAGATGTAATCCTTACAAAGACTCTAGCCTAAAACCACGGTTTACAAAGGTTTACTTTTTCTATCAAGGCCGAGAATCGACTAAGGATGACCAGCGCTCAGGATGAGTGTTTTTAAAAAAACCTATCGCAGAAATTGTCGGGAATTTTGAACGACTATATTGGACATGTCAAAGGTCAGCGCAAGAAGGGTCCAAGAATGCTCACATCGCATTACCGCGGCCGCACGCATTATTATTCTTTAAAACGAGATTAATTAATGAAGCGGATTATTTGTTTGTTAATTACAAACAACGAGATGCGATTCACCTTGATAAACGAAGGGGATAATGGACTCCAAATGTGCTCTTGCATGGCAACGCACCCGTCACCAAGAGTCATGTTGCGATGGCTGCCCTAATCAAGTGTTCGCAACACTTAACTACTAATTCCTCTTCTTGTCTAGATTTAGTTCCTTTTGATGATTATTTGACAACAAACTAAAGAGAGCTTGGGGAAAACAATACCGATGACAAAGAAGAAATTCTCCGATTGAAGTATAAGTGGTTTAAGAAAAATTATTTCATTTTGAACTGGAGCCCTCTTCCTCTGCATTCCTCGAACCTTATATTTATTATGAGGGGGGAGATCAAACCTCCCCTCGTATAATAAATAGAACATGCACACATTTCCACACCACCTGTGAGGTAGTGTACTTAGCGCGTTTTTTTTAACGTGGTTTCCCCGGTAGGCCTATTCCACGATCTATAGTAAATCTATAGAGCTCCCGTCGAGAATGTAGTTTCACGAAGGAAGGTAAAAAAGTTCGCGGAATTGAGTGGAAGAGGGTTCAAATGAAATATTAAATTATTATTTATTGTCAATATACTTTCCCTTAAGCCTAATAATAAATTTCTCAAATATTCTAAATAACTTATGCCTTCGAATGTTTTTTTCCAATCCCTCAAATTGGAGACTTAATTTCTTTGTCATTAAAATTTTTCCCCGAGCATTTTCTTAATTTTTGGAAACAAATAAAAATTTAAAGGAGCTAAATCCTAGTAAGTAATCAAGAATAAAGTTGCTTCTGAACCTAAAACAATCGTGACAATTCAGCCGACTATGACACATTAAACTTCTTAGGAAGCGCTACACCTATTTTTATGCCATTATATGGAGTGTTGGTTAGATTCAGGATCATAGTGATGAACCCAAGTTCTGTCCCCATGAACAATGTATCATTGTGATGAATGTATCATTACAGACCTCACTTCGCAAGTTTAAAACGTACAACGGTACAACGCGGGAACTCGACGCGTTGTACCATACCCTAACCATTCCATCGATATATTTCTTTTTCAGACGGGCATCTTTGAGAACAAGTTTTTCAATTTAATCACGTCACGAAACTCGGTATTCTCCAAAGCTGATGCTCCTTTTCTGATTTGCTCGATTATCCACTGATATCTCAAGGGTTGACAAACCGATTGGACCGCAACTTAGTTTTTAAAAGTGGTTTGAGACAAGTAGCACTAAAAATCATCCTCCCCTCTCCATCTCCTCCATTTTGCGAACTTTTTGACGCTCCATCGCATAAAACATTTTCCTTTTTATTGCGTGAAACCGTTATTTATGTAATATGAAACTGTTGTTATCTAGACAATGACATTCTAAATTGCATCTGAAAAATTTCGGGGCCGAACGCTACTGCGCATTTTTCTACACTTTTATTAGCCATTGTTATCTGTATGTATATTACCATCGCACCGCTGATCAGTTCACAACGTTTTACCTAATATTTGAAATAATTCAGTTCACGAAATATCTAAATAATTCCTAATAAAAACGTTTCTTATTCCATTTGTACTATGATAAAAACGAAGTATTGAATTTATACGTGTGGCACGGGTATGTAAAACAGTTTCAAATTAAATATATTAACAATATTTATTAACGAACTACGTAATTGTATTGTTATGCCATAGAATGTATAAATTACCCCGGGGCTAGTAAGATGTAAAGTTATAGAATGTGTGTAATGCAGTGTGATTTGTTTCTAGTGTATTTAATAGATCCCTACCCTCACTATTTAATTAAGAAATCCTTAGCATCAACATACAAAAACTAACCAGTTACAATAAAATAAAAGCTAAGTATATTATTTGTTTTATTATTTCTATATAAAATCTCGATATGACTGGCCAGAACAACGGAATTCAAGCAATCCCAATCAATCCCTCACCAAATTTAGCTATGCCGAGAAGTTATTGTAAAAATATTTATTAAGTTGAACATTTATTACATATTGAACGTATCCATGAGTAGGTATAATAGAATTACCTAACCTAACCATCGGATAGGAGTCTCTCGGTCAATTCTGGTAGCTACCAGCCACACGTTAGTATGTGAAAATGTTAAGGAAGGTGTTATTAAATTAAACAATATTTTTGTTGTACAAGTGAGGCCCTTTAATTGCTGAACCCCAGTGGAACCTTGTCATAATAGCGCCAATATGTGTGCGTGGCTTCTTTGAAAATCTTTCATCTGTCTGTTCTGCAAACCTGCAGATGCTATGCGCTCATGCTAACTGATGCTGTCTCTGACATTTGTGTGTCCCAAACAATGATGTGACGACCCCCTTTTAGCAATTTTAACCTTTTAAATCATTATACACACACACATACAACACATACAACACACCACAACATTTGCTGTTCTTAACAGCAAATGTTGTGGTGTGTTCCACCACTTACGAACTGGAACTGAGACACACTATTACTTTACTATTTATTTGCCGTTATCAACTTGTATTTTATCTATATACCGTAATCAATTACAATATTTGCTTGGAAAATCATACGTACCTACAAACCTGATTTACCATTCAATTAGTGAGAATTAGAACTAGTTTAGTTTATTTTCGACTCCCGAATAAGAATTTTGTTTTAACGAGTTCTTTAGTACGACCAAGAGATGAACAATAACATTGATGGAAGATTAATTCATGAGATTCCCGTAGCGATTTTCATGTAGACCAAAGTTCTGTTGCGGCTCAACAATTAAAGGGAGCCCATCATAGATACATTTTTAATTTTATTATAATTTTATTTTTATATAAACAATTATACAATGTCATTTTAATCATAGAATTGCGCATTCTGCACGGCGGGTTATACCGAGGTTATTACAACGATACATTCCCTGCATTTTCCAGCCTTTGCTGTACAATGATATTTTGAACACATATGCATAGACTGACAGTTTTTAACTGCCATTACGGGGTATATCATATAACCATTTAGCTGACATCAAAATAATGATTAGATCAAGTTCGGGTCTCAATATACTACAAGTACCAATAATGTTTATTACCTAAAATACGGTTAAGAGAATTACTCTCTTTGTCAATTATATAGAGTACAAAACAGGAGATTGTTATTTACTTCGTGTGTGTCCACGCCACGTGTACGTACGTGTATGTGTATGTTTTGTATGTGTATGTTTGGAAAGGTAAATATGTATGTGCATGTGCACACGGCTACATATCAGGCAATTTATCCATTTCCAATATAAGCTGCCCTGTCATTGTATGGAAATCCTATACAACGCCAGATCAGCTTATAATGGAAATGTATACCTTTATATGTAGCCGAGTGTACACGTGAGGGTGTTTATAAGATACATAATTACGAATATTTACGGCTTACACAAACATTTATACACAATATCAAGTGCCGACATACATTGACGTTCGGCGAATATGACACCAACTTACAAAATGCAAAATATAACAGAGAATGACATGAAAAATTAAAGAGCATTCAAAACAAACTTAAACAAAGCGTAACATAAATAGTATAGATAAGGAGCTTGATTTGCTTATTAAACTAAACGTGTAGCACATCAACACGTAAAATACACAGATAATAAATATATTTCCTCATACAAGAATAACGATCAGGTGATGCATATGGTGGGGCGCAAAAAAAAAATTGTCGTGTTTCACTAAATGGTTTTGTTTAATTCAGTTTCGTAGGTAGATAGCGCCCTTCAAATTAAGCCAACTGTTTATGTTATATCTTGTATAATAGGAACTACAAAAATATTGTAATAACATATAAAATATATAAATGAAAGCTATATCTTAACAATTATTTTATGGTTATAGACATAATATTTTACATTTTCGATGATAAATTTATTTTTTAAATAATAATAAATATGTTGGAAAGGGTAGCAGGAAAATACTTCAGTCACAATGAATCCTGCAGAAATTTATGTATTAAACCGGTAAGAATTAGAAAGGCTCGAGTACAGAACAACAGAAAACAGACTCTCTACTACTCTTTTTAGGCGAATCATATCTAGTTCTATTAGGCCAGAATCATTGTGACGTCAATATCCCTCGAGACAGTAAAGTTCACAGTAAAGACGAGTTACAAACTACATATTTTACATATCGACATACATGCTTAGCCTATTGTGTTAATTTGCGTCTTATCATAACTTATGCCTCGTTCGACGGCTCATCTTTTTTATCATTACGTGGTGTTGGTCCCTTGCCATCATCTTCCTCGTCATTTCGTTCTGTGGACCCAGCAACGTCTTGTTGGTTACTGTTTTCACAACTCCGCGGTTCTCCAGCTGCCATACCATCAATAGTATCGTCAGTGAGCCAATCATATTCTACACAAATTAAGTAGTCCTCACATTCTTCAGCGGTCAAACCATCCAGATAGTCTAATATATCGTGTGACTGGGCAGCCGTATCCGGCAGTACCGCTGTCGAGTTAGTCGGTCCCTCATCATTTTTAGGCATGCCCTGCGTTGCAGGCGCCTCGTTACGGCTAGCAGTATCATTAATATATGGTACGCGTTGCTCGTATGATACACCACGATTGACTGGCATTCCATATTCAGCCGGAATACCAATGCCAAATGTGTTAGAGTGACCGGACGGCATTCCAAGTTCTGCTTGCATGTTACTACCAGGTGATACAGAATAATTGGGGGGCATCATATTGCCAGTTGTTTGGCCATAGCCATCTTGCGGACCTTGACCGAGCGGCACGTTAACATTTGGCGGCGTGTCGCCTACGGATGAACTATGACTATAAGGCGTTCCACTGTTAGGTAATACTGGATGGGGACCATACGACATAACATATCTGTTGTAGAACGGGGGGCCGCTACTGAGCATACCACTATAGTCTACAGGCACGGAGTGGACCGAGTGCATAGTACGGCTAGGTGTACTAATCTCGTTCCACATACCTCCACCATATTGCAAACGTCTTCTTGTTGGCACAATATAGCCCCCTCGCATACCACTGTATCCCATGATATTCCAAAAATCACTCACCATACGATCTTCAGGCTGCATGCTTGGTTCTTGTGGAAAATCATTACAAGCCGGTGCATTAACAGCCTCAGAATACGTTGGAGGGACTGCCATGGGCGGCACATTACTGGGACGTGGCATATTGGCACCGGGCTGCATATCATAGGCCGGTGGTCTATCATGAACGGGTGGCATGTTATGTAAAGACGCAACTTCATAAGGAGGGGGGACGTCATATGCGTATGTCCTGTGTGTGTAGGGAAGCGGTCTGTGTGGAACAGAACGTTCAATGGGCACAGCGTATCTAGTGTAACACGGAACGGGTACTTGCACAATCTGACCGGGTACTTGAGGGGTGTTCGGAGTACTATCTCCCTGACGTGGTAGGTGGTCTTCTTGTTGGTTTGTCGGCATGCAGTCGATCGGGAACTCGTCAGACACCGGCGCAGCAGGTATTGAAGATGCCCACGTAAGGTCTGCCACATACGGAGCAGTGTGGAGCCTGGTAAAACATATCCACCGTGAAGGTAGAGCGCAGCCGATCGGTTGTAATGCTAGGTGAAAATCGGCCCAGCTATAGCTAAGATAAAAACAGGTCATTAATACATCATGATGTACCAACCTTTTATTATTAATGAGTTTCCGTGTGCGCAATAAATATAATAGATAGTACTCGTTGGATATTCGGGATATTAACAAAAAACCTACTCTCGCTCCAAAACCATGTCGAAATTGTGACTATATCTATCGTGTTAAAATATATTAATGCTCGAAACTTCGCAGGTATGCTAGGGTACCATAATTTATCACATAAAACTAAAAAACAAAAAAGGTCATTAAATAAATATTTTTGTTTCTAGTGTTCCAATATGAAATTAAAATATAAAATTTATGTTTTATATGTTTTGCCAAGATAAATAAAATAAAAATATTTTGCGACAAATCACAGTGGTATATGATACCAAGCTAGGCCGAGCGTGTACTACAGAAACCACTCAACTGATATAAATGTTACCCAGACACAGAACAAATTATCATGCTCTACGCACAAAGAATTGTTCTGCATGGGGATCGAACTCACAACACCTCTGGCTCAGCAGTCAGGGGCACTAAGCACAAAACCAACAGGCCAGATAAAACATAGGTTTAAAAGAAGACTTAAAACTGGTAATTTAAAATTTATCATTTTAGGTTGTTATGACAGTTAATTTTTAGGGTTCCGTCGCCAAATGGCAAAAAACGGAACCCTTATAGATTCGTCATGTATGTCTGTCTGTCTGTCCGTCCGTATGTCACAGCCACTTTTTTCCGAAACTATAAGAGCTGTACTGTTGAAACTTGGTAAGTAGATGTATTCTGTGAACCGCATTAAGAGTTTTACACAAAAATAGAAAAAGAATAATAATTTTGGGGGTTCCCCATACATAGAACTAAAATCGTACCAATACATGGGGTATCTATGGATAGGTCTTCAAAAATGATATTGAGGTTCCTAATATCATTTTTTTCTAAACTGAATAGTTTGCGCGAGAGACACTTCCAAAGTGGAGAAATGAGTGTCCCCCCCCCCCCCCCTGTAACTTCTAAAATAAGAGAATAATAAAACTACAAAAAATATATGATGTACATTACCATGTAAACTAACAACGAAAATTGGTTTGAACTAGATGTAATTTTTTTTTAATCCGTCATTAATCGTTAACCGCAACTTACCTTTCTTTTAATCAACTGAAATACTTGCTGCTGCGGAACCCTTAATGGGCGAGTCCGACTCGCACTTGGCCGGTTTTTTTTATTCAATACATGAGCGTGTCTACGTTCGTTCCCGTCCGTACGTATGATCTTATTTTTCGGTGTTTCAGTTTCGTGTTAATGATCTATATTTTTTTTATTTTAGAAGATTTAATTTAACATATTATGCCTAGCATACCTGAGATGTTTCTCCCGCTGATATTATTTTTCGATTATAATAACCCTTATTTTTCTACTCACAAGTAAAGCTTTCAAATCATAAAATTTATTTTATATATTACATACATTGTTTTAACTACAAATGATGATTACATGTTATTACGTTTTGGATGTAATTGAAATTAAAAAAGGATTTTAAATAATACCAATTATGTTATGGCTATAGAAAGTACGAGTTGTAAAAATATTAGGTAAAATTTGCATCGGTTAGTAAAACTTTCTTTCATTTACAAAATATATTAAAAAATATATCACCCTATATTCGACTAGTATTTATTGTGATTATTAATATTATATATACAGTTAATAGATTGCTAGAAATACATATATATATATATATATTATTTTTTTATTTGAAGCCCTTTTGACATTCACCGAAATGTAGTTATAATTTTTTAGCTCCCTTTTCTTCTATGAAGGATCGAATAAACTGCCTAGGCAAATTGTCGTGAAACAAGCATTTCATGACGAACAGAGGCAATTCTGAAAAAAATACTCGTTTAAGCTGTACACGTTTCCACAATACAATAGATTCTTGTAACACAAGAAAGGTTATTAGTAGATTAAGTAAACCTAGTTTTACCGCCATAAAACGTCCTCTCTGCGCGAACTGCGAGAAAGTCATGTAAATAATAATCGACGGAGTGTCTTGGAATGTTTCTCGGTGGTTAACAGTCTAATCGCAGCACACGTCTGTGTATGATGAGTGACTTTATGACAATAAAAATATAAAGGTTTTTCTGCTGTGTCATAGAAAAATAAAGTAATTTAAACGTCATCGCTCCATATATCCTAAAAACCATCTTCTATAATTACGCTGTTAAATTAAACCAATAGTAAAATAGTATCCCGTGTCTCTCAAAAACTTAGTCACCAGGAAATGTTATGATAAAAAAAATAATTTTGTTCGTGTAAGTCAGAATTACAGCCATATATATACTGTAAGTCAGAATTACAGCCATATATATACGAATATAAAACTTAAAATTAAAATTCTTAACTAAACTACTTTCTACAACTTTGAAATACTGGGGGAATAAAGCAAGCAATTATAAGCTATAACTAAGTACATCTAAATATCATATTGTGAGCAAAGTTATATACAATCCACGAATTGAAGAATGTTGATCTTTAAACTTGCACAACTACATATACTTTCATTTTGCCTACTTTCATCCTTTGCTCACAGCACGATATCACGTATACCTACATGCTATAGGTAATAAAATTATAAAATAAGTCTACCTCGCTAATCTGGCACTTATACTTGTCTGAGAGGACAGTGTAACCGCATAATGGAAATTTCGCCTGCGTGTTACTGCGGGGGAGAGAGGTAGGGCTGCTACCGTAATAACCGCATTAGGTATCTATTGTAGAAGCCAAGCTTTAGAGACCTTCGCCCAAAAATTCCTCTTCAATTCAAAATTCATAATCTTAATTTGCAATTTAAGAAAAAATTATGCTAAATTCCTAATGCTCCACTTCTGAAAGATACTTAAGGGAGCATGAAGCTAATGCAACGGCTATTTTGATATATACGGTTAGAACTAAGAACACATGATAGAAATGGCCAACGGTAAGTAACAAAACGAACGAGTCTTCGCTTTCTTAAATATTTACTCTTATTTACATTTTTACAATTACAATTGTGCTGAAAACCATTATCTAGCTAGAAATATGGGAACACTGAGATAACCTTGTTCAAAAGATTGGATGGCTTCACGTTTAGAATACTTGATAATACCAAGGATAATTTTTCGCTTAAATATACTTAAATACTGACTTATTAAGCTGCACTGAGAGAATAAATTATTCTGTGACCTATTTGTGAGGTCTAAAATTTAAATTTACTGTTAATATAATAAAAAATAACTTTAAAAGAAAATGAATACACTACGAAGTCTTTGATAGCGAAGAATATTATCTTGGAATACATAAAATCGTGCGTACCCACGCCCCTCCCGCCTTTTACCTCTCAGGCGATATTTCAAAGTTATACACTATACTCAAAAATAAAATTTAAATAAAATAAAAACTGTTATTTAAATAAAATGATAAAAAAATGTGTATTTTTTATAAATGAATGGTTTAAGATGAAACTCAAACAAACATTAACACCACGAGTTTTACTTTTTATTTTTTTTTCCATATTAATGCCAATTCAAAATTCATTCAGTTCAAAAAGGAAGATAAATAAAAATCTGCAAATTTTACATTGGTACCGATTGTTCAAACAGCAGTGCTCTGGATCTATATTTTTTATAACATAAAAAGGACTTACTGTTTTTAGAACAAGGATGACTTTGGTTCCGTCATAATCCTCAGGCAATAATCACGAACTTCATAAGTATCCAAATATTCTCGCCCGACACAGGTTCACATACTGAAGGCACACTTTTAGTATTTATAATTAAGTAACACTATGTATTTATAATTTAATTTAAATAGTTCAGAGAATTTAATTTATTTTATTTTACTAAAATTATTATTATAAAGCCAAAATTGCCTCTATGCTAGTGCCTGATTTGACTAGAGACGCATGAGTGAGGTGAGGATGTTGGTCTAGTTTCATATGAGTGAAATGAATGACATAGTGATTGTAACTTACAGATAGTACGGATGAGCGAGATAGCACTGCAGATAAAAATAACAAAATACGTACTTCATCGATCGGGGGGTAAATAATTTGGTTGGGCAACATAGAAGTGAAGAACCTTATTAAGGCCGATCCACCCTCAGCAGAGGCAGAGGGGTGAGTCGCCATCATGGGACATGGATACTCGTAGCGGTTGGTACCGAGGTCGTACAGCGGGTCCCAGCCACACGTTGGCCGCGTTATCGCCGCCATCGGCTGCAAGTATACATTATAACAATAAATAAAGGAATCAAGCATAAATCTCAGTATCAGGAAAAACTTGACCACGGTGGGCATCGGTGACTGTAGTGTGTAGGTTCTGCAATAATGCGGACGAAACACCTCTAGACCTCCTCTGCCACTGTGAACTACTGATGCATGAACGTAACACCGTCCTGGGCCAACACTTCTTGCACCAGGAAGATGTTATCGATACTCCTGCCAAAAAGATTCTATATGCAATTTATTTTTGTTGCAGGGTTGGACAGGGAAGTTTAGTTGGAGCGGCGATCACAATAGAACCTCCGGGGCCTGGAAATGCCGCCACCAGAAGAATAAGAAGCATAAATAATTCCCCTGTATATTTATGGATCCTCAAATTATTCCATCTGATAATTTGATCAAAGTTAAATTTTGGTTGACTGTCTTAAGAATATCTGATATAATCTGCGATATGGGACTTATCGGCTGCGATGTAGGCGCTAGTTTATATTCAAATGACAGGAGACGTCCAAGTACAATATATACAGAGGGTTATGGAATGGCATTAGACCATTTCTTGGTGCCTCAACTGATCAGAAAAATTATCTAAAAGGTTTCTGCCTTGACTTTAGGTATAGTACCGTGTTACTGTAGCCAAGTTTAACGCCTTAGGTACTCTATAGTATAATGACTGACTTATGTAAAAATTTTACGCATGGATGCGTAAAATTACTTGTCATAATGAGAGTGTTTGAATTATTGTCACGCATTTTTAATTGAGACCGGAGAGAAAGTACAAGTTAGAAAAACAAAGACCCTTCTTAAATTTTATAACACAGAAACCATAAGTAAATGGTTATAAATTGGTGAAAACTGTTTTTAATTAATATTACCGTAACAGCTTTGCTTTGGCATGTGACCATTTCACAATACCATGACCGCTATCATTATCAAATATGCTATAACTTCCATGATACCAGTATAACATACCCACATATTTTTAATTTTGATAACTAGTACGGTACTGTTCCATAACGTCGCTACAGTCAATATTATTATTTCATTTATAAAATACACTAGCATGAAAAAATTATCAAATAACTTCAAACTCGTCAATAATTTAATAAATTAAGCCGTTAATATTTTGAACTAGTTTTAATTCAGTTTACTTTATATCATTTATTATTTTAGTACTACTGGATTAACTTAAAATGAGTACACGCTGCAATATCTATATAAACATACACATACCTACCTTGTTCAAGGAAATTTGTCAGCAAAATTACTGGAATGCATGTGGCATGTAATATCTAGGGTAATAAGATCCCAAATTAAGCAGAGCTTGTACTATGGAAATCAGACTGTTTACTACATATACTACCTTTATTTTGTAAATACACATTTCAATATATAATACCACCCAGACTCAGAACAAACAGACATGTTCAAGCACACAAATATCAGTCCTAGGTGGGAATCGAACCTACAACCCGCCGCATGAAAAGCAAGAATTTACCAACCACGCGAACTGGCCCATCTTAATCTTTAAATACATATATAATAAAAATCATTTATTTTCAGACCAGCAGATCCATAGTGTTAGTAACAATATATCTTACAGGCTATGTTAGTATACATAATAAATTCATACCACATGGGCAGACTCACCGAACCTTAACAACATGTAGCTCAGTGAACCTACCAACCAGGGCTGAATCTAGCTGTTCACCCAACATCCTCAGGACTCTGTTCGAGCTACGTTGCACCCTGTACACCATTTTAAAAATAAAAGTAAATACTACTTACTGCCTCAAAGAGTAAATCAGCCATGTGTCTTATCACTGAAAAGTGGCGTTTCACTTGAATTGGCAACACACGAAACAGCGGCATGGTCTCCTGTCTCTGTACAACATACTTATTATTAATAACATGTATTAAGAAATACTATATACATATAAAAATGGCTCTTATTAATAAAAAGATAGGATTGAAAGAGATACAAATGCATTACTATCATAAAATATATTACATATTTTACACTAATATTATAAAGGCGAAAGTTTGTGAGTGTGTTTGTTTATTTCTTCATCTAATAAATTATAGCCTATGTGTTAATCCAAGGTGTCAGCTACAGTACCCGGTGATATTGCACATCGGCCTTTGGAGGGAGACGGTCGGCTGATTTCGGCTTCGTAGAGCGTTATCTCTGTCGCGCACTACCTATGTGACGTTTGGTCAGTCGTTGTTCAAGTGCGATAGAGCGCGGTCGCGTCCAGTTCAAAATATATATAGAGTTGTTAACACCCCCAAATTTAAATAATTTAAAGTTATACAACGGCATCTTTAGGAAAAAGAGGGAAACCTTTACGAGGTCAGTCATGCCAAATTATCTACAATGTTTATAAATAGTAGTAACCGAAGCTGACAGATTAAAAAAAACGTAAGATGAAAATGTAAGTTGTTATTTCAAGCGCGAGTTGCAAATGCCACTGGAATTTCAAGAACTTTGAACAATATATTAAACGAAGTCAGTACTGAAACACATTCTACTGAAATTACGTTTAGCACTCCAAAAAAAGGGAGGCTAAAAAAGCAATTTCGTTTGGATATGGACGATTTTGATTATGATGTTGTTCGAAGAATGATCTATGATTTTCACTTACGATTTAATGAACTGCCAACAATAAAATCATTAAAAGCTAAATTATCTGAAGCTATTAATTACAATGGGTCTGAAAAGTCGTTGAGAAAAATACTTCACGAGATGGGATTTCGGTTCACTAAAATGGAAGATAATCGAAAAGTGTTAATGGAATAGCACGATGTAAGTCTCAAACGAATGGAATACCTCGATAAAATACGCAAATTTCGCGAAACAGAAAAAAATATCGTCTACATGGATGAGTCTTACATACATACATCCCACACTAAAGGGAAATCTTGGAGTGATTATAAGGAAAAAGGAGTAAAAGAGCCAATTTCAAAAGGTCAACGTTTGATAATAGTTCATGCGGGAAATGAAAAAAGGCTTTGTACCCGGTGCCTTTTTACGTATAAATCCACGGATACTACAGGTGATTATCACAATGAAATGAATAACGATAACTACGAGAAATAGCTGGTTAATCAATTAACCCCAAATATACCCAGTGATTCCGTTCTAGTTATCGAGAACGCACCCTATCACAATAAATATGTTGAAAGACCCCCCAACTCAACCACCATTAAACAGGAAATGATCAACTGGTTAAACAGACACAAAATTCCAGTTGATCCAAAATTAACAAAAATCCAGATTTACGCTATTATATGTCAGCACAAGCTGAGGTATACAGAGTTTTCCGTGGACAAAGTTTTTGCCCAACATGGGCACACTGTGTTGCGATTGCCACCGTATCATCCGGATTTTAATCCAATTGAAAATATATGGTCTCTACTAAAAGGCTATGTAGCCTCTAGAAATGTGGGTATGAATTTAACTACAGTAAAAACGTTATTGACTGAAAAAGTAAACATGATCGGGGCTGAAGAGTGGAAAAAGGATTGCGATCACACAATCAAATGTGAGAATGAATAAAGAAGCACTCAACGCGGTTTAGACAATTACACTGATAGACTAGTGATAAATACGGCTTATAGTGACAGTGATATTGACCTCTTTGAGAGAACAGATAGTGAAATGGAAGTAATTGAGAATAAGAATTATTATTCTTTTTATTACAATGTCTCACTTTAACAATAGGTACAATGGTGTTTATTATGTACACTACAGCTGTAATTTTCCAAAGTAATTAAATACGTACACATAATGTGAACATATTTTTTTTATTTTATTTTACCCGAACCTAAAGCCATCACTTATAGAAAAATTGGTGTATTTTATACAAAGATTTAAAAAAATTATTAAAAGAAGCAAATTAAAATTGTTTTAACAGCTCCTAATAGATACCGGACTGTTTGTATTTCGTGCGACAGAGATAACGTTCTACAGGGCCGAGGTTGGCCGGTTGTCTCTTTCCAAAAGTCGATGTGCAATATTTATCGCCGGTTACTGTAACTCAATACCGAATTTTATTAATATCTTTCCAGCCGTTTAGACGTGAAGAAGAAATAAACAAACATACTCACACAAAATTTCGAGATTCTTGCCAGTTCTTTGCAGAGTTACCAACTGGCGATATTAAACAAATGGACCCATCATAATGACTTACTTACCGTATGGGTAGTGGTTAGTAAGTCATTATGAGCCTAGTGTCAGAATTGTTCAAGCCGCCCAGTAGGCCTCTGACATGGCAGAATATTGTCTAATGACTACAACCGGCCCCAGCGGCTTACCGTGCCCTCCGAAGCACGGAGACGCACAGAAATTAAACCATATACTTCAACATGGACGGAGCAGAGCATAACTATTTTGCTCTGCTATTACAAGTGAAGGTAGCAGTTCATTAGATCCTACATACAAAGTGTGATGTTTCGGCTTTTGCGACTCACATTATTCCCAGTGTGCTGAGAAATATTGTATTCTTAGCCGCGATAAAAATACAAATTATCAAAAGTTGTAAAATAAATGTTATTGCTTATGATGTTAGCCATCTAGTATTGCGAGGTTGTTGGTGTTTTACAATTAACCCTGTATATTAACGCCCCCGAGAACCGATCACTTTTCCGATTTTTTTATGTTCGATTTTCATTTCACCTAAAACTATTGACCGACGTCTTTTTTGCTACATGCATTATTTGACATATTTTAAGATTTTCGAAGTATCATGTGTCATAGCTATTATTTTTCCGAACAATTTTTCGCCGAAATCCAAAACTACTTTTTGCTATTGGCCGAAGCCTCCTTTTGTTTTTCATTTGCCAAATGATTAAATTCCATATTTTCACCACACCGAAACTACATTTTACTGAATTTTGGTCACAATTATAACGGTTACTTGGTAGCATTTTCAATATTAAATTAAAATACTGTCATAAAAGTCAATGTTGTGCGATAAAATTTAGTGACAAAAACGAATCCCTGCAAAACCGACTTCACACAGTCTTGTTTGCCCTACCCCTAGAGTGTAATTTAAGCCCGCGTAGGCGTGGAGGGGTAGGGCAACCCACGAGCCGTGGAGCAGGTGGTTTGAAGGCCAGCCGTCGCGACTGAAGCCGAAGCTGCGGTGGAGAACGTTAAAACCATTTGCGACGATAAGCTAAAACCACCGAAATCTTGCAGCGACGGAGCCGTTACAGAAACAATGTTGCATGCCCGCTTGCATGATGCATGCCTGTTGATTGCTGCTGCATGATCTATGCCTGCTGCATGTTGCTTAAAGTAATTAAAACCGTGGTATAATCAATTTTTGGAAGCATAATGCTTCGAACAAATGTTATTTCGGCTAAGTGTAACATCGGTGAATTTTTTTTCAATCAAATAAAACGTCGGAGTAACGAAATAAATGAATTTATAATAGGTTAACTGTTACAGTGGCAGACGTAAGTTCGGTGAAATAAAAATAAACTGAACGATAAAAGTTGAAAAGTTTAGGTGAAATAAAATTCGGTCATTTATTTTTCGAACATATGATATACTTATCAGCCATCTTATTATTCCGGTAAGAGAAATCACGATAGATAGTGCGTATAATTGGTCGGATTTTCTACGAGCGGAGTCTTATATTACTATAATAAGGACTTACCCTTAATCTTGCAGTGTTTGTGTAGTGCTCACAAACATATCTCACATTATTCATAAACCACTCCAAGACTTCCGGCTCGCGCCACCGTGAGATAGTCAACTTGACGTAAATGAATATCAGCTCATCTAAAGCTTTGTTGTCTCTGAAAAAAACAATACACAATGTCATCAGAACACTAAAACTTCAAGCGACATCTGGTAACGCATAGTAGAACTAAAACGACGAACGTCATCTCTTATCGATGACTTATAGAGGGAAGCATAGAGCGCTTTTATAGTTCTTTGTTTAAGTACTTAGCGAATATTCTCAGGCATCCTTGCACTATGGATGCGAGGTATAGAAGCCCGGTGTATAATTTTAAAATTATACCAAGATAGATCGGAAAAAAACCAGCAAAAATGTGCTTTTTCAAGTGTTGAATGAAAGTTAATTTAAATAACATGTTTATATGAAAAATCGTTACCTAAACGTAACACTAAGATAAGCCATAGTATTATATAATGTTAAGTATATTATATGGTTATATGATAGACATGGGGGAAAGTTATCCTGAATTCCGCTTAGCTAATTATTGCTCTAGACAAAAATAACTTACTGAGTTATAGGTTCGGGTCTGAAGACTGGGTGCGTAGCCATCATCGGTAGGGTCATACTAGCATCACGCAGTATGCTAACCGTAACTTGCGGATAGCTCAGCATTGCAGTCCTCAGTTTCTCGTCAGCATCTTGTGTGTCCCCTGTTTCAGTAGTAATTATATAAAACGTTAATATAAACAATAAAATACTGGATTCAATTAAATTTGTGAGCACGATGGCTGCCAAACAATGATTATTATAATAAATAATGATTTATGACGAGATTTGGCCACTTTATTTAAAAGTTCGTTTTTTTGGGTGCTATTTAAAATACAGCCGCATACAAGTCCTAATTTTTGTGTATGCGCTGGTTACGAATATAAGAAGACAATGCATTAATCAAAGCAGTTGTGCGGATTTAAATAATTACAAAGATAATTTACTGTGCTTATTTCGCTCTCTTATTGACAAGTTTTAAATCGTTCTAAATTGGTATATAGATCTAGTGAATTACAGAAGTACCCTCCGCCACACTGCACCTCGTAGAACAAGGTTAATCAGAGTTCGCTTCCTCATATTGAACTCAAAAGCGCTCTTGCGCCTGATGACGCAATTAATGAGCGACACACGTATTCTAACTTTCCTTGATTGATGAAATTGAAGAATTGAAATTGTTTATTTGTGGCTTAAAAGGCATAACAATAATTCAAGGATTACAAACAAAATTATATAAATTTCTTTTAATGAGCGAGTGATGGAAGAATTATATTTATTTTTTAAATTATTTTTTTCTGTTTTTAAACTGTTTGTTGACAACAATGGCGTCCTTCCAGCAGAGAATTGAAAGCACTAATTTCAATTTGAGTACAAAAGAAAACACTATATTTAGCAATTCCGTGATGTCCGATTTACGATAGTGAATCAAGTGGAAATATTTTAATTCCCCACTTAGATCTTATTTTATATGATTATGTTAAAATTTCGTGCACTCGTGAATTTTGGGGCCAAACATGGACATGTACCGTATAATTGTACTGAGTTATATGAATAATTAACTTGTAATAACAAAGCGCTTGTAACTTTAGTTGCAAAAACAAGTTATGTGTGTGTACGTTGGACCGTCCGTATAGGTACAAATTAGAATAGAATAATCTTTATTGTATACACTCAAACAAGATAATACCGCGTGGCGCAGCGGCTACGACAGTCGATTCGTCTCTACGTGTCGCGGGTTCGAGTCCCGCGCCGGACAACTTTTTGTGTGACCCATAAATACTTGTTCTGAGTCTGGATGTAATTTGTGTCCGTCTATTATATGTTTGTAGAGTACCCCGCGACACAGGGATTAGATTCCCTAGTGCGGGCGCTGGCTTTTTTTTTTAATTCATGGCACACAATTATGTATACCTAGTGGGCGGCTTAATCGAATTTTGTTCCAGACAATTTTTGAATGGATAGGAGCTGTGATTATTGAAAATAGTAGGTGAGCAAAAAATTAAGAAATAGAGAAGTGTAAAAACAGATTAGATTTTTTCTGAATCATTTATGGATGATGTTTAATTGCAAAGAGCTCAAAACCTATCTCGTATATTTTTTATATATGGGCAGATTAAAGCACAATGTGGACAGTAATGTCGTTGAAATACTCACTTCGTCCTTTCTTTGCTAAATGGAATAAAGCCAAAGCGCTCGAATACTGCATATTGAACAGCGAGCCAGCTTCTCTGTGTCTATCAAAAAAGTCGCATGCCTCTATGAGCCACTGGTGTTCCCTGGCCTTCAGTGCAATACTGTCGATAACAAACAGCACGGCCAACGGGTCGCTAGGGTCCAAGCTCAGCAGCATCTTACATATTTCAAGGGCCGTTCGGTGGTAAGCCTTGTTCGTCAGTAAATACATATATTTTAACATTGCCACATGGAAGGGTCGATTTTCCAAGAATTTATATTCCAAACGAGTATCGCTCTGTAAAAACAAATATTTTAAATTAATAACTTCGACTGTAACATACAAAATTCATTATAAGGATTGTGACAACAGAATTATAATTATTAACGAAATCATAATTATTATTGAAGTGGGTTAAAACAAGTAGTTTTAAAGTAATCATAAACATGGTTTGGGTCAACATAAATATTTTAATTTTGTATGAATTTGCATGTTTCTCACAAAATCTGGAAACAAACAGGACAATTTAGTCGGCATTTCCATTTTATGTAAGTGCATCCCGATATTTATTAGAACTATTCTTAACGAGTTAGCTGCGCGAGTAATAATAACCAAAAACCCTATTATAATATTTGGATCAAATAAACATGTCATTTTTATGTCTGTTTGTTTGTTCTAATGCTAAACTAAGAAACCAATCTTGAGGAAACTCTGACATAAAACCTGTTACAGGTCAAGTACGATGGAGGCGAAAAAAAAACTTGAGAGGTGTCAAGGGACACCCGGATGGAACGAAGTTATTTCTTATTATTTATTATGTACAAAAAACCTGTATACACTCAACAAAAATAATCGTCGCGATACCACACAGTTCAATGCGAAATAGAAATGAAAATATCTGGCTTGCTTTCTATAAGAGAGAGAGAGAGAGAGAAAGAGACAGACAGAGAAACATGCGCACGCCGCACAGCTGCAAAAAGTGTCGTGACAACTTTTCGTAAGATTTTTTTCCGTCTAGCCCTCTTTCACAACGCGCGATAAGGAACTTCGTTCCAAAATGGTACGTCCTAAAATGAGTATGCATATATTTAACCGACTTACAAAATGGAGGAGGTTCTCAATTTGACAGTATTTTTCTTAAGACTCTAACATACTTACAGAAGCCAGGTTGAACGCGGGATGTGCCACATACTGTAAGTAAGTAACCACGTTCTCCACAGTCTCATTGGCTGAAGAAGGCTCTTCCATGCGGAATAACAAGTCGGAGATCTAAAATGTAAAAAATAATGACTAATTAACAAAATAACAACAAATAACATGGCCTTTAATAAAACTCATTATCAAGAACTCATTTAAAATTACAATTTATCTTTATATACCCCGAGGGAAGCTAGGGCGGGTGTCTAGTTCAGCATAATTATAAACCAGCCCGTAAGTGATTGGCGAGGTTAAGCAACTAAACTCGCGGTCAGTCCATAGATGGGTGACGGCCAAAGTGGTTTAAGTTCTGAGTGTCTCCGTGCTTCGGTCGGTCCCGGTTGTAGTCATAAGACAACAGTTGTTAAGCCATGTCAGAGGCCTACTGGGCGGCTTGAACAACTCTGACACTAGGGTAACCACTGCACATACGATAAGTAAATATAAACATTGGATGCAACACAGATCTTTTTTTTGTGCTTTCTGCATCCATTCGAACCTAGGCTAATGTTAAGATACAGAAGAGCTTTGTTAAATGCGCCTCTCCGCTGATGACCGATCCCTCAAGAGTGAGATGCAGCATCTGGCGTGCTCAAAAATGCTTACAGAATCTGAAAGCCTCCCGCCTGGACATCAATTACCGTGCCCGTATGGAAGTCCCTAAATAGACCGGACCCAAGTGGTCCAAAGCAAAGTAAACATGTCTAGGTGGGGACTGTCGAGCAACCCCAAAATGGACTGCATTCGTTGAGCATCGGTCCAATCCATGGTCCACCTAACATCGTCTTACGATCTTAAGAATCAGGGTATTCAGTGTGGCCACGTTCTAGGCCACAAAAATTTAACTAGTTTGCCATTGACACGCTAAGTAGAAGACCATTTTCTTTGACTCTACAACCAAACTTACCTCCAATAATGCTTCAATGTGCATTCGGCTACGACTCTCCTCCAGTTGAAATAGCATGTGGTCGCTGTGTGTACTACTATGATGGTACAGGAAACTGCGGTGGTATTTCTGGTAGTTGACATCATGGTCGTACACGAAATAAGTACGACCTTTCTCCTGCCGCTGAATAGACATCGACAATCCTGCAAACAATGTCCGTTCAAATACAACAAATAAGGAGATACTTGAGGACTCTGTACAGGCACCAGAACAACTTGATAATTGATTGAAGGGCAGGTTGGCTTTCCTTTAGGCTACAGGTACGATTCCGACTCGCACTTTGCAATTTTCTAGTAAGATTTAAGTACCTACACAGACTGCTAAAAAAATGTACGCACTTTTGTATTACTGCAAGCCTGCCAACATTTAAGAGAATTGGCACACAGTTTTTGGTAAAATCTAGATTCCACGATGTGGTCTATATCTACGCATATCGCTACGAAATGATGAAGATTGGCGGAAGCTATTTACGCCGTAATTATATATATGTATATTTACGCTATAATTATAAGCTATCATTTCGAACCGAAGTAATAAAAATGTCGCACAACTCTGTCTGTCGGGCGACTTTGATTCCAAGCATCAATGCTGTTTAGATTTTAGCAAATGGAGGAAGGATTTATTTGTGTATGCATATCGTTTACTCCAGAGTTTACGACCCGATTTTCATTATTATAGTTTTAATTGAGTTAAATATTCTCTTTACTCGTCAATTTCACTTAAGAAAAATTACCGCAATCAGTCTAACGTTTTAAAATCGCTTTAGAAACAAATAATGATAATCACACAGGGGCTCTACGGGCTAAGTCGCCGAACATCGTTTTCGTGAATGGCGTTCAAATAAATAAAGGTTCAAATGACTAAATCAATCGTTAAATTGGCTTCCATGACCCAATGTGACGTCATAAATGGTCCGGAATCAATTGTCAACGTTGAAGCCGATTTAACGATTGATTAAGTCATTTTTAATACCTTTATTTATCTGAACGCCATTCACGAAAACGATGTTCGGCGACTTAGCCGGTAGAGCCCATGACCTTTAAAATTATGGATTTAAATTCTTAATTCCATTCCACTACATTCAGTACATATCTTTATGAGCCTATGTATGTTCTGTGATTTAAAATGGGAATTAAGTTACCTGATTTTACAAAGTCATATATTACAGTGTCCTTCATGGGGCCCACCATCACTCTCCGTAGGATGCGTATGCGTTGCGAATGACTACGGCCCCTGCAAACAACAAACATTTTTAAATATCTCACAGCGTTAGACTGTGTCCTAACCACATTGCACTTAACAAATATATCTCTGTAAATAAAAGAAAGATGGAACCTTATTTATACAAGCAGTGTAAAGGAAGGTTCCATTTTTCTTTTGTTTACAGAGATATATACAATTTGAAATTATGATTTTTTTTTTTTCTTATTAATTTAAGGAAACCAACACTGTATAAAACCATGATAAAAATCTAACAATAGTAAATGAAAGCCAATAACATTTCTCCATGAATAGACTGTGGTATATGTTAAAGCATGTGATCAATTTAAATTAGCTTAGTTCTAAGAGAATATAATCTCGGCATTACAATTATTTCCAGTTTTATTGACGAATATATATATAGTTATCATTGTGACATGAATTTATTCTGGCAATAGTTTGTAGACACTAAAGGAACATGAAACAATTTGTAGTGTCTCAACATGTTTGACAGAATATTAAATGAAATTGTGTTCAGTAAGTCAGAGCTATCAATGAATGTCATCACATGTCACAATTTCACGACATTTGGCTAAGGGTGAAGTATGAAACTTAGCACATAATTTAAGTAACTGGATAAGTTGGATTTACATTGATCTATACATATAATAAAATTATTGGAAAGTCAAAACTGCACATTGAATATTTTTTAAAGGATACTTGAGGCGTGATCTACCATCGATATCGAAGCCAAAAATATAGTTTTTAGAGTTTTTGTCTATTTATCTGTATGTATGTCCGGGCTAAACTCAAACAGTACTGCATGGATTTACATCAAATTTTGAATGAATATTACCAAGACGTCCGGTCAACATATAGGCTACAGATTATCACGCTATCACCTACGGGGGAGGAACTGTTATATTTTATAAAATTTAACGCGGGTAAATCCGCGGGACACAGCTAGTAAGTAATGAAATAGCGCAGACATTTAACAAATTTCAACTGCACTTTTTCGATTAGAGATATTATACACACTTGCCATATAGATACACTAATAGCATTTACGTAATAGAATATTTTAGTTTGAGTATACCTCCTATTTTGGTCGGGCTCATCAGGGCCAAATAGCCGGCGAGACTCATTCGCAACATTCAAATGTTTGGGATCTAAGCCCAATATCAACCAGCTCTGGCTCACTTTCGTTGCAGCGACAGGTGGGGCTGGAGGTGGCGCGCCTAACATGGCATTTACATCTCTTAAAGATCTGTCAATTTCATCCAGCTGAAACACAAATTAAACACATTTCATACATTCTATGAAGTACACCAAAACTAAATAAAAATTTATGTGTGCCCAGTAAAAAACCAGTAGCCCAGATAAGTAGCCAATAAAATAATAAATAAACAACTAAAATAAAAGAAGATCTATAAGAAATTAATATGGCAGAAATTGCTGAAAATTCTGCAGATTGCCATAAAAAAAAAGAAATCAATATTACTGACTAGCTGACCTTTTGAACTATAGTTATTGACCCTGACTGCTAAACCAGAAGTAATTTGTGGGGTTTATCTGTGTTCAGCATGATTATTCGTTCTTTGTCAGGGAGTAATTTATCTATTTTAAAATATATATATATATATATATATATATATATATATATATATATATATATATAACATGTATATATTTTAAAATATTTCAGTCAGTTTATCAGTTGCCTGGTTGCTACAGTACAGGCTCGGTTTAGTTTGGGATCAGATGGTAGTGCGTTAGTTGTCCCAAGATATTTATTTATTTATCAAATCCCATAAAATATTGTTTCAGATCTTTTCCGTAAACAACTTCAGTCAGGGGCGTATCTTATTTCAACATTTTTAATGCAAATTGAAAACAATGCAGCCCCCAAAAACAATGTATTTAGAAATGGGCAAATTAAGTCTATTGATTTTATTAGAAACTGTAAAACCCTGTCTATCAAAGAAAATAATAAGTACATCATTTATTTACTTGCACTTAAGATTAAGGATAAGCAAAGTTAGCAATATTGAAATATGCATTCAGTCAAAAAAGTATCGGGAATGGATGATTTATTTATGGTTCCAAATTAATTTTTTTTTTTATTATTGTTGTTAGATTTGCACAACTGTTTTCCATTTTGGCGCGGAGTTTGAGTTGCATCTGTTATTTATATTAAATACAGTGCTGGATTTAGTAATATCATATATAGTGTGTATTGCGAATTTCATAATGGACAAAAACATCGAACAAAGAGTTTGTCTTAAATTTTGCATCGCTAATGGAATTTCGTGTTCCGAGTCACTGAAAATGTTACAGAAGGCTTACGGTGAATCGACTTTATCAAAAACTCGTGCTTATGAGTGGTTCAAAGCGTTCAAAAGCGGTCAAGATGTAATGAAAGATTTGCCTCGCTCTGGTAGGCCATCAACGTCTGCAACTGAAGTTAACATCGCAAAAGTGAAGGAAATAGTGACTGTAAATCCTCATTCAACTCTGAAAGAGATAGCCGCCGAACTTTCTGTATCTCACGAGTCGATTCGTACCATTTTAACTAATCATTTGGGTATGAAACATGTTGCCGCTCGGCTAGTCCCAAAAGATCAGAATTTTCTCCAAAAACTCAATCGCATGAAAGTCGCTGAGGACATGGTAGAACGAGTCAATTCCGACCCAACATTCATGAAACGCATTGTTACTGGTGAAGAGACGTGGGTTTACGAGATTGACACGCAAACTAGTCAACAAGCTTCGGAGTGGCGCCTTCTAACTGAACCGAAACCGAAAAAACCACGCCAAAGTCGATCAAAAGTCAAAGTCATGTTGACTGTTTTCTTTGACTATCGCGGTGTTGTGCACTCTGAATTCTTACCGGAAGGTCGAACGGTAAATAAAGAATATTATTTGAGCGTTATGCGGCGTTTAAGAAAGCAAATTTGACGAAAAAGGCCAGATTTGCGCCTTCGCACACGGCCATCATTGTGAACGAATTGTTGACCAAACACTCAAATACCATCCAGCAACCACCATATTCACCAGATATGGCTCCAGCTGACTTCTTTCTTTTTCCTAAACTCAAATTACCACTTCGTGGTACCCGTTTTCAATCGGTAGAAGACATAAAGGAGAATTCGCGGCGAGAACTGAACTCAATTCCGAAAGCAGCGTTTAAAAAATGTTTTGATGAATGGATTATTCGTTGGCGTAAGTGTATCGTTTCTGAAGGAGCATACTTTGAAAGTGATAAAATAAATTTGGATGAATAACAAACATTTTGTATATTATTGATCTTTTCCCGGTACTTGCTTGACAGAGTAGTATTTACGTGTACTGGACCATTCAGATAGGTAGGTATATTCAATTAGGTATTTGGGGATTGTCAATAAAAATAATTACACCATCATCCTTATGAATTCTTGCGAGTTTCTTAGCTTTTGCTTTTTTCTTTTTATTCTTTTTCTTATTGCCATAAGCGCCACTAGGCCCAGGCACTGCGGCGGCTGCTCCATCCTCATTATTGTCAGATTCTTTTTTTTCTGGTTCATCATCACTGTCGGTGTCACTTAAAATAAGCTAAAACAAACATCCCATTGTAAAACTACCACACAAGTAAGCAGTCACTTTTTGAGGTAGTCCACCTAGGGCACCCATCTGAATGGCAACTACGCGAATGGCACCTAACCTAGTCCACGAAAGGCAACTATCAATATTTTTGGCAGGTGCTCTTCGTGGATTAAATTTATTTTTTATATTCTTGTCCACGAAGAGCACCTACGACTCGGTAACCTAGGATATTAAATGAAAGATGTAACACATCTTGTTTAAGCGAATGTTACACATTGAAATTAAACTACTATCTATCCGTTAATATCAGTTAAAAAGTAGTTTAATTTCAACACGTTAAGACTGTTTATCGCGTGGCCGCGCTTGAACGTCACTGTTCCAGTAACAATGTGCCGGAGTACACAACATATGACGAACTTAACCCAAAGCTCCTGGAACGTGATTACGTAAAATTGCAAATATTTATGCATTAGTTGCAATAGTTCGGCTGTGCACAAAAATGTGTCTTCACAGGAATAGTTGTTATTTTTTATCTGTATTTTCCGAGCTAAAAAAGTCAAGTGGATTTATTAGTATGCGCGTGCTTTATTACAACTATAAGGGGTGTTAAGTTTCGAACACTACACACTGGCAGATCAAATTTAGGATTCCCTTGCCCTACCCTTTCGGAGGATGTATTAAGTTCGTCATACTTCGTGTAATCTGGCGCATTGTTACTGGAGCAGTGACGTTCAAGCGCGGCCTCGCGATAAACAGTCTTAACGTGTTGAAAATAAACTACTTTTTAACGGATAGATAGTAGTTTAATTTAAATGGGTAAGTTTCGCTTAAACATAAGAAAATACTAGTCTTAACGTGCGTAATATTAATAGTGTTAATAAACGTTTTAGTGCTTTTAATCGATATCTTTCATTTAATAACCTAGATTACTGAGGCGTAGGTGCTCTTCGTGGACAAGAATGTAAAAAATAAATTGAATGCACGAATAGCACCTGCCAAAAATATTGGTAGTTGCCTTTCGTGGACTAGGCTAGGTGCCATTCGCACAGGTGCCATTCAGATGGATGCCCTAGGTGGACATACATTTTGATAAATCTCGATTTAGGAAAGTAAACTCATAATTATTAATAGGCTATAGATACAAAACAGACCTCCATTTATATTTGTTATGTCAATAATTATAAACAAATATCAACTAAATGCGATGCTCTCTGAGTTCAAGCTTCTCAAATTGATCTCAAAGAGGATCTTTTTTTATTAAGCAAATGGAATCTCAAGTTTGAACTAGAGAAGCAGATCTTATTTACCGTGAATTGAGATTCGTATATAATTGATTGACTATTTTTACTGCGACATATTACTAATTAGTGATAATGTGTTGAAAAATTAAGGGTCTTGAATTGTGCACTCATTTAACTGACCTGATCGGAATAGTCTGTTCAATGAATACAAAATACATTTTGTGTTCTGTACCAACATTAAAGTAAAATTTTAACATTAGAAATTTTTAGGACTATAAATAAGTTAAAAACAAAGTTTGAGCTGCAATTTGCTAGGAAACCACCTACTTGTAACAAAATAGAAGCTTAATTCATTACTTTAAAACTATTAAAATGTACAAAAGCTACCAAATCTATTGCACAACTGGCTTTGTGGAGCAAATTAAATAAATAATTATTATTATTATTATTGAATGTCGCAGATTTGGTAAAAAAGAGAAATGAGTTGCAACTTATTCAAAGCCCTTAATTAGAAAATCTATAACAGCACAACATCTGGCTTATACAATCGCATTTAAGCTACATATCCAAACCTATCTCATTTAAAGCATACCATCCGTTGTTTACGCATGCGCGTTATTTACACCACCATTAGACGTGTCTTGAAAGAAGCCTATGAAACGTGGACACTTATCATAGGCTAATTTCAATGAGCTTTACAAAAAATGCGCGCATGCGCATGCTATTCCAAATCCAAAATAAGAAAGAAAAATTTTGTAGGTACAGACAATGCCAAATAACAATTGTACTTGTTCTCCTTAAACAAAACTTATAACAACAAACATCTTGAGCAAAATCTTCGCAAATTGCAGTCAGCATAATATAATAATAAGCCATGGCAGGATGTATCAATAACAATCAACCAATCATGTTTCGCACAAGGCAGTTATTGTTTCACAGCGATTTCCCCTCTGCATGCTAATGTGAACAATTGCAATTTTTTTTTATTATTAATGTAATCAGTTAATAATAAAAAAAAATATTCTCTAGTATAAGCTTGAGCATATGTTCCAATCATCCTAGGGCTGAACCAAGTCTAAGCTGTAGCATAGAAGATGAGAAACCCTTGATTTAACAGAAAACAGGATTTCCTTTGCAGGTGGACAATCAACAGGATGAAAATGAAGAAGGCTTATGCATTTTTAATATTATAAATAAAAAAATCTTGCAAATTAGTTACAAATATATCTGTTATCAAACAGATAATAAAAAATATTTCACTAATATAATAAAAAACATTATATATATGTATCTTTTTGACACGCCAGCATTGTAACATACTATATTATCACTATAACACAGATGAACATACACATACTTAAGGAACAAAATTTAACATTGTTAATCAGATTGAATTATATTATTGTTTTACTTTGAACAGTCCGAAAAATAAAATGGCACGCTGAAAATTTGACCTATTCCTTAAAATGAACACATTCCGCAAATGCTATCTTCTGTTGGGTTAAAAAACTATTTTAACAATACCATGGTGCCCCTGTCAATTGATATTCCCTTTTCCGATAGAAACCACAGACCTCTATGCTTTTTTCGATCTTCACAAAGAGCGAGCAATCTCTTACACTATATCTATAATAATAAATCTCGCAGATGTTGAATCTAAATGTTTCCGGAAATATTTTTAATTGCCAGCATATTTATAATTTGGATTTCAGTATCACATTCCAAAGTAAAGTAGTAATCAATCCACTAAACAGTTTATTTTTATATTCAGACTACAAAATATTGCTGCCCACGCACTTCTCAGGTATTGATTTTAGGTGGGTGCGGCAACTAAAATGTTTAAAATGGCAGCCATTTTAAACATTTTATTTAGCCAGTAATGAAAAAAGAATAAAAAAAAACAAATAACTAGGTTAATTTTAAACATTTTAGTTAGCCTGCAATGATAAATAAATAAAAAAAAAACAAATACCTAGGTTAAAATCAACATGTTACTATATGAGTATGTATTGTTGGTCTGTAATATTTTAGGCACACATTCAAGGAATAGGTCGAATTTCCATCTGTCTGTACAAAAGACACAGTATTTTACTTACCCCTTCATATGTAGATTGTTTCTTTTGAGTGTATAATGGTTCATAATCACCATCGGAGTCATCTTCTGGTGGAGGGAGACTATTATTCCCATATAGCTTGCGTAAGTTACGCAAAGACATCTTCACTGTAAACACAAATAAATATTCGTCACTAATATTTCACTACTTCTTGATTAAATTACAAGAAAACACAACACAACACTAAACAAGTAATATTTTCAATGTACCTGAGACATATTACTGAACAAAGGAAATGTACCTCGGAAACTGAGCTAGGTAGCCTAGGATGCCTGGAACATGCGCACAAATACTAATCGATTGAGCCCCGGGCAACGGACATGCTCACTAACACCCAGAGCGTATTGATTTTCACAAAATATAAAAAATGTATTTTAGAGAATTACAATTACAATGATTATAATGAACATCAACCAGAACCTAGCCGCTTGACGAGGCCGTACACAGATGTACATATGATTGCACTATGATGATAATGAAGACGTTATGGTTTGCTTTTAATAAGACGCAGGTTTGGTTTTTTCCATAAAATTAACATATCAGACTAGATGAGCACGATGAACGAATCACGGAACAGTTATATACGCATTAATCAACATAAAAACTTACCAAATAGACGGAAATCACGATTTTACATGTCTTCATCGCGGATACTCTCGGGGAAATAATACATTTTATGATATCAAATCAATCAATACGTGTCCAAAGAGAATATAAATCATAGAGTATGATATCAAAGACTCAACTGTAACAAACATGGCCTTATAACCTTAAAATGGCTGTCGATCGTCATTAAGTTTTTCTAATATCTGTCATAAAAACAGTGATAATTCAAGAACACTGCATGAGTTGTACAGTAGTCAGTTATTATAGATTTTTTCGCGATTACGTCGATATAAGATTACACTCTACCCATCCTCAGGACAAACAGAAATTTGTGTAAACTCGTAAACCCTCAGTTATATAAATTGCTCAACAGCCGCAGTACCTACATGTAAATAAAGAGACGGTTTCTATGTATTACACTAACATCAAAACATTTTCTATCAATTTGTTTCTCAGGCATCTACGTCCGAAAAAATAACATTATTGTGTTTTTCATTTTCAATTTCCAAAATATCAAGTCTTACACTCAATATTTTAGTACGAGTAGTTTTAGTAATATGATAATCTAAAATAATTACTCTAATTGGACCAAATCCCGTGTTCATGCCCGCTTGAGTATGTTTCGCCAGACCGTCTCAATTGGGTCGTGTTGAAACCGGTAGCAGATGAACCCACTGAGTTTGTTTCGCTGGGTCTTCTCAGTTGGGGCGCATTGGATCCGGTGCATTAAAGCGCGACCGTCGTTATTAACACAAGGTCCGTCATAATAATAATACCTTAATATAGACAGAACCATTGACAATATGTAGTAAAATATTAGACTTAAACTAGATAATTAAACTTAAACATAATCTCTTGACAATAACTTGATACGAGCTAGCTAAATATCATTGCTATAATAAAATAAATTTTATAAATGTTTTCATAAAATATATACCTAAATATCTATGTTACTAGAAATAATAATGTATACTACTATATTACTACAAACATGTTCTGACTATTTACAAGCGCTTTTTTAAAGTCTACGTGAATAAAAACCTTTTTTATTTATTTTATTTATTATTATTAAATCAGTTGCTTTATTGATGATTGGATGGCAAGGCGACTTTGGATGGCTAGACTTATGCGATGATCGAGGTACGTGCCAGCTCTCTAATCACCAGCCGTTTATTAATTACTAGCTGTGCCCGCGACTTCGTCCGCGTGGTAATTAGTTTATTTAGTTTTTTTAGTAAAATAAAACCTTTTTCTAAAATAAAAGTAAGTTACTCCTTATTACATCAGCTACCTGCCAATAAAAGTCCCGTCTAAATCGGTCAAGCCATTTCAGAGATTAGCCGGAACAAACAGACAGACAAAAATTGTAAACAATGTTATTTTGGTGTATGTACCGTATATATATATTCATATTTATGTAGTAAAAACCGGCTATTTCAATATTACAAACAGACACTCCAATTTTATTTATTTGTATAGATAATTCCTACTTTTTAAACAATAATCTCCCGAACTTGTTTATTTAGAAGTTAATTCTTCATATAGATCTGACGACACACGTGACACCGCGAACCGCCCGGTGAAAATTTTCCTTTCGGGCGGGCTATCACGAGCTTACCACCGGAACCAAATTAGTCCGCAAGACCACATGGTAGGTAATTGTTGGTTTGAAGTATCTTGGCCTCACCCTAAGCACTCAGTAGGGCTTTGATGTGAACTTGAGCTTCTACCCCTCAAGTGTGCCGTGTAACTGCACGTTGTACTGGCTTTTACCAATCCTCAGTGCCCTCGGGAAGAAGATCGTCGTCCAACTTCATCTCGAGGCCTGGGTGCGAGATGGGGAGCGAGCCGATCCCGATCCCAATCGAAGGTGAAGGAGGCGTCAGAGCACTGATGGCAGCCGGTACCCCAAATAACCTTCATGGATGTGGTGAAACTAAGATGTGCAGGCACCTACGGGAAGACAGCGATCTTTTTGTAGCGCAGGAGGTGAATTAGTTTGCAGGAGCTGATAATCCGGGACGGCATGTCCTCTCAGGGGAGGGTGGGTAAAAGGGAACACCAGAGTAGCATTCCCTCGTTCCCGGGGCTCCCTGGCAGGCGTCCACGGCAGGTTTAGGTCCAGTGCGCTAAGATAATATTGGCAGATTCCATGCGAAAAAAATGCCTCGTTAGCAAATAAAATGTATCAAATCAAACTTTTAAATTCTTTTGTTAAGTTACTAAAAACGGAACAAAACTTGAAAGAAATAGAGTTTAGTAAATGGGAAATCAGTAGTAGGTATAATTAAGTATGTATATTTTCACCAGATGGTTTCATTGGCATGTTAGTTGTTAATTTATACATCACCATCATATCAGCCGACAGGCATCCATTTAATTAACAGCCTAAGCATGCCACTAAAGTTGTAAGCAAATTAGAAAATCCAAAACCGAAATATAATATAGCAGACCTAAACTCGAAAAAGTTAGTTAGGTTTTTTCAGTGATTATTCCTCTGTTGCGGGTCAATTTTTATGAATTCAGATATATGCACTCACGAGTATGGTCACTACCTCTGTTCAAATTTGAAGAAGATTGGTTCAGACGTCCAGGGCGAGTACGATTGGAAACGAACAATGTACTCTACTACTATCGGAAGTGAACTATCATTACTATTATTATAAATGTGAAAGTAACTCTGTCGGTCTGTCTGTCAAGCTTTCTCGCCAAATCTGCTGAACCGATTGAAATGATTTTTTTACACTGCTACAAGCTATCCATTTCCAATGAATTGGAAATGTATCCTCTCATTGTATGGAAATACTATACAACGCGAGCTCAGCTAATACTGGTTATGAATAGCTTGATATGTAGCCGTGTGTACACAGTATAGATCCTGGGAAAGGCCATAGGCTACTTTTTAATACGACAAAAGAGAAAGATGAAAGAGATGAAGAGTTTTAAAGCTGGAAGCTTGAAACTATTTTTTTTTAGTCCGTTGATTTGAAATAAGTAAATATGACATGCAAAGTTTGAAAAGTTTTACCCTCAAGGGTGTAAATAACAATAGGAGATAGGGGATGATGTTTTACAAGTTTGCGTTAAGAGACCAAATATTAGAAATAATTAAATTTACAGAATCATTATAAAATGTGCAGACGGAGTGGCGGGCACAGCTAGTCATTCATAAGCACGAAACGTATTAATTAATGCGATTCGTTTATATTTTAGCGTGGTTTATATGCGTTATTGTTAATTTGACTTTGAATATAAACTTCTCGATAAAGTTAGTAGGTATAAAAGCCTGTACCTCACTAGTGTACAGTCTGTCAAGAAAGTCGTGAAAATAATGTTTTTGGAACTAATTCGTTGCTTGTATTGGCAACACTGAAGTACTGGTCATACGAAGTACTTCACCTGTCATTTCGTATTATTGTCGTTGTTGTGCTCTCGGATATTTTGGGATATTTCGAATTGTTTCTATCGTTTAACCGTTTAGAGATTAAAAATGAATAAAAATGTTTATAAGAGTGGTGCGAGAAAAGTCATATTTACGGCTTTTCAAGAGTGTATTGCTGAATTTCGAGCGGGAAAGTTGCTCTCCGATTTGGACGATGTTTATGGTCGAACAGCAAAATTAACCGGTAAGTACATATATTATAATGTAAAACTATAATAAAGAAACTGTAATCTCTTGACAATGATTCATTTTTCAGTATAATTGATATGTTTTATCGCAATGTTTACATTTAGTTGACATTACGAAATATACCTATTAATTATACTACACCATCAACGGTTTTGATATTTTTGTATTATTTATTTAGATGTGAATATGGTAATTGTTACTTAACATGCTTTTATTGGTTTCAGGTGCATCTAAAAGCACAGTGAGGCGTATAGTAGATGAAGGTATGAAGAATGGAGGTAAATTTGTAACTCCTGGAAAACATAGAACAGGGCGACCTAAGACACAGATAGATGATTTTGATATATGTGCCATACGGCAAAAAGTTCAGTTTTTCTACACAGTACAGAAAGAAGTACCTACACTACGAAAACTATTGGTAGTGGTAAAGGAAGAATTAGGTTTTAATGGCAGCCATGAACTCCTAAGACAAATTTTAATTTCAATTGGCTTTAAATTTAAGAAATGCCAAACAAACAGAACGGCCCTCATTGAAAACCCCGCAATTGCTTCAAAACGCGAGTATTATTTAAAAGCAATACTTGAAAACAGAGGATTGCCCGAAGAGCTCCAAAAAAACATTATTTATTTAGATGAGAGCTATATACATGAGTCATACAAAGTGACAAAATGTTGGCAGTCTATTAATGTTGCTGGTGTCCAGCAAGATGTGTCCAAAGGGAAAAGATGGATAATAGTACACGCCGGAAGTGAGAAAGGTTTTGTGCCTAATGCACTGTTAATGTTTACTGGTAAAAACAAGCAAGAGGATTACCATTCCGAGATGAATGCCCATAATTTTACAAAATGGGTGACTGAAAAGCTAGTGCCGAATATAACTGAACCATCAATAATTGTAATGGATAATGCACCTTACCACTCTATTATAACAAACAAGGTATTGTAATATTTCTTTTTACATCTACTTTATTTTATAACTATGTTATTGTTGTGCTTGAGATTTGATAGATATTTTACTTGCTATATTGGCAACATCCAGATATAGATTTTAGTGAACATGTTTGCCACAGTTTTTGTGGGTTTGATGAGTTCATTATTCCTTACATTTTATAATTATAATATTAAAAAGGTACTTAAATGATTGATGCTCCCATATTAATGTATAGATCCTTTTGAAACCGAAATGGGACAACTACTAAATTAAGTTTTTTCTTCCAGGCTCCTACATCTGCATCAAGAGTTGATGAAATTAAATTGTGGCTACTAGAAAATAATATATCATTTGATGAAACATTGCGGAAACCATCATTATTGATGCTTGTAAAAAAACATAAACCAGAACCAGTGTACCATATTGATGAACTTTTGGGAGAACATGGGCACACAGTGGTAAGACTGCCACCTTACCACTGTGATTTGAACCCAATTGAGTTAGTTTGGGCAATAGCAAAAAGAAGAATCGCAGAAAAGAATGTTGGTAGTCAAGATGTTGCAAAATTAGCTGAAGAAGCATTTAATTCAATATCACCACAAGAATGGAAAAATTGTGTAGACCACGTCATTGCAATAGAAAAGCAGTATTTCACCCGTGGAGGAACTCTTTATCAAGATATAGACAGACTCGTGATTTCAGTAGGTGACGATAGTTCCAGTGAATCTGAAGAGGCAGAATTCGACCTGTCGGATTACTCTGAGGTTTCAGGCAACATTTCGGGAGTCGAATGCCTGGATTCAGATTATTTGGACTCTGAATAATAAATAAATATTATAAACAGTTCATATTGTTTTGTTGTTTGTCCTACGCCCTAGTTATATTACCAACATCAACCGGACATTCTGTCTTTCTAGCTAACTAAGCTCTTTTATATTATTACAATACGTGCCCACACATTGTCGCCCGACCAGAACACCCAGAAGTGCTGATGGTACTATTTGCTCCCCAGTACTTTTGAATATAGTTTTAAGTCATTCTGTTTTTAGCCACTGACTGTAATAGACCTTAATTAAATAATTCAACTTCAATTATTTTAAAGTCTTTTTAAAAACATTTCCACGCTTTCCCCGATCAAGTCTCCCTAGTTTTCATAACCTTTGACGCGGACGGTAACTACTTTAATATTAAAAAAAAATCCAAGTATCAAGACTTTTCAGCCGAAGTGTATGGGGTTACCATGTAACAGATGGTGGCGCCCTCATTTATTTTCACGACTTTCTTGACAGACTGTATACTGACTTTGACCTATGAGCAAAGAGTATGTAACGAACTTGAAGTTTTAGAAAGAGTTATAGACCGTGATGTTTGACGTTTTGTGATCAGTGACTTTGACTTTGATGACAATTATAGAAACATATCAATCGTCTGGTACCAGTAACTATACCAGTGTCTGAAAAACTAAATGTAGCTAAGATCTTCTGTACATACCTATCTAAAATCTTGTTTTGCATTATAACTTTAAAACTTTGTTGATGTAGTAGATGAGCATTATACATGCCTGGTGAGCCAGGTTATGGGACGCGTACATTTTTACGCATCCTCACCGTATAATCAAATGGAAAGGCGTATCGTGACGAGAGATTATCAAAGTACCGTTACCTTTTGTATTTAATAAAATTAGAAGAAATTTTGTGACAAAAAAAGCTGAAAACCGTGTGTTTGTGAAGAAACCTAATATAATTAAGGTAAATTTGATTTTGTAAATTTTGTCTTCTGTATTTTTAGGGTTTCCAAACATTACTAGTAGAAAATGAAATTGTTCTAGGAATTCATAAGATCAAAGGACTTTTACACTTTATGTTATTTAAAAGTTCTTAGTTCTAGTGGTCTCGGTTAAGTTTTGGTTCAGCTCATTATTTACACACTAATGACAACAGACAAATGACACTTTAAAACCTGTCGAACAATTATGCGCCCAGTGCGCATAATTGGTGCGCGTATTATAAGCAATTTCTTCAGTTTAATAGTTCTATGACTTAAATAGAACTGTCAAACTATTGGCACTGTTCATATGAGCTATATTAAAGAGATATTGACATATAAATTAGTTTAATTGTATTAAACACGGGATTATCCTAATTAAAATTTTATAAAATACTTCAATATGTTCTTCCGTAGACCATTAAAAGGTTCTTATATAAATATTGTAAAAATGGTGCTATAAGATGTTTGTGAAAAATAAATAAATAATATAATGGCAAATACGGTGCTATAAAAGCACAGTATTTGCTATTGAAGGTGGTTGGACTGGGTGCTATTTTTGTACTATAAACACTATGAATTAATCAGTAACTGTTAAGATTGAAAAGTAGGTTAGTGGAGAAATCCCAAAAATGATCTTTCGAATGTCTCTCGAGTGTTTGTAAATATCCACCAGCCTATGCCGCAATATGGTGAGATACTATTTAGTAATATAGCATAAAATGAAATATTGAAGCCGGCCTACATAACTTAACTTTTACGATATATTAACTTTCAGACCCTTTTTTTACGTGGTGGAAATGCCATTCGCACGTTGTGTAGGGCCGACCCACTAAAACCACAACGGTAGCCAGCCTCACAGTGCCTGTAGCGGGGGCTCTGGGTACTCGTGAACGGTCTCGCCAGTATCCCCGCTGTGCACTGAGATTCCGCGAGACTCACCCCCGGGGAGGTGAGGGGCCCGAATGCCTCCCCTCTTCCCCATCACGCACAAGCGTGTTTAGGCAACCTGAGCTACAAAAGGTTACCTCTTCCCGGGACTGCTTATACAAGACGAGTGGAGTGCCCTTACTCCAAATGCCAGCGATCCCAGGGGCGGCGCCCAGCTGGGGAGAAGCCAGTCGGGCGATGCATACTCTGTCGCGTTGACATTAGCTCCCAGCGCTGGAACCATCAGACCCTAATAAATAAAAGCTTCGATATTTTGCTTAAATAGAATATATTCTTATTGTGGCTAGCGGTGGGTCAGGGGATTGGAAATGAAACTAGTATTTGCACAGGAACTTTTATTGGCGTCGACAGTGACTGTTGGTTCATCTCTAAGATAACAGAACACACGTACTGAGAGTCCCGGCGACTAGTTCTCAGAGTCCACACGTAGCGCACTTCAGAACGTACAGTACAGTTCCCATGAGTGCCGAAGTTAATGTCCTGACGTACACGGCTCACTTCACACTGTGTAGTGAACACTTGACACTGTTTACTGTCACTGATCACTTTCACTTGTTCAGTTTTCCACTTAGATTACTTCTTCTTAATTCGCCATCGATAAAGGCAGATTTTTCTTTCTACAAAACTCGCCTATATGACAGATTAGGCGTAATGCTTCTGTCCTTATCTTCACCTATTTCTTTCATTTCATTCATGAAACTCGCTCTATCTCTCTCTCTAATTATTCTCTTTCTAATTCTAATGTCAACTTTTACATTTAGAATTTTGTATGGACTTTTCATCTGCTATCCTTTTTCTTTTTTTCTGGTATCATCTATAACATTCTAGCGCTGTTTCAAAAGCCACCAAAAACCCTTAGTGGTACTAGGGTTCGAAGCCCGAACGTGACAATATACTATGCGCAAATATTTTATTAGTGAGTTTAATTTAAGTATGGACACTACAATAATGAGTATCGGAGTAATTTAATAACCACATAAAACCTATTTAAACATGCCTTCATATATAATATAGTCATATATAAAAGCATGTTTAAATAGACACATGACTTTACATAGAAGTTTAAATAGGATGTTAAAAGATATTTCTTAATGTCAATGTAGGAAGTACAAAGTTGTTACATAATTATAGCGTTGTTCTCAAATATATCTGTTTCCGTCGTACATACAAACATTTTTATGTACATTATATTATTCTTAAAGTCGAAACATTGTTTACAGTATTATTTTGATCTTATCACAAAATATATCCTTTAGTAACTTATCTTAATGTCATAGTAAATTATGGCAACCTATTAGAGATGCGCAAAATATATCACTGAAAAGAAAAGAAAGATATATATCTTTTCGGTCAAAGACATATATCACTCTTTTATATCTCGCTCAGAGCGAGATAGTACAGAGTAACTGAACTGTTTAATTCATAGAGCCAAGAGAGCGGGAACTAACGTCGCGACGGGTCGCTCGCGAGCGAAAGATATAAGTGATATTGTAGAACGATATTTAATCCTCAACGTAAAAAAATATCTGACTGTGGCATGGTAGCTCCCCAACGAATGGACTGATTTTGACGCGGTTTTAGTTATAATTTATGAAGATCTGTCTGATGTTTGCTGGGATTTTAAAATTTACAGTTATAGCCATTTAATTATACATTAAAATGCACACACGGGGCAAATCACGCGAGACACTACGTCAAATTAAAAACAATAACCCCTTACATTAAAATTGTACAATAACACTATTTAGTTCAAAAATTCAAATTAGTACGTCAATGTTTAAAAAATGCAACAAATCCAACGGGAAATTTGATACGCAACGCAAACCATTTTGTGCTTTATTACCAAATAATAACGTAGACTTCTTTCTGTTATTCTTTCGATTCCCGCTCACTAAGATACACACGCGCAGTTGGAACGACTATCTCTCTCTTTCAAAAGGGAGCGATGTATCTTTTACTCATCTAGTCTGTGCCGGTTTGAGTTCATCCAAAATGAATCTTATGATTCGGATATAAAGATACACACATCAACACAATCTAGGGATATTGAACATTTCATTGATTATCTAGAAAACTATAAACATTTTGTTATGACTGTAAATGGAAGAATTAAAGATAATTTCATGGCCGATATTTAAACATTAACAACACGATGCGATTTTGTTTTTCTAATTAATAAAAGTCTTAAATTAATTAAGCCATAGAAAATTACTGAGTGAACAAAAACATTTTATTCTTATAAAATTATTCAATCGAATTAAATGAATAAAAATCTTACCAAATCTGATAATCAGTAATCGGTATTTCCTCCTCTAACATTAATCACACAGCGGCAACGATTTTCCATACTTAAAATTAAGGTGTCAATGTCTTGCTGGGGTATGCAGTCCCAAGTTCTTTTTAAATGTTCGAAAAGTTGTTCTTCTGTTGTCAAGTTGGGCGGAAAATCCCTCAATGCTCTTCGCTGTAACATGTCCCAGGCGTGTTCAATTGGGTTTAAGTCTGGCGACTGTGGAGGCCAATCTAATACCTGAACATCGTGTTCTCGAAGGGCGGCCCTCACCAGCCGCGCTGTATGGGAAGGTGCATTGTCATGCATGAGCTGAAATTCTTGCCCCGTTAGGGCCCTGAGCGGGACAATGACACGTTCTACTACCTCCTCACGGTATTTATGGGCAGTCATGCTGCCCTGAATCCAAATGAGTTGGGTTCGTCCGCCGATTCGTATTCCTGTCCACACCATAATTGTCCCGCCTTGGTAAGAGTGGACCTCCTGTGGATGTCGGAGACGGCTGACCCTGCCTGGAGTTCTCCAAACGCGTGTTCGTCTCGAATCTGGATGAAATCCATAGCGGGACTCATCAGTGAACAGCACCAATGACCATTGTTGATCACTCCATGTCAAATGTTCTTGAGCCCATAAAAGTCGCCTACCGCGATTGCCACGTCGCAGCGCTGGGACTCGTAGCGGTCTGCGAGCATGAAGACCAACTTCATGCAGCCTCCTTCGCACGGTTTGGTCGCTCACCAGCAGCTGCTGACCCTCCTGGAGCCTTTGCACTAGTTGCATCGCTGTGATATTGGGTAGTCTTCTGGCGGTCATTTGGAGAAATCGATCCTGTCTCTGAGTGGTAACACGATATCTACCTGTGTGCCGTTCTGCCACATCTCCAGTAGCGCGATAACGTGACCACAGCCTGGATACCACATTTTGGCTTGTGCCCAGAGACTCAGCAACGACGCGTTGAATAGCACCGTTTTGTAACATGCCAACTGCCCGTAACATTTCATCTCGACTCAAATGATGGCGTGGCATGACGCTAAAAAGCTTACACAACCAATTGAGAAAAGAAAATAAAACAATTTATCAGGTTTTCTTCAATTAACACGCAAAAAAAATTTTAATGCAACTTCTTGAAATTAGATACAACTCAAGATTGCGCTGTGCTTTGCGTGTTTTCATTTGTTTCTCATTTTAATTTTTAAATTTTGAATAAAGAATAGACAAGGTTTAAATCTGTAAATAAACTTTTTAAGGAAACTAAATAGGTTTTAAACAATAAAGCCATGTTTGATTTCAAAATAACGTATCCCTAGACTTTGTTGATGTGTGTATAGTTTAGAAACTTGTGAGCGATTGATATACTCGCTCTTTGGGCAGGATTATATATCATTTATATCTTTCGCTCGCGAGCGACACATCTCTACAACCTATCAAATTATTATTTTAAACTTTGTACAAATTTCCGTATAATAAGTTTCAATTTACCAGATTTTTATGCAATGTACCAGTTTTACCAGTCTTGTCGACGTGTAACATCATTGTGCTTAACGGGTGCTCAATTTGATGTTTGAAGTCTTTGAAGAAGTCGTGAAGAAATGACGTAGGTACTCACTTGAGTACTTTTGAGCGCACGAAATTAACGATAAGTTGGCGAATGCGAATTGTTGTTCCATTTAGGTCTAGTTCGGGTACTGTAGCGACCGGTATACGCTGCACCGTCTCTCAATTAGCATCTAATACGTGTCGTGCATCCTTAGTTACAAAATGAAGTTGTGGAATTCGATTATAATTGCAATTTTTATTGTTAAAGTAAAAAGTGCGGTTGTATTGGATGATGAAGTGGAGCAGCAGGGACTGTACAGTAAGTCGGACCATGTCGATATTCTAACATATCGGAATTTTGAGAGAAAAATCTACGGACAAAAGCATGCACTCCTCGTTCAGTTTTATAATAGCTACTGTGGACATTGCAGAGGTTTCGCACCAAAGTTTAAGGCCATGGCTGGAGAGGTAACTCATTGGAAAAATATTATACAATTAGCTGTTATGGATTGCTCTGTTGAAGAAAACAATGAGATATGTAGACAGTTCGAAGTAATGGCTTACCCCTCGCTTCGCTATTTGCATGAATTTTACGTAAAAGGAAATGGAAACGTTGGTGATAAGATCCAAGTAACAGATACACATGAGAAGCTCAAAGCGCAGCTCATTACAAAAATGCAAAATGAACAATCATTAGCTAGATTGTCAAATGCACCTTCATTTAATATTGAATCATATAAAACATATGACGCGGCAATAAGAAATAGTCCTGCTGGTATCAAGTATAGATTTATTGTCTTGGAAAATGTTAACAGTACTGTGGGTTCAGAACTCGCATTGGATATGAATGATTACTCAAATGTACAAACCATAAGGGCATATGAAACAAGTGAGATAGCAGCCTTGGCTAATGTTCAACAGTTTCCTGGAATTATTGCACTGACTCCTTCAATGCAAGCCGTACCAATCACTCTTAAAGATCCTACTGCACAAAAGCTACTAACAGCAATCAATTCATTCTTGAAAAGCAACAATTACATCTTTCCACCTCGGCATCAGATCAGTCAAGAAGTAATGAATAATGAAAAAGAAGATGGGAAACTGGTAACTCTTAATACAGATCTTGTGTATTATAGTGATTTAGAGAAAACACTAAAAACAAGTCTCCACACTGAAATAACAAGATTTAAAACATTAAGTGATGAACCTCTACAAAGCCTACTAGATTACTTACAAGTCCTTATCATTGGTTTTCCATTTAGAGGTAATCTTAAAGAATACATAGTTGACTTGCGTTCAACTCTTAGCACAAGAACGACCTGGAGTGGCAGTGAAATTTATGATCTGGTCAAGCAACTAGAGACAGTGCATTCACCAGTTTATACTACCAATTTGGAATATGTCAGATGTAAAGGCAGTCAACCAAAGTTCCGCGGATATACATGTGGACTTTGGACCCTCTTCCACACTCTAACAGTTAATGCAGCCCAAAAACCTGGTACTGAAGGGCCTAATGTCTTGAAAGCTATGCATAGCTATGTGAAGCATTTCTTTGGTTGTACTGATTGCTCAAAACACTTTCAAGCAATGGCAACAAGGAACAGAATATTTGATGTTAAGGAAAATGATAAAGCAGTGCTTTGGCTGTGGATAGCACACAATGAAGTTAATTTAAGATTGGCTGGGGACCTGACAGAAGATCCTGAGCACCCAAAACTTCAGTTCCCTAGTGTTTCAAAATGCCCAGAATGCAGGCTGGCACGAGGAGCATGGAACTTGCCAGCAGTATATCAATACCTTCAATCTGTGTATGGAGCGAATAATGTTCAAACAATGCGGCGAGTGAGATCATCGGAGGTGGCACCAAGTCCTTTCTCCAATTTGGACATCGGAATGCTAAGTCTCCTGTACATATTATCTTTCATTATTCTTATTCTAGTCATAAAGTATTTCCTAACTAAACGTTATCGAAAGAAGTTTTACAGACATGGCCGGGGTAAAGTATAACACATTCCATTTATCTTTTTTTACTGTTATACTTTGTTAATACCAGCATAATGTCCCTGATTCTATGCAATACCAACTAAACTATTTTTACTATCATGGCATTTTTTCTGATATAGTTCTTATGAAAATGATATAGCAGTTTTCATTGTGGAAATATAGTTTTGGTGCAAAGTACTGAGTAAAAATAAGCAACATGTTGACTTATTGTGCACCCTGTGCATATTAGTGTGCAGTTTCAGTTGTCTGACAGTTCTATGTATGCCCTGCTATTTTCATAGGAGCAATAGTAGAGTGAGATATAATGACATTAAAATTAGTTGATGTTGTAAATGACAATCTCCAGCATTGTCTGGTTACTAGTGGTTGCAGTACATTTTATTATGGGTCCCTTTCTATCTATTTGAATTTTGGTATCGATTACTTGACATTGTTATATGTATCATGATCCCACATGGACAGGAATGACCATTTAATATGTGTGGAGCTGCATGAAATAAATAAGTGATTTAATGCTTGCATGTACTTCTATTAATTCAATTGAATCAATTCTTGTGTGACTAATTGTGGTCTTTGTTCATTGCATGTTTACTGTGTGACATTCTATCCCTGTCTTTTAATTAGTTGTTTCTAGATTACAATATAGTTGTATTTTCCTGACTGTCTGAAACTTGAGCTTAGGTTAAATGCCCTGATCCTGTCTTACACCAAATTAATTTTAACATCTAAGCATTTCTTTCTAACAATTTAACACATTGCAGTTTACAATTTATGTGTATAAAAGAGATTACTAAAAATGGCCTGTTATAAAGTATATACATACATAGATGTAATGAAGTGCAAAATACCCTGTAATGATTGATTATAGATGTTATTACATGAAAAATGCCCAGATTTTTATCTATGATAGATATATAAGTAATCCTTTGCAAAATTATTCAGTTCTAAAATATTTAACCACCACCAATGCCTTTATCCAAACCATTGTTGTTTTACTTAATTGCAGTGTCTCTAGTCAAAATGAAGAGTCTTGAAAGTTATTCAGTAACATTTTGTTATGTTTCTCTGTAAATACTTCAGCTGGTGTTTGTTTATAATATGAGAATGGATACAATTACAAAATATTTAGATTTTTATCCCAAATAAACAATTGTTCCCTGGTTTTACTTGGTTCTGCAAGTTTGTCTTCAAGCATTCAAGATGCAAATTAAGATAAAGGGTTTCTAAGTAGGTATATGTGTAATACCATGATTGTGTGAATGTACAAAAATAGACATTTAAGTATATTTTAATTTTGTGCCTAAATCAGACAAAAGACATGAACCACCTTCAAAGTTAGGATTCCTTGGCCAAGATCTTTGCCATCTACCATAAATAGTTAAAATTGATTTCATGATGTAAAAATCAATTAACTTGTTGGTGTTAAGTAAGTAACCAAAGAAAGAGTTCTCGTAATTGGTTCCACCAGTTATAATTTTTCTTTGTCATAATAACATTTTATACAAATTACATACGTTTGGATTGGCATATAATCTAAATATATGGTTATTTAAGTATGTGCAGATGATGCAGATCAAAGTTCAATCAGTACTATAGTTTAGGAGCTGGAATAAAATATAAGCAATTCAATATTTATCTTATTATCCTGAAATTTAATGTTGCATACAATTACTTGGGCTTATTTTCTCCTTTCTTCTCTACCTTTACCATGTCAGGTTTTTGTCAAATATATATTTGATTAATATGTGCCTCAATGTAGCTAGAGTGGATACTGCACTGTCAGTACATGCCTTTGAGTTTATTCAACAAAAGTATTCATTCGACTAATATGTAGGTACCCAATCATTACGTACGAGAGCTACCTTGTTCTGTGCAATGCGCTTATATGTACAGTCGCAATGGAGCGATACAAGCCTCATAGTCTATTAAAACTTCACATTAGTTTTAATGACTTATTTGTATAAAATACAATAGTGATAATGACTAAACTTATCTAAATACTTGCTGCCGCAAAAATAATGGACTATGTAAGATATTATAGTTATACAATTTGCTGCAATTTGCTAGTATGATGTGATTAATACTACAAATTTGATGTTTACTGTAACTTTACTTGTTTTATTTTTAATTATGGTGTCTTAGATTAAGGCCGTCAGTCAGTTAGATATTTTGGTGTGTGGTTTTAATCCTTAACGTCTTAATTGAGTTATTTTGGGTGAATGATCAGTTAGTATGCTATGCCGTTTATAACATTATCAAAGGAAAATGGAAATACAGACATACTAACTGATCACTCACTCAAATAACTCAATCTAGAGGTTAATAGCAAGGTCAATGGCAACATGATTAAAAATAAAACAAGTAAATTTACAGTAAACATACATTCAGTGGTATTAATCACATTGTAGTTTAGAACAGGGGTGTGTAAGGATTGTGACAAAGGAAATCCGTTGTCTCTGCCTACCCTTCTGGGAAACAATCTATATATGTATGTATAGTTTAGAACCCACAATTTATCTGTTTTGTACTAGCTCCTAAACTGTTTCAGGTATTGATGTTTTATCAATAATTGTTCCATAAATTATAATCAGATATCAGAATGATCAGTTAGTATGCTTTTATAAACGGAATACATGCCGTTTATAACATTATCAAAGGAAAATGGAAATACAGACATACTAACTGATCGCTCACTCAAATAACTCAATCTAGAGGTTAATAGCAAGGTCAATGGCAACATGATTAAAAATAAAACAAGTAAATTTACAGTAAACATAAATTCAGTGGTATTAATCACATTGTAGTTTAGAACAGGGGTGTGTAAGGATTGTGACAAAGGAAATCCGTTGTCTCTGCCTACCCTTCTGGGAAACAATCTATATATGTATGTATAGTTTAGAACCCACAATTTATCTGTTTTGTACTAGCTCCTAAACTGTTTCAGGTATTGATGTTTTATCAATAATTGTTCCATAAATTATAATCAGATATCAGAATGATCAGTTAGTATGCTTTTATAAACGGAATACATGCCGTTTATAACATTATCAAAGGAAAATGGAAATACAGACATTTGAGTTTGGTTTGCAAAATGTTATTATTGCCGAATGAAAAGTGTGTCTCAGTAAGGCTAAGCTTTAGGGAATAACAATAAATTCCTCCTGCTATCATATAATATCAAAGACTAGCGACAACTACGCATGGTTCTCTTCTAATTCCGACCTCTTAATACAATACTTGGATATATTAGCTTTGTATTGTATTTTTATTTCATTCTTTATTTATGCACTGGAAATAATAGAAAGATCTCTATTTAACGGCCATTTATGATTAAAATGAAGCTCTTTAAAAAGCATAATAATATTTTATTATACTTATTACAATATTATAAATGCGAAAGTTTGTGAGAAGGGATGTATCCAAGATGTTGTTACTCTTTTATGCAAAAATTAAAGAAATGATTTAGCTGATAATTTATTGTAGTATGGCTTATAGATCCGAACCAAATTACATATAGGCAATAATTTATAAAGTATAATGCAAGTGAAACCATGGACCATGGCTAGTAATTGATAAACTGACACCATTAGAGGTGTTCTGTTTATACAGTATATTTAATACAGTGAAAACAGTTCATTGCATTCTGAATTGTCAATTTTTATTGTATGTTATTACTTATAATAATTCATCAACAAATTTAAATTTAGGTACCGGATAACAATCAGACTTTTGTTCCATCTTCACAAGTATCATACATTTGGAATCATCCTAGTAACCACAATTTCTAAAAGATATTATTTAAATAAGTTTGCATGTGGACCAAATAGGTAGAATAGTACATGGACTTGTACATTGTCTAACTACAACATTATGTAACTCTTCATGAAAGGACATTCCATTTAATTTAAGAAGTGATATTTAATAATATTATTAATATCTTTTATTGAAGTATTTAATTTATGCTTAGTAAGATTAAAAAAAAGATTATTGTGAGTTGAATAGGTTAGCGCTCTATATGATAAAAATGGTAGGATTTTTATATGGGCAGGTTTTAAAATATTATTCGTTAAGTGGGTTACTAGTGACCAATAGCTGAATGTATATGATTTAATCTAGCTAGGCAGTATGGATAACTGCATTATTGTGACCAAGAATATCTGCAGCAAATTAACGGTAATGATTGATACTATGAATTTGTGTAAATGATATTATGACGTCACTAATAAATATCGGTTAACGTATTTACGTACGACAATACGTTCAAAGATTCATAACACCAGCAGTGAATCAATTGGCTTCTAGTGTGAAATTACTGAACGATTCGTTTAACTATTCTATATGCTTCATAAATTGTGTGCTAATACATGAAGTCAACTTCACAACTATGTTTAAAACGTTAAGGAGTTTTATAAACATTCGCATTCATTCATACATTCTCATTTGTTTTTATAACATATTTCATTTTATACCTAGTATAGATTGTCTCTATATAAGAGACAGTGAGCGTATTTTGTTACAATTGAATACATAATGTAATTGTGTTCTTATAAAGAATATATAAATTTTACACTTTGAACAGACGAATTGCTGTTTTTTGGAATTAAAGACTATGAGATTATAACCCTAGATTATGTATATAACATTCCGCTATTAATAATACGGGCAATAATTGATTCCCTTTATTTATAGAGGCAATGTTTTACTAATTGGCCACAATAAATTAACGCATCTATATAACAATAGTTAAATTAAAACACAGTTTTAATGTATACTTATCAATAAACACTGCTGGTTAAGGGTCTTCACCCATTAATCTTGTTAGCAATTTTTTTTCTATATAATCTTTACGTAAGAATTCATCCTATTATTCCACCACTCTCACCATTTTTACCTTCTAAAAGATGTAAGCAAAGAAATATTAAATACTTTAGAAGTTAAATATAGCCTTCTATATAATCTTTACGTAAGATTTCATCCTAATATTCCACCACTCTCTCCATTTTTACCTTCTAAAAGATGTAAGCAAAGAAATATTAAATACTTAAGAAGTTAAATATAGCCTTAAGGATCTGTTAACAGTAAAATATAAAATAATATATTGTCTTGGTGTTTTAGTAGGTAAAAATACATGTAAAATATGAAAACCTTTGTGTCGATAGAGATAAAATCGCAGTATATCATAAAATAACTTAAAACAAAAAGAAACCTAATATTACCTCTTCGTTTTTAAATGTTATTTCATATTAGTTCGTTTTATGTTTACCATAAACTTAGTTGTCCTAGACTTAACGTAAACATTATTTTGACCCGTAATTGTTTTGTTCAATTCACTATGTTTTTAACTTTTTGATGTGTCGTAATAATAGATTATGTTTTCATTTGTATGCTTAGGTTATATGCTGTAGCGTACTCCACCGCCGATAATGATGTCCTGGATTGTAATATTATTATATCGGGCAGTAGCAGCCCGGAGTCTGGGAAGTTGGCGGTGTTATACTTCCATGCCTCGGGAGAATGTAAAGGTGCCGGTCCTCCATTTAGCCTCTCACCGGTCGTGACGTCATCTGCAGCTAGCTGGTCGGCCATTGTTAGATTGGCCTCCCAGGATCGTTGGGCTTAATTAAATTACACATCGTTCGCATCATTTGCTTTTCAGACATGTATAAATAGTGCATAAGCTTCAGTATATATAGTATCTAGTTGAAAGTATCGTCGAACGGGGTGAAAACAGGCGGGAATAATATATTACTTATATCTTTTATATCTTGACTGCCTCAGAACCACATACTTTTTTAATTTATTTAGTAGGTTATTATCTGTTAAACTTATTATGAATTAAATGAAAATATTGGCCCCATCTCTATTCACCCCGGCTTTACTATTAGTTAACTAGTTACCTACCTAACCTACATTATAAGTTATTGATAGTTTATTTACGTATATAAAATTTGTTTTATTATACGTCACGCTTTATTCTTGCCGATATTTTGTGGAGAATTCAAAGGTGTTATTTATTTTTGGTTGCAATACGCACGATTGTAACTTGTGTTGTGGATACGAAGCATGTATGTATACGCAAGCTGAAAGACAAACAAATTAGTAGACTATTGTATTCGGTTTTAAATTGTACGCTAGTGAAATACCTATATAAAGAAAATGGTATTAGAATAATAAACGAGCTGATAATATAACCAGCTTGATAAATTAATAATATAACTATAATTATTAAAAATATCTTTATAATATTCCATAATTTTAGGTGTTCGTTTTGAACGTCTTAATTATTAGCAATTAAGCTTAGTTTTATTAGGTGTTGAAATAAAAATAATTCATTCATAGTGCCACTCAGTTATCTGTCCGTCTCTCAGTGGTATGTAGCTTCTACTAATGGAGCAATTTTAAATGTAACATAATTTGATATAATTTTTACCACATCTTGTACAAATAGGAAAAATTTAATATTATTATATTTCAAAAACATACTGAAGTGGGGTGACATATTTTAAAGTATAGATAGGTTGTGTTGGGAAGTAGGAATCAACAATGGTTTCATATGCACATTATAAAACAAATATTTGTCCATTTTGAGTCATGTTATTCCAATATTATGTGATTAAAAATGCCAAACCTTTGTCACTATTCCCCCTTGTCTCCGACGTTTGTGATGCAATAAACCTTAAATATGTTTATGTAAATATTAATGGAAAAGTTTGTAAGTAGCCTTTTCTTATCATCATAAATTCTTCATAGTCTCACTTAGTTACGCGGTCCGGTAAAGGTATATATGACCAACTTAAAAACTTTCTATGTCTATGGAAAGTGGACATCTTTGTTGGGTTAGTTTGATTCTCGCATTAGGGCGTCTTTTTTACTGTTTCTTTAATATTCGTTTCTGATTTTTCGATTTTTTACTTAACATTAATAACACGCTTTAATCCTTAAAAATAGTGGCTTTAGTAAATATTGGACGGACAGGTATATATAATGAAAGTAAAAGTCCAGAAAAATTAATTCAAAAATTTTATTATTTATAAGAATTAAGGATTTGTCTTTTATATCATAATTCCATCCTCAATTGACTTCAGATTTACTAACAATATGTATGTTAATTAGTCCAAGCATTATAAAATTAACCTCGAAATTACAGTAATTTGTGAAAATAGTGAAAATATATGTCACAAAAATATTAAATTACTAATTGTTTTGGTTGCTTTAGATTAATATATGTTTAGGTCGTAAAATTGATAAAAATGTATTAAATTTTTCATATATTATAGATTGTTTCTACATTCATAGATTTTAAACGTAAGTATAATAATACTTACTTTAATTAAAACAAAAGAAATTTAGTTAAATAAAAATAAGCAAACTAGGAATAAATATGAGTCTTAAATCATCTTTATAGTCCCGCGATAAAACTTGGCATGGAATTATGTTAACACGGTAAATATAATTAATAAATAAAAATAAATCTCCTGTTTTTTTTATAATATTACAATATGTTCATGCTAAGTAACGGGCACCGTATTTTATATTTTATCTAAATAAGAATTTATTTTTTTACTGAACCTTATATATTTCCCTTGGCTATAACCGACGGGTGCCGAAGTTATAACCAAAAAAAGAAACCTTTAGGATTATGTGAGATTTTGCTTCGTGTCTAGTTCGATAACGGACATGGATAGAGCAGTCTCCGGCTCTTGAAACTCGATGACGGGATTACCCTACGTCCATTGAGTTTGGGCTCGTAGATTAAGTTTTACCGCTCTAATCCGGCAATATATTCCAGGGACTGTTCATAGGATCTGTTGGGTTGATGTGTTAGTAGGTATGTCTATAGAATTGACGTTCATGGACTTGACTGACAGGACTGATATTGGACATCGGATTCTGTTTTTGTAACCCGCAACTGGTTGAGCTCCGTGTAAAGAGTATGGGCTCATTGTTGAAGTATTACACCTGGTAATTACATCGGTTACTGTTTCTAAAACATCGATAAAATATAAGACAAATTCAGTCAGAGACCATTTAGTAAAAAATGTTTAGTTAACGTATTAAGAGATGGGATTTCAATGTGTCTAAATTCGCTGACTTGGGACCTAAGAACAGGATACGGTATCTTAGGTACTTTCATGTTCATAACACTGCCCTACTAATAAGTACTGAACATGCTACGTAATTAATAATACTGAGGTGTTATTTAATGATACTAAGTAAGAATGTTTATACTTACAATTTATATACTTACCTATTTATCTTACCATAAATATTTCTTTTGTGTAAACTATAACTGCAAAATGATACAAAAATGTAACATATCTGTTGAACCCTATTATACCTACTCTCGTGGGTGGGTGATAAGAGACAAAAAAGTACCCTTTACTTACCTATCACTTGGGTATGATTCTTATTTTTGTTATTAAAAATAAGAATCATACCCAAGTGCAGCCACCAAAACTGTTTTAAAAATTAATTGAGTAAGCCTGTAAGTTAACGCGGATTTCTAATATTATGGCTGTATTCAGGGGATACCACATTAGTTTGTAGAATAATAGCGTTGTCTTATTCGTCAAAAACAACATTATTTTCTATAAAAGGTGCCAATGGGGATCGGGCTTCCAATCAAATATTAATAAATCTACATTGATTGTTTAACGCTACTCCTAAATCGTATTATTCCAGTATAATTAGATAGCTCTTCAATAATATAATATACTTAAATATAAGTATTGTGATTGTGTTCCTAAGTTTCCATGTTGACTATAGAGGGTATATTTATAAATGGTTTTACTTTAAGATAAGGTACATTGTCTATCAAACTAGATTGTAAAGTTATTTTATATAATACGTACATACATGTTTGTCTAATGTGAAACCTGAAATTATTGTTTTATTGTTAATATTTGTAAAATAATTCCATTTCAAAGTAGAACAAAACTAGGCATCAGAGATTTTATGTGTAATAAACATAATATATTATTTATATTTAGAAGTTTGTCGTACAAAAATAAATATACTCTATAAATTAAATTATACCGAGTTGTTTTAATTACTAGTGGAAATATGTCACAAATTTAAGGAATGTATACCTTATAAGTAGCTTTAAACCCAAACTTAGGTACAACAAGGCATCTAAATGGATTTGGACCCTGGGAGAAAGTCAGTAGGTAATATTTTTTTTTATGGTGGTGGGTTACCTAGCTTAACTAAATTAAGGTGAATGTAAAATTTTAGCTTTAATTAATTAATCTAAATGCAACAACTATATTGATTTATAGACGTTACGTTTTTATTAATCAACACAAAGATTAGATATAGAGTATCAATATAAGTACACCACAGAACATACACGACTCTGAACTTACTGTTTTGTTATTCATCTAATTAGGTACACTTTGTTGTATTATATCACAAGCTACGTTACGTAATGTAAGCTGAAAATCGGATTGGTTGGTAATTCTAGCGATCCTTGTAAATATTGTTCATAAATTTGTGTCGTTAATAATATAGAGCGTATTTATTCGCTGCCGCTATTAACTCTTGCCACGCTAATTTGGTAGGTAGATACCTTAAAATCGTCCATAAAGACGATATCATGGTTAAAGTGCAAGCAATACATTATTGCATAGGCAGTAAGGATGGCTTTTGTGGTGCATGTGAATTCACAGAGGTGCCGTTTACTGTACTTGCTGGTAGAGCATGTTAGCACAATCCTTAGGGTAGAGTGAGAGAAGCCGTTGTTTGATCGAAAACTTTAATTATGATGGCGCTTTATAAGAGGGGCGTGTGATATCCGTATCTTTCTTTTGTTTTGTTGATTTATAAATTAGTAGCTGCAGCTCAAGGCTTCGGTTTTAAAATATAATTATTAAGTGTTTAATATAAAACAGAACTACAATTTATCGCATGAGAAAGGGTCTACCATAGGGAGTCAGAAAACAATGTCATTAAGGGCTAACGCTGGTATGGGTAAAATTATTTGTAATAAATAACTTAGTACAATTATGCAGCACTGTGTAGTATGTGTCTCAATACATTATGTAATAAGAGACGAGTAGTTTAAGCCTAATCAATATATTTTACTTGATTAGGTGATAGTTCGTCAGTTTTCGTATGTAAATTGATCACTTAGCAAACTAACTAATTTAATGTTATGCTCTAGCTGACGGCCGTCGGATAAAATGAAAAATCATTAATTTAAATTATTTGGTAGTATACAATATTGTGTAAAAATAACTAGATAAATTAAGAACACTAATTAAGTTGCTCGATTTAACACTGAACGACTTGTAGGACATGTGGTTTAGAAGATGGGTATGTACATGTAGGAAGTAGTAAATAGATATTCAAATTGGCGTCTTCCGACTTGCAAGTTGTAATGAGCAGATTGCGTTACATTACCTATTGTTCGTCTGAATTGAATAATGCTCTTTAAACACGCGTTGCCCTCGTAGCCAATTTAATTCGCTCTGCAATTACTTATGCACGCAATTTATCAGATAAACTATTACGTATGGTTTACTTATTTTATATTTATCGAAATGCATTTCCTTTGTGACGGACTTGGACAATTGTAGTTTAAAGTTTTTGATAATATGTATAACGTATAGCTATTTAGCTACAACTAGTTTGACAGTTCTCTCCAGATATTTCGTTTTTATGAGACCCTAAAGGTGTATTAGTATCGAAATGATTTTAGTTTGTGTTATGTATAATTTTATTCCCTGATTCAACGTGGTTCGTAATATGCAGAATGAGCGTTACTCATGTTTTGCAACTGATACAAACTTTGGGCACACCTTTTATCTTGGTTGGGTAACAAGTGAAAGTGTCGTGATTGTATAATATTAAAAACAAGATACTAGCCAGGCTCCTAATTACATAACTACTTATCAATTTGACTAAAATTGCTTTGTTATTTAAACTAATCTATACTAATGATTTTATACAAATTGACAGTTAAATATGTACTAAATTGCATAATTTGATCAATTTTAATTTGATTTATTTAAACATGACAATAATACTGTTAGCCACTGAAACAAACGTTTCTTGATTTGTATGTTTTTTATTCAATGATATTAGTTCTATTTGTTATGGAAGCACACCTTCAACGTCTTTATAAATTGTACTAATTTGTTTACACAGACGTTATACGGTGTCAGGCATAAATTATTTGCATTCTTATTTAATAAAACATAATAATAAATGAACTCAAAGAGAAGAAGAGCACCAACATATAATCACCCTACATCTTCACGTTTTTTTTTTAAGATAAATTTGAGCATGTTTATATATTTTGAACTATTTTGATGGCACGATGACTTCATGCTTAAGTATTGTGTTAGTCTCCATATGTTCAAGGAAATATGCTACATAGCATGTACTTTACAAGTCTGTTTACATTTGGTGCCGAGTTAGAACTCAATGTAACATGATTTTACGCACATAAATCACTAGAATTAGTTCTTCCTAACTTATACGCCCAAAATAAAGTAATTAATATGCGCTTCAATTGCCTTCTTTTGGAGTAGTAGTTGGTACATGTTATGTCCCCGTCCGCAGTCATTATCATTGGATATTGGTTTCATAAACTTTTCTTCTTATATCCTATAATGAATTTATATAGATATATATATCGACAAATTATATTAATTATTTTGATAGTACTTCTGAGTTAAGATGACGTTATGTAGTAAAATACCAAAATCAGTTAATCTTATTCTTACCTTAAAACTATCTAAGAATGTCCATACGCCCCATTAAGAGAAGCAAAGCCTGGGGTACTAGGTAATGTTTATCCACTTTACGTGTATAAATCTAGTCTATTAGCCCAAAGTTATTCGTTACTTTCACATCTAATATATTGTTTTTGGTATCTAAGTGCCTAGCTAGATCACGCGCAATCAAATGACACATTTGCCATAGCACGCGAGGTGCAGTTTAGACAAAATATAACTACATTCATACATACATACATACCCATAAACATATTTGTGTAAATATCCTCATTTTCGCTTCGTCGCGTCGTTTTCAGGTAGAGAGGTACAGTGTAACAAAATGAACTGTAAATATTTTAAGTGGGTCATATTTTTTTGAAAAATTAATTAAATTCATCGTTATAAATAATTTAATCATATATTGAAGCAGATTTTTCTTCGTATCTATAAAGAATAAAAACCTTTTATTTTTTTAATGATATCTGTCGTTATACCAGAGAATGATCGCATTATATTATTATACCTATATCGCAATAACGGTCGACGAATCATTCAATTGATAAAGTAAAAATATCGAATATATTATTATATTAGAACGCGAAAAATTTATTGCATCCTAGTAACAATCGCAATGCAAGTTATACTCACGGTATTACATTAACTACTTAATTATTTTACCATTGCGGCAAACACTAAAATTACTTCTTAAGATATTTAGTTAAATTTGTTACACCTTATATATCATACTAACTTTCTATTAAGTATATTAATGTGGGTTACTGGTCCATTAGTATGATAATGCTTCTCATTTCATGTTTTATTAATTTATCATTAATTATTATTCACACCTTAATCCATAATCAACGCAACAGACAGCTTCATAAGAAACTGTGTGAACAATTTCCATGAATCACATACATATGTAAACTCCTCAAAACAATATAGGGGTCAACTAATTATCTAAATAGTTTAACTAGTTATTAGTGGGGCACTGCCCACATTAAAAATGGCTTTTTATTTTATATAGCATCGGCACTGTGTTAAATAATTACTGTTTTCACAACAGACATCCTTTTCATTATAAATCCTCAGTTTTTAATGGAATTTGTATACGACCATCTAGAAAGCAATCAGTATCGATTATAAAAAGAACTATTATAATCGGTTCTCAAATTGTTTTCCGTTACTTCCTTTTTTCGATAAATGAATGTTCTTTGAACTCATTACACAAGTTGGCCCTTATTTGTCTTCGAGTAGTATTTATTAGACAAACTACTGCGTTATATAACTTTTCAATTGTTTGCAGGTACATGTCGGCATGAGTTAAGATGACGTAACCAGAGATCGTCGCTTCGACTACAGAGTCCGGTCGTATCTAAACTCATCGTAAAACTAATTTTTAGCAAATAATGTTACTAGATATTAAGGAAAATATTTTTTAAATTTTTGTATACCATTAATATTTAATAATAATATTAATTTTGGAAGCAATACAGTACTTACTGATCTCATTCGATTCCATAACCGATTTCTAGCTCTTGTGATGTTTACATACAATTAATAAAACGCCTTGGATTTCTTGTTGAAAACTCGACGCAACTTGTATCGATGACATGGTCGTTTTTGGGCGGCATATGCATGATAATTACATGATTTGTTACTGAAAATTGGACGTTATTCATAAACAATTTTAATTAATGTATGCTATTGTTATCCGACCTACGTAAATATAATATAGAACTTATAACTTACTGAAATAATAGTTTTATTTTACATCTTATCAATAAACAAAAGTATATTTTTATACCTATTAAATAAAACACAAACTTGTCTGCAATTTTTAATGAATATACATGAATAAAACCACGTCAATACACATACATACATATTAAAATTGTGATCCACACAGAAGGTAGTGAAATAATTGTGCTACTCTCAGAGCGCATCAATTTGAAGAACAGACACAAAATTACGATTGCATACCCAAAGTTACGATGGCAATACGCAAAGTTACAGTTGCATACACAGAGTTACGATTGCATACACAGCGTTACGATTGCATACACAAATCCTTAACCAGGTACACAAGAATTCCCACCACACTAAAGTTAGCCCTCGTAAATAAATATAAATAATATATATTACAAACGAAAATGACTTGTCTTCCAACAAGACTTCTCAAATAAATATACAGTTTTATAAAGTTTATTAAATATTATACTAATAAAAATGCAATTGAATTTCTATAATAATTCCAAGATATAAAATTACATAGTGTGGTGGAAATCGTTAATGCAATATATTATTAAATCTATTATAAATCGTTTTAATCCATGACAATATAAAATAACATGCTCAATTCGACATCGATAGAAATTTGTGCCAAAAACTATAAAGAATATACATAAATTATACATTCTAACTAAATGTATAAAATGCAAAATATAAAATTGAAAAAGATCTCTCGCTCCATGCTTCTCCTAAACCTATGTATAATTTGTAATAAAATATGAAAATAAACTTTATTAATCTAATGAGGCATTAAAGCCCAAGGTTTTGAGGTAAAAATAATGGTAAATTCACTTATAATTGCTTCAATAATATCAAATATTATAAACAAGCTAATAGTTAATATAAAATGGAGGTAAGTGCTATATTTCTCCAGCCTTGTACAAGTTAACGCAACAACAACGAGGTATATGTATTTAAACAAATTACTCTTACACAAGGATCCTCGTAGACTATTATGACTGGTAGTTTCACAAATTATGATTTTATATTGCCTACTTATATTTTTATAAGCATACAGATATTTGCTCTCGAGAATTTTAAATCACACACATGCTTATGTTTAATGTAAAAATATGTATTGATATTAAATGACTAGGTAAAGTCATGACGAATATGTTGAACAGAAACTATCAAAACGGAATGCATATATTACGATTATAATAATGGATTTATTCATGAGTTTATTACGTAGAACTGTTATCTTATCATAGCTCTAATTATATATCCAAGATAATGCGGTACAAATTAAATAATAAATAACCATGTACAGGACGAATGTATCTGCACATTCAAATTAGGTACTTAACAATATTTTCTCCTGACTGTATGACACATAAATATAACAAATTTAACATTCAGATGTTCTAGAAAAATTGACTAGGTTGATAGATATAGGCATAAACCGAATTTATTTTCAATAGATAACTTTCATACAAATTCATGAAAAACTACCGATGTAGTTATTTTTTTAGAAAAGGACATCAATAATGTCTACGAACATGTTTAAATTACAATTACTATTAGAATTTCTAAACTGCACTTTTGAACACCAAATATTTTCATATACCCTAACGACAGTTTAGCTAAATAAAAAAATATAGGTATCATTTTTGTATAACAGTCATTTGTAATCTTCTACAATGAGAAAAAATTTAGGCGTTTGGTCAAATATTGTATTAATAATAATTTTCACGAACGCTATACAATTACATTGTTGTTACCTTGCCTAATCAAATAAAAAAATATTATTCGTTTATGCTTACAATACATACGGTTTTAGTTAATAAGTGCCAATGCTCCAAATTACTTTAGAAATCGTTAGATCACGACAAACATAAAATATAGAATGACAACAAAAAAGAATTTGGCCTTTATTACTTTGCAGTCGACGATTTTTACCAACAGTCGTATTTTTTATCTACATTTGTTTTACGTTTATCGTGATCTTATAAAGATTCTAAAAGCTACTAGACACCAATTACTTAAAACTCTGTATATACCTGTAGAAGCGCAATCCGCACTCTCAATTTGAAGCAACAAAACTGGATCAATTTCGCTACAGGGTCTGTGGTTCAGCTTCAAGAGCCACGCACACAAACATTAGTCTACTTCAATTTTGTGAGCACGTACTGTACTGAATTGCGATTCTAATCAGATATTTACTATTGTATTTTAGTAATACACGACAAAATATACTGTACCTGACTCCTATGAGGACAAATTATAAGTTATTTATAGAATAAATACTTGTGATTATAATGGCACGGTTATCTCTCCTCCCACTAACATTACAAACATTCGGTATCAGAATAATTTAATCTGTGCAGGTCAGCCATAATTAAAATAATACAGGGTGCAATGGACAAAGAAACGAAAACTCATGTTACGGGTTCAATGTAACGTCCTAAACTGCCACAATTGAACAAAAAACTACATTTTAAAGGGACGAAAAATATTGTTAGTTTCTGATGAACAAATTTAGACAGTAATCTAATAGGGCTCGAAGTGTTAGAATAGCGATTTCAGCAAAAACCATATAAACACTGGATTTTAATGAGCTCGGACATGTTTCACTCTCGTCCAAAGAATCCAATCCAAATTTTCATACAGTTATTTTTAGTAATTGGAGTGCCAGACACTAAATGTAAGTTTTAATATATTATTTTGTTCAAAAATTCTCCATAAACTATTAATTGGAAAGATACTTTCAATGTAAAATGCAAGCACCGAGGAGTTCAGAATCATGGTTGCATTAAATCAGTTATCGTTAAGCTGTCTATTATACCCTGTATTAGATTCTATATGAATATTATATACTGTAAAGCCCCCAAAAATATAGTGTCCAGACGAAGAAAAGCTCGGAACAGTAAGTATTAACTTTTAATCAGAAAATAATGTAAAACAAATCAGTAAAGATAAATAAATTTACAGAAACTATTGTCCGAATAAGTATACATTCGAGATTATCGCGAAGAAGCAATCTCGGTATCAACAGATGATTTAAACAATTTGGCGTGACTCTTAAAACATCGGATAAACGAGTTTTAATTATATTTTATATAAATTAACGTTAAAGTAGTCCTTTCTTACGGTTTTAGAACAGATTATATAAAAAGAAAAGGTTTTTTGGCAAACTGCCAATTTATCAATTGGCTGTTGGCAAAATTTACGACTGTAAAAACCTTCCCGGGGTAGCCCTAAATACCCGAAGAAAGAATTTCTCGCGGTGTGTAGTAGGGTCAAACATAACAGACTTATGAATGTTTTCGATCAACCTATATATGACCCACACTCCAATTCCACACCACAAAAGTGGTACATTTATAATCCAAATTGTATTTTGGTTTTCCAATCCAGCCTTCACCTAACAAGTATTTCCGAGTATTTATTTCATGGCCGCCAAGATTCGTCGCCCAAATAGTATATATATAATTTATAACTGAACGTTAACGAGGATTATTCAGTTTCACTTATTTTGGAATTTGACAGGAAGTTCGCTTCCTGTTTCGATAACATTTTTAATTTTACGACTTCCCTTACATTCTAAACTATTCTATACCTTACAGTTCTTGTTTTACCGCATTTTTAGGTTACAATAAATCACATATTACGGAGCGTTTCATAAAAAAAATAACTCAATACTATGCTTTGGTATGTTTCTACGAGATTATCCCAACAGTGGCACTTAGGTCGAATAAATTTGATCACTTACCTAGCTTAAAGTTACATAGTTACAAAATGTAATAAAAATAAACGCAGGTAAGTTTCATATTATGTAGTATGCAGCTTTTAAAGTGCGCGAACACCCTGTAAGAAAACAAAGATTTTAATAACAGAAATAAAGTCTATATTATAATACGATAATTTGATCACATTTGTTTGGAGGAATATATTTTAATATAACATGCGAATTTAGTATCAGTGAAAGAAACTACGTATTGATATTAGGTATCAGTGGCGACCTGGTGACCATACGTCTGGATGTAGGTACCTATAGTAACACGCAAAGCAAACAGTAGATATATTTACTGCCATGGCAGTGGTGTAGCCTACATAAAACAATTATCGTCTCGACTTTCCTTTCGCAAAATAAAATATGTCTAATATTCCTTTTTAAGAGTCAGTGACGGTTTTCTATCGGCTTAGATTCGGGTATCCTATATAATAAAATTGGTCTCAACATCACATTATAAGTACTATACAAATTATGTTTTTATTTTACGCTTTCCACCAAATTCACTGATGCAGTACTACTGTACAGCCCTTCGCCTTTAACTAAGTAAATAAATAATTAATATTCTGATATTATTTTATAAGTTCCACATTCCACATGTGTCGCTATTTAGAGTGTTCAATCCATATAAGTAGATATGAAACTGACTTTATCAGTTCGTTTAATGTTTTATAAAAGAAAACTCGAGAGAAATTATTTTATATAAACTCTGCTCTATTGTAGTGGTATGGGCGGCATTTGCGGCCCCCAATAAATATACGATTTATATGCTCCTTAAAAGAAGTTATAGAGCGGAACTGGAGTAGCACCAAATAATATATTTTTATAAACAATAAAAAAATTGTCTCGTTACATTTTTCTATGTATATTGTGTGCACAACAAGTTATTTTCTTAGTGAGATTAAGAGAAGTTATTGGGCGTGATGTTTCTGAATGATTTAAAGAGTAGATTTTACTCTAAAGGTCAACGTCAGAGATTAAATAATCTGAATATAAACAAATTTGTTAATAACACAATAATGACAAGATAATAAAAAGTTCATTTCGCCAAGAATAATAAATAATTTATAGCGACTTTTGAAAGAACACATTAACCTACCCTGTGCGGTCGCTATATGCCTATAATAGTATTCCCCTAAAGAGAATTCCGATCCCGTTACAGGAAAAACAATATCCGGGGACATTATTCACACACGGCCATCTGATCCCAAACTAAGCAAACAACAAAACAGATCAAAGGAAGGTATAAAGTGCGCAGGGGTTGGGTATGGATCAGCCTCTGGACGGGCCAGTTGGCGTTAGTAGGAGCTCTGCTTAGAGCTTGTACTATGGAAACCAGATAACTGTTACATTACATATACTACTTTTCTTATGAAAATACATACTTATATAGATAATTACACCCCGACTCAGGACAAACAGACATGTTCATGCACACAAGTATCTCTGGGTGGGAATCGAACCCACGACCTGCGGCGTGAAAGGCAAGCATCTGCCACCCACGCCAACTGGCCCGTCCAGAAGCGAAGAACCTCTAGCCTAAACTGCTAATACATACCCAACCCCTGCGCACCTTATGCCTTCCTTGGATCTGTCTATTGCGATAGCTATATCTTTAAGTTCACAAAAGTAGCACGGCACATTAATGTCTAATAAATGTATATAATTATATATAATACAAACAGATATTATGTATCTTAATTCGTACATTTAATGGTAAACTTAGAAATTGTCAGCCCGATATAAGAATTCGTAAAGTGATAGGATATTTGAAAGTATAAGGCCGATGTGAGTCTTTATTAATAGACAAATAGATTAAAATTTTATTAAATTTAAATGTGTTAATGAAAGAAACGTATTTGAATTTATAAGAAAACTAACATTTAACGTTAACTGGCAGATATTAGATTTTTTATCTACACATTCATATAACAAATTTAGGTCATTGAGAAGCCAATCTACGGATCAACTTTAATAAGCTGATTCAGTATAAATCGGAGTTATCATTAGGGTTCTCTATATATGTTCAAAAATTATATCGAATATGAATGACCTCGTAAACAACTTTGAGCAAGACAACACTTTAATAACAAAGAAAGATTGTCTTAGTGTATATACAATCACCGTATTAAAAATATTCAACCGCCATCAACTAATGAACCGATTAAACGTATAATATATATAGGACCATCCCGAAAGGTTTCCCTACCGAATAGAAAGAATGATTAATATCAACTCATAAACAACGCAAATTCGCGTAACATACACAAAATAAAAAAAAACATACAGTGCACTTGAATCATAGGACATTATCAGTGTAAAAATATAAGCAGAAGATATAGCAGGCGTGTTAACCTTCTCTCACACAAATATAGTATTACATATATGCACATCCGCCACCATAGACCAAAACAACACATAGACACATAGCTGTCCACCATAGACCAAAACAACACATAGACACATAGCTGTCAAAAGGCACATTTCTTGTGTGTTAGCTATTTGAGTGAATGCTGTGGTTATCTAAGTCCGCGTGACTTAATAACATAGATACCGATCACAAGTGTCCGGGGAAAACAATAACACAATAACAGCAATACAATATTATATTGAATTGGAAGCTCATACGGTAAAAAATATTCTGAGCTAGCAGACTTCGTACTGCCTCAATCGATAAATAAAAGATAAGAAAAAGAAAAGGGCTGTTTTTAGGGTTTTCTCGGCAATTATTCGAATTTTTCTCATCATTTAAACCGTCTCTAGACCTCCACGAACATTTCAAGACCAAGATAGGATAAATCCGTTTCGCCGTCCTCAAGTTTTAGCGTGACTAACGAACATCAATAGATTTTTATATATATGGAAGATAGATAGATTAGTTTTAGTTCCTTTTCAATACGTTAATAGCTCAGACTTGACTTGATTTACCACAAAAGGTTAACACTCTTACACAGTCTGTTTCACGATACGCCCGTATTCTAAAGGATACCATACGCAACACAAAGCTACAGAGCAACATTGGTGCTTTTGGAATAAATACTGCGCGACGTCTTGAAGCACGTCTGTCATGACCATTCATTTATTGAGCTTAATGTAAATGAAGCTCTTTCTTATGCGACTCATGTAGTTCGTTACTGGTCGAACTCCTGAACGGCTTAACCGATCTTCTTCAAAGACACGGTCGAAATGACCATAAACGAAACTATACTACACAGTCAGCTCAATATTTGCAAGCAGCAGAATACCCTGTAGACCTAGTTTAAATATTTGTAACGTATTTTGTAAGTGAGATTAATGTGATGTAATGTATGTAATTATGGGACATGTTTTGATAGAAACTTCGATACATTTTCCGCTATTTCAATAGCATTGTCTCCTCAAGGGTTTACGCTTTTATACGCCCAATGCTGCTGTGATTATCAAACCATGCACCCATAATTCATACATCCATTGCATCGCGAGGCCAAAAATCTTTATTAACTCTGTTAACCGTACAAAAATACACCGTATAAAATCTTTCTATCTAACAACCTTCCCATATACAGGTCACTTGTAAAACACCAACAACCTCGCAGAACTAGATAACTAACAATATAAGCAACAACTTTTGTTCTACAACTTATGATAACTTGTTAGATTTCGTACAAAAATAATTATTATATTAAATTCCCGCTTGAATGTTTATAACTCTACACCGCATACAACTACGAAGGCGCGGGAAAGGGGATACAGCGCTAACGCCTTTAAACTTGACCTTTTAAATTTCTCTAGACCAGTGTTTTTCAACCTTTTTCATGACGCGGCCCCTTTAGTGTGATGAATTTTTTCGCGACCCCCCTACGCGTTTTTTTGCCAGCTTTTTTCCATGTACCCTGGGAAACTAACATCCCTAAAGATCACGTGTTCAAGGCAAAGAAGTATTAGGTACGACTTATCAAATGAACTAACCAGAAACGGCCTTATGGTTAATTTGTATGCCGTGGAAGTGGATGCGAGGGGTATACCAGCAAAATCCCTCTATAACCTATTAAAAGACCTAGAATTATCAAGAACTTTCGTAGGCTCTATATTAGAACGAGTATCCAAAGCTGCATTGTTAGGATCTTACCAAATTTGGCTAGGAAGCAGGGGGAACACTGAGAGACAGAGAAAATGAGCATTAATGCATCACAGGCGGCCTCCTTAAACCTACATCGAAGTCGCAAGTCTCACACTCTGTCGTGTGTTCCCTTCTCTACTTCGGGATGGACCCGGTTTGCTCACGGTAAATCCATGGAATGCTAAGAATTAAGTCTTCTTGTGTGACAAATAATATATAATACGGATAAATACATAATTAAAATGCGAGTTGAGGGAATGAGTAATCGAGACCATGGGTGACGATGGCTATGCGCCAGCCATTGTTTTTACGTATCTAACAGTGGTTTTTAATTATTGAAAATGGATAAATGTCTGAATAGGCCAACAGAACCGCCAACTTCAAGCGGGAGTGATGAAACTATAATAAGGAAGAACTTTTTCATGACGTCAGTTATTTGAAATTCGGATTTACTGTGATTGGGAATAAATCACAGTGCATACCGCACTGTGATTTATTCCCTTCCTTTGAAGTTTTCTCTTGATAAAGATTTTTTAGATATTTTATTCAATCGAGGATAAGCGATATGATGACTGATGTTTCGAAGACTCTTTGCAATTTGATGAATCTACCGATTCTGCGGAATGTGTGCACTTTCTAGCTTTTGTGCGTTGAATCCAATGAAAATGTAATGGAAGAAATACTTTTTTGTTTAGCGCTTCCCACGAATACTTTTCTCTCTCTACGCATAGTTTTCTCCATCGTCAAGCTAATGCGGTCAAAACCTTGCCACAGGAATACAGCCAAGTTCAAAATATTATTAGTAAAAATGTAAAATCTATTAAAGAAAAAACGTTTCGGATACGTCTGTTTTTAAAATTATTGAAAATATGGGAGCATTCCACCAAATTTACTTTATCATACAGAGGTTAGGTGGTTATCAAGAGACAAAGTACAGTCAGAGTTTTGGAACTTCGCGCTTAACTTTTAATGTATTTGCAGCAGCCGTGCTGTGACTAGCTTTCCGAACCTTTTGCGAATTCCTTATAGAAGCTTCGCGACCCCCCTATAGAGGCTTCGCGACCCCCCGGGGGGTCGCGACCCACAGGTTGAAAAACACTGCTCTAGACTACAGTCATGAAATTGTTGTTATTATTAGCAGAGCAAACGCGCTCGAGCCGAGCGTCGTATGAATAAAACATAGAACTACAAATCTCAGGACAGTACAAAAAAAACTTGTAATATTTTTTTTTTCAGGAGTTATGTCCGAACTCGCATAATATAAGTTGTTTCTTATAATGTTAGCTATCTAGTATTGCGTGGTTGTTGGTGTTTTACAAGTAACCTAAAGCTATCCTAATCTGTCAGATTTCCCCAATTGAAAGTAAACCTTATATTTTTGTGATAAAATGGAAAATCTATAAAAGATATTTGACAGATTGGGGTAGCTGGATGTGCTGGCGTCTGTACATTCCATTTACGCCTTTATTACACGGAACTCTATAAACTTGGATTACTTTACACGAAACAAACATTAACCGTAATCAATATTGGTTTACTTTTAGAATTCTACAGATAAGCTATGCTTTAATACCATATACCTGACTTATAAAACAACTGAGGAACTCAGATCTCAATAGCTAGAATATAAAAATTCTATTTAAATGACAAAGACAGTGTACTAGCCAATACTTAGACACGTATACTGACCTTAATGAGCAGTAAGTACTTGTCTAATACCGTGGTCAGTTATCGAGCCTTCCTCGCGGAGTCCCCGCGCGCGGTGGGTGTGGGCACGCTCGGGGGTTCCTGCACCGCCTGGCGCCAGCACACAACACCGACAGGTTAGTCAACAAGCAAAGCATTAGTAAGCACATGGCATATACACAGTGAGTCCAACCAACTGTACATCCTGTGATATCAAGGAAAGAAATCTCTGAAGAATGCCGTGAAAAATCTCGAACCGATTTTGGCTTGTAGAAATACTAGATCTTTCGATTTTTGAAAAAAAAATCACTATATCTTTAGCAATTCGAAGAGAATATATGTTTTATTGTACCGACATACAAGGTGTAACATAAATAATGAACGTAACTTAAGAAGTTTCATTTACTTGTATAACTGAACAACTAGCAGCACACTAACTACTAAAATATACATTAAAATGATTAATTTCCCATACAACAATAACGAGCTGCTAATGTTGAAAAGCTAAAATATTTCTCGTAATTCACAGACTGTTATCTTTTCATTTATTCAGTTTCATTAAGTTTCCTCAACTATTTGTGTTACACCTAACCTACCTATCCAATATTGTTAAGGGCTGGAAGGCCAAAACATGGGTCACAGTACCGGTGATAGCATTAGCTTAAATAAAAAATAGAATAGAAATTGTGTGTGCAAGCCACTCACTTTGTACAAATGACACGAGAGGTATTAAAATTCGTATTAACACAGATGTGTTAAATAAATAACATAAATTCATTAACGAACTAATTGCAATATGCAAATGCATAAATATAAAATGAATTATACACCTCGTTATGATATGACCTTTTCCGAGGGCTTCGTTATACGCAAACGCAGACACATGCTATCAGCATCGTAATGTATCTCATTCTCCTGCAGGCTAAATCTTATTTATAAATATGTTTGTCTCTTTTTACTGTCGTTTTTTTGTTTCATCAAATTTCCATATTTATTCCTTAAGAAGTTTAACTTCAAAAAATTTATAGTTGTAATAGATTAAACATATATAAAAGACGTTGGCTTAAAAACCGAGTGGTTTTAACACGATGCAAGAGAAACTTTGTCTCTTGCGGCGAAAAATTAATTAACCATCGAATATTTTCAGTATTAGTTTTTCCCTCTTTGACGGGTTTACTCCACTCACTAGGTATATAGTTGTTTGTCAATATCAAGTGAAAATTAATTATATCAAGTGATAATTAACATTTATATTAAAACACTGATCAAAACACAAATACCCTGAAGCACTTGCACAAAATGAGAATGTATATGTTACACGTTCGGCTAATGCGAGCCATGGGCGCCGCCATATTCACTGTCAAATTACGACATGCGATAAAAATTGAGAAATTGATATTGCTACATCTGTTAAAGAAGAATTTATTAAATATAATATTAAAACGCATAAAATGTCTGCTATTTATGCCTATATCTGGTTTGTTAAGTTTATGTAATATCTAAAAACCATATAATGATTGCTATTTATTCCGGTTTGATTGGTTATACTAACTATAACATGAGCTAGATAAGGATGCAATAAAGCAAACTATAAAATGTCTGCCATTTATCTCTATATTTGGTTTACTTTACTAAGGTTAACTGTTTATGGCAAAAATCTATTGCTGCAGTTTAAGTTTTCAGTCAAAATCGGTCCAGATAATTCTTTCCGAGATCCCAGATAACAGTAGTATGAATCTGTGGAAACAAAATTATTGTAAGGTTGCACAGACAATAAAAGCACACAGAGCAGTGAAACACAAAATCACAGACATATAGATCTATAGACGCACTCATATAATGTGTTAGTTATAAAAAAGATAATTGTTACAATTTAAAAACGTCGTTCTGTCCAAATTCAAATCTGGAACATGATTATGATCATTATTAGCTCCAAAACTTGGATCAATTACCCTCTATTTCATTTTTGTATACGTTTATTTTATATCATAATATACAGTATTTTACAATATAGTGTGAGAATTTGTAATTAATTAACTTCTTCCCGATACCCATAACCAGTCCGTTCGTATTCCTCCACTGTCCATCCATCCACAAAACTGTTGAGCAAAACATTCCCCAACCATTGCGAAGGAACGCCTTTGCTCCACAATGGAATTGTGTCTATCATTTAGAGAATATACGCCTGTTACACAGTTTGGTGATCGCAGTATTGTGTTCAATATACACAGAGAGACGCTGCTGCCCGTTTTATGCTAGCTATTCCCTCGAGACGACCTCTACGACCCCACGGGATGAGATGGGGTGATAATATGCGTCACCATTAACCACACAGCGTGTAATAATAGCGAATTACCACGACATTGACGCGGAATGCACTTGCATTTGATGTGCTCCAACCTTTACTTAAGTAAAGCCAAAACAACCAACAATATCATGTGTACAATTATTTTACTGCTGTGTGGTTGACGTAAATACACATAAGCCAAATAGTGACGTTTGCGGGTTACATAATACAAACTCCGAATAACAATATATAGAAAACGTAGTTATAATGGGCGATTAGACATAGAAAGGAGCGTGTTTATTAAGGAAGTTTCCGTCTCTCATTACAAACCGATGGAAATTCCAAGAAATATGTGTGTGTCAAATGCATAGAGAATTTTAAAGACCATAATGCATTGCAAAGTTCTTTTAACCAGTAGTGGACACAGCTTGAATAATTCGACGATCATATCTCTTATGAAGTGCTGCATCGAATTATTCCAGCTAATTTATCATAATTATGTCTGAATTTTCACCTAATTACTCTTCGCTTGTAAAGAATATTAAAAAAAAATCTTTTCGTTGTAATAATAATATTCTGGGACATTATTTACACACGGCCATCAGATCTAAGCTGAGCTTGGACTATGGAAACCCGATAACTGATATTATACTACATATACTTTTCTTTTGTAAATACATACTTATGTAGATAATTTCACCCAGACTCAGGACAAACAGACATGTTCATGCACACAAACATTTGTCCTGGGTGGGTATCGAACCCCCGAACCCCGGCGTGTAAAGCAAGCATTTGCTAACCACGCTAACAAGCCCGTCAATTTTCCATTGCGCTCTGGCAACATGTATTGGTGAGACCTAAGATTAATAATGCAGAAGATAGAAGATTTTCACTCCAGTTACATTTTGCACTCTATGGGATCCTATAAATCTATAATGTATGGACAATATTTACTTAACGTGCTGAGATTGCTAACACGTGCAATAATAATTCCTTAACGGACATTAGTGATAGCTATATTAAAAATAGGTAGTAATGCGTGAGTTTAATGAAATTGTATTGAATTGAAATCTATACATTAAATACAAAACCGGCCAAGTGCAAGTTAAACAAGCACACGAAGGTTCCATACCACTTACAAAATTGTCAATCATCGAGCAAATAACATCGACTGTATACTATTTAGTATATTACTTCAACCTTCCATGTAAGAGACGGTATTGTATCGATGTTTTTTGCTCGATGATTGACAATTTTGAACTTTTATCAAAAATTGAACTTTTATCATTTGTACATACCGGCAACAGAGATACTCGTGAAAATTTCTACTGTCTACAATAGCGCAATAACATACAGTCCGTTGAAAGACAGACTGACAGCGGAGGCTTAGCAATAGGGTTCCGGTGGTACCTTATGGCTATGGAGAGCCAAAAACAGGCCAAACCACTGATTAAAAACTACATCAAGTTCTATGATATAAAGGATCCGTGTTATTGCTACGGGGACAAGGAACCGTATTCTATTTATAATATAAAGATAGCAAAGGCGCAGCTTGTTATTGTTTATAACAAAATGTTTCCTTAGCATAATATTGAGATTCTGAGAATTCCAGCGTTTAAAGCAATTAATTATATCAATAAAATGTCATAGGTGATGCGATATGCGAAATTACGAGAACATGAACGTTTAAACAACTGTATTGAACATTGTACACAGTTGATAACAAATGTATTAAGGAAAATATATTATATAATAAACAACATTGTTACCTTACAGAGCGTACATATTATAAACATCATTATTCATATGGACAAAAATGTAAAAGTAACTAATAAGCAATGGGACTAGCAATATTTTTAATAAATAAAGCAACAGAAAAACTGAACGCTCTATTCATTGAATTACTTCATATGGAGGCTTTTTGATTAAATAAACAACATTGTTACCTTACAGAGCGTACATATTATAAACATCATTATTCATATGGACAAAAATGTAAAAGTAACTAATAAGCAATGGGACTAGCATTATTTATAATAAATAATTGCAACAGAAAAACTGAACGCTCTATTCATTGAATTACTTCATATGGAGGCTTTTTAATTAAATAAACAACATTGTTACCTTACAGAGCGTACATATTATAAACATCATTATTCATATAGACAAAAATGTAAAAGTAACTAATAAGCAATGGTGCTAGCATTATTTTTAATAAATAAAGCAACATAAAAACTGAACGCTCTATTCATTGAATTACTTCTTATGGAGGCTATTTGATTAACATATTAATTAAAGAAGTCCGATAACAGTAATTGGGTGAAGCAATTCAATGTAACCACCAGCATTTGTAGACAAGTTCCCATGGTATTGTATGGAAAATGTGCGAAATGCTACTTCCTATAAAGCAGTATTGTTGCTTTAAGAGATGAAGTTTTAATTGAAAGGAAAGGATAGTAATACTCCTTTATTTCACTCCGTAAATTATGATACATTGCCCTAAAGAAGGACCCGAAATATTTTGCCATAATCATTGCAGTTTCTGAAACGAGTTTATTATTATTATTACTAGGTTGTCCGCCTTTAGAATGCATTAGCAGCAAGACGTCCGCAATTCTTGACGAGTTTTGGACAGATAAAGAAATATTATCTCTTTTTCTTCTGCTCCGTTTTACTTTGTTTTAAGGAACACTTCTGAATCTCCGTATGAGGTAATCATCCTGATCTTTACGGCTTATGGTTGGAACTCCAGCGAATACAATAGGAAAGAATCTTGAGTGTAAATCTTTGTTGTGAGTCTTTTCTGGAGAAATTGGATTGTCAAAAGTTTAAATGTGTGCGTTGTTAATAAGATCATTAAGCCCTTACAACGAATACCTGTAAAATAAATATCCAGTTCTCATATTCTGGAAGAAAGTAAGTACAGATTAAAAAGAGGAAGGTGGTTTCAAGTTACCTTAGAGATATCGACGCCGGTGACTGCCTTGACCAGCTCGGGTATGTTGTGCACGATGGTGAGCACCTCGTTGGTGAGCTTGGCTGCGCCCACCTCGCTGTCGCCGCAGGACACCATAGTCACCTTGCGCGCCTGTGACAGCGGCGCCGCCACTTCCGCAGCCACCTACGACGAATACAAAATTAACATATTAGGGGTCCGTACTATTAAAATACATAATTAACCAAGGTTGGGCACGTATTTCCAAAATCTATACATACAATAAAATCGTAGGCAAGTCAAAACTGTACATTAAATATTTTTTAAAAAGGATACTTGAGGCGTGATCTACAATGGATATCGAAGCCAAAAATATAGTTTTTAGAACTTTTGTCTGTTTGTCTGTATGTATGTCCGGGCTAAACACAAAAAGTACTGCATGGATTTACTTCAAACTTTGCATGAATATTACTAAGAGGTCGGGTCAACATATAGGCTACATATTATCAAGCTATCACTTACGGGGGAGGAGCTGTGATAATTTATAAAGTTTAACGCGGGTAAAACCGCGGGGCACAGCTAGTTATTGGTTAAGCTCCTCGAGATCTAGATTTGACTTGAGAATAACGGACTTCCAAACCTCTTTGTAGCGGAATACGATTCTAAATGAATACAATGACACAACGTCAAGCGTTCTTTTAATAGCTAAATAGGTGGCGGTGGCTATGCTCATTAGTTAAACATACATACATACATAGACGCACGCCTGTTGTTAGTTAAATACCTATATTAGTCAAATTAAGCGAAATCCCGTCCATATTGGGAGGATTTTGTCCAGAATTGGCTGTCTTTCGACTGGCATGTTGAGTGAATCAATTTAGTCAGAATATAAAATCAGTAACAAAACTATCGTCTCGGTCTGAAACCAATGGTTGACAGGCGTACTTAATGTATCTAAACGTGTCCATTACAACAAATGTCCCGTGAAAACCTACATGATTACATTTTCGCAATACTTATATGTGTTATGTTTGTATGTATTATAAATTCATACGTAAGCCAATGCTATAACGTGTATAAATAGATATTTCTTGAACAATTTTACAGCTCAAACTATCGATCTAAACTACGTGCAAATATATATGAATTAATATGGAATAAATAGAAATTAATATGGAAAGGATAAAGCCGTAATTTTTTAGAAATATACTTGTACCAAAATTAATTTAATAACTCATTAATAATCATCATCATCATCATCATGTTAGCCGAAAGAATTCCGCATTAGAGGTGATATACTATAACCGCCACAAATGGCGGACGGGTTTCGTGGTAATTGTAATATAATTGCGGCAGTGGGATAGCCATAGTAATCAGACAGAGATGCTGCTGCCCTTTCTTCGGTAAATATTCCCTCGGGATGACTACTACGCCCCCCACGTGATGGGACGGGATGATGGGGATCGTCATCACCACTCAGCTAAATATCAGCTAACATATTGCCACGAGCAAGGAGTTAGGAATTGGAGGGACAACGAACGGAGCCTTTATTGACGTCGGTAGTTACAGTTGGTTCAATATTAATTATTGTTCGTGTAACACAATTACGCGAACTTAGGGGTCCCGGCGACAAGCACTGCGTGAGAGTTCACACGTGGCTCACTTATAGATGTCCCCGTGGCGTCAACTATGCTACAGTCCCGATGTACATAGTACACTTCTCACTAGCACTGAACACTTGATACTGTTTATTTTCACTAATCAATTGTGCTTTTTCGCTTCTTCTTGATTCACCTACGATTTTGACTACAATTAGCCAATTACTAGGTCATATACATAGCAAATTGTAGCCAAGTCCTTAAACAGTCGTACAAATATATTGGACAATTTTTCTATTATTTACATTTAGAACAAATGATTTAAGTAAAACAAGAAAAATGGGTTATGCATACATTCAGCTTGTCCAATGCGTTTATGCAACCGATCCATGTATTCTATTATATACAGCTGCGATAAATTGGCTGCCCTGGTCATTATGAACCACATTACCTTGGGTAGCGTGTCGAGCATCATGTCGACCATTGCGGCGGACCCGTATTCCTTCCATGCCTCGGCTTTCTTCGCCATTTGTTCCGCGTCTGCCGCCGCTTTCGCCTTGATGGCGTACGCCTCAGCCTGTAAAAGATAATTATAATTAAAACGTCATATTTAAAGACTAAAAACTTAGGGCAAAGAAGCCACAATGAAAAAGTTATTACGACAAATAAGTATAATATTGCTTTCTATACACGCTACCTGCCTGCACCAAGTAAATAATTGAGCACATGACAGCGAAGTGGTTAAGGTAGCCAACGCTTGCAACGTGTCAAGTCAAATCAGTGCCTCCTGTTCTCCACAATGATTTGCGTGACTGTAGGTAAAAACTTTACATACAAATCACGGATACATATATACACACAGACAACTTTTTGAATCTGGGCGCTTTTGTATGTTTGTAAAGTTGTACGTTAGACATGGTTTTGACACCACACACCTATCTATTAATAACGAATTCGATTGTAATCTAGTCTGTAATGTAGATTATAGCAAAATAGTAAAGAAAAAAGAGTAAATGCTTAATGAAATTTCATTATAAAAAATGGATTGGGAGTTCTAAAATTCCTTTATGGTGTGAAATATTAAAAAAGAAGATTCCTCTGGGTTTGTGCAGTTCTTCACCGAATCGCCACATCCCTAACTAGTGAAGGAAAGAAATAAAAAAGAAAACTATGTAAAATGTTTTAAAATGATAAATCAATTCATTTGACACGTTTAACTATAAGCTAATACTATATCTATACCTTCCTCGTATGTTATAATATATTGTATGATGTAGTACTGACCTCTCCACGCACTTTGACCGCCTCGGCTTCAGCTTCGGCCTCGAGAACAGTTTTGAGCTTATGAGCTTCCGCTAACTTCTCCAGTTTAAACTTCTCTGCTTCTGCAGGCCTGGCAAAATAAAAGTGATTTTATTTATCATAAACACACGTGAGCCTTATCACGATAGAGCTACTAATAGTACGACTCGTGTTCAATCCATAAAACATGAAATTCGGATCTAATATTAGAATTTTGGCAATGTAGTTAATATTTTTAAGCTTGTATCTGTATCAGTCTATGGTCATCGCGCCCAAATGGATAGACCAATATCTATGCGGTTTCTTCATGTGGTAGGGAAATTAACGGTTGTTCTGACATACTTTTCAATAATGCTGTATTTAACTTATAGCCATTTCAGGACATTAGATAATACGCTTCTGATCAAATATCAGTCTCATCGGTGAATTTTATTGTAATGGATGACTGCAGCGGTTACAACAGTCGACTCGCCACTTCGTGTGCAGGGTTCCATTCCCTCGCAGTACAACGATTTGTGTGTACCATAAATAGTTGTCCTGAGTCGTGATGTACTTTGTGTCCGACAATTATGTTTGTAAGTTTTGTTAGGTACCCGGCGACACAGGGATTAACAACCCTAATGCGTGCGTTGTCTTTAAATAACCACAAGTACCCTAGTAATTCCCTGACTCTTATCACCTGATAAAAAACACTGACTCGATAGGAGAGAACTCAGGTTTACCATGATGACGTCGATAGCCCTTCCTGGTCTCCGAGAAGCAAAGTTAAAAAATAAATGTTTCTCATCTTGAAATTTAAAACTGATACGAAATTTGGGAAAGTAAAATAATCAAATAAATAAATCTAGCATAATCTGTTACGTGCGGTGTAAATTAAATGTCTTAATATTCCCACTAAATTGCCTAAACACGATGCACGTAAAATTAATAATAACGGAGCCCAACTAACTAGGTATAACTCGCGCTAATAAAGAATGGGTTCAGAAATGGCGACTCATTGCGCCGGTACCAACGTGAATGAGTATAAACGCATATAGTGGGCGAGCGAGTCAGAAAAAGATTTAGTACATAGGCATTACATTTTCATAATTAGAGGTAGGTACTAGGTAAATCAACAACGAAACGTGTCTTACCACTGTTGATTGGTAACTATAGACCAAATTCATGTTAATCACCTATATCTGAGATCATACTTTGATAAACAATCCGGCAAAAAGGAATTCCAAACCTCTGATAATAAGTGTAATTATCTATATAAGTATGTATTTACAAAAGAGTTATCTGGTTTCCATAGTACAACCTCTGCTTAGTTTGGGATCAGATGGCCGTGTATAAATATGTCCCAGGATATTATTATTATTATAATCATTTTAAAGAAAAATAGCTACTCATATAGTTGACGATGTATTTCCTATTTACAATAAATACTCTTTGGCGAGTCAATTGGACTTTTTAGATAACTATAATTATTTTTTCTTTTTTGTTTTATTATGTCAATTGGTCGTCTTGGTAACGTCGTGGCTGCTGTCGTACACGAAAAGATTTCCCGTATTATTTAATTTCCAAAAAATAGTCACTTTGGCTCGCCACCTTAAAACGAACAACTGTTTTTATTATTAGGGAACTCTAATGGCGACCGCTGTCGTCTCTTCATATATATAAAAGCATACAAAAATAGCGTAATCATAACTAGTATTTATATAAATCAAAAGGAACCTGCGAACGGTGGCTTCCAATTCCTTTTCCCTTCTTTGTACTTCCCACTTTTGTACATTGATTTCCTGAGAACGTTCCACTACTGTGATCTGCATCTGTTCTTCCTTGATTCGCTGTTTAGTCTTCGCGGCTTGCAATTCATACGCCATTTCAGCTTCAGCCTAAATGTAAAAAGGTACGTTTAAAAAGTATTTTTTCTTTGACTTTAATACTTACCCTTTATATTGTGGTCGGATCCCAATTTAAAGATTCCAGATTCATTCGACGACTGCCTCGAAACCCACAAGGAACTAGTAACCATTTAGACCAGGTGTCAGTTTTAATTTGGCTTAAACATGTGTGATGAATGTCATGATTGTGGCCTTAACGACCTTTTTGAGGCATAGAGAATAGTCCTTCAAATAGCTAGACCCCCAAACAAAAAAGCGCTTGTAAATAGTCAGAACATGTTTGTAGTAATATAGTTAATTATGCATAATTATTTCTAGTTACATATAGATATTTAGGTACACGGATAGTAAAGATATTTAGCTAGCTTGTATTAACTTATTTTCAAAGAGATTATGTTTAAGTTTAAGTATCGAAATTTATAGTTTAAGCTATATTTTACTACATATTGTCTGAATGGTTCTGTATAAATTAAGGTACGAATTCAATATTATTATTATGACGGAACTTGTGTTTATAACGATGGTCGCGCTTTTATGCTTTTATGCTAGAAGACCCAGCGGAACAAACCCAGTGGGTTCATCTACTACATTACATAAAGATCACAATAGCGTACCCGCGACCTACCGTAACGGCTCGGCTGGACGGCTTACACGGTGGAACACAAAGGTCGGACACGTTTATTACATCGTATAGGCATATTTATATCGATTCTAGGAATTTGTTTATACAGAATTGTTATAAAACAACAGTAATCCATAAAAATTCAAATGCAAAATATTTCACGTTTCTTCATTAAATAATCAAGGCAACCTTGTCATCTTCATAACTCTCTTGGTGTCCGTGTCCCACACCGTGTGCCTAGATGTGCCCTAATAACAGCTGGACTGTTGCACCAGCCACTAGCCACATTTGTCCACATAATAAAAAAAAGGTTTTGATATTATTAAGTAATTTTAATTGTTGTATCAATATTATTCACTTTTTACTCTTTGTTTTATTTGTTATGTTACTTTTGTTCCTTAATTTTAATTTAGCTTATATATATTTTTCATTTTATATTTAGTTTTATATGTTATATATTTTTTGTCTTTTATTGATTTCACGAGTGTCATGAATCTGCGCATGTTGTGACACCTTAATAAACTGTGCCTTTGATTTTAATTTTTAAGTATTGTATTTAGACTAGTAATAATGTAACAGTTACTGGTTTTCCTAAATAAATGAATTAACTCTCCTAAAGTTTCCCTTTTTTCCGTGATATTATTAGAATTCTGAATTACCAACTAAGCCTTATGATTTGTTGCTAATATTTTAAATTGTACACCAGCTTTAAATGAACATAAAGAACTTATTAGTTAAAAAAGAAATTAGTGGTATTGACCTTGGAATAAAACTTAGTACTGCAAACAAATTAGTTATAATTTTATGATGTTCCTTCTTCCCATGAAATTAACCTCAGCTGGGGTACCTGATTAGCTTGTACCAAGCTCTTAGCTCTTAAAAGACATACTGACAAAACTATAGCCTAACTATAATTCAACACTATAGCCCACATGGTCAGGCATGTGTTTTGGGTTGGATCCCCGTACACTACAATTATTTGTGTAACCCATATATGTATAATTCTGAGCCGGAGTGTGCTTTGTGTTTATGGATTGTATGTTTGTAACGACCTCCACGTTACTCGAATTTATTTCCCTAGTGCGGGTGTGGTCTTAGTAAAAAGTGTACATATATCTTGTACAGTTTTAAAACACTATAGAAATGTGTAGTAGGTACCTTCTTCGTTTGTACTTCGACGTCATACGCCGCTTTTTGCAGTTCAAAGTCTCTTTGCGCTTTCGCAATTTCGGTGTCGGTGAGGAATCTGGCAGCCATTCGTTGTTCCTCCGCTACAGCTTCTTCGATCTTGGCCTCAGCTTGCGCTTCCGCTTCGCCGATGCGAGCGTCGCGCTTCACTTCAGCCGTACGCGCCATACCCAGAGCTTTCAGGTAACCCTGAACGGATTAAAAATATTAATAGGTAATATATACTTCACCGTGACACAATTCACAGATATTCAGCACGTTATTGATAGACATCTCCTAAAATACAAAAGCAATTTTGAACGTGAATAGGTTACAGACACAATTTTTATAGCTTATTTTTTTTTCGTCAATAAACCTGTATTCATGTCAAAGAAAACCAGATGCCATTGCTAACTATTGTGCCTGAAATTTGGCCCGTGTGTGTGACAAATGTTATGTCTTGATATTATGTCTCTGCACACACGTACTCTAGAATGAAAGACTAGCGCCATCGTGGCTGTTCACTAGTGATGGCTTGCCTTGGTTAGTAATTTGTTTCTCACATCGGCGGCCACGTGACGAAATTTGAAGTATTCTGATTTGAACGGCTAATCTTTACGTACTGGAATTAATTGTAAATAATAGATTAAAATATCATTAAAGTTTTCATTGGTGTTCGATGGACAAGATACGAGTATCTACTGCCATTTCGCAAACTTTGGCATCGCTTATCTTTACTGGGTCCAACCAGACCCGTTACCTACTTTTATTAGTACTAACTTTAGTAACAAAAGTAGTCCTTATGTTCATTACTGATGGTAGGTTACGGATGACTCCACAGATGATTTAGGTACTGAGTATACCCCCATTACCCTCGCCGTAACACCTATACAGGGTTTAAAAATGACACATTGTGTAGGTTTGTGTTTGTGCTTTTGTATGTATTTGTGTGTGTCTAAACATGTTCACGCCCTGGTGCCGAGATGAAACCTAACTTTCTGTAAAAGCGTTTTAAATAACTAACACATAAGGTGAAATTGAATAAGTGAGCGTAGTTTCAATAATATAGCAGATAAAACGGACATAATAAATTTTATCCTTAAAATCGCTGAATAAAACGACTTGCTTTTTATAGTCATAATATGCTCTAATTCATTCCTAGAATTACGACATAATTTTGCTCACTTATTTAATTAAACCCAGACAAAAAAGCAGTTTTAAGCTGTTTTTGCTTTTGTTTAGATTGTAAGCAACTGGTATGCTGTAGCAGCCAGTAATTCCGTGACATAGAAACAAGAAAAACAGTCGAACAACAAGCAGATGATGGTTGTAACAATAAGCGCGCTAAGGACATGTTTTAGGTGTCAGTGTTATACTTGAGATACAGCAGGAGTCGCCAATCTTAGCTATCTTATCACTGTCGGGGCTGTAAAGGATCGCTTGATAGTCTTTGGGCTACTCAACCCTTTCTTGATGCCGGTACTGCGCACATTGCCAAATAGAAGCGGGATACCACCGAACAGAAACTTCCGATCAAGTCAGAACTATATGTTCCATCAACAAACCTTACGTGCCATGTCAAGTTACTACGTCTCACAGATTATAATGTGTGGCAACGTCTTTAATTTGAATTATCAGTGTAAAGCTCTCAACATGTGCTATCTTGAGTTGAAAGTCTGGTGCAAAAAAGAAAGAAACTGGTCAGTAGAAATCATTCAAACATGCCTCGCAACCCAAAGGAAGCCTGGGGAAAAGTGGCCTGAAAACACTGGCTGGATAAGATGTCAAAACTTGAAACGATTAAGCAGTATAAAATGAAGCATTTCTCATAAATATGATAGATATACATTGGATTATTTGGACTATCTGAACGCCAAGATATGCATGATGTGAGGCCAAATTCATAACAGACTAAGGTAGCAAAAATTTGGACTATAAAAATATATAATGTATAGTTAATTCAAAAGTGATATACATTACAAGCAAATTACAATATTACAGTATTATATTCAACACTCAAGTATTGAATATATATTTATTTTCTTATAAATATCCAATTAACAAAATATTACTTATTTTGTGCCACTTATTTTAGGTTATGTTACGTTCATAATTGGCGAAAGAGTGGCTAAATTTGCTTTAACTTATAAATATGCCCCATTTGCATTCGTATATTATGTGATGTCAAATGATAAGCATACAAAATTTTTTATACGTGTAATTCTTACACGCAATGAACTCAGCTTTACTTAATATTTATGTATTTATATAATATAACAATGATTAGCGCCGTTCTCAAACCCACATACCTTTGCTCCCTGTAGACATGTCAACAGAAAAAAATGTTCTACTGAATGTGTAAAATGTGACCAACGATTATTAATTATTTTAAAAATAATTCTTGATGTGTTCACTTCTGTTCATATATGTATAGTGTAGAAATAATGGAAAATCTAGGAAATACGCCACAACAAATCAATTTATTGCTGAAATACAAATTACTCATTAATTTTATCACTACTCGTTATTCCGATATTAGTATTATCACCATATAATAAGATTACTCATGGACGCGTGAACGAAATTTTTCATTTCATTAAAAAATCCCGTTAAGGGCAAGTCTGAGACAACCATTAAGGAAGTAAAAAATAGTTCAAGATTTAGCAAATGTAAGTTTTTCACGTAGTACCACCCCACCTGAAATGATAATCGGCGTTGGAATTATTATCACCCTACTTCAATAATATTTAAAACTAATCTACATCATTATCTGAGATGTGCAGTTGTAATAAACATACGCAAGGACCGATGGACGGAAGAACCCAATATTTAGGTTCTTTTTTACCTTATCGGAAAGGCTAAACTGTAAAGGCAAAAGTTAGGAATTAAGATAGTAGAAAATTATTATTTAGTAAGACAAATAACTTAAACACGATGCCGTTAGACCAAGGCTGTCTCTGACTGGCATGCAGTTCACATTCAGTTCATAGTTAGCGAGATCTTAGACTCAAATACCGGGTAGAAGTAAAGTGTTATTAGACATTTTCTGGTTAAAGCCTCAGTAGCAGCCCGGTACCTGGGAGTGCCACCAGTTACCACACGATTGACCCATCTGTCACGTCGAGATAAACTTTTGTCGATATTTATGTTGTGTAACAGTTGAAGCTAACACAAGTTAATCAAATCCCCTTTACCTGTGATAGCGTTTTTATATTTTGTGTAAGTAAGAGTACACATAATAAAAGTCCACGATGTGCTTAATACGTCTCGTAATTTCGGCGTACGCGGCAACGGGTGCAAAAAGTATACATACAGAAAAAATAGTCGGGCTGTCGTCTAATCCCATTTCCACCACCATCTATGTCACTACCGCCACTACCAGTCACCAGCTACCAGTCGAGTATGATAGAAAAATATTGACAAAAAAAAATACGTTTATTAGTTTGTTTGTGTGCATATGAGAATTCTGAGTAGTTTGTGTGGTGTAAGAACATATTCTGAAATGGTTTGGCCATTTTGAAAGATTGAATGAAAGAAGATTGACATCAGAAGTGTACCTGGCCAGTGTGAATGATACAACCGAAAGGGGAAGACCTCGTAGAACATTCTCTAACCAAACGGAGATGCTCTCAAGAAAAGGCCAATGTATAAAGAATATAATGACACTAAAGAGGCAAAAGAGGTGCAAAGATCGTGACAAATACTACAAATACTTGTGAAGTACTCCATAGACCTAAATACATTAACACCGTATAAAAATGTAATAATTTTAGCATAGTATTATTTTATCTTGATTCCACAGTCAAATAGTATATAATGTTTTGTGGGACACAGTTCTAGTTCTTAAGATCACCTTGTACCTTATAAATAAATAAATAAAAAAAAAATGGCCTTCCCCTTTGGTATATCGACGAGACTATGTACGTATTTATACAGCTAAGCATGTATGCGTTATTTAATTTGTATATTAAATTAGTAACCTAGAACAGAATTTATCCAAGTCGTCTATCGATGTTTAAATGTCGATTTTTAAATGTAGGTACATCACCTACGAAATACATCATCTGACGTACTAACTAGGGACAGTAGAAGTATAAACGCATGCCCAAAGATAATGATTATTAGGTACATATATTTACGTTTGAATGAAAACTCCTGGTGGCGGTTGGATTTTAATTTTCAATTGCCACCAGTGGTGGCGGAGATGGTAGTGGCAACTGAGAATCGCCACGTGCTCTTGTAACTTATCTTGGCGTTAATCACTTCACCTTTTACTTGTTTTAGTCATTATCTAATACAAGTGTGATGTGCAAGCCTGTATAAATAATGATATCAAGCCTGTTCATCGGTTAGTCTAAGACGTTTGAAATTTTTTATCAAGGATTATATATGTTTATAAAGAATGTGCAGGTTATCTAAAATATTTTTAGTACTGCTATGTGATAAAGAAGTTATCTAAAGATTTTTTAGTACGGCTCTCTAAGCTGAAATGTGCAGGGGCAGCGAGGGTGTAAATACCGCCCACTCCTTCGTGCTTCTACTGAGTTTTTTTTACCCCAAACCGGGATTTGAACTCAGGACCTCAATATCTGCGGTTGAACAAGATACCGCTAGACCAACGAAACTAAACTTATTTAAATAATTTGAAACTTGTGGAATAATAACGCTGTTCTATGGAACAAAATAAAAAGTGTTATAAATGACTACCCTCATACCCTAGAACCCTTACAGTCTGGTACTAAACGGTTTATGGGAACCTCACTTTTGATTTTGACTCACGGTTGATTACAACATGTTAGACAATGTACATAAAGTTGGGCAGTTTTCTTTTTTAAATCTGAGAAATATATATTATTAGCCCAAATTTATAAAAGTACTTAAAACTACAGAGTTTTTTAGAATTGCATTCGGTAATATCACTTCTTGATATCAGTTTTTGTTCGTATTTTTAAATCGCATTCATATATAAATTAATTAATTAATGTCAGCTAAGCCATGGCTAAGCCACACTAATAATCACAATCATGTGAACTTAGCTTCATACCGCGTTTTAGTGTCCGTCTTATTTCCGCTTATATTTTAATGTAGTATATTGTTTGGTACTAATGTAAAATCCTACATTTTAACCAAATAATATGAATAATTGAATAGTGACTAAATCCTATAACAAGTAGATAATTTTCTAAGGGACACATAGTACTCATAATCTACTTTCTACTCATAATTATGTATAGTCGATATAATTATATTTTACGAATATATGTACGCATATTTATACTATACGGATATAAATATACGTATATTTCTACGTATACAGATATACGTAAATACTTAAGCCTAAGTAAAAAAGAAATGGCACATACCTCTTCATCTCTGATGTCTTTTAGAGTGTACGATACTACTGTGATTCCCATATTGATGAGGTCACTTGAAGCCACCTCAAACACCTGAAATTTTATAAAATCTCTTAATCCAAAGAATTACTCAGAAATTCATTTCACATAATTACAAAAACAATTTGTAAGACCGGAAGACCATAATAGACGTATATCAAATTTGATGATATTTCCAATCAAATTTGATTTTACTCTGCCTAATTGATAGATAATACCTTCGATCATATGCAATACCAAATAAACAAATTTTAACAGCATTGCATTTCTTTGTAACATATGTAGTTCTTAAGAAAATGACAGTGCATCTTTAATTGGGTCAATTTAGTTTCGGCTTAAGCGTCGACCAATTATACGCCTGGATGGAGACTTGATATAAATTAGCATCAGACATGATTATTTTAGGGCACTTTTCGTGCGCAAACACAGCTATACTCTCCATTCTTCATTCCCATAATCCGATTGGACTAGCAAAGCGATACTAGCTGAGAGAATTAAGGTGCAGTACAGTCGTCGAGTTGCATGTCTCCGCACCAAACCGTACATAATTTGATTAGAATAACATGGTATAAGCTAATATAGTAAGAGATTCCTTTTATTTTATCTCAGTCAACATGGTCAAGTACTCGCAACCTCACATTTAAAGTATATCGTCGATAGAGAGAATAAAAAGTGATGCGTTTCAATGAGTGATACGAGTATGCCACTAACCTTTTTAGAAAAGATCTTTCTGTCTTTGTATATTTCTTCAACAGTCATGGAACCCATAATAGCACGCTGATGGCCTTCAAGAGTCACCAGGGCTATATGTTGTATCTCCTGCTCGGATTTACCCAAGAATTGCTCACACGCTGAGAGCAACATCTCGGCATTCTGACCTTGAATTTTCACCTGAAATTTTATTAGGTATATTGATTATATAAAATTCTCAATTACAAATATTACATGAATATGTGAAATAGTTTCATTTCAGGTACGTAACGTAAGTACCTGGGCTATACCAGTCACAGATATAGGAACACCTTGACTTGTATACACCGTTGGAGATTCCACTTGAAGTGTCATAGTGTTGAGCGAAATGCGCTGAACGTTTTGTATGCCTGGCCAGACGAACGCCCGCCCGCCGGGTACTAACAGCGGCTTCGAGTGGCAGCATCCTAGAAGATACAACATATTTACAGAAATTTATCAATTTTGATGACTACAACAAAGTCAAAGAAATGGACATTATTATCTACCTCATTGACTTATTAAGTATACTCGATATTTAGACTCTTTCTTGTTCAAGTTTAAATCCAAGAAATGAAAATGAAGACTTAATACATACTTTACCGTCGACTTCAGAGTATAGACGCGCACTACGAAATAAAGACGCTGTTAAGTGTATCCACCGACCGACATTGTGTCGACCGAACAATGAATGGTAAATTTTTGAATAAATTAAAAGGATTTGCGGCGACTCCTAAATATTCGACCATATTCTGTAACTTCTTAGACACATAATATTGTAAATAATTTGTTAGATAAGTTGAACTAAATGTAATATGCATCGGTATTGTGTATGTGAACAACAAATTAAACGATGACTTGACCTTACTCAGTCCTCCGATGTCCCCAATTTCTCTATATATCTGAAAAATGTGCTAAAATTGTGATAATGTGGTCCCAGCCGATTTCGGCGACGGCGACCGCTACTTCTCCTACTGTAGCCGAGCTTCGCGATCGCCGCAGGTGTTCTGGCTTTCAATTCATCACGTTTGCCATCCAGCTCAGCGCGCCTTCGCGACTCGAAGCAGTCGACTTTGCCATGGACCAAAGTCCGCCATTCTGTCCGTTTGGCTGCCCGCTGTTCATTGTGCATTGCTGTGCATTGCGAGTGCTAAAAGTGTAGCGTGTTCCTAACAATAAAAATCTATTGTACGTGCCCCTGGTTAAGCTCAATGCGCTAATACTAACTAGAGTTCGCTATAGGAAATCAATATTATCTTAAGAGATAATATGGATTTAGGCAAAGAACAGAAGCCGATAGCTGTTGAAGGTTTATATGCTGTAGGTGTGTTAAATCAGGAATAAAAATAATTTTATTAGACTGTTTGTAAATAATTCTACACAAGTTATACACATAATTAGCCAACGCAGCCCAACACTAACCACACCAGCTCTCTACTTCGGCTAAATTTAATTTAGAAGAAATTCAACTCGATTGTCTGGCCGACACATGAGATTTGCTTTCAGGGCACATATTTAGATTGTAGGGCACTCAGAACATTTCTAGAAATTATAAAAATAGGTTCTACAGTGTACTTTATTTTTTCAAAATACTCTCCACCAGCGTCTATACAGGGTTTCATGCGTCTGAAACAGTTCTGAAATAATATTTTCCAGTCATCTTCAGACACCACTTCTACAGCTTGCTCAAACGACGCTAATCTTCTAGCGATGAAAACAAACAATGAAATCAGTCGATTTTTTATATTGGGGAAAAAAATGTCATACGGCGCCATCTCAAGACTGTAAGCTAATAGTTTAACCGGTACGCTATCCAGAAAGTCTCTAGGTTTAACCCCCGTACGCGTGAGCGTGAGTGCGTGCGGAGCAGTAGCCAGTGGAGCCTTGTTTTCGGCCGCTTGTTGATCACTGCTTCGAACACTTCTGGCAACGATTTTGTAGTATACAACTCGTACTAATATACATTTTTGTGTAACAAAATAAATAAAGACTGTAGAGAAACATATACATTATTACAAAAGCGTTTAACCAATGATTCCATTATAAAACCATTAAAGAGTTCCATACACAAATTAATGTAAACAATGTATCTGACCCTTTGCCGAAACCTAATTAGTTCCGTATTGCCGGTTAGCCCGGGGTAGTACACACAGTACCATCACGTAACTCAATCTGTAAGTGATGCTTTGAAAACTTTTAATAGAAGCCGGTTATATTTTAATTGCAATAAAAACTCGACTCGAAACTCGAAACTTGATTGTTTACAACTATGTATATCATATATTTCTATTTTTGAGCTCTTCGACATTACATTTCAATGACGGGAATAATGGGAATACGAGTGGTCTAATTTCCCATAAAGTTAGTATACCAAGCGGCTTCGAGCTCTCCTCAATCTCATAAATTGATTATTTTCGCCGGTGATTTTCACAAATCCGTACAAAAATAATCAAAGGACACTAAATCACACGCTCTTGGAGGCCATGTTTGGTCTCCGAATCTAGAGATCAGGAACCCATTGAATTTCTCGTCCTATGACATATGTAGATGTCTGTCAGATCCATTTATTCCAAGTCACCACTTATATCAAAGATAATTCCGAAACATGAACACCTCACAGACGTTGCACCGAACTTGTACTCAAAAAAATAACGACCAATTAGGCTAGGATGGCCTATTGATTGAATCTCTGTCAGAATTTTTCGTAACATTTTTGGATAATTAGAAACGCTCTGTCCCATACTAAAGATTGTATATTGTGGAACAACAGAGTTATAATACCTTCTTTGTTACAAGTGTAAAAATGATTGCGTTCCCTGCATGCAGGTATAGTCCAATTAAAAGCATATGCCAGAGGGTTTCTATGGTTTATGGTTTTCATGTACCGTTTTCCATATTGGGACTTAGAGCGGAAACCATACCACTAGCATAAGCAGCACAAGCAAAACCAGCCAAACGACAGTAATAAACAGGCTCAATAGCCTGCAAAGATCTGCATGTATGGTAGTCACAGGAGCCATGTCCTCCACTCCTGGAGCGTCACTTGAGGCATTGCTGAACCTGCCGCCTCTTTCACTGTTCATACAGTCTGAGGCGAAGGCCGGCATGCTGAGAGCTACCGCACAGGGGACCGAGACGTGGCTCTCAAAGGCACTGAGGGCTTTATGTGACCAAGTGCAACAGGACCCCATACTAGGCATGAAATCAGACTTTTTATCCCTACAATATAACAGCACCAGAAAATATTGTGTGGAGAAAACTTCCAGGGACGACTGGACTAACAACAAAGTATCATGGAAGAAAGGGAGCCTAATTTGGTACACAGATGGCTCCAAAATGGGACATGACGTAGGCTGTGGAGTTTTTGGGGAGCGACCCAGACTCAAAGCCAGTAAAAATATGGGAAAATATGCCTCAATTTTCCAGGCAGAGGTTTATGCCATCATTGTATGTACAGAAGCCAACCTGCAAAAAGACTATGTCAATCACACTATCTACATCCATTCAGACAGTCAAGTGGCTCTCCTAGCCTTGAACTCTGACACTATAACGTCAGGGCTGGTTATGAACTGCATTGACAGTCTCAATACCCTGTGCCTTAGGAACAAGGTGATACTTCGATGGGTACCGGGTCATGCGCGTATCGAGGGCAACGAAAGTGCCGACGAACTTGCACGGGCTGGAGCTAAATTGGTCCAATATGGCCCTGAGCCGATATGCGGAATACCAAAAAGCACAGTTATTATAATAAGCTATTAAACGCTGGCACAAACTTGCAGGTTTAACTCACTCCAAAAAAGCTATCAAGGGCTACGACCGCAAAACTGCAAAGGAAGCCCTCGCGCTTAGTAGGAGGAATTTATGCATCATAACTAGGGTGTTAACGGGACATTGCCGTCTCAGGAAACACCTGTCTACGGTGGGCACGAAACACCTCTACACCTGCTCTGTCACTGTGAGCCCCTGATGCATAAACGTAACACCGTCCTGGGCCAATACTTCTTGCACCAGGACGATGTTATCGATACTCCTGCCAAAAAGTTTCTGCAATTTATCTATGTTTGGGTTAGACAGGGAAGTTTAGTTGGAGCGGCGAGCACAATAGTTCATCACTGGACGCCAGGGACCGTCCGGATACTCGTTGAACGGGTTTTTGAACGGGTATTTTTACGACGGCACGAAAAGCCGTCGATCCTGTACCTGACCTTCCGGTCGTGTTGCTAGTCGTCCCATCGGATAATGGGAGTGTTGGAATAGATAGTGCCCCTGTGTTTGCACACACACTTGTGGTATGTGGTCGCTCACATGGCCAGTCTCCATTGAGACTGGCCACTGGGGCCGAAATTCGGCTAGGAGGACATAATTATATTATAACAAAAAATTTAATTTTAATTCTGTTAAAGTTAAACCGCGGAGGCGTGGTGGCGTACACCGTTATTGAATAGATGCATCATCATCATCACCATTTTCATCATATCAGCCGAAAATACTGTTGGGCAAAGTCTATTGCTTCTCAAAGATACTCCACAGTACTGCAGGTCCTGCGTTCCCGCATCCAGCGGCTGTCATCGACCCTCGCAAGATCATCGGTCCATCTTGTTGGGGGCTGCGTTTTCCGGTTCATGGTCGCCACTTGAGAAACTTTCTGCCCCAGCGGCCGTAGATTCTGCGAGTTATGTACCCTGCCCACCGCCACTTTTGCTTGGCAATTATTCAAGCTATGTCGGTTATTTTGATTTGCCTCTCTTGGTTGGATCTTGAGATTTGTTATTCCAGAACCAGAACCAGCAGGGACCAGAAGCTTAGCTTTCCGAACGCTGCCCAGCCAAGTTAGACCTCTTACCTTTTTTTTTGATAAGGCAGGTCGAATGCCTACGTATGTCACCCGCAAAAACCCGGCTCTGGGGGGGAGTTGGGCTACCGGTTGCAACCACCACCCCGACTCCTCCTCCGTCTGCGATCAGGATCAGCAGAACGGGAGAGCCGTTCGCGCTCGGCGGCCTCCTTTTGGAGCATGACTGCCTCATAAAAAGAGACCACGGCGTGCCATTTAGAAGAGTCACCCACCAGCATTGCCCCTACGATTGCCGGCAGGGACAGATCCCGTCCGATTGAGATCTTGAGTCGCCTTTCGGCCGCCCAGGCCTTGAGGTGAGGTAGGATGGCACCGCCAGTGCACTAATACGTGCCGGTAGTCATCCCGTCGGTACTTAATGAATGTCTGTTCTGGCACCCTCCCGTTCTCATGGCGGACTCAGATTTCGGTGAAAACCACCGCGTTGGACCGCCTCCCTAGTGGGGTGGTCTGTCCTAGGTATAGATATAGCTCTCTACAACCTCGAGTGCAGAGTCTCTTACCTTAACTTAAATGGGTGCAACCTGAATGTTCAACATGATATTCGTCTTATCCATGTTCATTTTCGGACCCACTAGTAGAGAAACCCTGCTGAGGTCTTCGAGCATTGTACCGAGGTCTTTCAATGTTTCAGCCATGATTACAAAGGTGAGGGATGTATTCGCCATTGACATTGATGCCAAAGCCTTTCAGTCCAGAAGCTTAAAGACATCTTACAATGCAGCGACGAATATTTCCGGAGATGGAGATGTTATATCTCCCTGTATCACGCCTCGCTGCAATCGTATAGGTTGCGAGTTCTCATACAAATACTTTAACACCTCGACATACCGGTAGTTAATTTGGAATTTTGGAAAGATCAAAATACATCCAGGTTTCGATTCAATCAAACGCTAAGCATAATGGCTGGATATATCCTCGGTCTTCTGAATAACTTGCAGCTGCGTATGTATGTGGTATATGGTACTAAAGCATTTTCGGCCACCGGCTTGTTCAGGAGGGTGGTTGACGTCAAACCTGCGCATGAGACGATTCATAATGACTCTCGAAAACAACTTGTAAACATGGCTCAGTAACGTGATGGGTCTGTTATTTTTTCAAAGGGTTTTTAGCGCCCTTATTGAATAATGCAGTACCACACCAATATGTGCCATCCTTGTGACGTTTGATCTTTTAGTATCGTCATACGATTCTACAAGCTGTTCAGAAGTTATTTAACTTCGTCAAGTTAAATAACTTCTGAACAGCTCGTAGGATTGGTATACCATTCGCCTTAAAAAGCTCTATTGTAACTCTGTTATCACCAGGAGCCTTATTGTTCTTAAATTGTTTAAGAACCATGCTAATCTAATCTTAAAAGGTCTTTAGACATTAAGTTACAATATTTCAGACAAGGCTAAGTTAGTAAGTTAGAAATTTAGCTGTTTGGAAATTTTGAAACAACAAACAGGCGTTTTCCTAAAAGATTAAGTTTGAGAGGTGTTGAATTATTTTATAATAACGATGCCTCATATATTCAATCACTAATATATGATAGATATAGATACTGCCATTGTCACAATGGCAGTTATTATAAAAAAATTACAAGATTGATGGCAGCTTATTGCTCTCGAATAATAGAAGATATTGATTGAATTGGTATGATCGACGACTTAAATGTTGGTGACTGAGAGATATGTAAATACTATAACTACTAATACAAACGTTCATATCTTTATTAATGTAATCAGAAATGAACACGCTGGTAAAGCTAAGCTGCCATTTACTTGCAAGAGTTATAACATCTCAATATTTATAAAAACAGACCAAGTGCGAGTCGGATTCGCCCATGAAGGGTTCCATAGCAGCAAGTATTTCAGTTGATTAAATGAAACGTAAATTGCGGTTTACGATTTATGACGTCATTAAAAGATCTACTTACTAGATTTCGGTCAAACCAATTTTCAGTGGAAGTTTGCATGGTAATGTACATCATATATTTTTTCCAGTTTTATCATTCTCCTATTTTAGAAGTTACACTCATTTTACTACTTTGGAAGTGTCTCCTGCTCAAACTATTAAGTTTAGAAAAATATGATATTAGAAACCTCAATATCATTTTTGAAGACCTATCCATAGATACCACATATGTATGGATACGATGAAAAAAAAATAAGTTTCAGTTCTATGTATGGGGAACCCACAAAATTATTGTTCTTTTTCTATTTATGTGTGAAAATCTTAATGCGGTTCACAGAATACATCTACCAAGTTTCAACAGCTCTTATAGTTTTGGAAAAAAGTGGCAGTGACATACGGACGGACAGACAGACTGACATGACGAATCTATAAGGGTTCCGCTTTTTGCCATTTGGCTACGGAAGCCTACAAACCGTACAATTGATTGTCCTACTAGATTGACATCCATTTGTCAAATTCTAAGGCCATTGGTTTCTGTAAAAGATATACGAGATAGCCAGTTTGTCATTTTTTCAGATGACTTCTTGGCACAAAAACACAGGCAGTTGCCTAAAGCCATTTAATGAGGCCACAGAAGCCGTATTTTTATTTCAACTATATTTGCAAATGAATTAGTAACTAATATGAAATTACGGTAAAGAACTTTATTAAATACAAATTAGTCTTGGAAAACTTGTACCTAGGTAGTCGCCTAAATGTATTTTTATCAGACCAAGGTTGCTGTCTATTTATGAAATATATAGACAGTTACATAGCCTAAGATTGCTTGACTCTGAAAATTCTTAAAGTGATATGATTATATTGATAATGAACATTTTAGTCACGTCAATGTTTTAGATTACCCATAATATATCAGTTCATTTTATACAATAATTTAAATAAAAATAATATCCAGGGACATTATTTACACACGGCCATCTGATCCCAAACTAAGCAGAGCTTGTACTATGGAAACCAGATAACTGATATATTACATTTACTACTTTTCTTTTGTAAATTACATACTTATATAGATATTTACACCCAGACTCAGGACAAACAGACATGTTCATGCACACCAATATCTATCCTATGTGGGAATCGAACCCCGACCTCCAGCGCGAAAAGCAAGCATTTGCCAACCATGCCAACAGGTCCGTCAATTATTTAATCGTCCTCATTTCAGCCAAAGTACGTCCACTGCTGGACAAAAGCCCCCCCAAAGAATGGGATATATGCCATAGCTTGGCAGACGGGTTGGCGAAAGAAAGTTTGATGATCATAGTTCATAGATAAACGCTGCCGGTTCTCTGGTAAGTATGCCCTCGGTCGATTTCAACGCCCCCTACGGGATGAAATGGGGTGATGATATTCTATGCCATCACCACACAGCAAAATATTATAATTATTATTTAACAAAATATAATCACATTATACAGATTGTTACAATATTAAGATTAAAGTAAGTCAGTTCTTTAAATAACACGTTAATTATTAGCTCGACTATTTGTAGTCACTAAACTTTCAAATTTATAAAGTCGTTCGTTCGTGTAATTTGTTGTACCTACCTAAAAGTAGTTAAGCAATGAGGCACCGCACGGGTGCGAGTATACCTACTCCCATCTACACGCTGCTAAGTTGATTGGGTAATTCAGGTTAACTCGAATAAAACCTTTTCAAGAAGGTAAGCTATTCAAGGGCTTAAGTCATTGAAAGGGTTAACCCCTTTCCGTGGTTACCATAAAAAACGTGTTAACCCTTTCACTGGGTTTCGAGGCTGTAAGTCAATCAAAGGGTAACACTGCGATACGAGTTACCCAATGAACGGGTTACCCTATCAAACGGCTTAACTCAGAAGCGGGGTTGTCCGGTCCCTGCTGGACGCAGTGTTACCAGGACCTCCGGGGACTGGAAATAGCCGCCACCAGAAGAATAACAATACCACTAGCATATTAGTGGGCCAAAATGATGATGATGATGGGTATATATGGTGACCGGATTTTAAAACAGAAATTGAAAGAGTTGTGGCTGAGTGTGAACAGTGCTATGCTGTTAGAAATAATCTTCTTAAAGAACCGCAAGACAAAACCAACTAGAGACAAATAGCATAATTGAAAGAGCCACAGAGTTCTAAAAATAGTATTTATAAACAAGATAATAGTTGTCCTTGGGCAGTAAAGTTAAATACAGTGAGTCAATACTTGAGAACACTACCAAACTGCAGTGCAGATAATCAGGGAGATTATCAAATCAACATGGGCTGAAATGTTAAATGGCAGCATGTATGTCCTATATATGCTACCAGCTATATCAGTATTACTTCCAAATGCATCAAGCATCAGCATCAAGCCAATCTGATATTCAGGCAGATGAAAGGGCAAATACCCGACCTACTTGGAGATTTATAATAGCTCAATCTGTTTTGATTTGTGGCTCTAGCTAGCTTAATGGTCAAGAGATCATCAGTATATAGAGTGTGTACAGAGGATGGAGAGTTACAGTCATAGTGTTGGTAAGAACCATTTGTAAATTATCCTCTTGCTTCTTAGTAATGCACTCTTTAATGTGACAGGTATTTTGATTGCCCAATAAAAGCAATACCAATTTTATACAATCCAAAAATCAATTGGATTGTATGCCCAGATCCAATCTACAAAACTATCAAATTGAATTGGCACTCAATTCATTGGTGACGTCAACAACCTGATCCATGAATGTGTAGCTTTATTGCTTTCAAGATTACATGTTCTAAGAAACGCATGCAGAAGAAACACAGATTTTCAAAATCTTGTTTCTATATACCTTATGTTATGTAGTTATTCAAACCTGTTTCTGACATACCCAACATTGGGTATATTGGGATTATGTAAGATGATACAGGCTACTCAACATATATACTCAGAATAGCCTTAACTTTATTTTCCAAGCAGAATATATGTGAATTGAAACCCTAAGCAGCAATAGCAGTCAAGTCTCGACAGGTGCATGATAAAGGTATAATCTCAGACATGGCTACTGTGCTCTAACAGTGTACTCGAACAGATCTCATCTAACAACAAGGCAACATTTCAGTGGACTCAAGGGTACGGCGGATCTGTAGGACATTACACTGCAAAGCATATAACAATGGGATTGGAAACAATTCTCTGAACAAATGCCTATTGCGAACCTGAACAGGAAGAATCATCACATGATGGTGTGCACAATTACTGCTATTGTTTTCTTACAGTTTCTAAACGATCCAAAGACACTGCAGGGGTCCCTCTAGCCAAGCTTTTGTAGTCTGCTCGACTTGGATTGAACTAAAATAGTTCGAGTAGCCAAATAAGTTCATGGACAAAGGCTCAATTAAGTGGCTAAGTGCAGAAATCAATTGCCCAACTAACTAAGGTGTTGCTGATCAATATTGTAAATTCTAGATTATCTTTTGAAATGTCGTATCTTTCTACTCATCCTTTTGTATTTAGAGTCTATTTATTCTACACACTAATATTACTTTTATGTTCAGTGCAAAAAAAATAAGAAGTGTGACATCCTCCAATATTAAGGTAAGGTACTATCTCAAATAGTAAGGTATACTGCAAAGGTCTTAAGTTAAAACCCAAGCGGGTGCTTACTAACCAATGACTAATCAAATTCATAGGCAGAAAGTAATTGACAACATTTCAAAACTGACACCACCTTAAAACAAAAGTACCATTTCTTTATTTTCGCATCCTGAGTTCAAATATATTTTTTTTATATTTTTTTATTTATTCATTTCTGAGGAAAAAAATAAAAACTAATAAAGATGTGATGACCTCACTTATACAGTGGAGAGGTAGTTTCCTTTACCTAAGCATTCCAATATTTTAAAGGAAACATTAATGACAAACAAGACATGTCAAATTGTCAATTGTCACTCAAGGTAATATATTTCAAAACTTTCATGGTGACTTGAGGTATTTCTCTAAGCGCTACCGTTTTGAGGCGCTACTAATGAAGTGCTCCTGTTTTATTCCTCGGAGCGCTACTAAAAGTTACCGATAGGAATTAAAAATATTAACTTTTATTTCCTCGTAGCGCCACTATGATTAACTTTCGAATAGAGATAGGATACTAACTGAAACTATCGATAAAAGTAAAACACTTTATTTTATACAATTTGCAAAAACTCATTGACCATAGATTGGTTTAAAAAAATTGAGCTTGCTTGGGCATTGCTTTCAGCACTATAATGAAATAATGCGCCGAGGAATAAAACAGGAGCGCCTCATTAGTAGCGCCTCAAAATGGTAGCGCTTGGAGGAATACCTCGGTGACTTAATGAAATATAATAAGGATAATAGCACTGGAAACGAATTTAATATTGACTTTTTTAATTTAATTTGAAATTGAAAATATTAAACAAATGTAAACAAGTTTATGCGCCAACAAGTTTGACAAGACAACTAGACAAAATTGCGTGATAAATGACATAACAGTGATTTTTTTGACGGGTTGCATTAAAGTAAAGATCGATGGCTATTCCACCGTATATACAACGTCATTTGGTGCTTGCGTCTTTATAGAATACATCGAATTTCAAAGTTGAAATTATGAATGAAAAGTTTTTTTCTGGATGGTGTGTTATATCAATTAACCCACACTAGGTCAGAGTGGTGGACTATGGCCTATGCTGCGTAATTGTGAGAGGAGGCCCTGGCCCTGCAGTGGAATAGTATTAGGCTGCATCATCAATATATATTTAACACATTACACTACATCATTACAATTTTCATTCATGTATTTAAAATACTTCTTTTTCCAAAACTGAGAATAAATAAATGAAGAAATTTTAAATTCATGAATGAAAATTTTAATGATGTAGTTCTAAGCTTTCCCTATTACTAAACATTAGCTACTGGAGTAACACTGTGAAGATGACATATATGTCTTATGTTAGAAGCTGCAATTAAATACCAGTTTGACATTGAGTCTGCTGTGGTTATAGTAGCGCAAAACAATAATATTTTTTCTAATATGAAAATACTTGAAACTACCGTTTTGATGAAATAGACTAGAAACATAGAGGTATGCATTTTGCCATAAAAATATTTCCTAAGAAATCGAATGGTAAGAATAATCCTGAAACAAGTAGGTATGTGTAAGCTATAATTACACTCGGAATTCGCTTAGCTATTAGGGCGTTCGTTCATTTGAAATGATGTCATTAACAATGAATAGATATAATACTCTTAGCGATTGACAATATAGCAAAACAATTAAGTATAGTAGAAATGAAGCCTACGCTTGCAATGGCACTAATGAAAGAACATAATTACGATCAAGAAAAATAAACACTAACCTGAAACGACAAGCGCCTCATTCGGTCCACAAGTCACGAAACCCCAAGTCATGTTTAATAAATTGAAAGAAAACCAATATTTAACACAATAAACTTAGTAAATCAATTAAATAAAACCATAAAATACTGAACACTACTAGTCAAAACACAAATCGGCGCAATATTATTTTTTCTACAGTGAAGCGAGAATGGATTCTAGGTGTTGCCAACATGTCCTGGGGCTTCCACTTCCTCAATCACGTGAACTGATCCTCCTACTTATTACAGCAAACGGGATACATAAATGCAATCTGATAATATATATTCAATATAATAATTCAATTTAATTAATTAAATAAATTCAGTCGTATATATAAATTGTTATTACTAATCATAATTAATGTTAATTTTTTTGCCACTTAATATTGTTTAATGCTTTTAAAATTATATATTTATATACAATTATATAGTTATTAGTTAAAGTATTTTGCTACTTTTCTTGTATAGTATTCATCATTTATAGTTAATTATTGCTAATTTGATATGCATGCTGTGTTAGCCTATCAGTGATTATTACACGAAAAACTGTAACATTTAGCTTGTAACTGTGGCTTGTATAAATAATTATTGGTTAAATAAATAAATTCGTATACATTCCTTTGCAAAAATCCGGGTGGTTTTGATTTTTCTATATTAATGGTAAACATTTAGCTCTAAAGTGATCTTAATAGCCAAACTATGTAACTAGCGCATAATAAATAGTTTGCGTATGATGAAATAATTGAATCCAAATTCAAAACTAATGTTTTTAAAAATAATAATTCCTTTTCAGTTTCTGACTCTTAAATTATATTTCGCGGTTAAAAGGTCCAAACACGGGAAGAACATGTTCACAGACCCCGGCCTCGATACCAAGGGACGAAGGGACAGGTTCCGTTCAGAAGGGGTGTCGGGTCGGAAAACCTCCTCGTGTGCCCAAGACTACTGATACTATTCGAAAATTCATATTTGGTGGAAACGGAAATTTATGGGACGGTGTACCCTGGGCATAGGCAGTAATCGTTTCTCGGTATGGAATTCATCTCCAATAATATAGTATGGTCGGAATTCCGCAACGACTATCCGCGTGTATGTGCGGCGGCTTGGCGGACGGGAGGCACTAGTCCACCATAACGTACACACGGCTACACATCAAGCTATACATTTCCAATATAAGCTGACCTATCATTGTGGGTTGTCATTTGTGCAATGTGTGCGTGATCAGCTTATATTGGAAATTTATAGCTTGATGTGTAGCCACGTACATGCCACCATAATCTGCGTGGAATAGTCAGGGCATATTTACGCGACCATTAGGCCTTCTGGTAGCTACAAGACCTATGGTACCTTGTCTTACGTCGATCCGTGAAGGCGACGTAGAGATCGTAGTGCGGAACTGACGTGAAATACCTAGGCCTCAGTCTGGCCTCCGAGTGCGCCGGGTAACCATTACACTGGCTTTTTCCCAATCTTGAATCCTCAGGAAAAAGTTCGACGTCTCTACGGTGGAGTCTGGCGATCCATGGCCTTTAATGGGGCGCCCGTCTGGTCTAACCACCTGACCTCCCGCTACAGAGCTATACTCAACAGCCTGCAGCGTGTGGTGGCCATATACTGGACAAGTACCCAGCCTGCGAGGCCGAGAGGCGAGTCCTGGTCACTGTGATGGTCATTTATTCGATCCGAGCGGCTGACTCTACCATATGGCAACGTCATGGTCTCCTTCTGTGAGACACTTATGATCCAGAAGGGCGCCGCCGTGCAGAAGCGGGAGCGAGCCGATCCAGCTTGTAGACGGAGGATTTGGATTGGCCAGTGAACAGCCCCAACCCTTAACTATTAAGCACGTCTGAGTCCCCCAAAAAAGGCAACTACGATCTGTCCAACCACTCCCACAAGATATCAGGGAGCTTAAACGTGTTATTATGGCGGAGTGGGAACACATTCCACAGGACACCATCAAAAGCCTAGTGGAAAAGATACCACAATTACATACGATAATCGCTGCAAGGGGAAGTTCATACTAGTTATTAATTTGTTTTTTTTATCTCACCGTAGCCTAGTTGGTAGTGCTCCTGCCTACGAAGCTGGTGGTCCTGGTTTCGAATCCCGCTAAGTGCAAATATTTGTGTGATGAGCACGAATATTTGTTTCGGAGTCATGGATGTTTTCTATGTATTTAAGTATTTATCTATCTATATAAGTAGGTATGTATTCGTCGCCTGGTACCCATAGTACAAGCTTTGCTTAGTTTGGGGCTAGGATGATCTGGGTGACATTGTCCCATTGTCCCTATCTTTTACTAATTAAAATACCATGTAAATAGTCGTGTACTTAATTTCTTTAGAACTATTTCAACACAGCTCACTGTTTACATTGAATAAAACACCGATTCCATTTCTAGTCATTTTTGCCAATGACTGTAGACTAGGCTAGGCCAGGACAGGATTTCCTGACCACTATCTGGATGTCCTGACCTATTGCTAGACTATATAAGATGGCGCTGATGTATGTATTTTATAATCAAAATTAGCGTTAAGTCTTTACGGTACATAGCGCCGCAAGATTATCTATTATTCAGCTTAGCTAGGGTAGGTTCCTCAGCGGCGAGGATCGCATTGGCCTCTTAACACGTGATCGGTGATCCCATGCGCGCAGATGCGCGCGCATCGTAAAAATTCACTGTCATACCACCTAGAACTAACTTCATGCTGTTAAAATGTTGTGGTGTCGGTGTGCGCGCGCATCGTAAAAATTCACTCTCATCATTTTTCTCCATCGCTCCAAAAGAAGTATAACTTCAAAATGAATTCTGTAGTTCTAGACACGTTCTAATGCAATTATTACTAACCAATGCGAATACTCATAGGAGCACAAAAAAAATAGATCAGCGCCATTTAGTCGAAGCTTATTCTGGGTAGAAAACGTGTGGCGTATTACTGCCCTATTACTGGCAGAGAATTTATATACGTACGATGTCCATGCTTGAAATGTCATTGAAACTAGTTCAGACTTTAAACTTTACAATAATATATTTTATAAATAAGATGTGACAGATATATAGAGATAGTAATTGTTGAATTAAATTTAACCTTTCGAATGGCCATCCCATGGTTCGCTTCAATTCAATTGCTAAAATATCAATCATTCGAAACCATTCATTCGACCAGACGTTTCTGTGATTGTTAAATACAGTGTTATAGTATCAGTAGGTAACCAAATAATATTTTACTGTACCTATTACGCCAATGTCAATTTACTCTTTTATTTTGGAGGCGGATCGTCGTGCGGTGTGTAAATGAATGGTGTCACGGGTATTTGGTAGCACCCTTGTCTGCCTAAAATCCTTTGCATCTCGGCACCGATGGTTGTGATCGCTCCTAAGCAGTTGTATTGAATAATGGTCGAACATATCCATCGTACACTCACTAAGCTTCTTTTGACACAATTAATTTTTTGGGTATGGTTTGGGTGTCTACTTTGTTTGTTTTTTATTTGGTCAGTTCATACGACACACTTTGTGGAGCATTTTTATGAATCCTATTTGATGTAAATTAATCAGTATCGATTTGTCACCTGAATTACAGACTTCAGTTAATTGATAAGAGTATGTTTCCACTCTGGGTTGATAAGAATCTGTTACCACAGCAACTTTCAATTCATAATTATCGTCTCCACAGATATTCACGGGATACATTGTTAAGATCTGAACCTCGAGAACGTAAGAATCGAACAAGTAAAACACACCGAGTGTTACGTACGATGACTGGTCCACGCGCCATCGAGTATTCCAGAATTGAGTAGATTTTTCCCATTTCAATTCGTAGAAACAACGATATCAAAATAAATTCAAAAGGAAAATAACATGTTTTTTACAGCTGAGATGTTTTATAAACATAGTTTTCTTTTTTAATTTTTCCTTCAAATCCCTCGGCAGACATAAACTCCGAAGTATGGAGTGTAGAGATTAAATTGTCCAAGGGTACAACTGACATTTTGCGTACTGGCTCTATAAACAGCCACCGAGCCACTAATGAAGAACTCATTCCGTATATCTCAGTTTTTTTAACATGACGCGTGCAGATAGCCTTACGGCTTTTATTGTTTCACCGGACTATATAGGTGAGCGTGGGCTCGAACCATCTAGCAAATTCGACTACAAGCTAAGTACCCGCGCTGGAGGGCACCCCCTTTGGGGTTCGAACCTCGACTCTGGGTTGTCACTGACGGGGAGAGGGCGAGTGATCGTTTATTTTTAGGGGTGTTTCGTGAAACTTTCGCTCTAAGTTAATACGCGACGCGGGCCTCTCTTCAGGTTTAGGTCCGGAGAGGGCGTTTCATCGGATCGAAATATATATCTCAGTAACAAAAAGCTTATATTATATATGGCTTAAACAAAACTAAAGCATTTACATCAAGAATGACGAACATGCATTAGAATTCATTCATATACGTCAGTCATGTCATCTACTTTGGTTCAAATTTATATTTATATTAAGGTAAACGTTTTTAAGAGAGTTTAGTTTCTTTTATCGTCCACCACTAGAAATAAAAGATTAGTGATAGGGATATATTTCACACATGTGTTAATTACATCAAAGTCTTCAGGGATTTAATAAAGTGTAGACATGGTGCATTTGGCGGGCCTGTTGGCGTGGTTGGTAGATACGCTGCCTTTCACGCCGGAGGTCGTGGGTTCGATTCCCACCCGGGACAAATATTTGTGTGCATGAACATGTCTGTTTGTCTTGAGTCTGGGTGTAAATTATCTATATAAGTATGTATTTACAAAAGAAAAATAGTATATGTAGTATATCAGTTATCTGGTTTCCATAGTACAAGCTCTGCTTAGTTTGGGATCAGATGACCGTGTGTGAATAATGTCCCAGGATATTATTATATTATTATTGTGTTTTTAAAAAGAAAGAAAACTAGAAGAAATACTAATAAACTATATTATGCAATGCACAGTTCATAATAAGAATAATACACAATAATTCAAAATAATAAATTATGTAAACTTCGTAAAAATAGTAAATTAAGTAAAAAAATTTGAATGCTCATCATTCGGTTTTGAGAAATTTCTACCGTATAACCTTTTCGACTTAAAACGACCATTTGATCATATTATGCCTGAAAAACGAATTACTTTTTCAAAAATAAGCATAAACAAATCGTAGTGTGATATAATGTAATCTTATATAGAAAACGCTAATGCAATAATAAAAACATTATTTATTGCGACTGAAGGACGGATATCCATGGTCAAGAATAAAAAAAAAACTGAGAGATTTGATTGACAGTTATTGAACTGTCATTATTTTAAATAATTATTGCAAGGATGTTAAAGGAAAATGTGTTAAGATTTGTAAATTAGTTTGTTCACTATTTGTAAATGCAAGGAGCAGCCTTGTGTATCAAATTATACTTAAACAATAACAAAGACACAATTACAAAAACAAACGTCGCTTGGGAAGCTGTAATCAATCATGTAGGTATCACATCTAGAAGAAAGGTGTTTATATTTTTTATTTATATCTAGTTACCAAGACCGGCTGAATCAGAAACTATAAAACTTTGCATCGTTATAACTTTGTAACAGATCTTTCTTTGTGTATGTGTAAAAGCGATATCTTAATTTGCCAATATACCATTATAAACCATTTAGGTAGTTAGGCACATAAGAAAACTCTATATATAAAGAGCCATATAAATTGAAGCTCTTTATACCTGGCTACTATATCTAAGTATGGCCATATATTGATATAACTATGGACAAACAATACTTCAGATTTCATTTAGAAAATAAATTTTCCTACTTAGGTGTAATATTAAATACAACTACAAATAATAATATTCTACTACATATTATTGAGTTATTCACATGTGTGTTGATAGAATTATATGTTTTTTAATTAATATTGCATAGCTATCATGTTCCCCCCAGATGATTCTTGGGAAATGTTTGTCCAGCTGTGGACTTTTTTTAGCTGTAATGATTATGATGATGATTGGTACTAAGTTTATCTATTTTTTATTTCAGGTTTGGAATGGGCATTATATTCACAACATTTTCATGTTTCTGCTATTCAATAAATTTCACATCAACACCAGGTATGATTCATTTCAATGTTGTGTATTATTTTAACTAAAGCTTGCCAATCGTTCTACCTTGTACTATGCATTAATTAATGATTTTAGTAAAGAACCTACATTCCTGTACTGTAATTTGCTTGTTGGCATTTTGTCTCATCTTGCAATTGCATATTTTTTGTGGGGTATTATTAATTTCATATTTAGACTATTATGGATATCTGTAAAGTAAAATCTACGTGATTCCATTACTTATGAAAGTAGAGACAACAATTCTTTCAAGAAATGAGTTTGTAACTCATTTCTTAAAAGAATTGATTATTGAATGAATGAATGAAATGAAATGATTAAGAAAAGAATTGCTGTCTTCTGAAATTAATAAGACCCCACAAAAATATGCAATTGCATGACAAGACAAAATGCAAACAAGCAAATTACAGTATCATGTGGCTCGTGGGTCTCATACAATTTAAAATAAATCATCATCCTCATCAAAGGTCTCTACAATTGCTGGCAATTAATATTTCAGGACAACTAACCCATTGCCATCTGATCTTCAACTAAGCAGGGTCTGTATTATGGCAACTAGGCAAATGATAAACTATGATATATATATATTATAGATAAATTAAACGCAGACACAGAACAAATAATTATGCTCATCTCACAAAGACTTCTGTGTGTGGGTGGGTGGGCATTAAACCCACAACCTTTCCATTAGCACTCAGGGTCAGTAATCACTAGAACTTTATGCACCCCCTTATTACATCCAATATTTTATCCATAAGATAATAATAATAATATACTGGGACAAATCCCAGGACATTATTATTATTATCTTATGGATAAAATATTTAAATTTATACTGTTCGAGATTTATCCTGTATGCATAGTAGGTACATTATATACAGCAAAATATCTATCCATAATATCTATCAATAAGTACCTAGAAGTTTTTCTGTTTAGCTGTGACTTTGTATTTTCTGTGTATTTTTATAATGCACTAGCTATGCCCAGTTGTTTCACCCACTTTAAATTTAATAAATTATAGTGTATGTGTAATTTGGATATACATACATATAAGCTGATTAAGGTACTATGAAGTTGCATCAAAACCCGTTCCGTTGTTTATCAGTGAAAGGGTAAAAAACATCCATACTAGAAATCTTTCGCATTTATAATATTAGTAGGATAACAACGGTTGATAGGCTTCACAATTCAACTCTGCCAATATTTGGAAGACATTTTTTGTGTCAGAAAAGTAAATGGATGGCGTTTGGGCTTTTGTCATTAAAGGCGACTAAGAGTAGACACCAGGGGGTGATGCTGCCCGCCTAGCAGCATCACCACCTGTGTTCCAATCGCGGTGATTATTAAAACCTTTGGGGGAGGCCTAAGTCCAGCGTTGGATGATATCAGGCTGATAATGAGCTCTCGTCAACTGCTTCAGATACTCATGGGTACATTTTAATAGTAGAAAGGTAAATTAGGATATTGACCAAAACACGGTTACTATGATGACTTAACTTTATTAGTTATTGTGATATATAGTACAGACACCAGCACATTTAGCTACCCCTAACTGTCAAATTTCTTTTATAGATTTTCAACTTTATCACATAAGTATAAGGTTCACTTTCCATTGGGGAAATTTGACAGATTGGGATAGCTTGATGTGCTGGCGTCTGTACATATTTTAAGTATCATATCATCAATAGTTTTACCAACATACGCCAACTAACTTAACTAACTACTAATTTAAAAAAATATGCATTATGTAAATTTTCGTAGGATTCTCTAATATTTATTAAATTAAATATAGCCTATATTATCAGTAATATGCTTTTATAGAGGTGAAGTATTTTTTTAAATAAGTTTATTAGTTTTGAGTTTATACGCATAAAAAAAACAATGCTACAAAAAAATCTCTTATGTAGTTGAAATATTTCGGAAAAAATAATGATGACTTGGAGCTTTCCGGCGCAGCGCTGCGTACACTAATAGAGTAATGTGTAATTTGTGAAAACAATGTACACGGAATGATTCCTCTTAAAAAAGGTAGTCATATATGCCTGTGCGAAGCTGGGGCGAGTTGTTAAAAGTAGAATTTTGATAGCTCTACTTTTTCCATCACATATTCAGATATACTTTACATATCCATAGGCTTATAACGAATTGTTGCTATGGGTTGTGTACACAAGATCACCGAAAATAGAAACAGTGCTGATATTTAATCTCGAAAGTTTCTTGAAGATCAGGGGCTCTACCGGCTTAGTCGCCGAACGTCGTTTTCGTGAATGGCGTTCAAATAAATAAAGGTTAAAAATGCCTTAATCAATCGTTAAATCGTATAGTACATATAGATATTTAGGTACACGGATTGTTAAAACATTTATAAAAATTATTTTATAATAGTAATTATATTTAGCTAGCTTGTATTTCGTTGTTGTCAAAGAGACGATGTATAGGTTTTATTACCGAAATTTATACTCAAAGCTATATTTTACTACATATTGTCTGAATAGTTCTGTCTATATTAAGGTACGAATTTAATATTATTATTATGGCGGATCTTGTGCTTATAACGAAGGTCGCGCTTTAAGGCCACCACCGGATCAAATGCGCCCCAACTGAGATAACCCAGCGAACCAGCGGCCCAGTTGAGACGGTCCGGCAAAACATACTCAAGCGGGCATTAACCCGGGATTTGGTCTAGTTAAAGTAATTATTTAGTAACCAAACACATTATCTGCTGGATCGATGTCTGAATGCATATTATTTAAGATTAGATTTAGGAAGAAAAACATAAAATTTATCATTTATCAGTTACATGATTTTTTTATCTTACAGACCCCATGAAGCATGAAGTGAACTACAAAAATGGTGGTTAATTCATCTGTGTAGCGGAATCAGGTAAGATTTCAATATTATATTTGTTGGCATAATTCTGCGTTACGTACGTAAATTGCAACTTGCAGTACTACAATTCCAGTGAGTGTGATGATGCCAAGTTCCTTGAGGTCTTACAGATGTGATTAGCTTCCCTAGTGCAGGCGTTCAAAAATAAAATGAATTTGGTTTAACCCAATCTGTACTTAAAATTGTACCGAATGAAACCCAGCAGCCGACTTTGATCAAACCGGACCCCAATTTTGAAATTAATTATGTACTGTTTGAATCTTAAATAAAGAATAATAATAATTATTATTTCTATATACTTAATTTATTTAATTTCCTTTTTCACATATTTATAAAATAGATATAAAAAGTAAACAATAATATATAAATAAATATAAAAAATATAGAGTTCCTCCAGCGGCGGGGTTAGACGCCCTTGGCCGCCGGTGGTCAGGGCAAAAGAGTATGGAAGCTTCTCATAATGCGTGCCGTTCTCATTATTGCTGTCTTTTGTATCCGACCCTTGAACCAGTGATTTATTATTATTATTATAAATGATCTCAGTAGCTGAGTACGGCGCCACGTTGATGGATACTATTGCACTACCAGAACCATCTTTACCGCCTACACAGAAATTACGTTATCAAGTGAATTGAGACTGCAGAAGTTAAAAGCTTAAAAGGCGTCGGCAGTGGGTGATCGATGCCATGTAGTAGCAAGTATCATAATTCCGCTTATAGTTAGGGCGGTATATACTTGTTTGCTCGCTAGGTAAAAGAAAAAGCAACACCATTTATTTTTAACGCTCCTTTTACTTCAAAGCAACCAAGAACAATGGCATTCAAAAGAAATTGAAAGGCGGTGAAACCCTTGGAGTACAGTTCAGTAGCTCCTGTAATCATTCAATCAACAGTACTTTGAATGATTTACTGAGTGATGCTTGGAATATTATATCCCCGCCATAAATTAAATTCTTAGTGTCGTTTTTTATACGTCTAAAATGGAAAACAAGCTTACGGCCCACCCAGCAAGCGTCTTAATCAATTTTGTTTTGAAAAGCCCCACGCTGTAGTCTCTATGTAAAATTTTATCAGGGAATACGTTCCAAAACCATAGAGGAGGAGTAAGAAGTTTGGCTAAAACTATACGAGATAGTAAAGTTTCTAGGATATCACAAGTAAACTCCTGCCGATGGTGGATGGAGAACGGGGGAATCAGATCAGCAGCAACAGTTGTATAGATCTTTTTCAATGTTTATACAAGCATTGGTTGCGTTTTACCCTTTGCATAAAAACAACGTTTTCGTTCAAGTATGAAATAAATTGACGGTCTTGTACTACCCGCATCCAGCGGCTTCCAGCGACTCACACAGGATAAACATTCCATCTTGTAGAGGCCATCACGAGACACAGCGGCGTCTCCCGATTCGGAATTGTGGAGATCTTTCGGGGAGGCCTTCGTCTAGCAGTGGACGGCTTCCGGCTGATAGGATGTAGATCATGAAATTAATTTAAATGCATGTTTAAGACCTTTAAGGCAATGCATTGATAATCAAAATCCAGCAGATTGAGGGTCAGTGAGCGGTGCCAGACAGCATACAAAACCGCGCGCGGTCAATAATGAGTTGTTAGGTAAGCGCCTTGTCGTGAACATTTATAGGCGTGAGCGGCTAATCATAACAGCTGTAAGAAAATCCTCCCCTAAAAATCATCTTCGAAGGATTGGTAAACTGGTTGCCGATCGCAGTTTCATGGTCATAGCTCTCAGAAAGAAGCTGTTGCCCGTCCTATGGTAGATATTCCCTCAGATCGACTTCTACACCCCTCACGGGATGAGTTGGGGTGATGATATACTGATATTCGCCGCCATCATCAGGCAGCGCCAATCATTTAATTTGATTGTATACTCAAAATGCATAGTACTGAGTCGAGAATACGCTTGTTAGTGTTAAGAATACGATTAAATTGCTTTATTTCGGTAAACGATAAAAAGTCTCGCGTAACTTGTGACATTTAACTGTTATTCGGCTTTAAATACATTCTTGGGAGTGGACGAGCTACCAAATCGGCCTTGGGTATGTTAACGAAACTAACGAAAAGGAATATAGGAATACATCATACAATCATTCAGTCTTTCAGTAATAATTTACCCAGCAATTTCTAAGGAAATGAGGATTATAAATACAATTTATATTAATAAAATATCTCTATAACGGATGGTGAGCCTTGTCACGCTGTGACCAATACCGACCACTTTATACTACCACATGATAAAGGACATAGACTACTTTTTAGTGCGAAAAAGTGGATGTAAGGGTTTGAGAGAGGGGATGAAAAGTTGAAAGGAAGTAGCGTCATTTTTAGAGCTAGAACCTTAAAATTTATTTTTAGGCTGTTAATTACATATAAATAAATTTGACATTCAAAGTTTGTAAAAGTTTTACCCTCAAAGGTGTAAAATAACAATAGGGAATGAGGATGAAGGTTGTTATGGAAATATTTAAGGTTTATGTGAAGAGGTAGGGCATAGCATTCATTCGCTCTAAGAGCAGCCCGACTGGTGAAGTACCTCCATTTTACAGAAGGCATTCTTTAATAATAACATTGATCATTTTAATGTTGTGTTTCCGAGTGTGAGTGAGGTCGCCAGAGCTCATTGGGGTGGGGGGAAGGGTCAGCAACACTTGTTTGCTGACTCTTAAAGGCCGACAACGCACCCGCGACTCCTCTGGTGTTGCGAGTGTACATGGGCGGCGGTGATCACTTACCATCAGGTGACCCACTTGCTCGTTGGTCGCCCTCTGACATATAAAAAAAATATGAAATGAAATAAGATTTATTCAGCACTTGGGTATTTAACATACACTTGTACTTGTCAAGCTCACAATGCAGCACATAAACATAGTAGATAGTATAAAAGTTACAAAATAAATATTATCCGTCCGTGCGGTTTGTTTTATCGCATATATTTGCTGAAATCCTTAAATAAATAACAAGTTACTAATCTATTATTTTGAAATTTAGTTTTATTATATTAAAATTAAAGAATGGAAGACTAAAGCAAAATGACGAAATTCTAAGTGAGGGTGTGATCACTGATCACATACACGGGATCACCGATCACGCGTTAAGGGGCCAAAGCGATCATCGCCGCTGAGGAACCTAACCTAGCTAGCGTGCGGCTTTCTCTAGCTACCTAGGTGGACGACCCGGAGAAGAAAGCCACAAAGAAACTCCGGGTATGTATGTATGTATTATAAGTTTGCGACAAGAGACAAAATATTAGAGAAATTCTGATGTAACGTTTACGGAGTCATTACAAAACATGCGGACGAGGACGCAGGCACAGCTAGGTCTAATTAAAAGAGAGTCCACAGCGTCACTTGATAAAACGGAGTAATATAATACTTGATATTTAAATAAGCATTGACTAATGTCGCAGAAAATATAATATTTTACTGAGTTACATTTTATAAAAGACGTGGATGCACAGTATCTAGATAACCGTAAACATAATATTAGACGTTTACATAACGTACTTATATCGAACGGGAACAATATATGACTCACAGTCAGGTGTCTTGCACATTGCATTTGTTTACGCTCAACTGAACCGGTTATATAAATTACAGAACAAAACTTTAAATACAATTTTATAAAGGTTATAATAAAGATCGCAAAAAATATGATAGTCGTTTATCCTTTTAAGGTCACATTCGTTACTTATATTTATGACTTTACTTTGTTCACTTTTGCGAATAATAACAACTTGTTCAGCTGTCCTTAAGCCGCATCGTGCACGCATCTTAGCGATTACGCTGCGTTAATTTAGCAATACGCCAACGCTGTCGCCTGAGCGAAATCAGACCTTAGCATAAACGTTTCGTAGAAGGGTTTTCTCCCTTAGTGTATGGTAGGTCAGAGATCTCTAAGTTTTTGGGCAATGAAAATTATTTATTAAGATTATTTTCAATTACTAACCGCTTAACTATTTCTTGGGCCTCATCGAGGGTTTTAGACATTGTTGTCACGGAGATGATTTTATTTACGGTTAAGTTAATACTATTTTCAAACTCTGTCAAATTGGCCTTCACTTGTGACTGTCTACTTCACATTTTCTGGTAAAGAAGTAAGTACGAATAGCTGATCTCAAATATGTCTTCGTTTATAGGAAACAACTTTTTTCTGAATTCCTGAAGTTCATGTTTAAAATCACGTTCGAGTTTCGGCTGTTCTCATGGTGATCAGATGGAGATCCAGGGACTCTACCGGCTAAGTTGCCGAAAATCGTTTTCGTAAATGACGTTCAAATAAATTAAGGTTAATAATTTCTTAATCAATGGTTAAATCGGCATCAAGCGCCCCAGGGCTTCTACCGACTGAGTCGCCGAACATCGTTCGATTGTCAACGTTGAAGTCGATTTAACGATTGATTAAGTCAGTTTTAACCTTTATTAATTTGAACACCGATCGCTAAAACGATTGGTTGTTGTTCGGTGACTTAGCTGGTAGCCCTCCTGGTCGGCTTGGGCAGTGAAATTCGGCTGAGAGTAACTTTTTATAGATGTACATCGTGATAGATCGATATTAATTTTTTAATTTCGAATATAAACACCACAACAGATTAAATTTTATAATTTGTTTACAAGTTAGTGAACGAATCGGTGCACGCACGCGGGGAAGGGTTTCTGTTGCAGCGATAAGAAAGCAGTTAAGTACAAACAAAAATTAACTTTAAGTATTGGAAAATAGTAATGGGAACTGAATGTCTTATAACTTTAAATTCACGATTACACGACTGCTTTACATGGTTAAAAAGTTTTAAGAGTTTTCCGCGATTAAACACGTTTATGTATGCATTGGAATTATCTGTTCCAACTTTGAATAATCTGTGTGACGAAGTTCATTCTCGTTTCATTATTATATATAAATAAATTATCTTGGGATACCTGACACACTGCTATCTGATTCCAAAATGTGTAGAGCCTGTACTATGGCAACCAAACAACTGATAAACATACATACTTACATATACAACATGTAACTTAATTAACGCACATCCTGAAAATAGTTTGTTCAGAATAGTTTACTGAATCGATTTATATCATTTTTAATATAGGTAATTTTTTATTCCGAAATAATTAAAACTACGGAAATTATTGTCACATTAACCCTATACAGTCAAAACAAATTGAAATGGACGGTAATTACCGCACGCTCTCAAACACCGTAATTAGAATATTATATTGTAATCATTCATATTACAATATAATATTATATATATAACGGAGAAACGGGGGTATCGTTGTCTTTAGTCATGATGACGTCAGCAAGACTGACGTCACTATTATCTGCACGTTGGTTATCCACTGAAGGTTGATTACTCATGGCGATAGTAAAACCCGAAATATGTTTCGTGAAGTTTTATTCCATAACAATCTTCGATACAAGGTGATCCGTACGGTCCGACGGCTCGAGCGAAAGTGATTTGTACTCTTTTTTTTTTTTTTTAACATGACGCGTGCAGTTAGCCTTACGGCTTTTACTGCTTCACCGGGCAGTAGGGGTGAGCGTGGGCTCTAACCGGCCTAGCAAATATAGACTACAAACTAAGTACCCGCGCCGGAGGGCACCCCCTGTGGGGTTCGAACCTCGGCTCTGGGCGGATACTGACGGGGAGAGGGCAAGATCATGGTTTTTAGGGAGTTTAGTGCAACTTTCGCTCTACGTTAATGACATGACGCGGCCCCCCGTCCGCGTTGAGGGGGGCTTTTTATCGGTACGATATGCAAACTAAGGGTCATGGAGGACGCTGGTGGTCGCGACGCGTTCGCGGTCGTACTCGCATCCGGCGAGTACGAAATATCGGTTGTGCAGTGTTGCGAGAGTCTCTAATCGATTTGATTTGGTTTAAGTAAACGGTGATCTCGTCGTCCGATTCGTCTATGACGTTCTTCGGACGACGGTGTTTGCGTGAGAGTCGGGAAGGAGTGTATTTGACCGCCTGTACCACCAATTTGCTTGGATGGTGAGTGGCAGAGTCAAAGTACCTTTTGGACGCTTGCTTCATCCATTGCCTGATGGTAGGCAATTGGAGATCGGCATGGAGGCTTTTGTTACGGACGAACCACGGTGCACCCGCGGCTCGTCGCATAAACTTGTTCTGGACTACCTGGAGGAGGTGGATGAATCGATCCTTAGCGTGCGCGAAGACCGGGCTCGCATAGGTCATCATGGGTCGAATGCACGTCTTGTAAATTCTCACCTTGTTTTCAAGGGACATTTTACTGCGTGCATTCAGGAGGCCGTGTAATCGATAAAGGGCAAATGAGGCACGGTTACGAGCGTATCTCAGATGGTCCTTGAAGTTTAACTTCCGATCGAGGATCACTCCCAAATATTTGGTTTTCTTCTCCCAGGGGATCGGTTCACCAAACATTCGGACGGGATCGGCGGTGGGGGCGGGGTCTATCCTAGAGAAGAGCACGGCTGCGCTCTTGGTGGGATTGACTTCGATCCTCCATTTCCTGAACCATTCGCCGAGGGCGTCGGCTGAGGATTGGAGTTCTCGGTGGATGACTGACGTGCTCCTACTGGAGTAGTAGAGAGCTGTGTCGTCAGCGAAGAGGGCTAGATGAGCCTTATCGGGTCTGGGGATGTCGCTGGTGTACAGCGAGAACAGGAGCGCGGCAAGGACTGAGCCTTGGGGAACTCCTGCGCGTATCGGTCTGAGGGAGGAGTAATTTCCCTCGACGCGGTAGCTAAACGTTCGGTCCGTAAGGAAGTCTCGTAAGATGTGCACGAGACGGTCGGGCACTTTGAGTTCGAACAGCTTATATAATAAGCCGTTGTGCCAGACCTTATCGAACGCTTTGGCCACGTCGAAGAAGAGTGCTCCTGTGTGGGCTCTTTGACGGGCAGCTTTCACTAGGATGTGTTCGACAATGCGAAGCACCTGGTGAACGCTGGAGTGTCTGGCTCGAAAGCCAAACTGCTCGTCAGGGAGGATATCGTTTGCGTGGATGTAAGACGACAAACGGGCGTGAATGATGCGCTCGTAGAGTTTCCCCATGGCGCAGAGGAGGCTAATGGGGCGGTAGTTCGCCGGATCGGATTTGGGTTTTCCGGGTTTCGGGATGCCAATCACGTTTGCCTGTTTCCACTGGTGTGGAAAGATGTTGTTGGAAAAGGCCGCGTTGAAAATCGCGACCATCAGGCTAAGTAGAAGCAACGGAAGTTGCTTGAAAACGCGATTGGTGATTCCGTCGTACCCGGGGGCTTTGCGAGGGCGGAGGTCCCTGATCAGAGTTTTAACCTCTTCGATGGTCACTGGCCTCAGGGGATCGTCGTCGTCGACGTCTGTATCCTCCCGGGAGGGGGCAGTTGGGGTCGGAGGGAGTGGTATGGCGAGCCTACGTTCTACCTCAGAGTCGACCTCATTGAGGTGCTCCGGGTCTACTGGTAGGGTGCTGGGAGAACATTGGGTCTCTAGATTGTCGGCCATGCATTCGGCTTTTTCGTCGTCATCGAACGCGGGGCGTTGATTCGGACGCGTCAGCGGGGGGATGGTCCAGTCGGTATCTGTCTTGAGTCGCTTGCAGAGATTCCAAAAGGCCTTCCGCGAGGGTTGAATCTCGGCTAACGTCCTATCCCACCCGGAATCCCGCCTCTCGGTCATGCGTTCACGTACAGTAGTTCACGCATTCGAGTGCGGTTTTCCAAGGTGTTATAGGAGTCGAAGGCTCTGATGGCCGCGTTCTTCTCAGTCACTAACTCACGCAAATCCTCCGGGAGCTTCCACCGTCTGAACGCGTCAGCCGCTGGAACCTCCCGGGAACATTCGTTCATTTGGATTTGGATGTGAGTCGTGAAGGAGCCGATGGCTGCATGCGTTTGCTCGGGGGTCTCTATGAGGGATGGAATCGAATCTAAGTGCTCCGACGTGGCTGACTTGAGTTTGCCCTCAAGTTTCTGCCAGTCGGTAACATATCTGGGTGGTAGGTTGCTATCCGCGCCAGAGTGGCTTGTGCGGGAGGCAAGACTAAGGATGACCGGTCTATGGTCGGAGTCTAACTCGTGTAGCACTTCTACAGGAGCCAAACGTAGGTTTGTATTCTTAAGGAGTGCTATGTCGAGTATGTCGGGTCGGTGACTGTCAATTCTGGGGAAGTGGGTCGGTTCGAGAGGGACTATAGGGTCGAACGGTATGATTGCCAAGTGATTAGCAAGTGCGCGGCCGTTCGAGTTGCTCGTACGGCAGCTCCATTGCTCATGCTTGGAGTTTAGATCGCCTGCCACTATGACAGAGCCATCTAAGTCATACAGTGCTTGGAGATCGCTAAGTAGTATCTCCTTGTCTGGGGGGAGGTAGGCCGAGACTATCGTGATTGGCTGATGGCCTGTCATGCCTATTCGACAGACAGAGACCTCAATGTTCTTCAGCACGGGAGGGTCCAAAGGTACGCAATGCAGTGATTTCTTAAAGTAAATCAGCGTGCCCCCTTTGGCGGAGTGAGTCCTATCGTTGCGAACTATACGATAGTTGGCAACTGTAGGACTTCTCCGTTTGCTCGGTTTGAGGAATGTCTCTTGAACGAGGAAGAGATCAATTTGATGATCGCAGAGGAATTCTGCGACTTCATCGCGTTGTCTCGCTAATCCGTCTGCATTGTAAAACCCGATCTTTAAAGATCTGGGTTTTAGCCTGCAAGTGAATTGGGGAGTCATCAACGGGTGTACAGCCATTACGGTTGTATTGATTTAATAAAGCGGCGGTATACGCGTGCCGCGTCGATGGCCAACTGGATGTTGGTCGGATCAGCTTCGGCCCTCTGGGTGAGGTCCTCAAACTGATCGAGCAACTCCCAGCCCTGAGTCATGATGCGCTCGGCAAAGCCTGAGGCGCGCCCTTTGCTATTCGCTTGGGGCGCCCGGGTTTTGGGCGCTGGGGCTGATGACTTTGGAGTCTGGGCTCCTTTGGCCGGGGCCTTTGGAGCCTGTGACTTCTTGGTCAGCGGGTTGTAAGCCCAGCCCGATTTGACTGGGGCGGGAGGGGTCGCGCTGGTTGAGGGTTTGGGGGACGCCTCTTTAGCTGGGACTGGCACAGCCTTAAGGGCGACCGCCTCACCCGCAGCCTTGGGTGCGGTCGAGGGGACGTAATCTGGCAGAGGCCAGTGTGGTCTTGCTGGTCGCAGGGATGTCTGTTGGACATCCAAGGACATTAGCGGGGGAGGGCTTGCTTGGGGCTTGGCGGAGCTAGTCTGCGCCTGAGGCTTGCGAGCGTTGCGCTTGCTGCGAGGCCTCCTGGCGGGTCTCCTCGCCGGTGCCTTGGGACAGCCGCGATAGTTCGCAGGGTGTCCCAAGGACTGGCAGTTGACACAACCGGGTGGCTCGGAGCATTCGCTACGATCCTTAGGTCTTGGGCATTCGGAGGTGTGATGACCTGGGGTCAGGCATTTAACACACCTCGGGGCGACGTGGCAGTTCTTAGACGAGTGCCCGTACAGTTGGCAGTTGTGGCACTGCCCCTGTACGGTCCCTCGCCGCGGCGGCTCGACGACGATGCCGCCGACGCCGCAAACTGTTTTAAGGACAGTCAGGATTTTCTGTCCTTCCTTCGAGTCGTCAAGGTGGACCAGCACCATATCGAAGGGCTCGCCACCGTTTGATCGGCGCATCCGATGCACCTCTCTCACGGGGTACCCTTGGGTGGTTAGGTCCTCCTTGATGGAGTCGATGGGAAGGTAACGGCACACTCGGCGGATAACCACGCGGAGTGTTTTGTCCTCAGCGGTGCCGTAAGTGTAGTAGTCTACCTTACGTGCATCGAAGAGAGCCGTCGTTGTCCTGTATTCAGTGGAGGTCTGCAGCTGTATTTTGTACATCTGCTCCTTGAGGATGTATGTAGTGCTGAGTGCGACTACACCTTTGGATTTTAACGTGGTGGACAAGTCTTCCCACTTATCGATGCTGAGTAGCATGATAGGTGGGGGCTTAGTGGTCTTGGCCGTGAAGCCAGAGGGTTTGGCCTTTGCCTGTGAGGCGGGGGCGCTTGTAGTGGGGGAAGAGGGGACAGAGTTGGTGGCGGAGGGTCTCTCCGTGCGCAACTTCTTCGTCTTGGCGCTCTTCTTGCTCTTCTCCTGAGTCGAAGCCTCAGAATCAGAGCCGGAAGAGCTGCCAGACGAAGACGACGACGACTTGTCGCCGCGGGTCCGCTTATCAGCTTTCCCGCGCCTGACGGTTGTCCACTCGTTGTGAGCGTCGTCATCGCTGTCGATCGGTACGACGTCCATCTCTTCCTCTGTGGCTAGAGGCTGAGATGGAGAGGGGGTACGGTTACGGGGGAGTGGCGACTGCCTGTCCGTCTGGGTGAACGGAGCAGAAGAGGAGGGGACGGAGAGACTAAGATTCTCCTGCGCAGATGCGCCGGAGCAAGGGGAATCGTCAAGCATGAGCTTTGTCTTGACGGTCTCCATCAAGTTTACCCAGCCAACTGGGTCGGACTTGAGGAGCTTGAAGAGCGCTTCAACGAAGCGGGGATCCTTGGTAATGTCTACCATGGAGGCGGGTACGGGGGCGGCCATCTTGTGATGGTTTTAGAAGCCTAACAACTACCGGAATTTACGTTGGTTCGCTCCCGGAGCGTTCCGAGAAGAAGAACCAACAAGAAACTTCTCGGCGGTCGCTCTAACAATAGAATGTCCCTAACAACTATCACCTCGGGTTGGACGGGCCCGAGGGTGTGTTGGTGTGTGTATCACCCTCCTCGCCGGGTTAGACGAGGAGGTATGTGTACCTATGGTGAGCCCTAAGCTTGTATCCCTCTCGCCAGTCTTATTGTGCGAAAGGGTTCCTAGCAGCTCTAATGCAGAGGGCGATATGGGCCGAAGCCGTCAGCACCCAAACAACAAGAGAGAATGGGAAGGTAGGTTAAGGAGGTGGGATTCCGATTTGGAGTTGACTAGGGTAGCCCCCAAGGCCAATGATTCCAAACCGCTTCCAATTAACTGGCGTTGCTCTGAAGGAGCAAGGCCTAGTGCTTGGGGCTACACTAACTTGGCTTAGTTGGCACGGTTACGTTTCCACCAAGTACCACTAGAAAAGTGGATTTTCCCTGAAGGGGCACGAAAGTACAAAGAAACACACACTATATTGGGGTAGCGCTGTCTTGAAAAAGACGCCACTATACCAATTAATAGTGTGAAGGTTTGCCGAGATTCAACCAATCTGACGATCGATTTATCTCAACTGACGAACGTACACGAGCACGTATAGTCGGAAATAGTCGGGTAAGGCAGGAGCGCACGAACGTGCCCGTGCGCGTCGGCTGTCCAAACGAGACTCCGATTTGTACTCGACACGTCGGCCGTATTTATACGAAATGTGCGGCGACAAACATGTTACGTATTTTCTTTGTTCGATGAACGAATATAAATTAAACTATTGAAATCATCAATTGTACAAATGTTAAGATGGTTTATAAATCGTAACTTGATTTTTAACACTAAATTCATTAAGTTTAACTAACTATTTAAGAGTAATTTAAACAAAGACTTAAAACTACTCCTATGACGCATTTGTTTTTGGTTAAGTAATGTTGTTGCGCCGATACGGCCATTCTGAAAGGCGGTGCGCGCTCTGCACCAGCCTCGTTGGTTCTCGTAGATTCTTATGGATTCTCGTAGACCTGAAAAGAACGAAACAATTTTTCTCTGAGTAGTGAGTCTGTAAGCAACTTGTGTTGCTGTCTTTTGGTAATATCAATGAGTAGGTTCTCGGAGGGTCTCGTAGAGTTCTCGAAGGTTCTCGTAGAGTTCTCGGAGGGTCTCGTAGAGTTCTCGGAGGGTCTCGTAGAGTTCTCGGAGGGTCTCGTAGAGTTCTCGGAGGGTCTCGTAGAGTTCTCGGAGGGTCTCGTAGATTTAGGAAAAAGGAGTGGTGTAATATTGTGCTCTGGAGCTTGTTAACACAGTGGCATACAGTAGCGCAATATAAGGAAATAAGGTTAGGAAGGTGAGGATAGGTTTAGTTCTCGTAGAGGTCTCGTAGATTTCTCGTAGAGTTCTCGTAGATTTCTCGTAGTTTAAGGAAAAAGGAGTGGTGTCATATTGTGCTCTGGAGCTTGTTAACACAGTGGCATACAGTAGCGCAATACAAGGAAATAAGGTTAGGAAGGTGAGGGTAGGTTTAGTTCTCGTAGATTAAGGGAGAAGGAGTTGTGTTATATTGTGCTTTGAGTGGCTGATAACACAGTGGCACAATACAAGGAAATATTATTAGGAAGGTGCTGTGATCGTAGGAGATCTTTATTAGTAGTTCTCGTAGAGTTATTTAGAGTTATTGAATTAAGTTACTTGCCCTTTACTGTGCCGGTTGTTTAGGTCTCGTGAGGTTGATGCAATTGGCTTGGTTGGTTCTGCAACAGAATTCCGGTGAGAAGACTATTCGTTTCCCGCCGATACGGTTAACTGATCACCAGGTTGTAGAGCATGGCGCAGCACAGATTCCTGCTGCTGGGTGTTGGTTGGTTTCTGTTTATCAGATGATGAGTTGATGTAGCAGCTTGGGTGCTCGATTGTTTAATCTTACTACATTCTTCAAACGCCTTGTGTGGTGTTCCTGAAAATAATCATTTTGCGAAAAGTTAAAAAATTGTACACCCCTTTGGTGTGTCAACGACACAGACGTTAACGTGCCTATCCAGCAATGAACCAGTCACGTTGCTGGTACTGCCTTCCTTGCTGCTATGGCTAGGACAGTTTTTCGTGGCTCGCAGTGCCGCAGCTGTCAGCAAACATCTTTTTAAAGCTGGTCCACGTCATTCTACGGTACTGAATAAGGCTTGATTCAATACTAAACTGGAAGAAATACACGGAGGTGAAGATTAACAAAGCCCAAACAACCTTCTGGCAACGTAGAAGGTTCATAGGGTAGAAGTGGTGCTTAAAACCATGTATGACCCTATGGCTACATAGTGATAAAACATCCTAGGATAACCTATGGTGCAGTAGTATGGTGGCCCAGAACTCAAACCTAATCTTCGAGGCGTCTTATACCTGCGGACAGAACCAAAATGGTTAGAGGAGCCAAACAAGCCCACGCACAATCAGGAGACTAAATGCGAAAAACAAATCAGTCAACCAACTAATTTGTGATAGGCCTTGAGCAGTTCCCAAAGATATATCCACAGTTAATCACAACCAAATGTAAACCAAAATCAAGGAACACTCCAAACAGCTCATAAAAGGAGTAGAGAAGAGCTGGTTCAAAACCCTATGGAAGTACAGGTGGAACCAACTACGACTAATAGTAGCAGTACCACCACTATGGTATGACACAGAATAGCCAACCTGTAGCTGGCATATCCAGCACCAGGACACTACAATGACCTACGTACTGAAGTATGTGCAGACTGCATTCAGGGCACTAGGGATAGAATAGAAAGTAATGGTTCTTAGTACGAAAGATCCTGAAGGGTCAAAATGCTGTACGTAAGTACACCTCGACAAAGTCAAACAGTCAAAAACGTGTGACAGCCACGCCGAAACCCGCCTGACTCAAAGATATTATGAAAGCAGTCCTTTGTAAGTCCGGAGCCGTACACGTTATCCTTATCCGGGTTTAACTCTGAATGTTTTGGCTAGCAGAAGGCAACCTCATTGCCTCACACTATCACTATCTTCGTCATTGAGGGTGTATTCACGCTGGTCATCTTCTGGATTGCATCCCACTTCTGATAACGGAGAAACGGGGGTATCGTTGTCTTTAGTCATGATGACGTCAGCAAGACTGACGTCACTATTATCTGCACGTTGGTTATCCACTGAAGGTTGATTACTCATGGCGATAGTAAAACCCGAAATATGTTTCGTGAAGTTTTATTCCATAACAATCTTCGATACAAGGTGATCCGTACGGTCCGACGGCTCGAGCGAAAGTGATTTGTACTCGACACGTCGGCCGTATTTATACGAAATGTGCGGCGACAAACATGTTACGTATTTTCTTTGTTCGATGAACGAATATAAATTAAACTATTGAAATCATCAATTGTACAAATGTTAAGATGGTTTATAAATCGTAACTTGATTTTTAACACTAAATTCATTAAGTTTAACTAACTATTTAAGAGTAATTTAAACAAAGACTTAAAACTACTCCTATGACGCATTTATTTTTGGTTAAGTAATGTTGTTGCGCCGATATATACATTCATATTTCGCACTTGACCGGTCTTGTAGTATCTTTTATTGATCTTAATGTAAACATGTACTCGTATAACATGCAACAAGTGCAATTTACCAATCGTCTAAGTTACCAATAAACCGTTCATTGCCATCTATTATGCGAAGCGTGTAGGGGAATGTAGATTCTTCTTTGTATTTATTCATCGCCAATGCTGTTTTTAACCCCCGACCAAAACGATGGGTCTTACAAATATTAAGTTTTGCGCTTATCTGATCGACTGTATTAAAAAAACCATCACAAGTTTACTATTTATACTTATTTATAATCCGTTTGAATCTTTTTATTATTATTAATATATTTTTAACATATAGCTAACTAATAAGCACATACAGTGTTTATGTGATTTAGCACGCAAATCCTAGTGAATGTTATTTTAGGCACTGACTAACATACGCTGCTCAATGGACTTAATTAAAATCGTAGTATAAAGTAATCGTAGTTAAACATCGAACCGAGTGCCGCCGACCTTACCGAGGAATGTCGCTTAAGCTCGTCTGCATGTAAATTTGACCGGAGGATTTACTTCGATAACACCAAGCTTGAATAAGCTGGAAGAACGTAGATGATAAAATTAACCGTGACCTGAAGACATAAGTAATAACGTAATTTATTTCATCGCATCCTCACACGGGGAATATTTATTTAAATACTTCCGAAGCTACAGAAGAAACAAAGAGCCTATGAACGTTATGTCAGCTTAATTGCAAATAGTTGTTCAACTTCTAGTAATAAACTGTTTATCAGGAGCCGCGAGGACCGGGATGGAAGGTATTGCGTCATCCCGATAATAGGACTTCTTTTGCATGCATAATGAGTGTCGATTTTATCTGCGCTTAGTACCTACATAGAATACAAAGAAGTCAGGATTGAAAACCATTTAAGTGAAGAACTTCCTATAAATTTTGGCGTTCCACAGGGGAGCATATTGGGTCCGACATTGTTCTTGATTTATATCAATGACCTCTTCCAGCTCCAATCTTTTTGTGGGAAAATGATAGCTTTCGCAGATGACACTGCCCTTTTCTTTAGTGGCTCTGACTGGCAAGAGGTATTTAGTAAAGCAAGAACTGGTTTCAACAAAGTATGTGATTGGCTACAAGATAACGTGCTTACCATTAATGTAGAAAAAACCAAATATCTAGCTTTTGCACATAGGATTAACCTGCTACCTTCTTCCTCACTGACAATTTCTGCACATATTAGTAGCTGTCTTCGTCAATCCCCTATATGTGCCTGCCCAAACATTGAAAGGTCAGATCAAATAAAATATCTTGGAATCACTGTCGACCAATCACTTACCTTCAAGCCACACTTAATTTCACTAGTGACCAGACTTCGTAAACTCATCTACGTGTTTAAGACCTTAAGACACACTGCTGACCGTAGTATTATTAGGATGGTATATTATGCCTTATGCCAATCCCTAATAGACTACTGCATCACATCATGGGGTGGCGCAGCTAAATCCTATCTCATAGAAGTGGAAAGAGCACAACGTGCAATTTTAAAGGTAGCAGCTTCTCTTCCGTACAGATATCCGACGGTAGACCTTTATAAGGAATGGAATGTACTCACCGTCAGACAAACATTCATCTTGTATACGGTGCTAAAAAAACACTCTGAACTTCCATACAATCCGAATCTCCTTAAAGACAAGCGACGAAAAGATAAAATATGTCCCTCTAAATCCTTCCATTCAGCTCTGTCTCAGAAATCCTTTTGCTTCCTTGGAAATTATTTATATAATAAATTAAACGTAACTCTTAACATATATTGTCAAACTAAATCTAAGTGTAAAAACACAGTCACATCGTACCTAAAAAACCTGGACTATGAACAAACTGAAAAATTATTAACCCCTCCTCAGTAAACCACCATTCTTGTGATCCACGCCATAAACTGAAACAAGCCTCGCTTCACATCATACCCACACTTCCTCATACACTAATTCTTATCTACAGACCTCACACCGACCTATTCATACATACATACATACTATATTCTGCCTAGCTCCTAAGTTATTCTCTTAAGTTATTCTCTTGTGTTTTATTATTTGTAACCAGTAACTCAATTTTAATTGCTTGTACTTAACTAAACCGCGTGGGGGGCACTGGTGACCTGTAATACAGGTTTGCTGCAAACCTACAACAGGCACCAGTCTCTCACAAATTCGGGTTTAATCATAGCATAAGTTAAATTGTTACTTAGCATAAGTCTACCAAACTGTAGCTACTGAACCCTTTTGTGTAGAGAAATAAAGAGATTTTATTATTATAGATTAACTACTATACGCGTCTCTACACTACGGTGTATCAAATATGAGCTATACCTACTTCTCATATAGTTTGTATAGACTGAAGTTATTGGCTTTTATGTTAGACTGCCTCGTTTGTTTAGCGGTAGCGAATTCAACCGCAGATAATGAGATCCTGGGTCGGAAAAAAAATTATATTCGGATTTTGCTGCCGTATCAGCTCGGTGTCTGGAAGTTAACGGTGTTTTGTTGTTCCTCGGAGAGCACGTAAAACCATCCGTCCTGTACTTGAACAATTCCGCTCGGTATAGCCAGCAGTCCCATCTGGTAATCAGAGGAAGGGAATAGAAAGTGCATCTATGTTTACGCACTCGGTTATGTACTTTAATATGTCCCGCGCAAATGACTATTCACCATTATGTTTGGGCGCTATGGCTGAAATTCGACAATGAGGACATTATTATTATTATGTTACCAACTTTGTCATTTAATGCTTTTATATTGAAAGTACGCCTGGTTCTGGAAAACGTGGCTCCTAGATCATTGGAATCAAACTTGGTATCTTCTATAGATAAAAGATTTGTTAAACATGGTATCAGTAGAACTTTTTACAAAATATTTTAATGTATTTGGGCATTACGAAGAAGTAGGAAAGTTTTAAACTTAATAACGGTAGATTTTTCCATCCTAACATAGAATGCTTTATCTATCGAGAATAACCGAGATCTGCTCCAGCAATTGTGATGATCTTTGGGGAGAGCTTAGTCTTTATGCTGATGATGAAAATATGGAGACGGAGACAGGCGTGAGTCTATGTATGTATGTATGAAAATATGTTTGAAAAATTGTTCATATAGGCTCTCACAAATTCATAATCATCTCCAATAATACGCCAAGACCACATTCCGCTCACAACAGTTATACAATGGCGTCATAATTATATTGGTGCTTGCAGCAGAAGCATAAGTTCTCGTAAGACACAATCTTTGATTCTGTACTCACTGACATACTGAAACGGTTCGGTCTGTATAATAGTCGTATCCTCATTCTAAGTTGTAACTTTGTAAAAAGTTAGCCACAACTATATTTCGTTTTAAAACTGCGTCATTATCATCATCATGTCAACCGAAAGACGCCGAGGCTGGACAAAGGCCTCCCACAAAGATCTCCACAATTGCCGGTCTTGCGCTATTCGTATCCAGCGACTTCCAGCGACCCTCACAAGATCATCCGTCCATCTTGTAGGGGGGCCTACCCACGCTTCGTCTTCTGGTTCGTGGTCGCCACTCGAAAACCTTTCTACCCCAGTGGCCGCTGGTCATGCGATAAACTGCGTATTTAAACGTAATAAATAAAATAAAAATAGTTTATTTTCAGTTTCTTACATTGTGGTTCATAGTAATGGTTGGGGCATTCCTTTTAAGCAATAAAATACCTGTGTTAGGATGCCCCGCTCTTCACATTATACTTACACGTTAAACAAAAAGAGATTTTTTTTTTAATTAACTAGGACATAATAAATAATATTGTAATTGAGATGTTATGAAATAAACTAATGAAGTGGGTTAATTTTGGGTGTATAGAGTGTGGAAATGGAACGTGAGGGACTTTGTGTGTGGTGTATGTGCGTGCGTGCGTGCATGTATGTGTGTGTGTGCGTGCATGTTTGTGTTTCTGGATGCGAAATCGTCTATTTTACAGTGCGCAGAGATAATTAGTTGTATTTATTGAACATATTTAATTTCATTGCATAATTCATAGATTATCATATTTTATAGTAGATATTGAGGTATAAACGTGATAATTTATAGGTTTTTTTCTTTATTAATGTTTTTAAGATTGAATGTAGAATAGTTGTTCAGTTTCAATGTAACACAATTGCTTTAGCCAGGTCGTAAGTGTCTTTTTACAGTTATAGTATACCATATTATAAATTTTGAATTTTTTATTTTTTATTTTTTGTGTTATATAAATAGCACGCTTGTCTCTCGAATTGTCTTCTTGCAAATGTCGTTTCGTCGTAATAATCAATACAAAACGATTAATGTTACAGGTGGTTAAACAATTGAGCAGAAAATGGCAAGTTCAGAAAATTAAGCTCCCATTCTCGGAATATTGCACTTTATTCGTCGCATTAGTTATCTTTGTTGGTGTTCACGGAACCCGCAGTAGGTACCGCAGTATTGCAATTATGTAGCTTTTCAGAAATACTGCGGTTTATTGAGTCAAGTCGTTGCATTATTTTGTAAGACTAGAAATTTTCATGATCTAAGTATTTAATTACCCTTTTGACCGCTACACTCTTTGTCAAAGGCAATCCCAAAAGATATCCAACTCTGACTCTACTGTGGATATCTGTCGGGGTGGCCAAAAGATATCCACATTAGAGTCTGAGTTCGTCATTTCATAAAAGGTAAAAACGACCTCTCACCTTGTATACTAACTAGTGACTGCCTTGTTGGTTGGGTTCAAAGCCCAAAAAGTTATGTTGGGATTTTTCTCAGAGAAAATTCTCAGTGTCCATGTCGGCCCGGAGCCTTGGCAGTGTTACAAATATTTTTTATTTCAGATAAAAATACCATATAATGTTAATATAACTTAGCCTAATGTTAGTATCAACCTCCGTACCTCGAAAAGCACGTCAAGTCGTAGTAGTCGTAGAAGCCTATAATGTATGTATACCTATGTATTTACGCACACACTTGCGAACTATAGTATATTTTGTGGGATATACCCACGCAGGTGTAGTCTCCGTTGAGAGTTGCCGGTATGGCCAAAATTCTAGATCAGGAAGACATTGTAGAGCTGTCCGTCAGTCACGGGACTCCATCTGTTTTAATTGTTAAGTCATCAGCCTACATTTTTTATAACTAATTAAAATAACATAAAATCCCAGCATAACTGTGCAATATACATAAATATCCTCAATGTACTCACCTCTACCGAGAATACGACCGTAATTTTTGGTGCTGGAATATAGGTCAGATGTGTGCCAACCCTAATTATATTCATCAGATTCAGATGTAGGCACCGATTTAAATCAATGAATTTTATTCGGTAAACAACTGCGAAGTACCAGCGAGGTGTTATTTTTGGGTTTAAATTAAATTTGTGAAAAATATTTTTACAAGACGTTCTCTGTGGCTGCAAGTCGGATGCCGTCGGCCCACTGTGCCTGGGAAGGTGATGCAATAACACTGCCATCTTATTGTAAAAACTAACTATTTGTTTGGGAGCCGTTTAGTCGAGTTAGGTATAGACGTGTAGCAGGTATATAGGGTGCGAGCTTTACCGTCGATTCCGGTTGTTATGAGAACATCTGTGACAATCGTTACAGGCCGTAATCAAAAGCCTATTGTCATTTTATTTTTATATCCACATTATTTTTGTATAATACCAAGGTAAACGAACAAGCGAGTTATTTGATGGTAAGTAATCACCGCCGCCGCCGTGGACGCTATAGAGTTATTAATTTAAGCTATACGCCCGGGATTCAATACTAATGCCCGGTTCCTTTATTTTACGATCCGTCATTGGACCAACGTTACCATCCGTAATTCAGCTACCGATACCGATGCGAAACTAGTGTTCCACAATGCCCTACCTGCGACGAACATCCGTAGTTTAAACCACCTACGACTCGTTCGGCGATGAGCCTCTCGCTCCTCTTCACGATTAGTTATAACAAAACGTCTACGTCAATTATGCAACTAAAATCATTTATTATTCTGTAATATTATGTGAGTAATAGTACAAATTACTGTACTTATAGTTACAGTAATAATATAATTTGCGTTTTAGGTTTAAAATATTTATAAATCATTAGTATTGAAAAATTGATGTTACGAGTGCATGGTGTGAACAAAACGCGTAACATGAAAGCGCATGGCGCATGCGTCTGTCGTCTGACGTCTGTCCAGGAGTATTTCATGGTTTCTAAATAAGTTTTTAAATTGAGTATTTAATCTAAGGTTTGTGGTTATGAAATCTTAGAAGATAGAAAAATAATCAACCCTTTCTAACGGAAAACAAAGCCATGAATTCTCTATCAGTTTCAGAGCTAGACATCACGGAAATCTCCTCAAACACTATGTTAACTACCAAAATAAAATACAAACGACTGGTAAACCGACCGAATTCGACTAGTAATCAAAGCAGTAACGCCTCGTTATTTTGACAGTTCCGTGACAGTAGAAAATATTTATAGGAACACTTTCGATACAATAAGCTTACTAACGTCCTCCCATCCGTTAGTAACCAGACGTTGGTTATTTGGATAACGACTAGTATTTTTTAGGAACGGTTTTGCGTTACGGCTGGTAGAAATTCTAACTATTCGTAGTAGAAACGATTCGTTTTTGGAATGTAGGAACCGGGCGTAAAACGACACGTGTAAGCATTTCAGAAAGGCAAGAATAGCGTTCTATTATGTAAGGATAGAGCGCGAAACAACAAGCTTTCGCGGTCTATCCTTATTAAAGACATAATTATTTTTTATTTATTTTTCTACTACTTATATGTATTTACAATTATTTATTTTAATTGTTACTATTTTTGAAGTGAAGTCTTCTGTAGCGGCGTTGTGCACTTTTATGGGATGGGTAAAAAATTTTAAACTCGCGTCAGGCACGTGACCTGATTGAACATTCGTAAGCCGGAGAGTCGTTTTTAGGGTTCCGTAGCCAAATAGCAATAAACGGAACCCTTATAGATTCGTCATGTCTGTCTGTCTGTCTGTCCGTCCGTATGTCACAGCCATTTTTTTCCGAAACTATAAGAGCTGTACTGTTGAAACTCGGTAAGCAGATGTATTCTGTGAACCGCATTAAGATTTTCACACTAAAATAGAAAAAGAACAATAATTTTGGGGGTTCCCATACATAGAACTGAAACACAAAAAATCTTTTTTCATCGTACCCATACATGTGGGGTATTTATGGATACGTCTTTAAAAACGATATCGAGATTTCTAATATGTTTTTTTTCTTAACTGAATAATTTGCGCGACAGACACTTCCAAAGTGGAAAAATGAGTGTCCCCCCCTGTAACTTCTAAAATAAGAGAATGATAAAACTAAAAAAAATATATGATGTACATTACCATGTAAACTAACAACAAAAATAGTTTTTAACGAGATCTAGTAAGTAGTTTTTTTTAATACGTCATAAATCGTAAACCACAATTTACCTTTCATATAATCAACTGAAATACTTGCTGCTACGGAACCCTTCATGGGCGAGTCCGACTCGCACTTGGCCGGTTTTTTATTTTAATTCACACTGGCCGTTTATAAACTCACATGACCGCAGCATATTTTGCTAATTATGTTACATTTATTATAGCCGAATGCCAAACCATAGTTAGTTCTTTTTTTTAATTTATTCCAACCATAGGGAGGGAATAGCTTACTATGAGTCTTTACCGCCCAAAGGTGGGAAGTAGCATCTTCCACTCGCTACTCGGATAGAATAAACACTACTTTCCGAGTATGAGATGAAAGCATAGTTTTCGCTTCTATCGACAGTCCCCTAAGACTGCCCCGCATAATTTTCTTTATATTTATTTAAAGTGAAATTTCAAGAGACTATTTTTACACATGTAAACGTTGTAGCTGAGAGCACCTCAATAGCAGATTCCTACTGGCTTTAGTTGAAAATCAGCGCTGCATTTAACTTAATAAATATAGTATAATGCTGAACTAGGACCCATACAGGCATCACCGCATTGAATCAATGATAATTCACTTGATGTTATTTCATTTCTGTTTGTTTTTACCTACGTCTTCTTTTTTTATTTATGTCGTGTAATAAATTTATTTCTTTCTTTCTCCTTAATTAGCCCGATTGGGGAAGTACAGTTTCAGAATACACTACTGGTAATAGCGTTATACCGTTAATACAATACAATTTTTTATTGGAACCAAAATCATTGTATTGGTCCTGGGCAATAAGTCATGTCGTCAGAGGTCAACGAAGAAGAGTCGGTAACACGGGAGTGTTGCCACGTGTGTCGCAATCCGCACCTAATTTAGAGTTCTGACAGCCCTACGCTAACAATCAAAATGGCACCCGGCCTGTCTTGATTGTGTCTGTCAGGCGTACAGTTTGATTCAATATTGTATTTCTTTAATCTATTATGCAATATTGAATCAACCTTTAACCTTTACCTTTGTCGTATTAATATAATTGTCGAATAATTATCAACATTAATTATTAACCCCCCCCCCCCCCCTCCGCACGGTACTTGCGCCCTACGCTCAAGAGGCTGAAATGCTATAAGGCCCTGGGCGCAATCGTCATAGACTATGGTTAAGTCTTACTGTCAAGGATTATACTTGTTGGCGGACTTAGTCATAAAATAAATAAAAAAAACCATATAATGTCGCCATTATTTGCATGGACCGACTGCCAAGACTTGTATAATTAGGTTTTAGCTTCCATCGTAATTAAAATTCATCTAAAATTACGCTGTCGAATCGGTTGCAAATGGAACTTACATTGGCCTCTATTACTTGAAACCGCCCCTCCGCCCATTTTCATGGTGATTACAACAGGTGGCATTTTATCGGACAGCATTTGTTTGTCTTTGAGTGTCGCAATATCGGACTAATGGCCTATTGCTAAATCTGAACTTCTGGTCATTTTACTTGGGAATGGGTTTGGTGGAATAATGCTTCAGAAGGCCATGGTACGTGAGTGCTACGAATTATCATTATTCATCAGGAAAAGCCTCGATAGGTACCCTATTAAAGCTAATAACAACTTGTGGAATGCACAACACTTACCTGCAATGTAACTCTTAATATTGAATCAGTGTTTTATTGTAGTTATTATAGAATTTTATTAATGTTCACTACGTATTAAATGTACCTATATTGTTTTTGGCGTTCCGACCACACCCTGTGGCCCGGTGCTACATATTTGTGAGTGGCATTTTATTATCAATTGCTATCCTATTTTAGGTGATGCATATCACAATGAAAGTAGAATAATATTCTTATACATATATAGGTTTACATATATACATGGTTTTAAAGTTAAAAATCAATGTGATACATTTTCCAATGATAAACGTTAAGGTATTTTTGTAAATAATTGACGTTAATAAATAAAACATGCATAAGTATAATCTTTACGCGGCCACTCCTTGATTCAGAATGGATGATAAATTTTCGCAGTAAGCTCTTGATAATTATCAAGCGTGCGAATCGATGTGAATCGTCGCGGAGGGGCTCGAAGACGTGAGGGGCGCGGAGTGGCGAGGGACGCCGCGGCACCGCGCAAGTCGCTGCTCGTATCGACCGCCCCGGATGTGCATTGCAATACCGCCGGAGAGATCAGCCGACCTACCTATGGCGGCACCGTTCGGTTGGAGCAATTCGAGCCAATAATTTGTTGCATCGCACCGCATGCTGCCCTTAGTCTTTTTCTCATGTCAGGTCTAACAGCAGCTCTTGTAGGAACGGCGTCTCATGTGCTACTTGTGGAGATAGCCATTTGTTACTCGATGTATGTAAATTACCCCCCTTTACTCGTAGTTCCAGTCTACATTATAATTACCTTAATAATATAGTTCCATGTTATTTCCTAAAAATTACTAGAATTTTGATTTGCCTTGATGTAGTAAATTTAAAGGTTTAACTACCTTAAGGTTTAATTTTAAATAACAGCATTTCTTAATGCTGTTATTTAAAGGTATTACAGTAATTATCATGTCAATATACCTAACATTATTAAGGTAGATTGGTTTGTCACTTATTACTTAATTACATAGTTACTTCTTTCATTTACTTATCTTAATTTCATACTCAATAAAACCTAATAAGTTAGGTGTTAATCTCATACGAGCCATCTCATAACCCAAAGAAAGCAATGTATTATAGTAAGAAATATATTGAGTATATTTTCTTTATTATATACGGTTTCATCAGTTAATGTTTGGCCGTCGCAATTGTTCTGAATTATTATTAGATCACAATACTCTATAAAATGTGTTCATTAACTATGACTGTAATAGATACCCCAAGTCCAAATTTGCCATTTAAGGAATATTTATTTGTTTGTACAACATTTATGCTGAAACAACTTAGGTTTAAAGGTTATGATTACGAATAAAACTCGTCTATATTTTAACACGCTTTGGTGACTGCAGCTAAAGATATACAATTACAATAATAAACGTATCCCTCCTCGGTCGTGACGGAAAGACGTCCAATCGGGAATGGCTGTGAGGGTATAGAATTTATACCAGTGTTTGCTCAAACACTGTTGCACTATATTATGGTGTGTGTAATTGGCTAGTATCTGTGGAAATGACGTACCGTAGTAATAATTTGCCCAAAGATACTATTATCACTTTACGTTCAGCAGTTACACATGTCCTATCCATGACATGTCATTAGATAATTTATAGTCTAAAGATTAGGCTTGAAGCTTTGTGGGTTTGGATATATTGAGAATAAAATTGTAACTGGTATAACGACGCTAATATATGATTTTAAATATGTGGTGTGCCATATAATCACATTTTATCAGTAGATGAATTCGTTTCTTTGTTAAAAATCCCCATTATGTGATGCCAACTGAACAAATTTTAATATCATTGCATTTCTTTCGAATGTAGTACTAATGAAAAGGACAGGTCATTTTTAGTTGTGACAATTTAGTTTTTGGCGCGAAATAGTGAGTTTAGGAAGCGATACTTTAGTGTATAGCTGATTTTTTTTCCTTTTAGTTCGTTTTATTTTTTATAACAATTTCAGTTAGAAGTCAGATCATTTATTATTACTATATATTTTACCATTACTCGCTTTTTAGTTCCAAAATATATTGTCAAGGCAAGTGGGCGATCCTTGTGTGTTAATAAAGTAATATACATATAACTGTAGTTATATGTTTTAAATTAAAGATATCAAAAGGTTAATAGACAACTTGTAGAACCCGTATATGTGGATACAAGATTACTTTGTTGAACTCTCCACACACTATCAGCTTTTTCCTGGTACAACATATTTTTGTAAGGACATCTACTTATTACCGATGGAAATATAGAAAAGTTACTGCTTGAGGACGGTAAATACTCAATACTACTTGGTGCTCTAGTTCGAAACAGGAGAACTCAACAGTGCGTTCCACCGAAAGATACAAGCGTTATTCTAGATTTAGATTTCATGTCAAATTATACAATAGTTAATAATAGGCCACCATTGATGGCTCTCTTTATACAAAAGCAATTTAAGAAAGTATTTGTCAGCATTCAATTATGATAATTGAAACTCTTTTAAGCCAATGTTCGGGTAAAAATAAAACTTGGCCGTCATAGTTTTCCATAAATAAACTTAATCCTAACTTAATTATTTTCGCAAATAGCTCTGTCTTACTCATGCAGACCGAATGATGTACAGTACCTGGGTATAGTATATGTAAGTTCTAAGTTCCTGAGATAGGTAGGTAGGTATATTAAAATTTCCAGAAGTGAGAGTTATAATTATGTCTACAAAATCATTTAAACGCTTAGAAAGTAGCAAGTTGTATTTGTATAAATAAATGGTGTGTACGTAGTAAATTGTTAATACTAGATTAACTGCCATAAGTCACATGGCATGCCATGGCATATGTTTAAATCGTAAATTTACACTTGAGCAATAAGTACACGTAATACAAATGAATAGCAAACAAATTAGTAGGCGCTCGTACTAAATTATTCGTATTCATCGTGGGATGTTTTAAAAGTATCTACTTTATCCTATTTTGACGGGCATGTTGGCATGGTTGGCAAATGCTTGCGTTTCACTCCGGAGGTTGTGGGATAGATTCCCACCCAGGACAGATATTTGTGTGCATGAATATGTCTGTTTATCCTGAGTCTGGGTCTAATTATCTATATAAGTATGCATTTACAAAAGAAAAGTACTATATTTATTATATCAGTTATCTGGTTTCCATAGTACAAGCTCTGCTGAGTTTGGGATCGGGCCGTGTGTAAATAATGTCTCAGGATATTATTAATTATATATGTTACTAAATTTGTACGCGACTTTATGCGACTACTTGAGAAGTTTTCTGTATTCAATAAAATAAATAAAACAAATCCTATTTTAAATGATAGAGTTATCGGTGTACATTGAAAAAAATTACGGGTTGAATTAAAAACGTTCCTCCTCTTTTAAGTCGGTAAAATTGCCAGTATTATAAGATCACTGTCGTATTCTACTGTTTGGTCCTTAGCTATACGAGGTCATATAGGTTCCCTATAATTATGTTCATTGCGGCTTAGAACACGGCCACACTGACTGCTAACATCGTTTGGGTTACACCGCAAACACGACCTGGACAAGTAGCGTCTATGAATCTTCACCTTTCCTTCCGCGGGACTTAGGTGGTCAGTTATGGGCTATGAACTCTGGGCGAGTATTAATATTTGGAAAAATATCCGAAATTAAAGCTGGTGATTTCCTATAGTGCTTATCACTAAAATGCACTCTTCGACGTTGGTAAGGGAACATAATTGTGTGAGCCAGATGTTGTCTTTTTATTAATTGACCTCCCCTGTTGAATCTTAAATTAAGGGTCATGTGTCACTGACATTTGCCCATTGAAGGTGTCTGTTCTGTATAGAACACGGAACAAAGACAGTACTTTCTTAGCGTATGGGCAGTGGTTACCCTAATGTCGGAGTTGTTTAAGCCCATTATGCCTCTAACATGGCTTTACGATTGTTGTCTAACTACTACACTAGTAGTACTACTAGACTACAACCGGGATCGACAGCTTAACGTACCCTCCGAAGCACGCCCAGAAATTAAACCATCCATCTATGGGCTGACCAAGAGCCTAGTTGGCTAATGCCACCGTTCATTTAAAGAATAGTGAGAGCATCTGGCTGTGAGCGTTGCAAGACAAGACATTCTTATATCTATATGAAATCTGACTCCGAAGGCGTGTAAAATTTACTTAATCATATATGGACAACCTATATAATACGGTTACAGAGCTACAGCCTCCTACAATAGAGCCAAGTCGACAGACTTTATAGTCATAGTAATAGGTTTTAAATTTCTACACCCTTTGGGTACAAAGCTATTACCCAACTGTAATAAAGGTCCTGTTAATTTTAATTAAAATTAATATCTAATAATGAAAAGCTACACTTATATACTTTATTGTGTTATTGTTATAGAATTTTAATGGGTATCAATGCGTCAATTTGCATGTTTTATTTCGGAAGTTCCTATGAAGTGGTATTGATTGTGGGACGTGTTACGTGTAAATAAATAAGTGACCCTAGCGTTGCTAGTACAAACAAGCACTTTATAAAATATAAGCGTATTTTCGATTCCTAGATCAATAATACATGAATACTTTATAAGTAATATGTACTAGTTAACGTAAATTAAAAGCCATGGTAGGTAACGATGTTATCCTTCCTTAAACGAATTTGAAAGGGAATAATTCTTCTATTTTAGTTATCTTTATGTTATTAAATTATGATGATTTATTGGCTAATAAATCATTGAGTTGAATTATTAGTCCAAAAGAAAGAAGAACGGTATAACTGATGATTTTAATTGCTAGCTAATACAAATGCAATCAATATAGAAAATGTCTGTTACACAAATAACATTATAAGACGTAATTCAGTAGCAAATTAGTTTTAGAAAGACAAAGTAACACACTTACTGAATATATAGTAGTAATGAAATATGGATATCGCAGAACCTGCCGGAACTTGGAAAGAGAGTATCTATTTCCGATGAACAGCGGTCACTGACACCGATCCGGAACCATAGCTGAGCGATTTGATGGGGTGCAGCCTTTAACAATTGGCACTAGTCTTCTATTAGCGGTTACAAAGTCAGTCAGATTCACAACTATGTCCTATAATAATTACGTATACCATTCAAGATTAGATTTTTGCTTTTCATGATGTCCTTAATGTTGTAAGAAATTTAAGAGAAGTAATCAAAGTATTAAAAAAGTCTGTCTGTCTGTCCGACGAACTGATGCGTCTTCTTCGATCCATTTGTCTCACTGTCTTTTTGAACAAATCACCGTCTGTATATACGTAGGATGCGTGTATGTGTGTCCGACGATTACTTTCGTTATTTCTAGAGGCGTGACTGGCAGGTAGATCATAGATTATTCGAATTTAGTTTATGGACCATATCGGATTTTAGAAAAGGGTTTTGGAGTAGATAAGTAGAGTTTCAATCGGTATAGTCTACGTAACGAAATTATTTGCTGGCCAGTCTTTATTTTCAATTTGATTAAATAAAATTGATAAATATAAATTTTGGAGCTTGATGGTGAAACCTGTAACTATCTGATATTACTCTGATGTTATATAAGAGTTGTCTTTATCTCGCGGGCTGATATCGAACCGTATGCGCAGTAGCATACTCAGTAGCGTATCTCATTGTAATACGAATTTGGCGCGTAAAAAGCTGGCCAATGTTCCGAGAACCAGGCCCGCAAGAAAGCTTTTCTCGGAAGGGTCGTAAGGGCCACGTTGAATTAGGTAGTGCGTGAAGGTTTACTTCATTTAATATTGTGAAATTGTTTGTGTTCTAATTCCAAGATTTTTGTAATCATCATGTCAGAGATTTTATTTTTTATTTCGCAATAATTTTGGTGAATAAGTATTCCTTTGATGAAAAGTATTGCCGCTACATTAGTCTTGTACCACAACTTTTGGAACCAATCTTTATATCAGCTTATGTAATAATATAGTATGTAATGTAACGTATAATATTCTTATATATCATCGTTAGGGATCAGTGTTGAGCGATTTATATAACAGAATTCCAATTGGCTTATCTTTTACCAGACCATGGCGATTATTCTTACACAGCAAATATTGTTCACTTGAACGTATCGTAGTAAGATAGAGTATACTTTCACTCTTTTGCCTATGACGGATGAGTGATGGATGTCAGTGTCCAAAAAGCCGCTTGACATCCATTAATCTCGTTCTCTTTGTTGTGGAGGTATATTATCTTATTCATAAAATAATAACATAAACACTAGCTACTAGCTGTAGGTATTTTTGCCTTAATTCTTCCCGTTTATTCTTATATTATATTTAATAAATGTTTCTCTTTTCCCTATGGTCTAACATGGTTACATGTTTAGTCACCCGTTTTTTACTTGTTTTAGTTATTGTATAACCCAAGGTCATCTGTGTGATTAATTATCTATTGTAAGATAATATTTTAGCGTGCCACAACAAAATGGCATAGAGAAACTCTTATGGGGAGACTCTGCTTACTGTCCGTCTGTGAGAGCGGAATATCGTATATAACTTAAAAATCCTTTTCACTGGCATGTTGGTCTAGTGGTTACTGACCCTGAATGCTAAGCCAAACGCCGGGGGTTCGATTCCCACCCAGGACAAGTATTTGTGTGATGAACACGATTTTTTATTCTGTGTCTGGGTGGTATTCAAGTATAATATTTATTGTATTTAGAAATATATATGTTAGTATGTTTATCAGTTATCTGGTTGCCATAGTAGAGACTCTGCCTAGTTTGTGGTCAGATGGCAGTGTGTTAGTTGTTCCAACATATTTTTCTCATTGATTTATATTATTTAGTTTTAAATTTTGTTTACATTACACAACCTATTAATACACTAAAAATAAATTAATGATTCATACCCCATACAGGCTATGGTTTTCTTTTGACGCATTAATCCTTAAAAACAACAGAAGTCTTAAACAATTACAGTTTATACATGTTTATGTCAATATTAAAATAAGAATAAAACGATGTGAAATATAACACTGGATGGTGTTAAGTGGTTGTCGTCACAGTTTTCTGTTCAAGGGCCTCATAAGACAATGTGTGGTGTCATCAATACCGACTTTGACACCATCAATCTTTGATATATTTTTTATATGGTGTGAAACGTGAAAGTCTAAATTATTTATGACAGTTTATATTGTATTGTGTAAAGTAATTTATGTATTTGCGGGTTCAAATGTGTTAGTTATTTTAAAGATTTCAAGGCATTTAAAAATATCATTTATATTTAATTATATGTAGACGGGGTTTTATGGCTGAAATATTTTTATTCAATTGTTTGTTCATTGTGTAAGCTACCCAATTGGATATTCTATTCCCGTCATGTGCGATTCTATTTAGTTAACTTGATAATATGTGTTTCTTAACTATAGAGAATCAGTTTAATTTGTAAGTAACAAATAGATCCAACATTGCCAGTGTATTGCTATGTAGGTATTTTTTGACATTTAGAGATTATTTATCGTAATTACCAAATGTTACTGAACACCCTAGCTAGCAAGGACACAATACAGTTCTAGTGCGTATACTTAATTAAGTAACCTCTACCATAATAATAATAGTGTCCTCCCGGCCAAATTTCGGTCACGGCGACCAGTCTCAATGGAGACTAGTAAACTGCGCACGACATATTATAGTGCACAAGTGTGTGCGCCAACACAGGGGCACTTCCTATTCCATCACTCTCATTCAGTTTCGTGGTCGCCACTCGAGCACCTTGCTGCCCCAGTCGTCGGTTCTGCGAACTATATTTTGTATATCTATACATATAATAAAATCGTAGGAAAGTCAAAACTGTACATTGAAATTTTTCTCAAAAGGATACCTGGGGCGTGATCTACAATCGATATTGAGGCTAAAAATATAGTTTTTAGAATTTTTGTCTGTTTCTCTGTATGTATGTCCGGGCTAAATTAAAAAAAAACTGCATGGATTTACTTAAAATTTTGCATTAATGTTACTAAGAGGTCGGGTCAACATATAGGCTACATATTATCACGCTATCACCTACGGGGGAGGAGCTGGGATAATTTATAAAGTATAACGCGGGTAAAACCGCGGGGCGCAGCTAGTATTTAATATAAATAAATAGTTTGTACTGGCCCTTCTGTTATTTACGCCACTAAATTAACTTAAATGCCATTACATCGCACTCTAATATGGGTCGTATGAAAAAAAAACAGTGCATTTGTACAAGTGGCCTTTGTGCTTAACAGGGCGACAGGTTCTACCGTGTCGGTTATTTTCCCTCAGTATTTCGCACCTTGACTAAATTGACAAAATTAAAGATGCACGGTTCTTTTCATAAGGCAATGATATTAAAATGAGTTGGTATTGCGTAGAATAGAGGATATTGTCTACTAAAATTGCTTGTCGCGGGCCGCCATTTGACGACCACGAATTTTAAGCATACACTGTAGTTATGGAACATCACTGCGTAGTGTATTTAGATATCGAATATGCAGGCCGATATCTGATTGAATGAATTCTATGTAGCGCATGTAATAAATAACAGCACCATAACAGCTGAGATTAGCTCATCGTTCGTCTCGTTGTATATTCACAAAAACGAGGTTTCCCACATATACGATTAAATTAGATAATTTTATTACCGATGAGACGATGATATCGAGTGTATAATTTATACAAATACATGTAAATCGACAAATATATAACGGCCGGGCAAAGTCATAGCAGATATCAAAAATTTATCAGTCTAGTCTTTTGAGGGAGGAATACCTTTGTACCTATGGAAAATGGAAACTTAGCTTACCTAACACTAACTTAACTAACACAGTTGACAAAGAGTAAATTAAATACATGTGATAATGTAGAGACGGCTGCGGTGTTGCGGCTAGCGTGGAACGAACTTGTGATGGTCGGCCATATGCCGTTGTTTAGTAGTCGACAAGCGCGCGCGGCGGGCGGCGCGGCGCGGCGGTGCGGGCGCGTTTCTTTTTTGTCCCCCGCGGATTCCATTGCCCCATGTCCAACCTGTAAGTCCGGCAGTTTGTCGAGCGTTGACCGCGTGCCTCGCCACGAGACGCGCAAAGCCGTTGGACAGCCTACAGTGGACGCTTACTATAAATTCTGTAAATAAAATTTTCGAATTAATTGAGCTGTTTTCAACGGCTTTTGTAGAGATCGTTTATTTGTACACATACATAGTTTTACACTGGAACTATATACCTATATAATTAAAACTGACGTGACTAGGAGCTCTCATAGTGTAAAATAGTAACACGGCGGCGCGTCCTGTCTCACACACAGTGCGTGACGGGACGTGACGTGCAGTTCGCATTCGCCCTGAAGATGATCTCCTGAAGAGGTTGAATCTGTTGGCCGAATATAACATAAAAATAATAACGTGAGTTGACCGGTACTATTTTTCAACTCATAATATTGTAAACAAACTTTTCAGTGTCTTTTGGCTTAAATTAAATTAGTAAGCAAAATTTAGAAGTATTTTTAGTTATCTACTATATTACCTATATAAAAAATGTAAATAAATGTGGTATGCGAATCTTTCTGCTGGTGAAGGGTAAATATCATTTTAAGCCACTTGACTTTTTGATGCAGTTTTACTCAGTTCTGCTGTTTTTCGATTTGCTTATATAAAATCCCGATACTATAAAATAAAAGATTTTACACCAAAAATTTTCCCAAATTACATTATTTTGTTACCTTAGGTATGTTAGCAAAGTTGGTGTAAATAGAAATATTTATTATTAATTTCTTGAATGAACTATTCATTCAAGAAATTAATAATAAATACGCGGTTTAAAACGCAAGTATTAAAAATTGTGATTTACGCTCTGTGGAAAAATGGATATGGATCAGGGATGGCTCGTAAAACCACATACATTAGAAAACTTAAAAAAAGGAACAATTTAACTGTAAATTTGATTTTATTTTAGGAATAAACGATTAAAAATTAATGTTCCAAACCTAAAGGTGCAAAGTCAACAACAGTCAATCACAACGCTAGTGAATATAAATGCACTAGCACCGTTTCCTCTACTACACCTACCATAACTATCTCAATAATATAAGCGAAGTCGAACTATGATAAGCTGCTTACATCGATAGCTCCTCCACTTAGCTCAACACCCTCTTTAGAACAAAATGACAAAGAAGACACTCGTTTACAACAGAACTCTTATTTGTTTCTGTCCTTTAGAGACCGCTACAAGCGAAGCAATATCTAGGGAGCTGTACACTCATACTTCACACAATTGATAATGAAAGTGTCAACGCCACTTTTGATTTACCAAAAGTTTCAAGTACCCTACAAATACATTATGCTCCTTTACTATTCAAGAGAACTTCACAGTATTTGAAAAACGGACTCAAGAAGATAACTTTTCTGCTCGGAGTGAAACCTTAAAGCAAGCGTTGAAAAAGTTATAGGCCCTAGCCTGTATACTCACATGCGGTTAATAAAGGTTGATCAAGTAAAAACAAAGCAGTCTTGGCAGCAATAAACTATTATTACGATTTCTTCAAAATTGTAACAACTTACTAGAGCATACATAAGTACATGCCAATTAATTAGATACACATGAAGATTGATAGAAAAATGAGAAAACTCATAGTTTCATCAGACCACACACTTTGAATCAGTACGAAAAAGATCAAGGTCGTATAAGTTTACGGAAATGGATCACGTACATAATCTTTAAACAATGAAGCAATACCTGTCACACTATTCACCACAGAATCGCTGAAACAATTTAAATGGACCGAATTGAAAATATTCCCATTCATATTCACTTAAAACGATAACTTTGAATTTTATACCTAATCTTTTGTTACTGTGGTGTAGAATAATGAGATCGCTTATTTTCACTTACGTGAAAATCATAATTTAACGATACCTGAAATCCCTCTTCATTTATTCAATACTAGCTGTGCCCGCGATTTTGTCCGCACATTCTGCAATGACTCCGTAAATGTTACATATCTCTATATTTTGACTCTTATCGCAAACTTATAAAACATGCACTTAAACCTTATATATTTCCATACAAACTTTCATCCTCTACTCCCAACTTTTACAAACCATGAATGTCATATTTATTTATATCGATAAAACCGCCTAAAACATAAGTTTTAAGTTTGTAGCTAAGTGACGATACTTCCTTACAACTTTTCAACCACCTTTTTAACCCCTTATAATCCTTTTTTCGCATTATAAAGTAGCCTATGTCCTTTTTCAAGCTCTAGACTATCTGTGTACCAAATACTAAATATAAAACAACTCGACCGATTTAAATAAAAATCGGTCGAGTTGTTTTAGCGTGGAAGCGCGCCAGACAGACAGACAGACAAACAGACAGAGTTATATTCGCATTTATAATATTACAAAGGCTTTAACTTAAAATACATTATTTCGCAAAAAATATTTAGAACTGGCTTTAGCTGCAGACGTTTGTTAACATACGATTTATTTATAACTCGTAAATACTTCGTTTTAAGGTTTTTTATGTGTGTAACGTCATGCTAAATTCTATAATAACATACATATGAGTATCTGTATTTAATTGAGACAAAGGACCGTCATAATTGAAGAACTTCGTTCCTAGAAATTAATTTTAAACTATAAAATAAAAGAGTTGAATATGAAGGTTTTTTTTTTGTCGGTGATAATTCCCAAATGAATGTGATTTAGAGTTGCGCCCTTTGTAGCGAAAAGGGTTCCCAACTATGTGCGCGCTCTATTCTCTCATTCTCATGATCTAGCTGATTCCACTTGAGAGAGGTCTGGTGTATAATTGAGGGTTCTCCTCAGTTCCGCGGTCTTACATCCAGTGACTTCCAAATTGAATATAACCTAATATTTGTAAATATATAGACTTAGAAGAAGCAGTGTGGGCAGGCCTCCTACAAGGTGGACCGACGCTCTTGCAAGGGTCGCGGGAAGCCGCTGGATGTGGGCAGCAAAAGACCGATCCTTAGGGGAGGTCTTTTCCAGCAGTGGACGTCTTTCGTCTAATATGATGATGATGATCTTGTGTAATCACTGTTATTGGTTATCTTGAATTTAAGATGAAAACGAAAAGACGAAAAAAAGAGTTTTTGTGGCTAAATATTTAACGACATAGTCTATTATTTCCTCCTTCAATAGTCTCAATAGTTTGTTGAATATATTGGTACATAATTGAACTATATTAACTACATATTGTACATACTGGCCGCAGTACAGTACGACCGCGAACACACCACCATGGCATTCCATGACCCTCAGTTTGCATTTGTATCAATAGTATAAACCTGATTTCGGACTTAGGTGATAGAGAAGACGTATTTGACTACTGGTTATGACAAAATTAGATCTTTTTGTTGTTGTTGAGCGTGAATCAAGATTTCAATTAACCGACTTTTCATATATTGTGTAAGTTCCATGCATTTACTAATCCTGTTGGTCACGGTATTCAACGCAGCCATGTTTTCTGAGCAAACGTTCTCCGATCGACAATCGGTTCAGCGGCTTCGTGTATTCCATGTATCAACCCGTCAGTAACCACCTTGTTTCGAGGTTCGAGCTCCAAAAGAGGTGCCCTCTGGCGCGGGGTACAAGTTTGTATTTTTTTTGCCTAAATGACTTGAGCACATGCTCGCCAATGTCGTCCGATGAGATAGTAAAATCCTCCTAGCCTAAATGCAACCGTCATGGAAAAATAAGAAAAATACAATTTTCTTTTAAAACAGACACCTTTTATCGTTTGGCAATATTAAATATATACCTATATCGTATAAATACTTGGAGATCGTATAGTATGAACTTCTAAAATAATACGAATAATAATATTGGACTTCTAACGACGATCTTTTATAATGATAATAATATTTTTCATTTTGCTATATTTTTTCTGAGAAGTAATACTGTATTAAGTTTAGGTATTTTCACATAATATTTGGACAGCAACCTGCTAATATGTATGCCTTGGTTGTTGACTTCAACTATAAAAGAAGTGATCTATATATAAGTGCCAAGTTCAACGGTCAGTCTTAAAATTGATTTATAACAAGTTATAATTTAATTTCTTCTTATAACTTATGATAATTTATTGTAGCGTAAGGTATGAATTGGCTAGTTTTCATATACGATGTTCTTATTTCATTTTCCGACAATTTGGCTTGCTGATAGAAATTAGTTAGTGCCGTTTTATGACCAGTTTTGTAGGTACCTAATAATAATTCGTAAATTAAAACTACCCAAGTCAGACCTTAAGGTTTCAATATATTAACATAAGTTATAACAAAAAATGATGATTATATTTATTACAATTCAGTTTAAATAAATTAAAACTAAACTAATTTAAATTTTGGAAATAGATTAAAACTACGTAGGTACAAATTAAAACTATTATTATAAACTTACAATCAAAATACTAAATTACAAATAAAAGTATTACTTACAGATAAAAAACCGCTTTCAAGTCGGCATCTGCGGGAAAGGTGCCCAAAAAGCTAGCTACCTTACCTCTTTGGATGGCAAGGCTTATACGATGGCCGAGGTACGTGCCAACTCTCTGATCAACAGAGCGTTCCACATGTCGTATGGACAACTGCTTGACAAAGAGCCGCGCTTCTGAGCCCCAAGGACCCATTGTTTCGATAAACAGAATAACATAAAGCCCTCACCAATGGCATATTTACTTCGTTTTCAACAGCCTCCGCTACAGCACCGCCTGATCGCGACGTTATTTGAAGGTGGGAGGAAGCCAGTGTATCCACACAAGTTGCGTCCCATACCAGTTGTCTTCCACGGCTACAAGGGATGTTAATGTGTTTTAAGTTGTTATAAATAATTGTATGTTGTCATAAACAAAATTCAGGACTGACCATTGAAAGTGGCACGCATTTATATCTAACTTCACGGGCACTTTACAAGATAGATATATAAGTCAATATTATGTTAATTTTCAGTAAAGCGACTTTTCAAAGCTCTTTTTCCTGAGCACAGTAGTTCAGTTCCTGAGAACATGTTTTATTCCATTATCATCTTCAAATCGCAATCGCCACAAATTCTTCCTTAACTTCGAAAATAGATAGAAATCACCAGGGACAAGGCCTCGTGAATATAAAGGATGTATGTCAAGTATTTGAAAGCTGACGTCTCTAATTGCATCTATCCCCACAGCGCACTAGTAAAACAAGGCGGCACTTGTTAGATTTCCTCGTCATTTTTGTACCAAATGTATTTACTCATTTTATTTTGCTTTTCATATAAGGTATCCATAACAGAAGCTCACGGATCTAGGTATTAAATCTATACTAATATATATGCCATATCCTGGAAATGAGAACCTATCATCTTATGGGCGGATGGACATACCTACTTAAAGATTTTTAAGGAATTGTGTCTTTTTCTAATTATAGATTTTTCAATTTTGTTTCGGTTACAGTGGAGCCACGTTTCAACCATTGTTATATGTCATCAGTTACAAAGAGCCCTGGAAATATCAGTATGAATTATTTTTCGCATCGGCGAGCATTCTAGGTGCCCAACGTACGGAGAACGGTGCTTTTGTCATCCCCTAGAGTTCATGTGAAATACTATGCGCTGTACATAGTAACTGACGAAATATTGATTTCCTCCGTAATAAAATTGTGACTCGTTGATTTGTTAACTTTTTATTTACCTATTTAGCAACTAGATGTAGTGTGGTTAAGATCAGCTCTTTAATAGAGGATCACCGTAGGTTCGTCCACGTGTACACCCAAATTCAACCATTGATTGTTTTGTTATACAAACCACAAACAAAATTCTGTTTTTTCTCAACTTTTCATTTGAAAGTAACAAATAGTTCCAACATTGTCAGTCACTATTTAGGTACTATTTAACATTTAGAGATTAGATTATCGTAATTACTAATTTTCACTGAACGTATTATACAATAAATAATCTTCGGAATGTTTCCTATAATTATGCTGTGAATTTCTGTTTCTTAAATTATTAATTAATTGTTGTTCATCATTGGGCACTCTCTTTAATAAAATGTTGGGACAAGTGCGTTATTAGTGCTATATATACTTCCTGTGTGAAATAACCACATATTTAAATTGCATGATACATCAGATATTATCAAGGAGGTGCTCAATCTTAAGCTAAGCTTAATCCCCGGATGAGAAAACAGGGATATCAATTGTAGTTACTTCTACATTATAATCTCACGTTTTGTTATGACATTTCTATGTAATATCGAACTGTAGAAGACGTCTCGACGGACGAGCCTGATAGTTTAATAGTTACCGCTGATCAGTATCAATGGTTACTAATAAACTTATTACTTAGGCCACTTACCCTTAGGTAACCAAATTCGCCAATGTAAACCTTACAAAAATAATAAGGACGTCACGACCGCTTGTAACTGTTAAAATATATAGGTTAGTATCTAGTAGGTATCTACGTAGATCACACTTAATGATAAAAAACGTTAAGTGTGAAATCTGTACACTTACACTAACTACCTATGATTATTCTTTGGTCATACAATAGTAGACACGGCAAAATAAGTGGCTTTAGGTAACTGAGCTTATTTAGAATAACATAAATATGTATGTTGATATGAGCCTTGTGAGATAGTTCATCAATATTTATCAGTTACGAGTATGTGATGGAGTTTATAAAAATAAATGTCCTCTTGCCCAGCAAAAGGGACTACTATACACTACAACACACTTTAAGGGAGTAGAGGGTAAAACAATGTGAGATAGGACAAGGTAGAGAGAAGTAACGAGCCACAAGCTTTGTGACATAACGTATATGTGTGTACTAAATTCGTGTAGGTATTTAACTCGTATTTTGAATTCGTACTTTAAACGAATAGTCGGACTATGTGGTTATACGAATATAACCACCTCCGAAAAGGACGCGTAGGGCGATCCAAGACCTTAGTAAATCATTATTAAATTAAAGATATCAAGTTGTTTTGATACCAATTGGAAATAAACTTATTAAATAAAGCTAAGTTTCGGTCTATTATATAACAAATTTAGATGTCTTTTTATTATTTTTATCTTCTAATAGGGATTCTTCTTAAAACAATTTGGAGAGTTTACAATGATTACCTAAAATCCTCTATGATATAATTATTTACCATTTTTAATATAACTTACAATAAAAACTAGCACTTAAATGAAATGGAAAGTATGATGCTAGGTGTGAGTGAGAAGCTAGTTAATGATTTCTTTTAAATTTTATCTCATCGTTATAATAACGGTAAAACTTTAACAAATATTGTGGGGGTTTGTTGCTTATATAGATAGCTATTGTCATGACTCATGAGATAAGGTATATAGAAGTTAGCTAAGCCGATACTTGCGGGAATGAGAAAGGGCAACTGGACGCGGCAGTTGCGCGCGAGCCGTTCATTGATGCGCAGGCGCCGCAGAGACGCGGGGGACGGGGAAGAGGAATGCGGTCGCGGCGAGCAATGACCGCGCCAGGGTCGCTTCCTTTACGAGAAGCGCGGGCCGTCGTACTACACTACAGTCGATTGCCCCCCCTGCTCTATACGGTCCGTACTACAAGCTCCTCACGGTTGCGACGCGCGCTTTTCGACCCGTAGTCCGTTACAAAAATTAAGTGCGCCGCATTCCGCGACCGTTGCGTTGTCTCTCTTGCTCTTTGTGCATGCTATATCCTCTATTTTCCTCTTAGATGGTAGTCTCGTCCCCAATGCATTGCGTGGAGTTCAAAGAAAAGAGCAGGCTGTCGGCAGGTTGGCAAAACTGTCGTACTACCCGAGGTTCCCATGTTTAGTTGTTTGCGAACATAGTAGAAGGCTCTAGACAAAAATAACCGTCATAATTATCACTATTAATTAATGTCCATAACATAAAGGTTTGATGTAATTATCACTTGTTGGTATATCTGGTTTGACTTAAAAGAGCTTTGTTATATTTATAGACGATGACAGTGTATGATCAAGCTCTAAGTAAGGTACAAGCTAGAATATTAAATTTTATTTTTTAAATTCTAACATACAAATTATTAGGCGACGTGATCTAGCTTAATGCTATTTTTGGCTAAGTATTGAAGAAGCTTTTATCTGTTACCAATATCTTTTATATCGTACTACCATATTATGTCTGTCATCGTAAAAGACAACTGTTAATTTCATACCAGTTAATTGGTGGGTCGTGAAAGTGAGTTTAATTTGATTAACTTGCAGTAATACGTAGTTTGCTAATTAGCTGGTTTCAATTGGTGTATCGATTATTTTTGTTTGCTGTTTGCAGGTTTGGATGCAAATATTGTATAACTTATTTGTGAAAGCTCTTGGTAGTTATAAATAAGTTTCGATATTAATTATTCTAAACAGATGTTTATGGCTGACTGATTTGCCCGTCACAGAGTTCCACTGTCTGTCTATGCTGCTGTTAGAGGAAATCCTAATTCGAGACCAGCATAATTTAAATTACATTGTAGTGAACATGTACGGCATGTTCAAGGATGTCCATTATAAATAATAACTAGGCACCAGATATAATATTTATGTAACCTATCAAAATTTTAAATTATAAGAACTAGCAATAAATGAAAAGATGGGATAATGTGCAATGTATCAAAAAATTCTTTTCTATCCGCAAAAGTACAATTGGATCTTTGACAAAGGCCTGTACGGCGGAGTAAAATTGGATCAATGCCTAAGTGACTTCGAAAGGACAGCGCGAAACCGAGTCCTTTTGAAACGAAACCGTGGTTGTTATTTCGGTTTAGTGTTATAAAGTACTTTTGTTCGATTTGAGAGAAAGTGAAAAGTAGAGATGAGCGATGTAAGTTTTTGAAACATACAATGATTGGAAGAGTGTTTAAATTAAATAATGATATTTTTAACTGACTTTGGAAGAAGGTTATCAAGTCTGTAGCTGTATGCTTTTTTTAAAACACTCTTTGATATAGTCTGTAGCTGTATGTTACGAGATTTTTTCGTAGTATGTTAACTAATTTTAATAATGTTGGTGTTTTTAATTTATTGGGTACACTTCTGGAATACAACTTTTATATGTCACCAGCTATATAAATTTTGATTCAATCTGTTGCAAGGAGACAACTTGAATTCGTATATTTTGTGCAATAAACAATATTTTTCATTGTATATGAAATGAAAAGTAGAAAACTATGATGCTATGAGTGAGATGTTAGTTAATTGAGTTTTTATAAGTTTGTTATTGAAGTAGGAAATAATAGGCTATGTCGTTAATTATATTTGGCCACAAAAACTCTTTTTCAGGAGGAAAAAAGAGTTTCCTTTTCACCATAAATTCAAAATAACCAATAACAGTGATTACGCAAAATCATCATCACCATCGTGTTAGCCTAGAGACATTCGCTGCTAAATATCACCACAGTGATCGCACTGTGGTGATATTTGGGAGAGGCCTATGTCCAGCAGCAAAGTCCGAACATTCCGAACATTCCTTTTCAAATTAACTATAAAGATTTTTACTATCAACAACAAAGATATAATTTAACCTACATACAAAAAGAAACATTAATTTGGATTGATAACCGTGATCAAATGAAATGTTTTATTTCTTCTTTTGAATTCGGTTGAAACATTTTTCATGATTATCTAAATAACCTGAAAGCTTTATTTTAACTATTTGAAAAATGAAAGTTCGTTTACCCATATCGTGTCGTTATCACGATCGATCCATACTAAACAATCTAACCATCTTACAATAGAGGTTTTTATAGAAATTAAATCCTGGTCAGATTACATGCGGGGCAGTTTCTTTCATTTTCAAAGTAGGCTTAAAGTTGAAGGATTTAATGACATCCGTTCTTCCCAGTACTTTTAAAAAAGCCCGATGGCTTTCGCTACCCGCACGCATCCAGCAGCTTCCAGCGTCCCTTACAAGATCATCGGTCCATCTTCCCCGCTGCGTCCGGTTCGTGGTCACTACTCGAGAACATTTCTGCCCCAGCGTCCGTCGGTGTTATGAACCATGTGTCCTGCCTACTGTCACTTTAGCCAGATAATTCGTCAGGTTATGTCGATCTCAAAGGGGACCTCCGAGGATAGCCCACTCCATTGTTTTTGGGTGGCCTAAAGCTTTCTAATAAGGCCCATAGTTAACAACCGTGTCTCCATTCCTTAAGTTATATCGCCGGAAAATTTGCAAAATATTTAATTTATTTAAGAACGTTTAATTACTTTGTTTTTAATTATTTATTTATCTTTTATGCCGTACAACGATCATTTTGTTTTCATTAGCGAATACATCAATACGATAAGAAAGAACGAATATACTATATATTATGTAGAAATATATAAATGATTTGCATGCAGAACTCTACACATTAGTACATTATTTAATAATTAATTTTAGCTTTTATTTAGTTTATTTGTTATTATATCATTTAACTTTAGTGATACTGGGTTTCTTAGTGCGGAGTTCAATGTATTTAATGGTGTTGCCAAGAAACATTTTTTTATTATATTTATTACTAGCTGTGCCCCGCGGTTTTACCCGCGTTAAATTTTAGAAATTATCACAGCTCCTCCTCCGTAGGTGATAGTGTGATGTAGCCTATATGTTGACCCGACCTCTTAGTAATATTTATGCAAAATTTTAAGTAAATCCATGCAGTACTCTTTGAGTTTAGCCCGGACATACATACAGACAAACAGATAAACAGACAAAAATTCTAAAAACTATATTTTTGGCTTCAATATCTATTGCAGATCGCGCCCCAAGTAACCTTTTAAAAAAATATTCAATGTACAGTTTTGAGTTTCCTACGATTTTATTATATTTATTATATAATGAGTACATCCATATACAATGAGTTCTTTATATTGTGTTCATGTACCCATCATTAGATTAATAACTGTGCCATTATCATGGTGAAAAACTATTTGTCATCATTTTGATCTCATGGGCAGGTATTTATTTGTTTTTGCCTTTAATAAAATTAAATAGTATTAATAAAATAAAATATATAATTATATTTATTTTAATTTACTACAGATTACTACACCACTCATTTACTTAAATATTTTATAGTACCTACTACCTAAATGTAGCGTCTGTGTAGAAATCAGCTCCTAATAAGAGAGACACAGTTCTTCCTTAATAACTTCTGAAGGACTGGTAGCTTCTTGAAGTTTCTATTACGATAGATTTTAAGTTTTAATTATTAATTTGTCGCTGATAAGCTTTTTCTGCTTCCCTTTGGATTTCTTACCGCCCAAGTTAGCGAGAGACGAGAGAGAGAATTCAGCAATACATTATGGCAATTTTTTTTCTAAGAGCATGAGTGCCTTTTTAGGGTTCCGTACCCAAATGGAAAAAAACGGAACCCTTATAGATTCGTCATGACTGTTTGTCTGTCTGTCTGTCTGTCCGTCCGTCCGTATGTCACAGCCACTTTTCCGGACCTATAGGAGCCTGTACTGTTTAAACTTGGTACGTAGATGTATTCTGTGAACCGCATTAAGATTTTCACACAAAAATAGAAAAAGAACAATAATTTTGTGGGTAAATAATTTTGGGAGAACAATAAATTTCATCATACCGATACATGTGGGGTATCTATGGATAGGTCTTATAAAATGATATTGAGGTTTCTAATATCATTTTTTTCTTAACTGAATAGTTTGCGCGAGAGACGCTTCCAAAGTGGTAAAATGAGTGTCCCCCCCCCCTCCCCTGTAACTTCTAAAATAAGAGAATGAAAAAAAATATATGATGTACATTACCATGTAAACTAACAACGAAAATTGGTTTGAACGAGATCTAGTAAGTAGTTTTTTTTATACGTCATAAATCGTAAACCGCAATTTACCTTTCATTTAATCAACTAAAATACTTGCTGCTACGGAACCCTTAATGGGCGAGTCCGACTCGCATTTGGCCGGTTTTTGATATCCAGATTCAGATTGTGTGCTATTAAATCGAAACAAATGTTTTGACAAGAGTAAATGAAAATTCAAATTGTGTATTAGCATCTCCATTAAATACATTGGACTCCGCACTCCAGTATCACTAAAGTTCAGGTTAAATGAAAGAGTAACAAATAAACGAAACAAAAGCTACGACTATTGACCGTTTAGCCTATGACATCCATTTAAACCACTTTAAGCCGATTTATTCGGACAGTGGCCTTTAATATTTTGCGAGTAAAGCAAATTCAAAGAACTATATTTGTTATGACACGAAGAAAACCCAGTGCTAATCTGAGTTGAGTATGGTCTGAACTTTTGGCCACGGATGTCAAAAATAGGAGCGATATTTAAGAAGTTTTAGAATTTGAATTTGGAATCGGATGACTGGTCAGAAACCGCTGTATTCAAGTTTCAATGCTGCGTTTTATTAATGGCTAATCTTGTGTTAATATCGGGAAACCGCATATATGTACTTTAATGTATATATATATATACATATGATCATGTGATACGACATATAGATCATTTATATAGAGAGACTAGCTGTTATCTGCGACTTCGTCCGCGACAATTTTGAATTATTACCAACGTAACCTGCAACAAAAAGTCCTAACATACGTGAAAGAGTCACTTTTAGAAACTGTAAAATGAATGTGAACAAATAAAGTAAGGCCATTCATAAAGACGGTCACCGTAGCCTAGTTGGTAGTGCTCCTGCCTACGAAGCTGGTGGTCCTGGGTTCGAATCCCGGTAAGTGCAAATATTTGTGTGATGAGCACGGATATTTGTTTCTGAGTCATGGATGTTTTCTATGTATTTAAGTATTTATCTATCTATATAAGTATGTATATCGTCGCCTGGTACTCATAGTACAAGCTTTTCTTAGTTTGGGGCTAGGATGATCTGTGTGACATTGTCCCTAGATATTATTATTATTATATTATTAAAATTCTGTATGCCGTTTCTGTCAGAAAAAATAGAAGAATTGATCGAATTAAAATGAATAGTGATACTAAAGTCTACAGACTCATAGTGTCAAGTTATGTTTTAATTTCAACACTCAGAAAAAAGGAATCTATGCAACAGAAAAAACACGGTCTATTAAAGCATATTTTAATAATAAATAAAGGATTTTAGGCGATTTTTCATTGGCCTACAATTTTAAAATATGGCACCAAGAGATAAAGGAAAGAAGAGAAAAGTAACGATTTTTGATACATGTCATTCGCTGTCAAGCAGTGTCAACGTAAAATAGAGCTTCTTACTCTTTAACACCAAAAGCATACACATATATATTAATTCACTTCTAATCTACCCCACATGATAAGAGCAAGGAAACACTAGGTAATTGATTTTACAAAATCATGCGTTTTAATTAAAAACTGACAGACTTTTATATAAACTTACATCCCCTATTTTACGCCCTTAGGGGTGGAATTCCTAAAATCCTGAAATATATATTTTAAGTTTTTAACGTCAAGGCCAAATACCAATTTTCATGCGTTTAACTTCAAAAATGTCGCAATTCTCATAAAACTTACATCCCCTATTTAAGCCCTTAGGGGAAGGATTTCCAAAAATCCTGAAATACAATTTTTTATTTTAAACTGAAAGGTCAAATTCCAATTTTCATGCGTTTAACTTCAAAAACGTCATATTTTTCATACAAACTCACATCCCCTATTTTACGCCCTTAGGGGTGGAATTCCCAAAAATCCTCAAACAGATATTTTTAATTTTTAACTGAAAGGCCAAATACCAATTTCCATGCCTTTAACATAAAAATATATGGATTTTCATACAAAATTTCAAGTTTCTAACCCTTATAGTTTAGGCCCTGCGTTGATATATATGACAGTGAGTTCGTTTTTATTTATTTTATATTTTTATGATATTAATATTTAGCTCCAAAAATAATTTCTAATAAAAATTCATCATTTTTAAAGACGATTATTACACTATGTACCTCAGTATGTATCTCACCTCTTGTAAGATTTATGTAAAATAATCTCCAAAATTAAAAATTTGATTTTAAAACATGCAGACATATTGATAAACATTGTTTAAATTGAAGGGATTAAGAGCAATCTTACTGTGCAAATTTGCGTAAAGCAAGGAGGGTTTTCATAAATTGCGATAGGGGCCTATGAGGAAATATTAATAAGGTTTAGAAATGCAATTATAGTGACTATTATCTTTCTAATGTAAATTATGTTTGTCCTTTAAATCTATAAAACAGTTTATGATCGAGTAAAGTATGATTTAATCTACAATTTTTGATCAAGCGTTTTCATTAGTCATTATTTTGCCGTAACGAATGTATAGAAAGCATGAGCGGACACCTGCCACTCAACTAGCCTATAAATACTTTACTTGTATCTTTATAAACCTTGTCACCATGTCAGGGGAATGACGTCCTCTGTTAGACAAAGGCCTCCCCAAAAGATTTCCACAATAGAGTGTCCATCATTTGGGAGGTATGTCATTATTTATTATTATTACTGCCTTGTTGGGGCTCAATGCCTTCTTGGCATCTTCCTACACAGAATAGTAGTACACGGAGATACGTTTCTACCCGTTCTCTGAGAGATATTCCCTCGAGACTACTTCTACGCCCCCCACGGGATGAGATGGGGTGGTGATTTTTTTTGCCGTCAGCCACACAGCACAAACCTAAATGCTATTCGAACAAAATATCAACATTATATTTTATAACAATCTTACATGTTTACTTGTTATGATAAAAAAAAAACAAACGATTTTTCTGTAGTTATTAATAAATAAAAATTAATATCTACGGAGTAATAAATATGTCCTTAACTTTTAATATAGATCTTATGATGTTTTCACTGTATCTGAGAACAATCCGGTCCAAATTGAATGGATACAGATGTCATCTCACTATTACATTCAAATGGATCCTTCGTTATGTTCTGCTTAATGTACACACGGCTGCACATCAAGTTATACATTTCCAGTATAAGCTGATCCCGCGTTGTATAGGATTTTGATTCAATATAATAGGTCAGCTTATATTGGAAGTGTATAGCTTGATATGTAGCCGTGCGTACAGGCGCCAGCACATCCAGCCCAAACCAGTCAAATTTCTTTTACAGTTTTTAACTTTATCACAAAAGCATAAGGTTCACTTTCAATTGGGGAAATTTGAAAGATTGGGGTAGCTTGATATGTTGGCGTCTGTACATTATACGCACGTGTGGCGCAATGATAAAGGTGGTCGCCTTGTTCCTCAGCTTCCCGTGTTTCGGGTTCTATCCCCGCACAGGACAACTATCTGTGTGACCCATACAAAGTTATTCTAAGTCTGGGTGTGCTCTGTGCCCGTGAATCGCATGTTTGTAAAGTAGTCTGATATACAGAGAATTTGTCTTGTGCGGGTGTTGTCTTTTAAAAACAAGAGAAAAAAGTTAATACAACCACGAACTATATGTTGGGTGTGCCATTTTGTTTGGTTATATAAATTTTTACAAGCTATTAGAGTGCAAAATATGGTTCCAAGCGTTCACCAGGAAAGCTTAACTAATAAAACTCACTACGTTTTCGATACAACGTTGTGAGTTTTAGTTCTACTTGTTTATATAGTTTCAGTTCGACAAGTTTACAATTCGTTCAAATTATTTTGTACATAACTGTTTTTAAAAACAGAACCTACTTTAATGTTTTTTTACAACCACCGACTGCACAACATATATAAGGGAACATTCCGAAAGCGTTCCCTTTCAAATAAAATATAAAGAGTTTTACTGTCAACAACAAAGATATAATTTAACCTACATACAAAAAGAAACATTCATTTCAATTGATAACCATGATCAAATGAGATGTTTTAAGTCTTCTTTTGAATTCGGTTGAAAGATTTAATGATTTAGATAGAAAAGATTTAATGATTATCTGAATAACCTGAAAGCTTTATTTTAACTATGTAGATTTGAAAAAAGAAAGTTCGTTAACCCATATTGTGTCGTTATCACGATCGATCCATACTAAACAATCAAGTCTTCTTACAATAGAGGTTTTTATAGAAATTAAATCCTGGTTTACTGGCAGATTACATGCGGGGCAGGTTCTTTCATTTTCAAAGTAGGCTTTAAGTTGAGGGATTTAATGACATCCATTTTCACAGTTCTTTTAGAAGAATATCAATTTCAGCTTCAAGGAATTTTACTTTATTTAGCGGAGTACCCATTATTACCTATGCGAGTCTGGGTACACCGCTACTAGGTTTGAATACGCTTCAAAAATACGGTATACAATTCATGGACATAAAGTTTACCCAACTATATATGAGTTTTACAAATAGTGGTTCTGTGCGGGAATCGAACCCGAATCAGAGAGGTTGGAGAGGGACGACCTTAACTGTGCGCCACACGTGCAGTCAATTAAATATTTAGACGCAGTAAATGAATCATCGTCGTATCAGCCGAAACACTAGCCAGACATAAGTACACACATCAACAAAGTCTAGGGATACGTTATTTTGAAATCAAACATGGCTTTATTGTTTAAAACCTATTTAGTTTCCTTAAAAAGTTTATTTACAGATTTAAACCTTGTCTATTCTTTATTCAAAATTTAAAAATTAAAATGAGAAACAAATGAAAACACGCAAAGCACAGCGCAATCTTGAGTTGTATCTAATTTCAAGAAGTTGCATTAAAATTTTTTTTGCGTGTTAATTGAAGAAAACCTGATAAATTGTTTTATTTTCTTTTCTCAATTGGTTGTGTAAGCTTTTTAGCGTCATGCCACGCCATCATTTGAGTCGAGATGAAATGTTACGGGCAGTTGGCATGTTACAAAACGGTGCTATTCAACGCGTCGTTGCTGAGTCTCTGGGCACAAGCCAAAATGTGGTATCCAGGCTGTGGTCACGTTATCGCGCTACTGGAGATGTGGCAGAACGGCACACAGGTAGATATCGTGTTACCACTCAGAGACAGGATCGATTTCTCCAAATGACCGCCAGAAGACTACCCAATATCACAGCGATGCAACTAGTGCAAAGGCTCCAGGAGGGTCAGCAGCTGCTGGTGAGCGACCAAACCGTGCGAAGGAGGCTGCATGAAGTTGGTCTTCATGCTCGCAGACCGCTACGAGTCCCAGCGCTGCGACGTGGCAATCGCGGTAGGCGACTTTTATGGGCTCAAGAACATTTGACATGGAGTGATCAACAATGGTCATTGGTGCTGTTCACTGATGAGTCCCGCTATGGATTTCATCCAGATTCGAGACGAACACGCGTTTGGAGAACTCCAGGCAGGGTCAGCCGTCTCCGACATCCACAGGAGGTCCACTCTTACCAAGGCGGGACAATTATGGTGTGGGCAGGAATACGAATCGGCGGACGAACCCAACTCATTTGGATTCAGGGCAGCATGACTGCCCATAGATACCGTGAGGAGGTAGTAGAACGTGTCATTGTCCCGCTCAGGGCCCTAACGGGGCAAGAATTTCAGCTCATGCATGACAATGCACCTTCCCATACAGCGCGGCTGGTGAGGGCCGCCCTTCGAGAACACGATGTTCAGGTATTAGATTGGCCTCCACAGTCGCCAGACTTAAACCCAATTGAACACGCCTGGGACATGTTACAGCGAAGAGCATTGAGGGATTTTCCGCCCAACTTGACAACAGAAGAACAACTTTTCGAACATTTAAAAAGAACTTGGGACTGCATACCCCAGCAAGACATTGACACCTTAATTTTAAGTATGGAAAATCGTTGCCGCTGTGTGATTAATGTTAGAGGAGGAAATACCGATTACTGATTATCAGATTTGGTAAGATTTTTATTCATTTAATTCGATTGAATAATTTTATAAGAATAAAATGTTTTTGTTCACTCAGTAATTTTCTATGGCTTAATTAATTTAAGACTTTTATTAATTAGAAAAACAAAATCGCATCGTGTTGTTAATGTTTAAATATCGGCCATGAAATTATCTTTAATTCTTCCATTTACAGTCATAACAAAATGTTTATAGTTTTCTAGATAATCAATGAAATGTTCAATATCCCTAGATTGTGTTGATGTGTGTATGTGTCCGAGGAATGGTGTCCGCCCGATATCCACAATTGCGGGTCTTGCGTTAATCACATCCAGCGGCCATCTTGTAGGGGACCTGCCCATGTTGCGTCTTCCCTTTCTGTCCTTCTTGCCGTCGGTTCAGGCCGTCGTCGTCGGCCCACCCACTGCCACTTCAGCTTACCAATTCTTTGGGCTGTGACAGTTAACCTGATTCGTCTACGGATTTCGACTTTTCATAATTAGTAATTCATTTATTTATGGTAAATTGGTTTTTTAAATTCTATCTTTAGTTAGTTAACTTAGGAGAAGTAAGTACTCCTTACGGGTCAAGTGAGCGAGTGAGCAAACCATTGAAAATCCTTCAAATTCCTTCAAAATAGGGTGAAATTTAAATATTGAAATTCTTCGTATATTATAAAATATTCACCTTTCAATCGATCCTGTCACTTTTCAATTCACTTTCCTTTGGATTGTACATAAATTCGGTACAAAATTTGTTTCAGCGATGTGGTGATTTACATTACCATTGTATTAGTTCTTGAATGATTTCTAAGTAAATACAATTTTGAAAAAGATTTATATTTGATGAACATTATTATGTAGCTACTGGGTACTGATCAATTACATAATGTGCAACGTTATCTAAAATTTAAGCTTTGCCAAATTTATGAACAGATGGCCTTACATACATATGTTGCTTTTTTAAGTACTTAATGCTTTTTATTACCTATAGGTACATTGAATGAACTGGATTATAATTCGAAACCAGTACATCCATTTTGTATTTTACACAAATACTTTGACATGTTTAAATACTTGTCAGTTACTTGTGCCCGTCTGAAACCAGGCTGTGCCGCTTTTTTAAACATTACGCTTTGGTTTCCACTGCAAGATTTAAGGTCGTAAGGAAGTGAAACCTTAGAGATCGAAAATCCTAAAATACTTAATGTCTAAAATAAGGGATGGCAGATTATATTATTATTCATTTATTTCAGATATAAAATCCATATAGTGTTAGTATTACAGTACTTAGAATATGTTAGTAATCATAATTTAAAAATTGAATTTAATTTATGAACCTTCGTTAATATTTAAGTAACAGACAAAGTTTTAGAGTAATGTTAAGTCAAACAGACATATGACATTTTTAATTTTAATTTTTGACATTTCTAATTGGTAGAATCTCAAACTCATTTATTATAATATATATTTTATAGGGTGATTATTAATATTACTAGGTCTTAAAATAATCTAATTATAATTCTTCGAAAATCTAATAAAGGGGCGTGCGTAGATGTTTTCTTCTGTTTATATATTTATACAATTTATGCTTTATTACATATTTTATTAAAAGGACATATATATATATATATATATATATATGAATAGGTATAAAATATAGAATATTATATATATATATATATATATATATATATATATATAATATTCTATATTTTATACCTATTCATAGGACATCGTTGGCATTTAAAATAAAACAATGCGTTGCTTTCTTTCCAAAAGAAACGACATTTAACGTTTTTTATTTAGAATGCGTTATTTTCTATTTTAATACAATTTTACATATGATTTGTATAATTTGACATGACATGATAAAGAAAATAATATATTTCTTTATCTATACCATGCACCTAAGGTTAAATTAAATTAAAGAAATACTCTTTCTTTATATCTCCCCCCTTAGAGAAGAAAATTAATTATTTCATTTTCTAATTATTCTCTTCCTCTCATTGTTCTTCTAATGTAGAAATTGGGATCAGATTTGTAATGTGGAAAAGATTTGATTCACTTTTCTTTTTGTGGCCAGTTTCTATCCTATAAATTGACTGGGAAACTTTCTCAACAATCTCAAATGGTCCAATTTTTAACTCATCTAATTTCTTTCTGTTTAATTTATTTCCATTATTCACATATACCATGTCTCCAACTTTAAATTCATGATATTTCCGCTTTTTGTCGAATAGTATTTTGTTGTAACTATGTGATTTTATAGTATTTTCAAGTGCTGTTTTTCTGTCTCTGGTCCAATCATTCTGCGACTTTTCTTGATTTAACTCTTTTGGTAATATTGTGGCATCAGTACCATATAAAAGATAACTTGGTGTAAATCCAGTAACCGAGTGATAAGTATTATTATATTTAGTAACGGCTTCATGAGCTATTGTTGTCCAGGCTTTCTTCTGTCCTTTTTCATTAATTTTGCATCTGATTTTGTTAACTAATGTCTGATTTAATCTTTCATTTAGACCGTTTGAAAACGGTGCATTTACTGCTGTGAATACCATTTCTATTTTTTTATCATTTAAGTATTTTTTGAATTCCTTAGAATTAATTCCTGGATATTGGTCGGTAAGCAGCATACCAACAGCCTCTGTTTCGGTTATATTCTTGATTAGTTTTATAAAATCGGTAGCACTCTGAGTTTTTGATGTTAAAACAAATGCATATCTGGTAAAGTGATCTACTAATAAATGAAGATATTTTTTTGTCGATCTAGATCCTCCAAACCCTCCAATCGTATCAATAGAGACTATGTCAAAAGGCTTTTTGGCTGGACCTAGATGGGACATCAATCCAAATTTGTCATGTCCTCTTGATTTATTTTTAATGCAAATTTCACAGCTTTTACACATTTTCTTGATATTCTTCGTTAAATTTTCGGTTGTGTAGTATGGACTAATCATATTAATCATTTCACTGATTCCAATATGGTATAGTCTTTCATGTACATCTTTAAATAATTTGATGCTGAACTCTTCTGATAGTATTATTTTGTCTGTTCTTCTCAATCGTTTAAAATATACTTTTTGTTTTTCAATTAATTTGATTTTGTATTTTTTCATTATTATTTTGATCTGTTAAAATATCTTCCAGTTTAATTAAGTTCACAATTTTCAATTGTTCATCTTCGTTCACGTCACACTCCAATACAGGGTTTCTACTTAAACAGTCTGCTTCCAAATTATATTTTCCTGGAGCATATTTTATCTTTAAATCATATTGCGATAAATAATATGTTAAATCACCCAGATCTTCATCCGTTCTAGACTTCAAATTCATGTTTTCCAGAGGTTTGTGATCTGAGTAAACTGTAAATGATTTACCCATCAACCAATATTGCCAATATCTCACAGCTTCTTTGATAGCTAAACATTCTAAATATACAGCTTTTTTCCTTTTTTGGGTTTCATTCAGTTTTTTTGAGAAGTAAGCCACTGGTTTTTCTTTGCCATCAGGCTGTATCTGTTTCAAAATGGCCCCTATACCTTCCAAAGAAGCATCCGTATAAATATTAATTGGTAAGTCCTGGTCATAAATTGCCAGAACTGGTTGGGAGCAAAGCCAGCTCTTTATTTTCTCAAATGATTTTTGACAGTTATCAGACCAAATGAATTTCTGATTTTTCCGTAGTAAATTATGTAGTGGATCTAATATAATCGCACTGTTTGGTATATATTCATGATAAAAATTTATTTTTCCCAAAAATTGTCTTATATTTTTTTGATTTTTTGGAATTGGAAAATTCTTAATTGAAATCAAATTATCATTTAACGGTTTGATCGAATTATTTTGTATTATATGACCCAAATATTTTACTGAGTCTGATGCAAATGTGCATTTTGTAAATTTTAATCTAAAACCATCTGCTTTAATTGCTTCCAGCAACCGTCTCAGATGATAAATATGTTCAGAAAATGTGTTGGAAAATATTAGAATATCGTCTATATAATTAACAGCGAAGTTTGTTAATTCATATTTCCTCAATATATTACTCAATATTCTCTGAAAAATTGCAGGTGAAGTCTTTAGTCCAAAAGGGAGACATGTCCACTGAAAATGGCCTTCTTGTGTAACAAATCCAGTCTTTTTCCTGTCCTCAACTCGTAGAGGAATGGACCAAAATGCGGAATTTATATCAAGTGTGGAAAAATAATTGCAATTTCTTGTTTTTATCGTTAGGTCTTCAATTAACGGAAACGGTTGGGCTTGAGGCACTACTATTTTATTCAAATCTCTGAAATCTATACATAATCTAGATTTTCTGTTATCCTCTTTTTTAAATGCTAAAGTAACAGGTGCAGCGAATGGACTGTACGATTCTTCTATCAATTTGTTATCTAGTAATTTAGCTATTTGCTCTTCTATCTCCTTTTTATCCTCTACAGTGCACCTATAAGGCCTCTTACAACAATATTTGTCGACTATTAAGTCTATTCTTGCTTCATATCCATTAACCATGCCAATATTATATTTATCTTTTGCAAAAACTGATTTATATTTGTCAATGATTTCATCTATTTCATTTTTTTGATGTTCACTTAAGTGATTTACTTCCATTTTAAATTCTTCTACTTTTACATGTTCATTGAAATTTATTCCGTATTCTTTTAAAGTATTATCGTTATTTTTTGTGTTGTCCAATCCAGTGTTTTGTCTGTCTTTAATGGTAGAAATTTCTTCTCTCTCGTTTTCATTAGTAAGACTCAGTTTCTGTGTTATTATTAAATTTTCATCTTGATTTAATTTAAACTTTTTGATTAGGTCTAATCCAATCAAAAATTCGTGTCTAAAATCTTCCTTATCTATGATGTGCACGTCAACCTCTTTTTCTAAATCAAAGATTTTTATTTTTAAAGTTCTCAAACCACTCGTTTTCTTAACACCATTAATTGTTACTAATTTGGCTTCATTCAAATTGTTTCCTTTTCCTTTTAGTTTTAATAGCTTAGAATTAATAAGGGAAACATTTGAACCAGAGTCATAAACTCCATATATTTCTAATTTATTGTCCAATAATAGTTTGACATGTATTAATGGTGTTACTATTCGTTTTTTTGGTGTGTTTCATTTAACTCAGCTTCTATAACTGAATTGTTTACATGCTGTTTAACTTTTTTCTTTTTCTTATCGTCTTCATTTATTTTGAGCCAACAAATAGATTCAGGGTGATAACGAATACCCTTATTAAATTTTTCGCAAATTTTACATATATTTACTTTTTCATTTTTATTACGATCTCTTGTATTTATCAATATTTTGCGTCCTGAAAAACTTTTTCTAGTTACCATTTGTTCATATTTATTTACTTCATTAAACAAATCTACAGTATCTTTCAATGTTTCTCTAACAATTTTATTACGAATATATTCTGGTAGACCAGCTGCTATGAGATCCACTAAGGTACAAGTGTCAATCGATCTTCTCATGTCCAGTAACAGTTTTTCTTTTCTTATAGCATAATCCAATAACGAACCATCTTTGTATTGGAATGATAGTGCAGATGTCACAGGATTCCATCCCTTGTTTGCAAATGTTTCACAAAATTTGTTTTTCCATGTTGCCCATTCTGAATTTATTGTTAGCTTTATTATCATTGAGTTGTACCAGTCGACACACGACTTATCCATAAATAATCTGAGTATTTAATTTTTTTTTTCATCTGTAGTTACATCAAAGCGCGTACATTCTTTTTCAAAGAAATCAATCCACTGGTTTGCATTAGAATGTTTGCTTGTAAACTTCTCGATCACAAAGTTCTCTGAAATGTTTTTTAAGTTCGGCTGTCTATTTTCTACGAATTTTTCAATAATTTTTTTTAATGTACCTGTTTCGGTTTGATACGAAGCAGCCGGTGATTCTTGGTTTAATTCTTCCAAAAATTGATCTTCGAATTGCAAGTTACCACTCTCATCTATGTAAACTTCTCTAAGTTCTTCTGTCATTGTAATCCAAATTCTTCTAGTCTGGTACCTTTTTAATAAACTATTTTTGACTTTATTATAAGCAGCTGTCTTTATAATTTCTTTATGGTGAGCAGCCGACTGCAGTGCTTCTGGTATTGCATACACTTTGTTGTCACTCGTGGCAATGCACGTTATACAATAAACATTTGATTTTCCGTCACTACCTGGTAATAATGCGAAACAACAAAACGAAGTTTCTCCATTGTGAATCAAATAAACAAAAATGTCGTTTTATAATATTCTATATTTTATACCTATTCATAGGACATCGTTGACATTTAAAATAAAACAATGCGTTGCTTTCTTTCCAAAAGAAACGACATTTAACGTTTTTTATTTAGAATAGCTGTGCCCGCGACTTCGTCCGCATGTTAATTAGTTTATTTCGTTTTTCTTGTAAAATAAAATACTTTTTCCAAAATAAAAGTAGCCTAAGTTACTCCTTATTACATCAGCTACTTGCCAATAAAAGTCCCGTCAAAATCGGACCAGCCATTTCAGGGATTAGCTGGAACAAACAGACAGACAGACAGACAAAAATTGTAAAAAATGTCATTTTGGTGTATGTACCGTACATATATTCATATTAATGTAGTAAAATCCGGTTATTTCAATATTACAAACAGACACTCCAATTTTATTTATTTGTATAGATGCGTTATTTTCTATTTTAATACAATTTTACATATGACAGTATAATTTGACATGACATGATAAAGAAAATAATATATTTCTTTATCTATGCCATGCACCTAAGGTTAAATTAAAGAAATACCTTTTCTTTACATATATATATATATATATATATATATATATTCGTTAACGTCTATACTTACTGAATTCAATATATTGATATTAACAGTTTCTAATATCATATTTAGTGGCAAAAATTATGGTTTGTAATTTTCAGTTTATTCACTTTTTCTGAGCTTTTTAATATATATTAATTTTCACTAAAGTAAAAAATATTAAAGTTTAAATACAAACGTATGTTTAAGGAAGTGGCAAAAGATTAATTTTGGAAATTCTAGTCTAAATCGAAGGCATACTAGTCTATACTAATCTTCGTCAATTATGAGATTCAGAATATAATGCTTTGTATTTAGATCCAATTTGTTTTTGACAATAAGTTCTGTTCCATTTTTATAAAACCATTTCTAGATTCCATTCCGGTATAATAAGGGTTGAACGCTTTACTTAGAAATTCTGTTACGATTGAACTTTTATGACGAATTCCCTTTTTGTGAAGTTCTTAAACGACTAAATCCTAAATTGAAAATCGAACTACTTACTAGGGATTTGTAATATACGAGATGGCAATTTATTTTGAAGTTTGCTTATGTTGAAAAATGTGATGTGTATATACAAAGTTATAATTTATTATTTAAAGAAATCTATCCCTATAGCGGTACAGTAAGAATGAAGATTTCGTATGACTTGTTAATTTTGGATACACTAATTGTTTGTTTGTTTCAATTTGATTTGCATCGCATAGTTATTTTTTTGAACTTGATGATCACGCTCCTGTGCATAACAAAATATCACAATGTGGTACACACAGATAACAAAAAGCAAAAGAAAGTATCGAAGCAAAAGGCAACAGTAAAATCCCTCGCGAAGAGGATGTCATTACCTTCTAATCCATAACCTGATATCCCATGCCTTTAGTAGTAGCCAGTGTTCACATCGTCTATAGAATTCCGTCTTTTACGTTAGCAGCGCCCAGAACTTTGGCCCAATCCCACAAAAAGATTGTTTGTCTCTATATAATTATACATAGTATGAAATTCAAAAAAGTTTGAGTAAAATAACTTCTTATTTATTTGGCATTTTATGACATATTTATGTAATAGGTTGGAAGCACGGACGGACTAGGCCTTAAGTCTAGTTTCTTATAAAGTTGTTTTAAATTGTATTGAACTTTAATTATAAGTACAGGTGTACATAATGTTAATACCCAAGTTCTGAACAACTTTGTATTTTAATGAATATTTCGCTAAAAATACTTACAATATTTTTATTTTTGAAACCTTTGATAGTGGTAAAATTTATCTTCGTGACATGCAAAATAATTATTATTGAAAAATGGCAGATGAAGTGCCAGTGGGCAGTGCACGTAGCTCGTAGAGCCGACGACGGCCGCTGGGGTAGAAAAGTTCTCCAGTGGCGACGTCGCAGCGTGGGCAGGCCCCCTACAAGATAGACCGATGATCTTATAAGGATCGCTGGAAGTCGCTGGATGCGGATAGCGCAAGACCGGCAATTGTGGAGATTTTTGGGTGAGGCCTTTGTCCAGCAGGGGACGTCTTTCGGCTGATATGATTATGATTGAAAAAATATGACACGACTTAAGTGTTTAATAACGAGTACCTGTACTTCCTGTGACGAATATAAGCAGTAATAAATACTAGTAATAATCATACAAGGGTGTAAAATAAATCTTACGCAGGGAGTAACGTCAATTTCATATTTTAGAACAATTTTCGTATCGTAAGCAACTTAAGGATGTATTAACTTTATATCATTATATTCTATTGATTGATCCGAAGGGAATCAATTGTGGGTTCTAAATAATTGATATTTATAATAAAATATTTTAATAATTAATATTTTTGATATTAGACCAGGGTCGATAATTTTTAAAACCAAAAAAAATAATAGTAGGATGAAACCCATTAGAAAAGGAAGGGAATATTATAAAAATGAAAGGAAAAATAATTTACGGGTGATCTGAGTTCGGGAAGGGTATGGGGGTGAGTTTTTAAGGGTAAAAACGGTTTTTCTCGATTTCCGGCAAAACTAAAAGTCCTATCGAAAAAAAATCAAATGGCAAAGTTGTAGGTAATAAAAAGATCTAAAACTTTTGTATTTACACTTTTTTCACATAACCTAAAATTTATGTGAAAACTTCAAAAAACCAAGTTTTTGGTTTTTTATTTTTATCTTTTACATAAATTTTTCTTTTTTAACGAAATTTGGTGAAAACTTACCTTATTATGTCCCAAATACGCTGTAATTTATTTGATTAAAAATATTTATTTTTTCACCTTATTTTGAATTAATATCGAAAAAACACCCTAATTTTCAATCGAAAAGTCACCCGTCAAAATATCAGCTTTTTTTAAAAAGTTGGTATGTTTTCTGTTCGTGGAAATCTCTACTTTCCGATGGTGAAAAAAAATATGTATGTACCTATACTAAATCTTCTAAGAAAATGCAAAAAAAAATCGAAGACTTATTTTAATTACATCTAAAATTATGAGCTATTTATTAAAATTAACACTTTAATTACTCAAAAAACATTAGATTACATGTAACATAGATAAAAAAAAAATCCAAATAAAAATATACTACTATAATTAACAAACAAATAAGTTAATCAAATTAATATTTAATAAGACATCTACAATATTTGGAGTAAGTTGTCGAATCTTCTTTAAATTATATGCGTAGATGTCTATTTATATTTTAAGATAAATTATATACCTGAGTGACCTACGAAAAATAGTAGCCCATCAAAAGGTATTTCATGGAGAACTGGGGAAGGGGCTAGGCGGGTCTGGGTCTTACTACATACATACTAATAATAATCTCCTTAATTTTGCACAAACAAATTTAGTTAATCCCATAAAAAAAAAATTCTAAATCCTAAAAAATATATTAATAATCTATAAAAAATATATAAAATATACATCGTAAATATATTTTTAATAACAAACGTTTGGCCGATTTTCAAATATATTTTATACATTTCAAATATATTTCAGATATATTCAAAATATATGAAATATACATGAAAATCAGCCAAAAGTTAGTTATTAAAAACATATTTACTATACATATTTTTTATATATTTATACATTTTAAATAGATTTTTAATATATTTATAATATATTTTTTATACATTTTGACATTTATTTCTTTAATATTTTGTTGTTTAAAAATATTGTAATGAATAACGTAATCAGAATAAAGTATCTACATTTAATTGTACGATTTACATTTATATTTATATATAATGAGATTTTCTATGACATAAATGTAATTAGCATTAAATAAATCAACTTTTTAATTGAAACAAATTGCAGCAATCACATTTCTAGATGATTTTTTTAATAATAAATAAATAAAAATTCGAATTAGAGTTATTTTCGATTTTTTGCATTTTCTGAGAAAATTTACTACAGTAACATATATATTTTTATTCACCATCGGAAAGAAGAGATTTCAACGAACAGAAAACATACCAACTTTTTGAAAAAAGCTGATATTTTGACGGGTGACTTTTCGATTGAAAATTAGGGTGTTTTTTCGATATTAATTCAAAATAAGGTGAAAAAATTAATATTTTTAATCAAATAAATTACAGCGTATTTGGGACATAATAAGGTAAGTTTTCACCAATTTTCGTTAAAAAAGAAAAATTTATGTAAAAGATAAAAATAAAAAACCAAAAACTTGGTTTTTTGAAGTTTTCACATAAATTTTAGGTTATGTGAAAAAAGTGTAAATACAAAAGTTTTAGATCTTTTTATTACCTACAACTTTGCCATTTGACTTTTTTCGATAGGACTTTTAGTTTTGCCGGAAATCGAGAAAAACCGTTGTTTACCCTTAAAAACTCACCCCCATCCCCTTCCCGACCTCAGATCGCCCGTAAATTATTTTTCCTTTCATTTTTATAATATTCCTGCTTTTCTAATGGGTTTCATCCTACTATTATTTTTTTTCACTTTTTATTAATTTTAAACGCTTCTACCCTGGTCTATATAGGGAATATAGCGAAGTATCTTATAGAATAGTACCTACACAAGAATTCCGTTTCGGTAAACTATAATATACTCTGTAATATGCAATAAGAATAACTTTTTACACCAACATATTTAATTTAAGCTCATGAACTATATAGTAACTTGAATTTTGTTGGTGGTCTTTATTGAGTATAAATCGTGTCATAATTGGGTAAAATTAAGTGTGAACTTATGAGTAAAGTAAGCGCACCCATGGATCGGAACGTGTAGCTGCCCCTAGCCGGACACAGGCAGGCGGCGTCCTGCATACTCGAACTACTATGTAGACAGATGCGCATTAGCATCGGCGCGTAGGTATGCGTATGTAGGTTGTTTGTGTCCCCGCGCGGTGCAACGCGCGGCCATGACGCGCCCGCGACCGATGCGCGCCGATGTAAACACCCAGCAAGGTCAACTGCCTTGCCTTCGTGTCCTCGTAGTTTTTAACTTTTTGTCAAGCGTACTGCTCCATGATACTCGTATCTCCGAGATAAGAACATTGCGCGCAGTTCATGTTGAGACGGTGAGTGCTATTTATACTAGTGTATCCTTTGTTTTCGAAAGTAAGTAAACATATTATTGTATAATGGCGCAATAATTTGTATAAAATTGACATGTTTACAAAGAACCGATTTGTCTTATTCCCGCACGTTCTAGCAAAATGCAGTTGTTTATCCTTACTTATATTATAAATGCGAAAGTAACTCTTGTGGGTCTGTTTGTCGCGCTTTCACTCCAAAACGACTGAATTGATTTAAATGAAATTTGGTACACCGATAGTCTAGACCCTGAGAAAGAACATATGCTACTTTTTAATACAGAAATAGGGTTGTAAGGGGTTGAAGGAGGGTGGAGGTGAAAAGTTGTATGGATCTATCGTCATTTTTAGAACTAGAACTTTGAAACTTATTTTTAGACTGTTGATTCGATGTAGGTAAATAAATTCCATTCAAAGTTTGTATAAGTTTTACTTGCAAGGGTGTTAAATAACAATAGGGAATAGGGGATAAAAGTTTGTGTGAAAATAAGTAAGGTTTTTGTGCATGTTTTGTTTGCGACAAGAGACAAAATATTAGAGATATTCTGATGTCACATTTACGGAGTAATTACAAAATGTGCGGACGTAGTCGGGGCACAGCGAGTGCCAATAATAATGTAATCCACTGCAACGTAGTGCTAGAAAATAGTACATTAAATAAAAGAAAAATATTAATTTATTCAATGACTAGCTGGTGCCCGCGACTTCGTCCGCGACATTTTTTGAATGATGACCAATGTAACTACTTACTTCTAGCTTAATCTAAGAAATATAACTTTTAAAACAAATAAGCTATATAAATTTAAGAAATCCTAACCTCAAATAACCTAACTAAGAAATAAACTAAAGACTACTTTGCTACTGTTATTTAAAAAAAAGGACCCTATATCATCAACCAAAAAAATCAAAGAATACATATCAATTGTCCTTAAGTATAGTCAGTAAGTCAAATATAGTAAAATAATAATCAACGATGCATTAATCAAAAAGGTATAGGATAGATAGGTTTAATATCACATTTCGTGAACGAAACCATAGCGCGATCTAAAACAATGATTACGTCAACAAAAATATAAACTTGTAAAGCGGTAAAATTAAGATCTGTGAATCGCGACCTGAAACGATATTAACGCCATCTAGCTACAAAATTGTGAACTTGTTGATCAGTAAAATTAAGATGATATTTTTTGGGTGCGATCATCTCGACACGAACAATTTATAGTATAAATTAACTCTAACTCACTCACACTAACGCTAACTCGAATTTTAGGTAAATTCGTTTTAAATCCCAATTTGATTAAAATGTTGTTTTTTAATTTGTAATAAAAATAACCAAAAAAAAAGAAGTTACAAATCTTATAAAACCCTAAATCTTTACTTAGACGACAACGACCACGACATTTTAAGCAACTTGGCAAAGAAACTAATTTCTCTAAAATTTGAGAGGCGTAAATTGTTGGTGTCGATCTATTGAACAGTTTTGGATTACCTTTTTTTAACAAGGAATTATTCCCTGGATTGCTTTATTTTTAACATAAAAACCAAATACCAATTTACATGCGTTTAACTCCAAATAAAAAAAACAGTTTTCATACAAACTTACATCCCCTATTTTAGTAGTCGTCCTTAGGGGTGGAATTTCCAAAAATCCCGAAATATATATTTATAATTTTTAAATGAAAGGCCAAATACCAATTTTCATGCGTTTACCTTATAAAATGTCACATTTTTCGTACAAACTTACATCAGCTATTTTACGCCCTAAAGACCTGGAATTCCCAAAAATCCTGAAATACATATTTTTAATTTTTAAATGTAAAGCCATATACCAAATCCTTTAACATCAAATGACGGATTTTCATAAAATCTTTCATCCCTTATTTTACTCCTTTAGGGGTGGTATTTTCAAAAACCCTTATTCAGTGAATGCCTACGTCATAAAAGGTACCTACTGTCAAAATGTCAAGTCTCTAACTCCAGCCGTTTAGGCTGTGCGTTGATATGTCAATCAGTCAGTATAAACTTACATCCCCTATTTTACGCCCTTGCGGGTGGAATTTCCAAAAATCCTGAAATAAATATATATTTTTTAACAGAAAGGCCAAATACTCATTTTCATGCGTTTAACTTCAAAAATATCGCATTTTTCATACAAACTTATATCCCCTATTTTATGCTCTTCGGGGTGGAATTTTCAAAAATCCTGATATTTATATTTCTTATTTTTAACTGAAAGGCCAAATACCAATTTTCATGGGTTTAACTTAAAAAATGTGGCAATTTTCAAACAAAATTACATCCCCTATTTTACGCCCTAAGGACTGGAATTCCCAAAAATCCTGAAATACATATTTTTAATTTATAACTGAAATGCCAAATACCAATTTTCATGTGTTTCACTTAAAAATTGCCACATTTTTCATATAAACTTACACCCCCTATTTTACGTTTTTGGGGCTGGAATTTTCCAAAAATCCTGAGACACGTAATTTTTTATTTTTAACTGGAAGACCAAATACCAATTTTCATGCCTTTAACTTCAAAAACGGCAAAGTTTCATACTAACTTTGCACCCCCGGTTTACCCCTTTAGGGATTGAATTTAGAAAAATCCTTCCTTATTCCTTGTCTACAGTATTAAGAAAACATTTTTGCAAAATTTCAGCTTTCTAGGCCCAATGGTTTGGGCTGAGCGTTGATGAGTCAGTCAATCAGTCAGGACTTCTCTTTTTATTTAAATGGAATACCAAAAAACAGACACATCCAATGATTACTTAGGAAAAATATAGAAATTTCATTTATAGGTTTTGAAGATTAATATGTTCCATATTTTCCTTGAACAGATAAATAGATATTAAACTACGATGAAACATTAGAAATATGTATATGGATTATTTATATCCATAAAGTCTTTAGGGCTACAGAACGTCTAAAAACTTAGCTGTTATCAAGAGATGCATAATCATAAAACACACTGCAGCATCAAGTCGCTCTACGCTCGATTTAATTTCGTGTGTATTCCATGGTTTCACTTAAATTCCACGTGTCAAATCAAGAACCTGTAATATAGCCTTAAAAAAAACACCTTTGCTTTGTTGCTTCAATTATGGCTGGGTGACAAAACCACGCAGCAACATGGGAAAGAATGTATGGACATAGAATCAAGTAAGCAGACAACAGAAATTCTACTATCTCTGAACTAACGCCCAGCGCAAATACTACTAAATCTGAATAAGAAGGATTGAATGTCATATGTACAATTACAGATCACTACTCCCTTAACAAACTCCTCATCAAGATTGTCGTCATTTACGTACCCTGTGCAGAGTTTACATTGAAATTGAGGAATCACCAGCACATGTACTGCTGCACTGTGAATTCAGCACTCTCCGTCCGTTCATTCTTCTGTTTGTCAGCATCCTGATCGTTACTTCGGGACTAATAAGTAGTCAGTAAAATTTTACACAAAGATAGTGTACTGTAGATTAATAATAAAATGATACAAAATTAAAAAAAATAACGAGCGCTATACGTTAAAATTGATGAAGGTTGGTGAGATCAGGTTAATTAACCACCGTGTTATGCTTGGCGATGACATTTGGTTTATATTGCACGGAGTACAGACGCCAGCACATCAAGCTACCCCAATCTGTCAATTTTTCCCAATTGAAAGTGAATCTTATGCTTTTGTGATAAAGTTGAAAATCTATAAAAGTTTGACAGATTGGGGTAGCTGGATGTGCTGGCGTCTGTACATTTAAATTATGTATAAGTAATATTTTAAGAAAATAATAACTACACAGGTGTATTCCTACTTCTCTTGAAGTAGAAATACACCTACACTATGTAAGTACGCTATTTGCTTTCTACCTTTTATATTTCGTTTTATATCTTTCTCATTGTACTAAAGTGTTGTACCTTTTTCATTTCATGCAACTCATATCCATCCTAAGGTTGTCTTTAAGAAATAGCAGCTAGCGATAAGACCGCTCTATCTATATTATTATGCTATTTTTTTTTCTGCTTTTGATATTTATTCAATGTACAATAAGAAGAAAATTGTCCGGTATGACGATCTTCCAAAGAAACATTAGTCTCATATCCTGTTTTATTAACAAATTTAATGTAGCAACCATCCGTCATAGCGACAGATCACACAGAGACGCGCCACTTTGGTGGCTCATCTGGATTATCCCAAACAATCGATTTCTGCAGTGATTTAGGATCGTTGCTATAATTAATATTATGCTATATTTAGTTAATATATATATCCTGGGACCCCAAAAATGGTAAATCATAAATTTAATAGTCCGGTGGGTCTCGAACCACCATCAATCCGTAGGCGCTCTGCGTTAAGATACCAACGACACACACTGGCAGATCAGATCTCTGCCAGTTAGATTTTGGTTTTGCATTGCGAATAATGCTATAACATTAGAATATAAATATCCTGAGACATTATTCACACACGGCCATCTGATCACAAACTAAGCAAAGCCATATACCTGATATACTATATAAACTACTTTTGTAAATACAGATTTAGATAATAACCGATATATTATAGTAATATGCTATAAATTCATCTTTCGTCACCTGTCTATATGTTCCACACTAAATTGGACGTACCTTGGTAGAATGAAGTAAGCATGTCATGTAAATACTGAGTCTCAAAAACACATTCTTGGTGCAAACCAAGAGTGTGTTTTTTGAGCCTCAGTTTTTGTCATTTTGAGATTGGAGGGATTGTGAGGAATCGGTTGGGAACAAAGATCTTTTATACCCGAACGTTTTTAATTATATTATTATTATTATTAATTTATAGGATTTTGAATGAATACTGCAAAGCAATTCTTAACAGTCAACTGGCGTGGTGTTTCATCGCCAAAAGTAGTATGAAGTTGTGCGACACTTTGCTGAGGAGTCGATCTACACTTAAAATAGTCGCAAATTGTACTACAATACACAGACAATATTTTAAATAGCGACAAAATGTTAAAACAAGGGGCATATATATGAAACAACTTGGATTTAAAGCTAAAGAGATGGATAGAAGGTACAGTTTATTACACTTCACGAAATAATAAACAGAAGATACTTAAATTGATGAACAAAGGCGGTCTTGAAGCCGTTGGATGGACAGCTTAATCTAATTTTAAAATGTCATAATCAGTTTTTAAACATGAATTATAAAATATCCTAATTACAAAAAAAAAATTAAAGCTTTCGGAAAGTAGTAGCTCCGAAAGCTTTATGCGCACACAGCTCTTCTTCTTTATCGGATAGTTTCTCTGAAATCGCTAGATGACTGTTGTTTAACGACAACAAATGGGATCAATAGTTTTATGTGCGATTGCGACGTCGCAATGCTGGGACACGTATCGGTCTTAGAGCATGAAGTAAGTAAGTAAGTAAGTAAGTAAGTAAGTATTTATTTCGCTTAAAAACGTGGTACATACAGGATGTTTACATAAGGTTTAAGTTCACACATTTTGTCTACAGAGACATGCGAATATATATTGTTACATGTAGTCTTAATAGCTATAGAATTAATTATTGTAATATAATCTAATACATAATAATAAGAAAAGACCATCATAGTATTATAAAAATAAATAATCAATAATCAGAATATGTCAATAATTATAATTATGAATTCACTCCTTATGGTCAAAGAATTCAGTAAGGTTGTAGAAGACCTTATCTATAAGCCACTGTTTTAAAACTGTTTTCATACGTATCAGTGACAGTTCTCTGATCCTCTTGGGTACCCTATTAAACACCTTAATGCACATTACAGAGCAGTTCTTTTGGTATAACGTTGTTCTACAGGGTGGCAATAAAATACGAGTTGGATCTCTTTTTGCGATAATTGATTTCTTATCTAGCGCTGATACAAATTCTCTGGGATTGTTTTTTACGAAAATACAAACTTCGAGTATATATAATGCTGTCAATGTTAAAAAATTATTATTTTTGAATAAGGATCTGCAGCTCTCTAAAGGTCCAACGTTACACAGAGCACGTATACATTTTTTTTGACTAATGAATGCCCTGCTCACATCCGTAGAGTTACCCCACAATAATATTCCATACCTTAATACGGATTCTATATAGCCAAAGTAAGCAATTCGAGCAGCCTTTGGACCAGCTATATTCTTAAGTTTATGTAATGCATAAACGAACTTATTTATTTTCGTACAAACAAGTCTTACGTGTGATTTCCAATTAACATTATGGTCAATCGAAATGCCCAAGAATTTTGTGTCCGAGACTTCTATAAGCTTTTCACCTCGACATATAATGTTAAGTTTTTGTGATTTCGTTTTATAATTTGTGAATTGTATATATTTAGTTTTGGTAGTATTCACACGAAGATTATTTTTATCTAACCAAGATACGATCGATTCAATATTTGCATTAATATCTTGCTCATATACAGGATTTTTTTTAGTAAAGGGAATGATAATCGATACGTCATCGGCAAATAATACGGTCTGATGACTGCTTACAGAAGGCAAGTCGTTAATATATAGAATGAAGAGTAATGGTCCCAAAACGCTCCCCTGGGGGACCCCAACGCTATTTTGCAGAAAAGAAGATCTATAAGAAGTAAAGTTAAGTTCTTCGTTAATTCGTGTTATTTCAACGCATTGCGTGCGATTTGCTAGATAGGTTTTAATCCAAATCAGCGCGGGACCTCTTATGCCATACTTTTCGCATTTTCGTAAAAGCATATTATGTTCCACACAATCAAATGCTTTAGACATATCAAAAAAAATTCCAACTACGGGAATCTTATTATTGATATACTCTGTCACGCGTCTCACCAATTGGAAACCTGCAAGGGTTGTTGACTTAGATTTTTGAAAGCCATTTTGTTCGCTCCTGAGAATATTGTACTTTGATATGAAGTTATTAATCCTGGCATACATAGATTTTTCGAATATCTTAGACAAAATGGGTACTAATGTTATAGGTCTATAGTTATTAACTTCATTCCGGCTGTCTTTTTTATGAATTGGCTTGACTACAGATACTTTTAATTTATCCGGGAATGTTCCATGCACGAATGACAGATTTATTAAAGAGGAAAGAATAGGAGCAATCTCTTTAGCACAAGCTTTTATAATATGAGTTGAAATTGAGTCATAGCCTACAGACTTGGTATTAGTAAGGGAATAAATTAATAGTTTAACTTCTGTAACAGAACACGGATTTAAGAAAATTGACGATTCTACATTATCTATGTTTATTTTAGCTTTATTTTTACTTAAAGGTATAGTATTATTTGATGCATTTATAAAATAATTATTAAATGTTTCTGCGATTTCAATAGGTTTGTCTATTTTATTTCCATTACAATTTATCCATTCAATGTCATAGGTTTGCATATTATCATATTCATGATTCTTAATAATCTGCCACGTTGCCTTACTTTTATTTCTTGATTTAATAATATGCTTGTTATTAATATTTTGTTTTGAGCAATTCACACAGCGTTTTAGTGATTTTGTGTATTTAATGTAATTAGATTTGCTATCCATGCTTTTATTTTTGTAGTAATTGTGTTTTAGTACTCTTTTATTTTTGCTAGCTACTCTTATTCCCTTTGTGATCCATTTCGGAGCATGGTTATTCATTTTAACTTTATATTTTTGTAATGGAAAGCAGAGACTGTAAAAGAGACAGACCAAATCATGAAAATTATTAAATATGTTATTATAGCTCAAATCATCAATTTCGGTTTCCCATGAAATGTTTAGAATGCAGTCTTTAAATTTTTTTATATTATCTTCACAGTAGTCTCTTCTTATAACATACCAAAACTTTAGATGCGGTTTTTGTTTAACAATGGGAAAGCTAATAGATTGACAAGTGTTATGATCTGATAAATGAAATTCATGCAATTTGCTTACACATTTCTTCATATTACTCGCTATGTGATCTATACACGTATTTTGTCTTGTAGGCTTGTCGATATGAAGTTCAAGATTATAATTGTAAAGTAAATTTCTAAGGTCATGGGCCACATAGGTATTCTTTAATGTGTCGATATTCAAATCTCCGCATAGTATTATTTTTTGTTTGCTCATTTTAAACATCAATTTGTGAAGCAACGTATCCAACTTGTTAAGAAATAGTGATACAGGTGAATTAGGTGTTCTGTATATACATATAATTAGACACTTGTAACTGGGGACCTCTATGCCACAGCATTCAAATATCTTATCTACAGATAATTCATTACATACTTTAATAATTTTATAGTTTACAGATTTTTTTATTAGTATACATACACCTCCACGCCTTTCTTTTGTTCTACAATATATTGATGCAATATTAAAATGTTTAAGTTTGATGTTGGTTTCATCTCCCTTTTTTACAAAAGTTTCACTAAAACATAAAAAACTAATGTTATATCCATTTTCAATCAATTCTTCAATACAAAGTTCTACGAGTTCTGTCTTATTAAGTAACCCTGCTACATTTTGGTGTAAGAGAGTTGTTATTTCATGTTTCTCATTATTTTTCGGGACGAAAAAATGCTATAGGTGATTTTGGTTTCGATACAACTATATTAGTCCGCTTACAATCATTATCACTATTTATTTTTTTAAAGTAATAAGGGATTGTGCCCCTTATTGGTACAATATATCTTTCATTGGATTCAGCTTGATTACCTTGAGATCTCTCTGTAATATGCATATTTTGTATTTTACAACATTCTTTAGCAATTATTTTGATATTCTTAATAAATTTTGTTTCATAAGTCTCAGAATCTAGAATTAAATTCACTTTGGCGCAAACATTAACATGATATTGAAAAATAGACCAAGCATTACATTCAATAAAATTACAATTTGATGTATTACTACAAAGATTTTTTAACATATCATTCAATTTATTCTCGTTCAAATGACTACTATGGTTTACATTCAATACTAAGAAATTAGATTTCTTTTTCAATTTAAAAACTGCACAACATTCAGACATAATTTTTAGAGGATTATTATCATTTTCCCCCACACAAATTATAAAGTAAGTATACTCAGAATCTTCCGTATCATAACAATACTTCAGGATGTCTTCAGTGTTAGCAAAGGGTTTCGTCCAGGCAAATATGTCAATGTTCTCAAATTGTGTGTTGAACCTTGACCTGGCTAGAGCTGATGATAAACCCACACATTGTTGTCCTCCTAATATAATTACTTTTCGTTTTTTTTTTTCCCAACTTTGCTATAATGGTCAGATATTGGTTCTGTTTCAACCACGGATTTTTCCTGCGTGAAGAGATGACGGGAGATTTTACGGCTATTTCTCTTTGCAGTGGACACTTTCATATTTTTGGGGGAATTTATTGGGGTAGAGCAAATTTTGTTAAGGTTCTTGATTTGATATTCCAATTTTAAGATTTTCTTTCTAAGGTAACCATTTTCTAATATTACTTTATCTATTTCTTGATGAGCACTTTCTAGCTGATCTTTTAGCTTGACCAGTTCTCCTCTTAATTCAGCCACACTTTCATCAAGACACGTCGATAAGTCTGGTAGACTTATTGCCCTAGGATTTTCAGATTTTGATGATATAAAAGATTCATCTGAATTACTCATGTTCAAATTCCTCTGCTTATATCGAACGGTTACAAAGTCTGTACTCATTTTAATTTTAATTTATACTTTTTCACAGTAATCTTGTTCCTTTTCTGTTAATATGTATAAATTTTTAATAGTACAGGAAAGTGTTTTCAAATCATTATTACATTTTAGTCTATTCCCTACAGTATTGGGAAAAATCGTCCGTATTTTATAATCAGGGAAAGATGTGGGGTGGCTAAAAGCCCGATTTTGTCAGTGTCTCACTATTTTTTTGTGATGGTAACATTAACACATACATATGTCACAGATGTTTTTGTACCAATCAGCTGTCGCAACTTTTCTAGGTTATATCAAATACTATTGGCTTACTTCATAAGCATATAATAACAAAGTAATTTTGAATGAGAATATAAATACGTTGAAAGTTTTCTCACCAAGTTTTTCGAGTGTTTTCGTGCCTAGTGCGTTGGCAATATACCAAAAAAGGCGTCTCTCGGGGTGGTGAAGTGATTTTTGTGTTTGTTTTGGTTTCACTGTGATAATTATGCTTTTTTTTTGTAAATAATATCGGGAGCAATAATACGTGAGTCTTTACTGTTTTACGCCGGAAACTCCAACTTTATACTACCTCCTCCGCACGGTTACCTCGCTTACCAGCTGTTGCTGGTCCTCCTGTAACCTTTCTTGTGGTTATCTTCTGAAGGTCATTTAGAGAAATCCATCCTGTATATCATAGTAACACCATATCTACCCGTGTGCCGTTGTTAGACGAACGACGCGACGTGTAGAAAATCACCATTTTAGGTTCGTACCCTTTCATCTTGACTCAAATGACGACACGGTAATGTGACTTTAAAAGCTCAGGCGGCACGATAAATTAAAAAAGAAAAACAATCGAATTCCATTACTTAATATTATAAAAATTGTTTTAATTTTCCTTAATGTAACTAATTACTAAGATTTTTGCCTGCGTATTTTGTTTTAAGTTATGTTTTTTTTTAATAGAATAAAAGAGTTTTCAGTCTGAATATAAACTTTTCATGGAAAAAAAATATTTTAAACTATAAAGTCGTAAATCATTAAGGATTAAGGTATCCCTTAAATCTTATGATGTGTATATTATGTTAAGTTAAATAACACGATAAAACGATACAACGACACCATGTCTGAGTTCTTATATAGGTATTTATATATAATTTCTATTAAAATTATTTTAATTGATTTGTTAGTGGTTAGAGTTTAATCTGTGTCATACCTGTCATACTTGAATTATTACTTCGTGCAATTTCATACCTGATAATAATAAGCTGATGGTAATACTAGTCATATGAATATAGTATATTCATATGACTAGTATTACCATCAGCTTTGTCCCAACTATGACACGTGATGTGACGCTCTACCCGCAGACAAGACATGGTGTCAGCGTTGGTTAAGCGTCTCGGATGTGACGTTTGTCTTGAACTCCGTGCTGTTTCGTGGAAACAACGGGCCTGTTGGCGTGGTTGGTAGGTACGCTGCCTTTCACGCCGCAGATCGTATGTTCGATTTCCACCTGGAACAAATATTTGTGTGCATGAACATGTCTATTTGTCCTGAGTCTGGGTGTAAATTATCTATATAAGTATGTATTTACAAAAGAAAAATAGAATATGTAATATATCAGTTTTCTGGTTTCCATAGTACAAGCTCTGCTTAGTTTGGGAGCAGATGGCCGTGTGTGAATAATGTACCAGGATATTATAATAAACTACTGTAAATAGTGTTAGAAAAACTCGTACTGCACTTGTATACACACTTTATTATTAAACACAAGTTATCACTACTAACACGAAACGTAACTCGAGATCACTTTTCACGTCTGTCGCCGCCACAAGAAAAAAAGGGACTACCCGCCAACGCATGTATATTTATATAGTTAGTGCAAACAGTGTTGCCATGATAAACCAGTAACGAACGATTTAATAATTAATAGTTTTCAGGAAAATTAAAATGATACTATTGCCAAAACTTAAAATAAATCTTTTGATTATTGAAAATATAAATCAACATATTTTCAATAATCTAACATTCGGCTAATCCTGACGTAAAACGCGACCTCGCGTTTAAAACAAAAAATAACAAATGCAAAATACAGAAGGCACATCTTCTACAGGTATTCTCACCCCTATCACTTACTCTTAGAAATTTCATCGACTATAGACACTCTCATTCTTAAGACTAACATTAACTATAGGCACTCTCGCTCTTAAAACTAACATCGACTATAGGCACTCTCACCCATAGCGACTCACTCTTAAAACTAAGATCGACTATTGGCACTCTCACCCATAGCGACTCACTCTTAAAACTAAGATCGACTATAGGCACTCTCACCCATAGCGACTCACTCTTAAAACTAAGATCGACTATAGGCACTCTCACCTATAGCGACTCACTCTTAAAACTAAGATCGACTATTGGCACTCTCACCCATAGCGACTCACTCTTAAAACTAAGATCGACTATAGGCACTCTCACCCATAGCGACTCACTCTTAAAACTAAGATCGACTATAGGCACTCTCACCTATAGCGACTCACTCTTAAAACTAAGATCGACTATTGGCACTCTCACCCATAGCGACTCACTCTTAAAACTAAGATCGACTATAGGCACTCTCACCCATAGCGACTCACTCTTAAAACTAAGATCAACTATAGGCACTCTCACCCATAGCGACTCACTCTTAAAACTAAGATCGACTATAGGCACTCTCACCTATAGCGACTCACTCTTAAAACTAAGATCGACTATAGGCACTCTCACCCATAGCGACTCACTCTTAAAACTAACATCGACTATAGGCACTCTCACCTATAGCGACTCACTCACTCATAAAACTAACATCAACTATAGGCACTCTCACCCATAGCGACTCACTCTTATTTACTCATCTCTTAGAAGCCCACTTGTTACAACTCTCTTATAAATCTCTGGTTAATTAAATATATTGCAACAAGATGGCCAGTCTCTATAAACTAATATAAGTATCTCACCTATAGAGATTCACTCTTAATCACACATCTCTGAGAAGCCCACTTGTTACAACTCTCTTATATATCTCTGGTTAAATAAATATATTGTAACAAGATGTCTCTCTCTTAAATACTTTGCATAAATTATATCCTCCTTTATTATTCTCAATATGTTAGACAATCATTAATTCTCTTTGTTAGTTACAATTATGGTTAACTTTCGCAATTCTTATGTTTAAAGTAAGAATACATCTTCATCTAAAGATCATGTTATTATTTTTTCATTAACTTCACTGTATACTGAATATAATAATATTTACTACAATTGATTCAGATATTCACTTCTACGGTATCTCATAAATAACTACAATTCACTGTCATATCATTATGTATGAATTCAAACATACATCATTTACTCATTTCATCACAGTACATAGGGTATCACTCGTCAACACTTGATTTTAGTTATAACAAGAAGCATTTAAAAACCACCTTCTCCACTGAATCACTTGTCATTGCATCATGAAAACCTAGTTCAAGGGAGTAACAGCATAACCGACTTATACGGTTTACAAACTTGTTTTCTAGTAATGGGAGTATCTTCTACCTCATAGCCATCATTACCGATAACCATTGTGACTCTAAACGGCCTTACACATTTAGGGCATATAAATTCCTACTGTCCCGGGTCTGAACGAATATCTTTTTCGATTCTTAGTAAATCGCCTAATTTATGGGTTGGTTTAATTTGAATTCGCGATCGATCGGCATCAGACCTACCTAACCTCATCTCGATCTAATGGAGAGGTAGATTGAGAGACTAGGAAGTTAATGAAGCCACCCGAAACACTGGTTGTTTGCACCAGACAAGATCTTAGAAGAACGGCCGATGGATTTGTTAATGAAATCGTTCAGTAACGATTGAATTTACGGTAGGCACAAATCTTATTACATGATTAGCAGCAGTTATGACATCGACCAGAGTCCGGTTGTACCTCTCAACCTGTTAAATGACCAGCTGGTAGAGGCAACTGCATTTAAAGTGTGTTAGATTATTTTATCATTAATATAATCTAAAAAACTCTTTGTTAATGACACTTGTACCACGGTCTGATATTAGGAGTATACGGGTGGTACTCCAAACATCGAGCAATATTATGTAAATACCTTAATAGTAGTGCTAGTCTAGCATTTTATGTATATAGATTTCGTAAAGGTATTAATGTTTACTAAAATATGTAAATTTTTCTTTTTAATTACAGGAAAGGCACCGTAATGATCAGTATGGAGCGTATTTGACAGTTTAATAATTTGGTTATAAGGTGGAGCTTCTTTAACCCCGGCTGGAATCTTATTATGCGTGCCACTTAAGCAAGAGTTGCAAAACTTTTAAATAAATCGTCTCAATTCTCTTAAATATAAATAAATATGAAAATTTGAGTAACTCTAGTGTAACTCTTTTTGAAACATCTTTCGAAAAACCTCGACAGTCTCTTTAGTGTCTGAATAATTTAGGATACTCATTATTCTTTGTACTTTCACTGTGCTCAGACACGCATCATCACCTATTGCCAAAATATCGACAACGTCTACTACGTCCTTAGACTCAGATATTTTGTACATCAGCATGACCCATTTTTGTCCCTCTATGGTCTACTGTAAAATTATATTCCTTCATTGTTAGGTACCAGTGAGCTAGTCTAGGAATACTTTTAGTCATTTTGCTGCTTTAGACATTTCTTAACAATAATAAACGTCTTTCTTAAAACATGGACTCTGAATCGGAAGTGCTTAAGCGTAGTAAAATGTAGTTAAATATATCTAAAACTATGAGTACTGACAATTTATATAAAAAACTAAAATAAACAATTTGACAATAACTTCAAAAATACCCATTTAACTAAAACATTACTATCTCAAATAAAATTATATTCTGGTTGATCAAATATGTCACGATCGAATATATACTTGTACCCAGAATCTATATATCTATATTTAATTTATGATACTATCCATGTTGCGGTTATTTACAAGCGTTTCCAATGTCTATGTGAATAAAACCGTTTTTATTGTATTTTAAAATGGGTCTCGTGGTTAATTTTGAATTTAATTAATTATTAATATCGTTTAGCTATGGCTCATAAAAATGCCATACAGTATTCATTTTTGTAAATCTATTCAAAGGTTTTGCTAGCATTGATTAATTGTGAATAAAACGTCGAGAATAACTAGCGAGACCAGCTAACTGTAGAAGCTCGTAAACGTTTTTAGTTATGGGAAAATCAATAACTATAACAGCCTAATAATTAGCAACTCAAGTTGTATACCGTTTAGTATTCTCACACATGGGTACTTGGTGATACCCTGATATTATATCAAGGCTTGTAAAAATATTATTAATTACCCCTTAATAGATTTGAATTATGTATATCCGATCCGATCCGATCGGATTGATACTCAACACGAGGCAGAGGATATTTATCTTTAAGTGTCTTCTATGTAGGAATCTATAGTCAATACACAGGCGTTTATCGCCATTTTTTTTCAGCATCATTTAACAGGACTTTATTAATAACATCCTAGGACACCACTCACACAGGGGCATCCGATCCCAAAACAAGCACAGACTGTACTATGGAAATCAGACTACCTACTGATATGCTACATATACCACTTTTACTCTGCAAATACATATGTACTTATATAGACAATTACACCCATATTCAGGACAAACAGACATGTTCATGCGCACACACATCTGTCCTGGGTGGGAATTGAACCCACAACCTCTGGCGAGAAATGCAAGCACCCGCCATTACGCCAATAGGCCCGTCATCTTAATCAGAAGTACTTTCACGTATGATACCTTTAGAGAGTAAATCTTCTATAATCTTATTTAGGGGTTCTCGTTAACTCTGGGAAACGATATGTGGATATATCCTACAGGACCATTATCGGTCAGGGTACTTTCCATTTCAGTCAGATTTGTTTTACCTAATTCTAATTCTCTTACATCCATTGCAAAACAATGTCTATATTTCTCAAATGAGCAATTCATGTTTGGGATCCTCAGTAACTATCGCACTAATTTTTACTTTAGCTAAAAGGTAAGGGTTTAAGCTATTTGGTTTCTGTTGTTCTACCTACATATTCTGTATGTATGAAGAGTATAACGACAGTAAACAAGGATCGTGGAAGATCAAGGAGGTGCAAAGATCGTGACAAATGGAAGCCCGCTGTTCCTGCCCACCCTTCTGGGAAACAGGCGTGAGTCTATGTATGATGTATGTATGTATGTTGGTATTCTGTATTTATTTGTATTGCTGTCGCTGAGCTAACAGAGTTCATAGTTAACTAATCTATACATATAATAAAATCGTAGAAAACTCAAAACTGTACATTGAATATATTTTTTTTTAAAGGATACTTGGAGTGTGATCTGCAATAGATACCGCGGGTAACAGCGGGTAAAACCGCGGGGCACAGCTAGTGTTTAAATAATTAAGTGATAGGTTAGTTAGCATTAAATACCCTTTACCTGCTTCAAACTTTCAGAGACCTGATAAAACATTATAATATATTCATTGTTACGTAAAGTTAGAAAAATATGTTGAAACAATAACTGTCCCGAGTATTTACTATTTGTAATGACATTGATGGGCATTGTAGTTTTTGGTTTTATAGCGTTATAATTTAAGGCGTACACTTTAATTTTAATATCATTGTTAAAAACATCTGGGGTTTGTATTAAAACTAATTCATCATTAGATTTCAAAACTATTACATTAGGTTTTTCCATAAAAAACTACCCAATTATCATGCAAGAGTTTCGCGTCATTGTCAATATTTAGTAGCATGGCCTATTTTTTTAACAAAAGTTACACTTATCTATGAGTTAACTACATTTAAAAATTATAAGCCCCATTTCATTACAATTGTTACATCGAACTGTATCTGTACTGTTATAACTTTGATTTTGTTGTTTTGCCACCTTATTAAACCTACTAAACTATTCCGGTTAAGATTTTTGTAAGATGGTGTATTAGTTTCATGTTAAGGTACCGTATGCAAGTAGTTAATGATCTGTTCTGGTTCGTCAGAACTACGGGCACCTACCCCGATTCGGACAAACTTGTCATCGATACCACGTATAAGGCAGCACATTTACTTATAAGCGCAATCATATCGTAGTAATAATGTTCTAGGGGTCGCCCAACCCTACGCCTAAGTTTAACATTGTTGTTAATAGAAAGATCGCCGTAGTTTTCGTTCGAAGGAAAATCTAGTTTTTACTGTTGTATCACTCATCCCGATAATGTAGGACTGAGGATAAACCCTGATACCATTTTACCACTTAATTTAAGAAGAGTATAATCACATATTTGGCAGTAATTCCAAAAAAAACATCCGTGCACATTCGTTAACCACGTTTATCCAGGATCATATTGTCAGACCATGTTCACTAGGATCAAATTTTGGAACAGCGCTAAACACCACCGGAAAATTGTTTTAAGGCCAAAACCTAGGAGTCACTGACGCATAATTACTTTTGGGAAAATAAAATGTAGCAACATTATTTGTTGCCCTGTTAGGTATTGTTAGACAAGTAAAGATCAGTTTGATCGTTAACTACAATGGGAATATTTAACTTTATTTATTACAACCCGCCGGCTCATGTCAACGGGGCAGTTTTAGTAGACACCCGGTTAACATCTTACTGAGAGACCTATGCCTGCTACGCTCAACATGCGCTTGTCTTTTATGCCTATGGGGATGCTTATGGCCACGGTCACTTTTCATTTTACGTCGTGACCTACGTTCACGATCGTCATGTCACTAAAGCTAGGATCTGTAGAAGCACTATCTACGCTCGATTCCCGCCGTCTTCGCTTAGATCTTTCCATTATACATAGCAGTGATGCAATGAGTACATGATTCGAGATACTGTGGTACTTAGAAAAAGCAAATTCATATCACTAATATATATGCAACACACATTAAATATAAATTATCACAATATTGAATTACAGCATAAATATGAGACACCAGCAGTGAATTCAGAAATAGTGTCAATAAGTAAATAGACCACCTTAGCCAGAAAATATAAATAAACTAGTAGGCTATCGAGTTTAAATTAAAATTATATGCTGTAGGTACTATAAAATTAATAATGACAGTTTTAAAACAAAGATCGACGACAATTATAGGTTACTTTTTATGAAATAGCAGCTTAAATATATTGTCTGGCTGTCATTTGCAAATTAAGAACACAAACACTGACGAAATTCACTTATATATCACTCACATATCACTTTCACTAAACTTCCGAAAAATGTATGTAGTATGATGTTGATGCCGCACGCGTACTTTTTGCATACATTTGATAATCAGGATCTAGTATAATTTTCTCTCGTAGCCACGTGGAAGTCAAATAACACTTTAAGATCTGACCTTAAACATCCGGAGTCCAGGAGACCGCAGCATCGGTCACGTAGATACACCTTGTCACTTCTGACTGTTAGAAAAACTCGTACTGCACTTGTATACACACTTTATTATTAAACACAAGTTATCACTACTAACACGAAACGTAACTCGAGATCACTTTTCACGTCTGTCGCCGCCACAAGAAAAAAAGGGACTACCCGCCAACGCATGTATATTTATATAGTTAGTGCAAACAGTGTTGCCATGATAAACCAGTAACGAACGATTTAATAATTAATAGTTTTCAGGAAAATTAAAATGATACTATTGCCAAAACTTAAAATAAATCTTTTGATTATTGAAAATATAAATCAACATATTTTCAATAATCTAACAATAGTATGGAGTATATAAACTGTAGATAATAAAACTACCTCCATACTATTTATAGTTGGGACAGGGCTGATGGTTATATGATTATAGTAGGTAAAGAAGTAATAATTAGAGTATTTAAGAAAGAAAATCTAAGAACAAACAAATCAATTAAAATCATTTTAATAGAAAGTTATTATAAATATACATGAACTCAGATATACTGTCGTTGTATCTCGTTTTGTCATGTTATTTAACATAACACACTGATCGAAAGAATCCAGGGATTACTTAATCCTTAATAATATACGACTTTATAGTTTAAAATCATTATCATGACTGAAACCTCTTTTATTTTATTTTTTAAATGTAATTATAAAAAACAAAAGAAAAACAAAACACGGAGTCATAATCTTAGTACTTCGTTACGTTAGGGAAAATTGTTTGTGTTTATATACCTAATATTAATTAATGAAAAGGGATTAGATTGTTATTCTTCTTTGATTTAATGTTATGAGCCTTGGGCATTTTACAAAAAGGTGATATTCAACCCGTCGTTACTAAGGCCCAGCAACGGCCCACGGGTAGATAATAATATCGTGTTACTATGATACGAGTATACATTATACAGGATTAATTTCTCCGCCAGAAGACAACCCAAATTCACTGTGATGTAAATAGTACAAAGGTTAAGGGTTTGGATGACCAACAGCAGCTGCAAAGGAGGTTGCATGAAGTTGGTGTTCATGCTCAAAGACCGACGTGTTCCAGCGTTGCGACGACGACGCGACGTCGCAAACGCAGTCGCACATAAAGCTTTGTTCGTTGTTGACGTTCGACAAAAGTCGTCAAGCAATTTTAGTGGAACTACATATACGATGAAGAATAAGAATAAAGAAATAGTTGTGTGTATAAAGTTCTCGAAACTACCAATTGGGCGGTTCTGAAAGCTTTAGACCCTGACCCCTGTTATGCGATAAAACCGCCAATGTTCATCAATTTAAACTGTATATCAACTTTTATTATTTCGCGTAGTATAATAAAGTGTACCTATCTATCTCTTTGGCTTTAAAATGCAACTTGTTTCATCTATTTGCTCCTTGTTTTAACATTTTGTCGCTATTTTAAAAAATTCTTGTCTATGTCACCACGGATTGAACTCAGAAATTTTCTTTACCGTAGTTGGTATAATTTGCTAACATTTTATGTGTAGATCGACTCCTCAGCAGAGTGTCGCACGCCTTCAAACTACTGTTTTATAGTTCATGTACAGAAATCAATCGTCGGTCGTATAAATGAGTAATACTAATCTAAATAAAATCAATTAGGCAGGAAAATTAAAGATAAGTCAATATTATACCTATATATAATGACTTATATTTCAGTGTTGGGAACAGTGTATAAGTTACATTTGTACACCCACAATACAAAAAGTTTAACTATTTGCTTCGGATTCGTTAATATGTACCAAATAAATATACCTACGTAGGACTTTAAATCTAATAGAGAGTAGCTTCGATCAAGAGAGTAGTCGAGAATTGCTAGTAATTATCGGAGTTACTAGGAGAGGCAACTAAACCTATTATTGATTCTATTGCCTGAAAAGAAACATTAAGAATTTTCTGATAAACTTCGAAGAATGCTTGATTGTATTGTATTGCTGGTTTAAAGATGACATAGTGTAAAAACATTTAGTAGTAATTGATCTTCAAACTGACTGAGATCTGAAATGTCGGCTTTTTACGCCTAAGTACTAAATGGACACCCCGAACATTCGAATAAAGTTCCTGTATGTCGTCCCCTCGCCCCATCTCCATGGCTACCTCACGGCTGACCTGTCTGGAATGCCGATATTATAATTTTATGTATAATTTTATAATCTGCGAAGATACACAGCAGCGAATTGGCGCGGAGCCATAATCCGTTCACAGTGGACTGAAGTAGCACATGTGGTATAATTGTTTATAAACTTTCAGGTGAAATAAAGTGCTTACATGATATATTTTATCAATACCATTAACCTAAATAAAAATATTTAACTTAATATATTTTCAATTTTTATTTATATCTAGCTGCGGTTTAGGAGAAGCTTTCTTTATTTGAACTTTCATATAAATCTGTTCTGAGATTTTAACGGCAGTAAGAAACAATCATATTAAGTCATACTTGCAAGTATTTGGCTTAATATGATTGTATAAGTAAGTAATACGCCAGCTAGGCTCTACGTAAACTATCTGTATTTCCAATCCGTTATGCCAATTACGCAAAACACACACAAAATGTCATATCGTTGGAACCCTCCGAAGGTGCCCTCCCTCCACAAATAGCATATGTGCAGAAAACTAAAACCGCGCAGTATTAGGTAGTTAGCTATTTCTCTAACCAGATTATTCTATGTGCCATTAAAATGTGTCATCTCCTTACGTGTACATTTAAATACTGAATCGCATTTGTTAATAGCTTTATAGTATTAATTTAATGCCCAAGTCTCGTTCAGATAGATATTAGATCCGTGGTCGGGACAGTGTAACCAATATTCTGCAACGAAATGACACGAACTCCAACATAATACTCGATTTTTTACCAAAGTGACATTTATTAAAAATATTTCTGCAGTTCCAACGTCCAGAAGTTAGAACAACAAATACGGTAACTTCTCTATCCTAACCAATTAATAAGAGAGGTAAAGCGCAGCGAAGTTTCACACTATGAGCAGCTTAACTCTCCCTTTTTAGCCTCCACCTAATAAAACACGCTATAGGTAATAGTATTATTATGCCAATGTTGTGATCACAAAATGGTCGCAAGAGCCTATCGTCAGAACTTTACTACGCCATAATACGAAGCTGTGGAATTTTTGACGAATGGCGAGTGGTCTACGAAGTCTTACGATATTTTTCCAAAATTATTGTAATTTACTCATCATAAATTGCGATAATTTCCATGCTCATAATTTAGTTAGTACTGCGACAAATACGAAAGGATACAATATTTTACAAGAGTAACTTTGCCGTATAAAATGAAGCAGATTTTTGTTAGTAGCACGTCGTGCTTATATCACCTAAGCGTTTTTAACGTAGCAATACGTAGTTAACGTAGCACCTGTAGGTTAACTTCGCTATTTGTAGAAAACGTAGCACGGCGTAGCTCTTTAGTTTTGACGATTTTCCGAAAGAGTTTTCATTTCTATACAAAACAGACTTGCAGGAAGGCGGTTGACGTTCGAGCGGAAAATTATTAGTAGACTTATAAATTAATTAAGAGGTCGATGCCAATCTTTCATTACAGTTTTGTTGCGTTATATTTGCAAACACCTCATTATTTAAGGTGCTTTATCTACATTTCGTATTTGTAAACTAATTAAAATTAAACGGTTTTTTTATGCAGGCCAATTATAATTCCTATCATCAATAAAAAATAAGTATAACATACAAGGAAGTTGTTGGGTTTCTTTACTATATAAGAATACTGAATTATGAGCACTACTTTTCAGTATAATTGGTGAAGAAACCTAATGAGCCACATTATATTTTCCGTAGAAATTTAATGTTCGGAAGCTCGAGCCTGATAATAGAAACTTGAAAAGAGCTGTTTTTCTACGAAGTCAATAGAATCTAAATACAGATAAAAAAGATACGACCTTTACCCTCCCAAATTTAATAATAAAACAATCTTCAATCGCAGAAAATGAGATCCTGGGTTCAAATCCTGGGTTGGCATAATTTCTCATCATCAATATTTATATGCATATATAATCTTTCCACAACTATTATACATATCTCGTACATTACAAAACGCGCATCGTATTACTTTGTTAGGTTTAGACAATGTTTAAGTGTAAGCTCTACAAAACAGTTTAAATCAGTAAATTGAATATACTAACATTGCAACAACTAGTCATTTCGGCTGGAATAAGGTCTATAACGGAATTGATTAAGGAATTTTGGGCATGAAGTAGTAATGACTTGTATTTTTTATGCCGTAGGGATCATCGAATGTCAGCGATGGCCGCTAGTCTCAATAGCGACTAGCCATCAACGCGGGAAAAATTCAAGTTCACACTTTCAAGCTTACACTTAAACATTGTGTACACCTAACAAAGTGATACGAGTAATAGTTGTGGTAAGATTATATGTGCATACAAATATTGATACTTGATATAAGCATAAACCTGTTGCACATGCTACTCGTCTTCGCAAAATCAGTAACTTCGTATATTTAATTAAAACAAATTTAAAACAACAATTAAATCTAAATAATTATGTAGCTGCGCATTCTATAGGATAGAAAAAAGTGTACCATATGGTTCCCGACTAAAAAAGAAAGGTGACAAAGGGACACTGTAGGTAGTCGGGCAGCAGCACCACCTGTGTGATAGCTATCACCTAAATGCGGTTGCCAACTTCCATTTCAAGCGCTGTGTCTACGGCAAACCCCGCCCAAATGACGACGTTGTAGTAACTTGTGGGGGAGACTTGTGTCCAGCAGTAGACAGAAGTCCTCTATCCTAGAGAACGAATAGAAATTAGAACTAGAACGTCTTCTAAGGGTAATATCCGAAAAAAGGTAAATTCTCTCATTACTGTCCTATTGCAATCCTTCCTTTCCTGTCTAAGTCTACATCCTTTCCAGTTCTTGCACTTGTGAACATCACAGACAATATTCGCTTGGTTACGGAACAGAAGCTACTCACTGTCTTTGTCCTACTGGATTTTAGCAGTACTTTTAATTCAGTGGACTTTAACATTCTGATTGGCAACGCTACTCCCTAAATGTCTCGGCTTCTGTGATTGCGTGATTTGACTCATATCTTCTCGGGTGCTCACAGTCTGTCCACTCTGAAAAGTCTTTCTCTAAATTGTATGATCATATTGCGGTTGTGATTGAAGGCGGCGTACTATTTCCACTTCTATTTTCCATTTTTAGAAACGGCATCACTAAAATCTGCCAACAATAATGATCTTGAAAACACTATTAAAGTCACTACTACACAGTGTTACACGACTGGTCACACTCGCTTAATCACTTTTACTTCCTCTTCTTGGTTATGCTGATGTCTGTTTGCTTTTATTTTCGATCTTCATAAATCTCATAACTCATAAGCTTCAGTGTGCGTATCATCTGTAAGCCGATGATCTCCAGATTTACGTTCAAACGACATTTGACGGACTGGCTGAGGGTATTTCTAAGATAAATCGTGCCTTAGATGCCATTAAAGTTTGGTCTGACAAGTTTGGCCTAACTGTGAACCCGGCTAAGTGTCAAGCCATCATGATGGGGAGCTCACGATTACTATCTAAGTTGAGCTACGTGATCTTCCATCAATTATCTTTGATCATAAGTGCATACCTATAAGCCAAAATGTGAAAAACCTTGGACTAAACATTGATGCCTCATTAAGCTGGCAAAAACAAATAGCAAGTGTTAGTCATAGCGTTACAGGCGGCGGTATGAGTTATTGCGGTATGACTACCGTCTTAAAAAATTTCTACCATTAAAAACTAAGGTAATGTTCGTGCAGGCCTTAATATTTCCTATGGTCGACTATGGTGATGTTTGCTTTGACCTGAATGCAGATCACCTCAATAAACTCGATAGACTTCTGAATAACTGCATTCGGTTCATTTTCAATCTTCGTAAGTATGACCACGTCTCTTCCCATCGATCGCAACTGCAACGGTTACCGATCCGCGCACGACGACCTTTACGAGCACTGACCACCTTATATTCTATTCTTGACTCTTCTTCTTCTCCATCTTACTTATCTCACCACTTTCAATATCTCTTTACTAACCATACTAAAAATCTTCGCTCTTCACACAATCGTGTCCTCCATTGTCCATCTCACCGCTCTGATTTCCTTCACTCTTCTTTTTTTATACAGTCAATTATTCAGTGGAATGCATTACCTCTCGAAATCTGGAGGGCCAAGAGTCGCATCTCATTTTAAAAAAAAGTTCGTGTGCATTTACTTCGCAAATTGTTAGCAGAAACCCCCCAGTTATAAATTAAATATATGGTTCATGATCGGATTTTATAGTATAGTATAGTATCTTATAGTATAGTATTATATAGTATAGTATAGTATTGTATAGTATAATATTGTGTTGTCCAGTTCTTACTACTTTAGAAGTCGCTCAGTATAATAGACTCTACTTTCTTACATTTTGATAATTGTATCATCCGTGCACCTACTATGCTATCTACTCCTATCCTAAGGTTGACTGGCAGAAAATGCCTTGGGCATTAAGTCCGCCTTTGTACCATTTGATGTGCATAAAGTTATATAAAATAAAATAAATAAAACATGAATTTCTAGATACGCTCGAACGCCTGCAGAACTTATGCATCTTTATTTTCAGCCCACGGAAGTACGACCACGTGTCAGAGTTCCGGTTGCAATTGAAGTAGCTGCCTACTCAGCATCGAGACGGTCATATTCTATCTCTACTCAATTTCATTCTTCGTAACCCTGTTGCTCCCAGCGATCTCCATGAATGCTTTGAGCTTCTGGTACCTAGTGGCAAACCTACTTCTTTTCTTCTTAGGGCTCTTTCCCATACTTCCAGCCACTACGATGGTTCATTTTCTGTAAGCGCAGTGCGCAGTGCAGTCACAATACGTGATAGCTCGTCATGGAGTATTTTTAAGAGCAGAACTAAGTATCACTTCTTATCTCTATAATTTATGTACGTATAGTTATAATAGGTATGTATGATTATGTAGTTTATTCAGTAGATATACATTTTATAAGGTATCGTATGTACATATTAGTGTGTATTTTATCAATATTTTTATCGGACAAAGTACATACTCATAATATTTTGTAGTACACTGCTTGTACCCATTATATTTCAAAATCTCACTGTCCTGACGGTTTTCTGGAAGAAAATTCATTAATGAATTAAGCTCGCCTGTATATATGCATTTTATTTTGTAACTTTTAACTTAAATGTATGTTTCTGTGTGCAATAAAGAATAATGTTGTAAGTCGTGAGGAGGGACACGGTACTCTAAACCAATAATGAGTATATGCCATGCCTCGATGCAGCAATCTGACAGTTTAGAAAAGTATTTTCAGTGCGTTAGTCAAAGTGGGTTAATAAGATAATCAAGTTTTTTAAAAGGATTCCAAATTGTTTTAATTTATTGCGTTAAATCATTTACAATCAAGAAAAATTTATGACAGTAATGATATTATACTGAGATTTTTAGCTGCCACATTGTTTCTCCCTCATTGACCTCGCTATATCCCACATAACCCAGATACTACGATCACCTTGACATAAACGCTCACTAGTGTCTTGTCTATTATAAATTTGGAACTTATTTGTAGTATGGCCAGTGTGACAGAGTTGTTAAAGCCGTTCTGATATGGCTTAATTACTGTTGCCGAACAACAACAGCCGGCACCAACGGCTTCAGGTGCCCTCTGTAGCACGGAGACGCTCAGAAATAATTTGACTGCGTGCCTAAGTACGAGCATTTACGGACCGGTGACAACAACGGGCAATGAACGCCTGAATATTAATTAACATTGAAACGGCGGGTTTATTTAACGAGTGCTTTAGTATTTCAATTACCTTTTATGGCTTTTAGGACAATATCATTGCGGATATGAGATGTAATAATTAGAAACGATTCATATTTTCCAAATTCATATTAAAGATCCACGGGACAATTGGGCGTCATTTGTGGAGCACATAATCCCATAGTTAAAGTGTTCCGTGAAGCCTCAGCGGCCCGTCTATCTGCAAGGGCGTTATATCATGAACCGTAGTGTGTAGACAGTTAAATATTTTACAGATTATAAATTATAGCCTAATAATTTTAATAATCCAGGGTGTCAGCTAACTCCGTACCAAATTTTATTAAAATCGCTTCAGCCGTTTAGACGTGAAGAAGTAACAAACATACACACTCACACAGTCACACACTTTCGCGTTTATAATATTAGTGTGATTATTTCTTAACAAATAATTAACGCATTAGTAACTGAAGCATAGCCTGATGGTCTGATACTGTTCTTTCTAGATTTAATTCCGAATCGAATGGCACCTTACACATATATTTTATTCTTCTTTTTATAATGTGAACTCGCCCTTCAAAGCTGTTTACAATCGGCCTTTTTAATGGCGTAATATCACAAAGCCTCTTCTCATTTTAAAGGTAAGTTGGCTATGATGAAATTTTTGGCAGAGATTAAAATCCATTGTATTGTATAGTATGATAATTATATGCTAGTATATTATCATAGTACAGGCCGCTTATAAGATTACCGTGGACCTTATGGTATGCGGGTAGGACAAGACTGCCGGTGTGGAGATGTTTGGGAGATCTCTTTGTCCAGAAGTGGATTTCTTTTGGCCATATGTTAGTGATGATACTCGTATTATTATATTATATAGTATAGTTATCTGTTATCAGTAAGATTTTTGTATACTCCCGCTTTGTAACCAAGTTAATTGATCTTTGATCTGTGCATCTACTTTGTTATCTTTGCCTGAGGTTGACAAGCACAAATGCATCGGGCATTAAGTTTCCGTATGATTATATGTGCTAAAGTTATAAAGTAAAACAAATACAATTCATTTAGCAACAGTGAATAGAGTTCGTTTTAAATTAAATTACATAGAGTCCTTATATTCTATTTAGCTAGTATTAAAAATTTTAGGCATGTGAATAAATTTATTAGCGATTACTATTCAACAAAAAAGTTAAAAATGACACAACATTTCTAAGCGTGTACAATATATTTTAACCTAACCAAATGAAAACTTCAAATGAATATTGGCTCTATTTGTAATTATGTCAAATCAGAACCCATCTCTATTTTTGATCCACTCTTTGATGGAGTATATCATTCTGAGTAGCAATACTTTCTCCAATAGTCGGTGAACCCTAATAGTGGAAGTAGTGGAGTGCAGCCCAACAAATAAATAAATATCACCCGAAGCTAAACTAATCCGTTTAAAACTCATCCCAATATCTACCAGGCTGGTCAACAAATAGAGACATATGTACACAAATAAAGGATACAAATTTATACAACTTCTCTTTGCATATGAGGAAATAACTACTCAGATCTTTGTTACCCTGTTAATGCTCCTAAAAAGATACAAACCTTTCCAAACCTATATTCTTGATTAGGAACCATTAAAATGGATACTACGAATTTATTTCACGTGTAAAATCGACTTGTTTACTGTGAATGGTATGGCCGTGTGTTGTTGCCGCAGGGCTCCGAACATTTTATAACTTTGTGCGATGTAGTTTTGCACATCAAAGGAGTCCGTTACTTTTACGAGGCTTTCGAAAGTCATGACTGAGGACAACTTTTTTCCAGCAACTTGTTGGGTGAATCGCCTCGGGCTCAAATGCAGTCATACTTGGTGTATTAAAAAGTGTTCCCACGCCCGACTTGTTTGTGCCTCTCGCTCGGTTGGCGTTCTCACTCTCACGTAGGTATCTCTCGGTGAAGTAAACATCCGCGATATAGACGTACTCACAAATATGTGGCGGTGACACTCGTATACGAACAGAATTTACTATTGCATGGCCATAACGATGGGTTTTCTAAATTTGCGTGAAGTGTTATCGAACACCAGATATAAGCAACGCTTCTTACTCTTTGAATATAATAGCAGTGTTTCAAATTTTTAATTAATCCAAAATATATTTTATTATAAACTATGTAGTGATGATATTTTCAACATTCTGCTTTTACATGATGATAGATTTAAAGAGAGTTCCTAAAATTAATTAAATATAAGACTATAGGCTATATTTTCCCAGACAGTTGTGAAAAAGCGTACGCATTAGAAACTATAAACGTAGTGATGACTTAAAAGTCTGATTTAACCAATGACGCGGTATTCGCGTAATTATTGCATCCACTTCCACCATGTTCATGTCCTGTCGTCTTTTTTCCATTGTTCTCACTTAATCGTCCATTAAAGCTTAATTAGGTTAAATCTGAACCGATACCGAAGTAGGTATTTCAATATATACAAAGTGTTTAATTTTGGCGGCAAAAAGCTTAAATACTATCGTGTTTTTCTTTTAATATAGAGTGGCTTTGTAATTGAAGTTTCGCATTAATTTGTACAATAATAATAATATCTAGGGAAAATGTCACACCGATCATCCTAGCCCCAAACTAAGCAAAGCTTACCAGGCTACATATACATACTTATATAGACAGGTAAATACTTATATACATAGAAAACATTCATGACTCGGAAACAAATATTCGTGCTTATCACACAAATGTTTGCACTTACCAGGATTCGAACCCAGGACCACCAGCTTCGTAAGCAGGAGTACTACCAACTAGGCTACATTGACTCTATTATTTATATTACATTATTCACTTAGTCATAAAATTTCGTCTATTATATAATTAACTGTGATATTTATAGATAATAAATAAGTACTTGTTGGTGCCAACAGTAGCAGTATTTTAAGTTAATGTTTCTCTCCATGAACAATAGTTTCAAGAATTAACTATAAGTGGTTGTATGAAGTGGTAGCGGCCGAGAATGCCGTTGGGCAAGTCCGGCAGAGCTCGGTGCAAAAATATTCACAGGCCATTCCTATAACTGCTTGGCCGCATTCGCCTACCTTCTCGTTATCGACTTGCTTGTGGCAGTTATTCTTTTACTTTGTTGTTTGTACTATGGCATTATATGATATGATGGTTTCTTAGTGTTCTGATTATGTATTAACTAATACAATTTTATCATATTGCGTATACGGGGTTTTAGGTCATTTGTTTCATTCCAGGAAATTGTTTTTTTTTTGTTCACGCTCACGTTATCCCTAATTAAGCATTACAGTTGTACTATGGAAATCAGATAACTAGTTTTTGTCAGTTTAGAATTGATATCACGATAATCATAAGAAATGGTAATTAAAACATTTTTTCTGGTTAAATGACGTGAATTCTTCGTGAAGGTTTTCTAGAATTATTTTGAGATCTAACCAAAAATAAAATGCTTACGAACTTTTCAATTGTTCTCAATTTTAAGCGCTTTTTATAAGCGCAGTTTTATAACTGAGAACATAAATATTTTTTTATATTGTTGACTGACGTAAAATGTAAGTAATTATTTAAAATCCAAGCATTCGATATAGGTTAGTTCGGTAAGTAAGTGTAAATAAATCACGAGCAAAAATAAAACAATTATAACATTAATCAACACTAGGTACTTACCCCAATAGAGAGAAAATCTTTGTGGATGGCTATATTTTGTATATTATATCATTTGAATGAGAATGACTTTACTTGTACTGAATATTTGCATTATAAGTAAGTAGGTATTATTTCATCCGTCTAGTTTTTAATGTATGACGCGTGCAGTGAGTGATTTTAAAGTGGTAGTCGGTAGGTTGTCAAACCCATCATGCATCCCAATTTAGTATATCAAAAATACTTTTACAAAGTGTCCTTGGCGTCTCAAAATGTTAAACCTGTTGTTTTAGTGTAGCTCAGATAGAGTTCCAAAAGATATTCGAATTCCATTTATTATATGAAGTCAAAATAATATCCTTCTAGAATTGTTACATGCCTCGAAAAGCCGAATATTCGATTAGCACATTGAATTACGGAACTCGAAAATTCTACTTAAGTGTTGCTACCTTTTTGGGAAGATGAAAACACTGCTACGCATGGTTACTTTTACTACCTAAGGAGAAACTATTCCAGATACGTGAAAACATAATATATTGGATTGGTTGTAAATTATATAGTTATCACTTTAAGTGAAAAGAGGTCATTTGTTGTAAGTTCGCTGAGGGGCACACGGGCGCGCTACATTGGCTACCTTTCGACGAAGACCTACACCGTTACTGATTGGTGGCCTGTCGCAAGTGCCGTATTGAAATTAATATGTGTCCGGCGTAATGATTAGCATCACATTAGTATGTGCCGCTGGCCATGTTTGCCGACCACTCGGCTCGAGAAATATTTGACTAACCGCACTTTGACGAACTGAAATCGCAGTTGGATGCCATCTTGAAAGGTAGTCGACGCGCTGGCACCAATGTGGAGTTACAATTTCTATAATTGATTATAGTGTGAATATTGTATTATTTCTTCTCAAAGATTTCAGAGATTTAATATCAACAATAATACTTTTATATAGCTAAACAAAAATATTTATCAATGATTGTATATAAAACTTGTTAATTGTGTATCGAAATATTCGTATAACTCGTTTAGTAAAAGCAATACTGTAATATTTAATTACATGCTTGTCACCAATTATATCATCTCGAGCTCTTTGGTTTGTCTATTAGTTCACAGCACAGTATTATTTATGTATTATTCATTACCTTTACGAAATTCATGACATTACAGCACCAAAATAATAACGAATAAACATATCAATAAAATATAGCAGCTATCTAGACCCACGTAGAGCCACGCAGTGGACTTGCAAATCCCATAAGCCACGATAATGGCCACGCCTGTAGTATTTATGATTCCAATGTTTTAAACATGGCCTTCATGTTTTATACATTTATTCCAATTTTGTTCCAGACTGAATTATATTCAGCTACTCAACTATTACAGGTCAGGAGACCATTATTATTATTATTATACATCATCATAATCGTTATACTGCCTTTATTTAAATTTTATTTAGTGTCGACGCAATAGGGTTGCCAACTTTGCGGACTAACTTTTTTATTTGTTAATATTAAGATGGACCATATAAAACCTAACAGTAAAAACTAATTTCAATAATTGCAATTAAGAGCGCGCGTTACTTACATATTATGACGTAACTTATAGTAGAGCTGCAATGCAAACAGCATGAAACAGGAGTTTTGCGTGAAAGGGACTGTGCATCCCCATTTTATTCTCGCCAAGAACTCAAAAAGCTTATATCTAAAATCATTATCAACTTGTTCTTCAATTTTTGTTCCATTCATCATTAATCTTTTCTATCCATATAACCTGTACCTCATTCGTGGTCCTCTTTACTCCTATAACGCTTCATTTGAATTCCTAGCTCATTATTATTGTACATATTCTGAAGACACATAAAAACGCGGTGCCATAATGTTGAATATAACTAAGCTAGAATACGCAAACTTCACCCGATTACCATATAAATGTATTATACGAGCTAAGAAATACCGTTCGCTATTTATAAATGCACATCCAATATTGAGCTGGTCTTGAAAGTCGTAATTCTGATATATATATTTTTTAAAGAGCAAAGTAAAGAATAAACGAAAGAAACAAGTTAGAGCAACTATGTACAGAAGTCAGTCTATCAAATTTCCCCAATTGAAAGTGAGCCTTATGCTTATGTGATAAAGTTAAAAATCAATAAATGAAATTTGACAGATCGGGGTAGCTGGATGTGCTGGCGTCTGTACTTGCGTTCCATAAGCGTGAAACAAAGCTCGTAGAACCGCCGCCGCTGAGGCAGTTAGGTTCTCTAATGGCGACCACGACTCCGAGGACGCAGCCTATTCAAGCCTCCCCCACAAGGGGACCAACGATCTTGGAACCGTCACAGAGAGCGGATGTGGGTAGTGCAAAACTGGCCATTGTGCTCCTTTGGGGAAGTATTTTTACAGCAGTGATCCAGCAATATATTGTGATTCAAGTGCATATGTGTAAAAATGTACTTAAATACCCGAGAATAGACACAAGACAAATTATGTTTGGCAATAACAATAAAAGTATATTGTGTGTATACACGGCAAAATAAAGCAAATTACCTTATCATACAGTAATCGAACTACACTACTCGTATTACGGCTAAAATAGAATAACATGAAAGTATATAGTGGTAGAGAAATACTTGTGTGTGTGCGTGTGGGTATGTCTGTCTTTGAAAAGTTGTGAATCTTAGGAAGGATCGTCCATTTTGAAATACTTTTTTGACCCGCGTATAATCACCAAAGAGTAACCGTCCGGATTAGGGTACTTTCCCTCCCAGCAAAGTGGGTACTTTGCCTTTGTTAAAGTTCTTATCCTCAGCTAAGTTTTGAACCCGGGACTTATGGCCTGCAGTGCAACTTTATTGATGAAATGACCTTTCCGATCTCCAATAGGACGAGAGGTCTACCTTTTCGCATATTGATGTTGGACGAAATGCACAAGACGTCCCAAATTCAAATGACCCTCTTATGCATCACATGTCAGAAACTGTCAAGAGTGTAGGTTCGAACCTTCGAAAATAACCGGCGTGGGTACTTTATTTTGTAGTAATGTCCGGTGAAGCAGTGAAAGGCTCCTAGGCTAATTGTATACGTCATGTAAAAAAAGCAAATAATAAAACATCTCTAAATTAGCTATCAAATTAAGGAATGTTCATAGATGACAATTAAACATAATGGTGTTAAGTGACGTGTTGGTGTTGGCGAAAGCTTCGGGGACACCAGTCCATTGTCTGCGCTGAGTCATAGGCGGCGCGCGCGCTGCTATTTTGGTGGCGTGCGTAGGTTGCGAAACTTTCCTTGTCACCGGCTTAGACCGCTGAGAGACACTCGGAAATACTGAACTATTAATAATATACCATTAATAATATGCCCTTTCCAGTGAGGGGTTCGCCAGATAGTCGGACTAATCCTGAAATTTCACCTGCAAAGAATTACTGAGTGATCTCGACATTGTTTGCCGTGCACATTGCTATTTATTTTGGAGTAAGAAATAATGAAAATCGTGAAAACAGCTTGCGTTCCTTGCCCTTAGACTGCGAACGCAATCCGGTCCGACGTCTGTCAGCGGGGTGTTTCTCAGGAACCTTAATACATAGGTAAAAAGTTGAAATATTCACAGAATGTGTTATGTATTGCCTTTATAACAACAATATTAATAAAAACTTTTTAAAATTAAGGGGGGATCTCATAATGAGACATAAGTTATTACTCAATGACTGGCTGGATCTTGAACACCTAAGATTCCGTATCTTAGGTGGTCAAGTCCGATTCTCACTTAGCTTATTTAGTCCCGGGATTCAAATCCGGCTTTTGAACTGAGGATTACGTGCACCATTAGTACATATGTACGTACCGACTCTTAAGTGCTGCAACTGCAGTATTAAAACTGATTTTAGAGAGAAGCTCAGAGCTGTCTACAAAACCCTCATCTGGTTTTGTAGACAGCTCTGAGCTTCTCTCTAAAATCAGTTTTTTAAAATAAGTGGTAAAGAATGAAAACTAGAGGACGAATTAATACTACAGTACATCTTTTATCTAGTCTTTATTCATTGAAAATCGGCGGAACTAGTACCTATATTATATCAATTCTAGCATTTTCACCACAAGAACTTGCACATAATCTTCCCTTTTCTTTTATTACTTGGAGGATCATAAATACCTATATGCATGACTTAAAATAAATACACGAATAAACACAAAAACTAAATAATAAAGGTATGGTGAGACTTGGGCCCTGTGAGTTACATACAGTGTATAAAAACTATATAATACCTAAGAAAAATATTCATCATTTTTATATCAACTATCAAGCAACAGTTTACTGCTTGACAAGGCTCCGAAGCCTTTATCCTGCAGTAGGCATCTGTTCTCAAGGATCTCCACATAGGGATTGTGTCTATCATTTGGGGATGTGCCATTAGGTAGTACACAGAGGTGCAGCTGTCCGTTCTCTGGCAGGGACGACTGCTATGCCCCACCTCGGGATGGACGGTAATATTCGCAGTCGTCAGCCACATAGCAATGGTATAATTGGATGTTTGTTTTATTTTAGCGAACTTAATAATAAATTAAAAACTGATTTGAATTTTCCTTACCTTATTAAGAAAATAATCTCCTCTAGAAATCTGCAAATTCTTTGTATTTGTTATTAAGCAGCTTTGCGAGCAATATTCTACGGAGAATTAAGCCAATCCGATTTATAAGTTAAGAAAGTTTAAAGTTAGTCTACGGCTTATACTCTTTCACTCGGGCGCAGGTTATTAGGTTTGAATTTTTATTTTACTAGACGGCTTAATCCCTCGTTAGCGTCTATAGCCCGATTAAGTAGAGAAATGTATTTTTTTCCTCCTATAAAAACATCGGATTAATTTGATATTAATCGTATTAAAAAGAAAATACGGCGAATACTGGTATTAGCCGTATTTTCTTGATTGATTTTAGATTATTACTGTTTATAACGAACCAACAAGGTTGCTTGATTTTCAGTTCATCTAAGTACAGATGCCAGCACATCCAGCTACCCCAATCTGTCAAATTTCTTTTATAGATTTTCAACTTTATTTTAATTACTAGCTTATGTTCGCAAACGCATAGTCATTCCGGAATACCTTTACCGCTCCGTGGTAAAATATAATAATTCATATACTTTATAATGAAAACATTACCTTGGTGGTCTAGCAACAACAGTGTATTCAACCACAGCAATTGAGTTCCTGGGTCCATAAGGGGGCCAATAAGTGTTTTTGGGACATTTTTGGCAAGAAAAAACATCCAATAGCAGCCCGGAGTCTGGGAATTGGGGGTGTTACACCCACGTCCCCCGGAGCACATTAAGCAGCGATCGCTTACGATCAGGTGAGCCACTTCCTCGTTTGCCTATAATATAAAAAGAGGATAAAACTGTATGATTAAGTCTTCGTCGATATGACATCTAAATGACTCGTGTATGTTGTATAATAAAAAAAACAGTTATTTCAAAGAAATCTTCGGTCACAATATACATAATATGTATATTATACTTAATAATATTTCGTAGCAGATTGTGGTAGGGCGTTCAGTTCCAAGCAACTCTGTTTTGATGGTTTTCAGCACCTAGGAGTTGTTTGGCGATTTTTAAGTACCATAATTTATTTATAATAGCGTTATTATTCTAGTTGATCGTGGCTGTTTAAAGTCGACTAGAGTGAGATATCAACTACTTGTTCTCGGCCTTCTTTGAATGTATTATACCATACCTGCACTTGTGATTTAAGCAACATTTACTGCGCTTCAGCTCATGATGTTTGTTCTTTTTTTCGTCGATTTTATTGTTATAATTTCTTTGTGCCCATAGTTACAAAATATACCTCAAAATATCAAGTGGGCCGTATGCTTATTTCCAAATTTGGGCTCAGAAAGCACTGTACAGTATGGTTAAAAAAATATTTTATTTCCATTCTCATTAACATATTCATTTTCAAAGTAACTCACCGTCCGTGACTTTCTAATATTCAAAACTTATGAAACGAACTTTTTATTTGGTCCGCAAATCCTTCAGCTTTTCGTTCGGCCTTTGTCGCCCATGCTTTTGTTATCTTTAACGTATCTTCTTATGTTTTCATACAACATTTAATACGAACTCTTAGCTTTGCCATTTTCTTAAAAACGGGCGTGAGGCGGTTTAATATTAAAATAAACACAAATAAAATAAAAAACTGCGCAATGGAAACCTGATTTGTCTTGGTGTGTGGTACAGTCGATTTCTTACAACAAAACGAGTTTACCTGTTTATGAAGCTCGCAAAGAATTATTAATTTGTCTTGAACTCAATCTTCTCAAGAGAACCGCCAGAACGCACCTCTTACTAGAACCATGTGTATATAAACAAAACTGTAAGTTTTTGATGGCTAAACAAACAACTTAATTAATCACGATTAAATTTAATTTTGATAATAAAAAATAATGAAACCGAATATAAATCGGTGTATCGGTTTTGGATAAAGATGCCATAGGTTTCAGACTTATTATTTTTTTATTTGTTTGGGCAGTAGCCACCCTTTAGTAAGGTTTAATGGTAACAATCCTCGATATCCGGATTCCGCTTAGTATGCACTCTGAAGTACACAATCTACTCATCTGTAGACTGACCGCTCGGTTTGCTTCCTTCGCCTGTCAACTACGGACCAATAAGGACAACTGCCTATGGCGCTAACGAACTCAATTTCAAACTTATAAATATTCCTTTTTAACTTTTGGAAATAAAAAAGCAACAAAAGTAATAACCATAAAGACATTACTTTCTGTTCCGAGTTAATGTAGGTAGCTAGTAGCTACATTTAACTGCCAAATCACTCCATCAAGAGGTTCATTTATCATGGCGTAATAAAGAGCAGTCACCTTGTGCACTTTTGATTTCGTACAAGTCCTATTGCACCGGCGGGCGGCGGCCTGTTCCAAATGACTACTCGTTAGAGAGGCCACAATCGTACGTTTCAATTTTATTCTTATTCGGAGGCGTACTTACTCAAGCGTCGGCGTCAGTGAGTAAAAAACTAGTTCAATGAATGCTGCAGAAAAGCTACGGTTGTACGGAGCTACAAAATCTTGTAGCTGGATAGGGCATGTTTTGGGAAATTTAAATTACAGTGCGTAAAACTGCGTTTCTTCCTTTCTTCCAAAAACTACCGAACGGATATTGATGATTATTTGTTGTATTTATTTGTTGTAGCTGATATATCTTAATAACACATAGGCTTTAATTAATAAAGTTTAACGCGGGTAAAACCGCGGGTCACAGCTACTTTTAATAATAAATTATAGATAGAGTAAATAACACCCTATTAAAATACGAAAAATTTAAAATATACTGATAAGTATATGAAATTAAAATATAATTTCTGCAAAGTGAGGCCTAGTTGTTTAGAAAGGTAATTCTTAAACATTCGATTGTTTTATATTTGTCTATGTGGAACATGTGTAGCTTAACGTCTAGGGAGTCTGGTCTGCATTATATTATGTTCTGTCAATATTTATTTTACTCACGCCTTCTTTCTATTGAATTGATAATAAAGACACCTTTAAAACACATTAATAAAAATAACGCTGAGATTGTTTGTTAATAATACAAAGACCCAAAGTCTCAGATATATTAACTTAACGACTTTGACTGTGATTAGTATATCAAATATCCTTCTCTACAAAGAAAATGTGAGAAATACAGTAATTATTTATCCATTTTCTTTGTAGAGAAGGAATTTCCTTTGTATTTCGAATAAAATTAATAAAAACATGGAGGTATGTTCATAAGTTTATTATGTTTTTCTTTTTAATATCTAATTTAAATAACTTTATATACCCCAGAGATTTTCAGTGTTTACCTCACGTCAATCGGTCTTACCCACCGCCGCATGCAAATAGATGTTTCACATAAAAAATGGCATTGTGATGGCTACCAAGAGAGACGCCTGAGTGAGGAGGGTTTGGAAACTAAACGGTAAAGCCTTAAACATTAAGCCTTTTTTCACCGATGTTACTATCGATCTTGGCTCACAGGAGTTATAGAAGCGGGCGAGTGGGAGGGATAAGTGAGTAAGGCCATTAAAATATCACATTTTAAGAACCTGCTGCCAGTATATGTCGTTCGCAAGATTTGAGAGATATAAGTACCTGTCACAATAAGATTAGTTTGTTAAATTGGAAAGAATCATTACACATATGTATAACTGGAGACCACGTGAAAACCAATTTGACTCCTTAGGAAAGTCTGCATATTTATGAGATTTTTGCAAACTCAATTAGTGGTTGTTGTTAGTTTTCTAAATATTTCGGCACTTAAAATCTTTGTTATTTTCTAATCATCTTGCAGAAAAAAGTTTCAAAAATATTATGAAAATATCCACTCTGTAGTAGTGAATGCGGCTGTCACCTTACTTCATCAACCCACTTGAGAGTTTGGCATTGTTAGTTCGAAGATGTAGGTGAATGAAGCCTCATCTGTCCAATTAACCAGCGTGTAGTAGCGTGGTGTTTTAGAGCCGTGACCCGAACGTACGCGTGGTTGTTGACACGTCGCGTCGCCGCCACCGCCCGGTCCGTTACCGAACCGCCCGCCCCGCTACCGTCGGCCACTCGGACCACTCTCCACAGACATTCAAAACGGTTCTCTGTACCGTTTTTTGTCTCCAATTTTATTATTTTACCAATTCTTCAACTAAATGTAGTTTGTGGCGACTCCACAAACAACAAATAACACTATTGTACTACTCTTAGTTTGCATCTGAAACTAACGGTTTCTCCCGCAAACTGTAAGTGTAGCGTATGGGTATTATACCTGTTAGTAAATACATTCTAGAGCGTGGGTAGAGAACTTTTCATCGCTAGTTTCTAAACTCCCTGTCATTCGGCTCTCCTCGACGCGTGTTACGTAGTAAAGCCAGGGTGAGGTATGATGACAATAAAGTATTTATGCGTGTGAGTAATTTTGGGTGTAGCGGTAGTGTGTCAGTATGGACGTGGAGTCGAGAACGCGAAGCGTCGTGTTGCGGTACAGTGAGAGTGGCATGGCAGCAGCACCGTGTCGCGTTAGGGCGCGCGCGGTCGATGAGCCCGATGCAGAGGGCAGCACGGAGCCGCCGCGGGGGCCGCACCCGCGGCCCCCCGCCCTTTTCTCTACCCCGTCTGCTTGCGCACTCTGCGTAGCCGCGCCGCGCGCTCACTAATGCGTCATACCGCCTTCGAAGCTAACGCGCTTTCTGCCGCTCTCGGCCGACACATCGCGCGCGCCATGTGAACTTATGTGATAACTTATGTATTGTCATGTGACACTTCGGCGTCTTCGGGTGGCTCAATTACGACTACGTTTTGACTACACCGTTATGGACAGTGACATTGGTGCCTGTGAGCCGAGAGACATTAGAGTGCTGCACGAGGTTGGCGCACGTGCTCGCGTCTCATTCCCGAATCTGAGTAAGTTTGAGATAGTTTATTTTAAAGTGTGACTGGATCACTGACGTGGGTTCGCCCCTAAGTCGGTAGTGTGCGCGTTATTTTCGCAGCACACTACGGGCCGCGGCGCCGGCCGCCCGGAATGCGGCCTCCGCCCCGCCGCGCGTCGTCGGCGCCGAACGCGCCGCGCGTAGCGTAATAAATAAAGGCGGGGCGCGGCTGCGTGCGCGCGCACCCTCCCGCGCTCTCCGCGCCCTCGGGTCATTGACTCGCGCCCGACCGCCACCGCCGCCGACGCCGCCGAAGACAACAATTTTCGGAAGCGGCAGCGCGCTCTTGGCCCCTACGCCGATCGTCGGCTCGGTGAAACTCCAATGTCAATGCCGATAGTTATGCGTAGTGTGTAGCTGACTCATTAGGGTGCGCGCGACATTTTACTCGTCTGTATCAATTACTTGTCGCACTCTTTCGGTTATTGAACCCGGCTCCTGCACCTAGCCTCACACCAACGTCACCCTTCGACAATGGCGCTGTTCGCTTCCACAATGTACAATCCTTTACTTTCATAAAAACCGGTTATAAAAATAGCAGGCCGGCGTTTTATTTCCTGTGGACGGTGCGGGCCGTTTTGTTTGTTCGCTAGACGAAGACGAGCAATTTTAGAGATTTTCTCATCTCTCAGTAGGTAGACATTTGCGCCGGTTCCGTGTTTTTTGAAGCGCCCACGCTGCCATCGATTCTTGTTATCTATAATAAAAATCGCAAACATACTTTGGTACAGAGAGCGAGAGAGCACTATTAAGAAAGAGAGCACGTATGATGGTTTTATTAACATAATCGTAATTTTATAATATTATTTTATTAAATTTATAAACAGTACTGAAATAATTAGGTACCTACGCTAATGAGTATAATGAAATTAATTAAATTTTCATGACCTGATCATTTCTTTATTTTCTATACCTTTTTTTTCTTTATTAAACTGACCACTGGTTGCGATTGGCCGACGCCTAAACTTAATTCGGTCACAACTGCACAAACATTAAGTAATAGGTCAACATTTTTTATGACTTATTGAATAACTACACGAATGTCAGTTACTTGTTATGTGTTTTCTATAATAATATCTACGTAAACTATTGCCCAATAATCAATTACGATTTTAAACAAACTTAAACGAACTATTTTCCCGATGATCTCTTAGCTCCCATTCTTATATCAGATACACAACCAAATTTTTATCCTTGCGGACTGTTAATTCTCGCAAGCTAAATAACACTGTATTTCTACACTATTTCGGGCAACCTGCTTGTCGCCACCAAGCGCACTGGGTCTTTTAACTTTTACAACCCGAGTTGTGTAGCCTTCTTCTAACGAACTAAATATACCTATTGTACTATACTACAAATTTTCACACATCATACCGAAAAAAGATCGACGCAAATATTCTCACAAGCTCCGTTATTTTATCAGCATTGGTGGTTTCGTGGAACGCTAAAAATAAATGTTGAACTTCCCGGTTGAATGGCGTCGCCGGCGCGGCAGCGAGCGGGGAGTGGCAGGCAGCCATTGCCCTCGCCTGGTTTGTTTACAACTCATGCTCGAGGATCGATATGATCCCATGTGCACCCTGTGCATCTCGACGTAGGGTGCATAATCGCCTGCGCTGGCAGGCGGGTGTGCGACCCCTGCGCTCTCGCCATCTGCGTGCACACGATTAAAATAAACTGCCAACGATAGATAGTCAGCATAAAAACAAGCGTCGAGTCCGTCGCCAGGTGCAATGCCTACCCCTATGCGATGCCAAGGTGTGCCCGGATCAGCTATGAACATGAGATGCGGCGGCCGAAGACCCCGCGGGCTCGTGGCAATGACCAGCCCGCCTGGCTGGGCCTCGCGTCCAACGGCTAACTACGTTAGAATCCACGTGTTATTCACGACAGGTTTATAATATCAATTCGGAATGTCGGTGACGAAATTAACGTAGAAATATCGAAATTAAGTCTTGTATGCACTATACATACAAGACTATAATATTAATGTTTAGGAAGAAATTTATTAAGTACTAGCTCATTAACACCAACAAATACTAAGATTCTAGTTATCATTCAGCTCAAAATATAATGATACTTAACCCACTTTCTATTATAGAATTATATACACAAAATACTTGAGAAAATATTATATACACAAAGACAAAAGTTCACAAAGTCGCATATTGTAGAATTGTGGCACTAAAAGCAATGGCCGTATAGTTCGTGCATGTTCAATATTTATGCTAAATCTTTACGGTAGATAAATTACATAAAAATCAATAAGTATTAGACTAATGATTGTTTATATATTTCATAGCAACTGCTAGTGTGCCATTTGTTAAATTGTGTTTTAGGAGTTAACCGTAGATCATATATGATTGAATGAGCTGTTGTGGAATAAATGAAACAAAACTTGTACGGTGCATATTTACGGTTTGTTAGTTTGAATCATTATGACTGGAGTATAAAATGTGTGCGGGACTCATTAGGAGTGCAAACGGAGGCCTTGCGTGAAGTGGAGTGCAACGGAACCATTGCTGCAACGAGCGGGACACGCAATGAACGGTATGCGAAGAAAGCCCATCTCTCAAACATTGTTGCCAGATACTGGAATTAAGGAAAAAAATTTTTTAATCATTACAAATTAACCTCAACAATGTTTACGAAACAATCCAAAATGTTCTATGGAAAGTGACTGCCAATAATGATCATTACTGCAATCGTATCATGCAACTTGATTATTATACTGAACTCGATCTTTATATGCTCGGACCATTTGAAAATATAGTAATATAATTTTGAATTAATAGTTAAAATAAACTTATCTAGTTCCACGTGTATAATATATTTCCATGCCTCTGTTGAAAACCTATTCAATACTGAATAGTATATTGCGTTCCATAATGTATTTACAGATGTTGTGGTATTGCATACATACATAGACTCAAATCTTCAATTATAGACCCTGTCGGGCTCAGCAACATACTTCAGTTTACATTTCCTTATAAATATATGAACCTTAGATTATCATGTGTCTGTGAACACAGTTTAGAATCACAAAACGGCGATTTTCATCACTGAGCAAGGCAATAGAGGCAATAGAGAAGGCGAATGGGGGGAGACGACCACGTGCGTTTTGGTGGTTTATCAAAACTACGACTAACTAATAATAGTACTATAAGTCTTTAAAATAAAGCTTGATTAAGATGACAGTTGTTACCAATGGTGATGACATAATTATGTAGTAACTCATGTAAACCTAGCTGTTAATAGCTATAAATACTTTATAGTACAGAGTGTTGTATTCAAAATATTGTACAGAGTACAGAGAGAGTACAGAGTTTCAAAATATATATATATATGTATTTATAGAATCACCTTTAAAATAAGGACATACGCACTATACATTAAAAAAAAATTGTCATTTAAATACATCTAACTATCTATGACGTCCGTACAATTTTACGTAATGTTTGAAATATGTTAAAGATGGGGACTAATCTACCAATGTAAATTGACCGATCGAAAAAAGATATCGTCATTTATTATGTTCATAAAATATCACTGTTCCTTTTCCATTAAAAATATATGTTCTTTTTAGTTTGGCAACATGGAACGCACGCGCCATATTGTTATTTTAGTTAATTTATCAGTACGAATGCAGACACCTTGTATCCGCCACGTGTTTTCCTGTCATTATTTCGCTAAGTTAGTTAGGTAATTATTCCTATTATTAAAATATTATTTTTACTTTAAAAAAACTCGTTAAAAAGCGTCCACACAGTTAATATTGCGAGTTTGTAGTTCGTTTATGTCAATATTCTGAACGCGAATAACAAAATGGCGGACGACTGATGCGTGTTGCCATGGAGGAGAATAAAGTTATCTTCTCTTAATAAAAAAAGGAAGAGAAGTTACCTTGTAACTGGGATAGACGCATAGGTAATTTACAAATTTGACAAAATTAGCAGTTTCTTTGAAAGATGCAAACCTGTATAATGGTAGCCTACCATCCTTATCAACTATACTAAAACAAATTGGATTCTCAAAAAGTGTGATAAAAAATAAAATATTATGGAACGAACAAATTATCATAGGGCACGTCGCTTTTTTACTAATAGTGAAAAATATCGAAGATTGGGAGAAACTGATATTCCTGGATAAAACATGGACCGATGATAAGCCTCGATCCTCTGTGAATGAACCACATCGCAAACGGGAAATATTGATAATTTGTCATGACATCTCGTCTAGCTTTGTGCCAACTTGTATACTGGCATTTAGATCTTTTAAGACTACAGAATACTACGAAGAAAAATGATGAGTTAGAGGATGGTTCGTTAACCTTTTAAGTATTATTTACATCAACCTCACGTTATATCAATGCATGCGTCTTAACATTCGGTTCTGAAAAAATAAACCTTCGAACTCAATTTTCCGAAATCATATAACAATTTTGTGATTACAAACTAATGGAATACAAGCTGATGACTCGATGTTGAAGAAACATCTTCTATAATTGGTGGAAATACACAAGCCCTAACACTCATCACAAAAAATCGATCGAGTTTCGATGAGAAAGCAAAAGAAAAGTTATATTTAACGGAAACCTTTACTCTCTTGTTCTATTTGTTTTAGACAGATAGGCTGCACTGTTCCACCACCGCTGCATGATCATCAATAATCATTTAGCTAACCTCGGGTTGGCCATCACCTGAAACTAAAATTGAGCTAATTTACAGCGCTTTACGGCTTCTTGATATAGTAGAGTCGAACTACTAACCAGACCCAGACCAGTTACCAGACAGTCAGTTATATAGGCATTTCTTATGAGGTATCAAAGATACCAGACATCAAGATTGGGTTGACGTTGAGCATTTTTGCCTTACTACTATTAGAGTCTAATATAAACAGCTCGCTTGATAGGGCTAAAATAGAACCTTAGTACTTTTGCAGCTGGCTGCTTTAGTTTCAATTATTTTTATTTTATGAGGCCACGATATATCATTCTGTCTTTTGCTTTGCTCTGAAGAGAAGTGAAACTAGAACTTACCTACTAGTCAACGTACGTTGCTCGATAATGTAGTGGGATCATTTTGAGTTAATTAGTTTAAAAAATATCCTCCGGGAATTGTGCCTACTGTTCCATAAGACAGTTTTTACCATGTCTATTTAGTGTGAAATCTTGTTACAAAATAATGTTATATATTTATATTTAAAAAGATACCTAACAGGAAAATAAAATAATGATAAGTATAATATGTATGAAATTGTGTCTTAACTACTGAACTAAATTAAACTATTTGTACAGTTTGTAAATTGTTGTAGAATGATATAGTGTGATCAAGTAAATTCCTAAATAAAAAATCTCTTAGTAATTTCTGTACTATCACACAACACATGCCAAGAAATAAACATGGCTTCCGGCCGAATTAGGACTCGGCGCGGCGGTCCATCGAATCGGAGACAAGCTCGAGAATTGCACAAGTGGGTGCTCAAACACAGGTACACTTCTATTTCATCACTGTCTTAATCCAACTGAACGGCAGAGCTACACGACCGGTGACATATTAGGATCTCCGTCAATACATACTCTCCGAGACGCGGGAGCAAACTTTGTGAATCCGAGCTACTACTGAGAATTTTTCTGATCAGAAAATTCCAATAACGCTTTTTGTCTGACCTCGCAAATTGAATCCGGACCTCACCTTATATGTGATTGAACACGCTATCAGTGGACCAACAAGGTAGTCATACAACGGAACACATTTGTCTGTGTGGGTAAATGCGCACTCACTACGGCGTTTGGAAAGCATAGCACCACGCTTCATTGCTCTACTATACTCCTCTCCTTTTCTCTAATAAATATTTTTGTAGTAGCACTATTGATGGAACTGTGAAATATATTACTATGTATTGTATTAATTTGTTCTCAATAATGACTATGAACGTGTAATGTAGTAAATATTTTATGTCTAGATATACTTAATAAACTAGATTTGCAATGCATTCTGCTGCTTGCAGATATTTAGCAAAGCGTAGGTAAGCAGATGTCTATACCTTTACATTGATTTCAATGGAGCATTTGTTTTTATCGAAGATTATTCATCCGATCAATGTTTATGAATTCAAATATACGCACTCACGTGAATGGTAACATAATATTATGTCACAGTTACTACTGTGTCATATTTGAAGAAGATCGCTTCAGTCGTTCAGTAGGAGTACGATTAGGAACGAACTACATGAGTCGTCTAAGAAAGGGTTTCGTTTAAACTCAGCTCAATAAGATTTTTCAAAATCTTTACTTAGAAATGTAACTAAAATGATAAATTAACAAAAGTTTAAATTGTCAACCTAAAACCGGCCAAATGTATTTTATCGTTTTATTTATTTATATATATGAAGCAATAATTGAGATGAGGTTTCTTTTTTATTCGACTCCTAAGGGATAGGCCCTTGCCAAAAGATTAACTAAGGCAAAGGCTCTATATAGTATTTTTTTTTAATTTCTTGGTATACCCGTCTACCTAGGTTTTATTAATATTAGATGCGTATATTTAAAAAAAATAGGTTGCCGCTTATGTTCTTAAAGTTTTAGCTAAAATAAGTGGGTGTAAATCATACCTCCTCTAAACTTCGTTGATTCTAATATGATCATATCATAAAAAGTATCATAAATCATAATAATTTAGATTTAGATAGCTAATAATAAGATAAGAGACATTAGAAATTTTCTTCGCCTATTGTTAGGAATGCAATTTCACTTTCTAAACTACAGCGTCTTCACTCTCATCATTGTATAAGGTAGGTCCTATGTCTTTATTATAAGACGAAGAATATAAAGGTCCTGATTATGAAGCTGTTAAGTGAACATGGAGTATAGTTAAAAGTATTTTAAACGGTTACAATGTCGAAGCGAGTTGTTAAGCATTCACTAGTTAGAATTGCAGGCGACGCAGGATGTGACGTCATAGTTTTAACTATTTGCTGCGTTTACGTACCTAATCACGCAACTGTTCGGGATTAAAATGTCTGAATTTCTTAAATAATTTGCGGATACATGAGATTTGCAGAAAATCAAACTATCCATGGTGTTATGGTGGTTAGCGCATGGAAGTGTCAATCCTAAAATTACGATTATATTTGTATCATATTATATATAAATTATACCTTTCCAAATATTGTATATAATTTGGGGAGTTGTTTTTAGTCTTGTATTTTCTAATTACATTTCACAGACAAATTATAACTATTGTTAAAGCGCTTCTTGAAAAGATAATGCTTAGTACCATCCAAGTGATCCGATGATAAATATAACACCCGAGTCACGTTCATTTCGCCGCTCACCCCCTTGTCCGGCGCCATTTTGTCGCTTACGATTGGCGTCGCGTATGCGTCTGCGCATGCGGACAGTATCTAGTTCTATGACGTCCGGAACTTAATTAGATCCCGCGCAGCATAGAGTAATCAAGATATTTCTATTTCATAAAAATATAGCCTACATTGTCGTTTAATCATTCTTGCAATGCCTAGCCTTATTTTAAACTTACCACTTTTAAATAAAATAAATATGTTTAAAAAAAGAATGTAAGAATTAAAACGCAACTCTACATTTCATGCAAGTAGGAGGAGATTATAGCTTTACACCCTACAGGGTGAATCGACAAATATTTTGCTATGTCTCTATGCGTGGTAAGATATCTACTTCTTATTCCGAAATGCTCTTTAGTGGGTCGTATTATAGACTATTATTTAACTTGACGTTTACACTACGCGTAGGAGACATTCTCTGTTTCACCTGACTCAAGCCATCTAGCTTCAGTTAGGTTTCAAATAGAGCACATGTTTGAGATTTGACTATCAGTTGTATCATATAGCCTAGCTACTCAGCTAACTTGGTACTTGACTGTACCTTCAACAGGAAAGGGTTAACTCGTCTTTACCATATCTACTGTCGATGCTTAGAACACTTGAAGTGTCAGTTACGTGACTTGGAATTATATGAACGAATTTGAATGAATTACTTTGCATGCGTAACTGGTCATCCGGTGGATCATTGTCGTTTCTAATTTGCAGCCGCTTAGGATTCCAACAACCCATTTGACATTCAGAATTACTAATGAGATGTGAAGTCTAAAATATGTCTACATAATGATTCTGTTTAAAATATTTATTTGTTCGTTATTCTCTGGCAACATATTATAACACATGTTACTAAATTATCGATTAATTTAAAAAAATTACCATGTACATGAAGTGTATTCTGATATGGTAAAGGTAGACTGTTAAGTGGTAATAAGATTTAATTTCCCATTTTTAAGAACGCTATGGTCTACCTCTTGTTGCAATGTGTTCTGACTGGTTCTAACTATAGTTTTAATGTTGAAAATCTCAATTACTTTTAAGACCTACAAAGACGAAGAGTAATAATTTAGTCACAAGCAAATGGATATTAGCTCCGGTTCGGAAATGTGGGGTGTCAAAAAAATTGCAATGTCGGTCACGCGACGTGCCGCCATGTGCTATGCCGTTGCATCAAGTAGAGCGATTCTGCACGCATTTGGTATTAACATAGCTAACGTGACCGTGGATTCGCCGATAAATATATTAGCGTACCACTATCAAAATAAAAAAAATCTAACGCGATTCGATTTCCAATTACATGGTGAGTTGAACGCAAAAATAATCTGAATCACCACTCTAGCATTAAACAAACAAATCATTTCCATGCAGCGTTAGACCGTCATTTATGCGTCTTAATTTTTACATCGTAGCATGTATTTTGGGTTCTGGGACATACATATATGAGAATAAGGGGGATCCGAGACCAAATACTAAAACTAACAAAATATTAAGTGAAACTCATCTTTTCATCTCATAAATTAGGCGGTATCTACGTTTGGGTATCGCACATACCGCCTTATTGTGGGTAAACAACAAAAATAGAATAAACCCTAGGATGAACTAAGCAAATTGCGAAAAGTACCACCTTTCCTCACATTTCATTTCATTTCATATGAAAAAAATCCGCGAGCAATTTTTCGTTTGGTGGAAACTGACCGTAACAAGTAAACAGACGAAGTGACGTCAAACATTGATAAAGTTAAAAATCTACAGCAAAGCTATCAAAGCGTGCCAATGTAGCATATGCGAAGAGTCAAGCCAACGAACTGGAAAGTCTCACACAACTCCCCCGAGCCTCCCTGAATGAGTTCTTTCAATATTTACCTCACAAAACATTTATATTTTTTATTTATATTATTTATTTATCACAATATAATTAACGTAACAGTTTTACACCCATTGCGTTAATTACTTATGACACTACTAATCTATAAAAACTACAATAGGTATATCATATAAAAAAGAAGATTAATTAAAACTTGACATTATTCCATTTAACATAAATTATTTTAATACATTACAAATAAGTGTTATCATTATTTTAATATTATTAAATAACATAAATCCTCACAAAGATGTCAAGTATTCAAGAGTCACTCTCATAAATTCCGCCAGTGTACAAGTAAAGATGTCCAGTCTTTGGGACACTTCGTTAAGTATCTTTAATGAGGTATTAATTAGCGAAAATTTTAAGATATTAGTCCTAGCTGACGGGACTTTAAACAGCCTTTGTGTCGGCCCCTGTCTTAACCTATTCAGAGTACCTATTGAAAGTTTGTCAAATTGATTTTGTGTATTACCGAAGGAACCCGCAAATACTGTATAATCGATACAATATTATTTACGTCTACTTCTTAACAAATGTATACATTTCTTTCGAAAATGCGACCATAAATAAGTATATTAATTACATTTTAATATTATTTATTGTTAAGTGACATACGATATGGTAACTTAATATCGGTATATAAAGCTAATTTATTAAGTTTTCTAGAGACAAGATAACTTAAGTACGGCTACCACGTATTAGAGCTTTAAGTACTAATAATGTATCTACTGAAGTTCTTGTAACGCTAGACTATGAAGTTGATAAAAACCACGCGGATGTATTCGTGGACACAGCTAGTGTATAAATAAACTAGGTCTGCAAGGCATTTTGCTGCTTGCTTATATTGAGCTGAGTGTAGTTAAGCTTATGTCTATACTTTTACATCCATTTCTTTCGGTGAATATTCCTCCGTAGCGTGTCGAATTTAGTATTGTCACTACCACAGTGTCAAATTTTAATAAGATCGGTCCTGGAGGAGTCCGATCAGGAACGAACTACATGCGTCGTCTGAGAAAGAGCTTCGTTTAAACTAAGCAATATTCCACGCATTTGTTTGGCATTCATTAACATAACTGTGCAATTGTAGCTTATGTATGATTCATTACTTAATTATTTTTGCGAGGTAGGTTTGGCTCGGCGTTTAATGAACTAATTTTGTCAATTGAAACGAATGTGACGGTAACATCCGCTTTGTTAATTAATTAATTGCCCAAAGTAGCCGTTTGACACCTCGTGTGTCTGTTGGAGATTGCTCGCTACTTAAATGTATTATGCATCGTTACTCGTTGTAATTATTATAACAACCATTTTTACGTTTATTTTTACACTAATATCATAATTAACAAGAGTCGAAATAAAGTTGGGTTAGACTAATAAAGTTTGCTAAAAGTTATGCTAACATCTAACTTCTCCGGTTCGTCTTAAGAAATAGAACGATAATATTCATTTAGAATAGTTTTTGAATCACGCAGGGGCATAATCATTTGGCTGAAATTTGTTCTACAAGGGTGTGCACCTCAGCGGTAGACACACGCAGGTAGTCGTCCCTGTCGGACAATAGTCACCCCCGCCCCAACCCGCCAATGATCACAAAAAGTGGGGCAAAATTGTGCAACATATTTTTGTCTTTTGTGAAGATTTAGGAGGCGACACGAAATATTATAAAGATTCCTAAAAAAAGGTAGGCACTCATTTTCTTTCAATACTGCATTGCTACTTTTGAACGAAACATATTTGAAATCGACCACAGTATAGTGGGGGGTAAAGGTCTATGTAGCTATCATAGCTATCATAGCATCATAATATGTATCAGTTACGCTGTACCTTTTGTATTTTTTTGGTAAAAGTATTGATAAAATTAGCACTTTGTGTTTACAAACGTACACTTTCTATACCTTGATTCGGTATAAAGGTCTTAGTCTAAGAATGTTATTCTGGTAGAATTCGGAAGTGAACCGGCCAAGTAATTTCAAAAATTGTCATTTCTGGGAAACTGGCTTTAACAGTATTATTTTATTATTATAATTTATTAGGGTTAAATGGTAGGTGGTATGTTGGAAATTACTTTATTCCTGTATTGATAAATCAATTGTATTACACTACATAGTTTTATTACTGAATAATTTGTGCTACATTTCGGAGACTCCTGCTATTTTCGATTGCGCCGTACGCTAGCAATCACTTAGCGCTTTATATAAAGACGCCACAGTTTGTTTGACAGTTTGTGAGTACTAATTTTGAAGAGTGCTGAACAAATTTAAGGCCCTAGGTGTAATATCACGAAGTATGTACCAGCTTTTTATACAAGATACCAGTTTTCTATTAAGTATTATTTGATTCACGTCGATGTTGTTATAACCGACAAAAGGAGGTTCCGTACCTGGCAGGCAAGGGTCTCTTTGCCACCCAAAGGAACCGTATTACTATGCCTCCACTGTCCGTCCGTACGTCTGTCTATCTGTCAACGGGCTGTACCTCATGAACCATAATAGGTAGAAATTTATGAAAATTGTATGACATAAAATGGTTGGAAATTTTCACAGACTATGAAATAATAAATGAAGTACAAAATATGAAAAATAGCAATTACTGTAGTCTCAATTCGATGGAACGGAAATCTTCGTAGGTGACTTTGAGTTGCATTTGGCTGGCTATTTTGAATTGACAGCTAAATTGTCTTTGTGCGGTGTATATGATTCACTGGGTGTCACGTCATGAGGAACCGGCGTTTATGACAGTTATACCAGGAATTTGTAATTAGTGTGTACTGGCTATGACGGGCGGCGTTCCCATTTTAACCATGTCGTTTAAAGGCAACTAGCGCTCACTAATCCTTTCTTAACAGATGAAAAAATAACTATAAAGCCTGTTGGCGTGTTTGGCAAATGCTTGCTTTTCACGCCGGAGGTCGTGGGCTCGATTCCCACCCAGGACAGATATTTGTGTGCATGAACATGTCTGTTTGTCCTGAGCCTGTGTGTAACTATATATAACTATATATAAGATACGCTTAGTTTAGGATCAGACGGCCGTGTGTAAATAATGTCCCAGGATATTATTATTTACTAAAGCTAAAGACTTTAGGAACATTTGCTTAAACTCGTATGACTATATTATTGTTATTCTTGTCAAACAGGTAGAGGGCTCATTTGAAGTCTTTAAAAACACAAATGAAGAATTTAGAAAACAATGGTATCACTCCGGGTCTCCAGGCGCGAACCGATGTTCCTAATGGGCCAGAGCAGGTAAGAAATATTATTAATGTTGGAAGTGTAGGAAGTAACTTAACTGAAACGGTTGATGGTGTCAAAAAGTAAATACCTTAATTGTGTTTATACATGACTAGCTGTGCCCCGCGGTTTTACCCGCGTTAAATTTTATAAATTATCATAACTCCTCCCCCGTATGTGATAGCGTGATAATTGTACATCACGCCACAAGAATCCTTTAAAAAAATATTCAATGTACAGTTTTGACTTTCCTACGATTTTATTATATGTATAGATTACCAATGTAATATATTGAATATAATTGAATTTAGTACTTAAATGGACAAATGGGTTTATTCAGAGCTAAAGTGAACAGACCTCTTACGCGCGGTTCATCTTCGCAAACCAATGCCAACGCAAACAAATGTTTTTTTTTAATGAGCATAAAAAAAAACAAATAGAAAGTCCTACTAATATTATAAACGTATTGACTAATTTGAACAAAAGCGTCTATTAGTGAAATATTAAAGTATTAAGTCAGTTAAGTAGTATAGAGTTTATTTCTTTCAAACAAACAAACAGAAAAATAAAAATCGTTTTTCTTTATGGTAAGTAATCGGAGCCGTATTGTATCAACACCATTGCGAAACCATATGATTGTGTACTACAAGTAGATACCAACATAAATTATATGTATTTGTTTGTAGATATCAATTTGTATATATTAGCAACAAGTACAAGTAAATACTAGATAGTTGAATTTACGATGAAAATATTCTACTAATAAACAATTCGCATTCAAAAACGATATTATGTCATGTTAAAGCTTTCAACGGTCTTTAATTGCGGTAAATTTTGGAATAAACTTTTTGTGTATCTAATTACTATTATGTTATGTTCTTATCTACTCAATTGACGAACTTTCAGCCTTGTTCATCACCGAGTTTTTTTAAATTAGAGATACTAGTTTACGTATTCCAACTGTTTTATTTTGTCATTTACACTTCTCATTAAAAACTTTAGTCCACAATTACCTCCAAAAATGATAAAACTCATAATAATCTTTTACCCCTATTGTTCTGCCTTAGGGGTGCTAACCAAACTCGTTTTATTATTATATGTAGCTTGTTTTATATGAAGTAGCTGCAGGCAATACTTGCGTACTTTACTTTCGTAGCTTCAGTAATTAGGGCGAGCTTAATAAATTATTATTATTATAAATCAGTCGAACGGTTCATCTTCCTACATATCCGTCCTTGTATAAACCGTGTTACTCCTTTTTTGATGGGTGACTTCATGTCGCCTTTGAGCTGAAACTCCATGCTGTACAGTCATATAGATAAAAGCTTTATTTTTGCTGTGAAAATCGCCGATGATACACAGACGTCTTTCTATTCCTTTTTATCCACTTTAAGTTATAGTGAGCCGTACATCTTGTAAGGTAATAGGTATTTCAGCGTCCGGATTGTGATAAACAGATGCTTGCCTGTGTAACTTCACATCACTATGTTGTTCTCTATATTAATTATGTATACTTATAAATGTCTATCCATATAGGAAGTCTTTATTAGCTGGATTGCGTATTAAAAGTAAACATGATATCCTGCGGCTAGCGGCCGCTAGTTTTCGCCGCTGCGATGAACGATTTGTTTAACAAACAGTGTATTATATTATGTGGTTCGTAGTTTAGAGACATCGATCAAAATTTTGTAAACCAGTAGTTATTTTTGAACACTGTGTTTACGGTTATCCTCGGTGGCTTTCACTTTTTGTTTGGGCAGCAGAGGCCAGGGGTCTGTAGCTGTCTGGCAAATAAGACTACGAGCTAAGTGAAAGTACAAGAGCAGATCGGTTTTAAGGATGTTTTGTGCAACTGTTGCTCAACGTTAATACCCGAAGAAGAGAGAGCATATTAGTCCTGCTCTCGACGTATATACAGCGCTATGATGCTTATTGTCGTCATCATAATGCTTCGATCCCACCGCGGCACCGTGAGTTCGAATTCGTTCGTACCTTCTTGTCGTTTTCTGTAGTCTCCTACAGTATAGTGATCAATATATATACGTTACCATTGATATTATTGAAGTTTGACGTTATTTCTACAACAGCATAACCCACAGCGGTAAATAATAAAAACGTATGCTATTATTATCTCTATAATATATATCCACTAAGACATGGTCACAAGTGATCTCGGGTTCTTGCACTGAATTTAATGGCTTGGCCACTTGTCTGGAGGCCCTGTTCTTTTTATAAGTAAATAATCGCAGTTTGACTTTCAGCTGTGCGCGGATCTGAACTATGAAGTATTTAGACCGCTATCCACAGAGAGTGATTGAATACGAAACTATACATAAAAATAATATTATAACACCGCAAACAGTTGCTCTAAAAAATTAAACCTATTAGGGCACTAAAGTCACTAATGACAGACTAGCCGCCTAATGCCAACTATTAGGGTTATTTAAACTAATACTGGAATAGTCCAGCATTTTTTTGTTTTATTCCTTACCAATTCAAAAATTCTGAGGTGGGAAAAATTGGCGGGTACAGCCGTCAATTCGATGCATTATGGACAGCTGCCAAGTCAGTTAGTTGGTACGTCGTAGAATGATTCATACAAGGTCGTCCTCAACCAAATTACCAAGTGAAAAATCACGTTGACTTAATCTTACATCGTATAATGAAATTTATTCAGCAACCCAAATACACATGTATGTACTTGTCAAGCTCACAATGCAGTACATAAACATAGGTAGTTGAATACAGTACAAAAGTTACAAAAAAAATGTTAGTTCGTCGGTGCGGTCTGTTTTATCAGATATATTTTTAGAATCCTTAAATAAGTAACAAGTTACGAAGCTATTATTTTGAAAATTATTACAACTATATTAAAATTAAAAAATTGAAGGCTGCGACCAGTTGGCTAACGCATAAGCGACTAATACCTTAGGGCACTCTTTTGGGGTTCGGGCCACAGCTCAGGGGGCCGCTGAAGCGAAATGTCGGAATTCTAAATGAGGGTGTGATCACCGATCACGTGTTAAGGGTCCAAAGCAATCCTCGCCGCTGAGGAACCTACCCTAGCTAACTTGCGGCTTTCTCTAGCTACCTAGTTGGACGAACCGGAGAAGAAAGCCACAAAGAATCTCTGAGCTTGCTTTTTCCGTCTTCTTTTTATACTTATAGGATCTAGCTTGAAATCACTAGTTACTTCTCATATATTAGAAATATTTGTGCTAAAGTAGCGTAATATTCAGTAGTACCTATAGCAGTTTTGTATCTTAAGTATCGGTCGTATAAATAATTCTTTAAGATACTATCGGGTTTTGTATTAGCTTCTCAGATAAATAATTTTGATGTAAAAAGGTAATCTTATCTGTGATAGGATAGACGCATTGGTTAAATCTACATAAAAAAATGAGAGATAATGGGTATGGGAATGGTTCGTCCTTCTCGAGTGGTTAGGTAAATAGTGAAATTACCGCGTAACCCGATAATTATCTGAGACATAACTGTTATACAGTTCATTGAAATCAAATTATAAAATTTTCAAACAGGATTTAATTTTCCAGAGGATTTCGGAGGACTTAGTTAAGATATAATTTTTTTTGGGTGATCGTTAATAACAAATTCTCCATTTGGTAGAATAGTTAATAAAAGATAATTTTAATTAAAAAAAAATACTGAAACTACTAAAACTACTAGAGTCGTTAGTAAGATTTGATATACAATTACAGTAGTAAGAGCAATTTCTCAGCTAATCTAAATATATAGTTTATTGAAAGTCAATAAAAAAATAACATAAGTAGGTGGAAACAGTTCATAACGGCCATCTGTCAGCGGTGATATCGATAGCGCAAGTTTATGAACTTTATACTTGATTGTGCACTATGAACAATTGTTAGCATTATATATGATTGACTGCTTTTATTAAACAACATACTTATTTATAAGTTTACCCGTATAACTCATTATTAATAACGCGCACTTAGTTAACGTGATATCATTGTCATAATAACATAACTAACGTATTGGTTATCGCTGATGACGTAATGCCCTTGTTTATATTATATACTTGCATTGTTATACATTATAAACTGTAGTGTCGTTGTGTACATGACAGTAATATTATCGTATCTCGCCGGGTAATGTCATTAACTGCCTAACCACCGCGGCTGATACCTATTCGTTCTTATTTATTAGTTCAATTATTGTCCTTGGATTTTACTGTGAGCACTAAGATGCATGTTTATTGATTGTAATAAATAAAATTAGTGAAGGAAACTTCTTGACCACTGTATTGCGGGCCCTAAATTACAAAACAACTAACGACGACGTAAAATGAGACCGAAGTTTATGCTACGAGATTTCTGCGCTAAGTTACAATTTTAGTAGGTACTGTATAAAGTAAAGTAGCCTCACATTATAGCCTTTTTTCTTTTAACAATGTTCTAACTTTATATAAGTTAAATTGATTAATTTCCTAAGAGACTTTAATTTAATTCGTAACTTACTTTGTTTTTACACTTCTTGACAGTCGTATTGGGCCCTAAATAAAAAAACAGTTAACGATGACTTAAAATGAGACTGAGGTTTATCCTATCTGTTTTCTGCGCTAAGTTACAATTTCAGGACTCAATATAAAATAAAGTATGCTCATATTATTGCCTTTTTTCCTTTATCACTACAATCCTGTTACGTTGTATAAAATATAATTAGGTTTGAAGTATAGTAATATTAACCTATCTAATTTCCTCAGAAACATTAATTGAATTCGGAATATGGTTTGTTTCAAAAAGATACATAAAGAGTTGGTTTTATTGATTGACCCTTCTGCTTGATGTGGCTATATCACAACATAAAACATATTTATTAAATTATAAAAAGTAGTTATGTCATCCCGCTCATATCCAACGCGGGTAATGGCACTTCATATTTGAGTTAGGTAATGAACACTTGTCTGGCAGTAGTGTGTAGTAGGCAGAATAAAGGCTAAAAATGCATTAGTTCCCAGGCATATTACGCCAACAGACGACATACATAAATACATCACAAATATTAGCTAAGCTAATCTTTTTATTTCTTTATATCTATTCTACATATCCATTAAGTTATAGCTACCCTAAGATTGTTATCGAAAGGAAGAAGAGGAGGGGAAGAAGGATCACCAAACAGTCCATGATTAATGCCAAGTGTTGCATTCGTCACAGGTTTCAATAACGGCTTATCGTCAGGAGATCCGTATGATTAAAATATGTATATATGTTTAGATCACAATCTTGCCAATAAGCACGAACATTGTTATTGTTTACTTTATTTATTTGGAATTGTAATGAAAACGAGTGCAACAAGTCGCCGTTTCAAAATGGCAACGTGTGCTGATAAGAGGCATCACAACAATATGTGGAGTAGGTTACGATGGAGGATGAACACGGTTACCGGCGTACATTAATCCGAGTCGAGTTACTAAACATTGCACTAAGAGTGCGGGCCGCGAGCCGCCGCGGCGCCGGCTGTGAGTTTGAATGGCGCATGGCACTGTCGGTTGTAAAAGTTGGCGAAAAAACAAGTGGCGTTGAACCCGCCACGGCGAATGCATCGGGGCCGTTAGCTTTATCCGAGGTCAGGCAGGTATCGGCACTGTATTGTATTGTGTCGTGCGCTCTACTAAAAAATATGCATAACTTCTCAGTTGACTGCCTTACGGTTAGCTACTACGCATTCCGCTCGGTTTACGTGGCAAATGTCCCTGCAGCTTTTCTGTAGAGCTCATTTGTGTTGATATTAACAACTTTTGTTTAAACACACACACACACACACATGTCAATTATTCTCATATTCATTTAGACTGAGTAAACAGAACCTGAGAGTGTATTTCTATGCATCGGTCCCTATAGAAATACGTTCTTACTAAGGCTTTGGGTATTAGGAATGCTGCGAATATTAGTTCGATCGCATACCGAATATCTATCCTTCGGCTTGCTGAATACCGGAACATCCGTTGAGCTTACGTATCTAAAGCCGGGCGATAGCGAAATTGGCGAAGGAATAGAATTTGCTACAACTGGAAATTCGTATGGATAGCGGTATCTGTGGCACATAATACAAATTTATAGAAGAGTAATAATTGTGTTCTAGTGAAGTCTGGTACCACTTCTGTAAGAAACGTAATGACCCTGTACCGGGAGAACATATTATTGTTACAAAGTGGAGGGTATAATTTGTTTTAACTAATTATAACGACTCCTTCGGTGATATGTTAGTAAGCTTCAATTTAAATACAGAGTCGATGTAGAGTCAAAGCTTGGTAATTGACTCCCCGCTAAGTAGACGTTAAGGTTGGTTGTCGTGGTGGTTAAATTCGGTATTTTGGGTTCAATCCCCGCAGGAAAACTATTTATATGACATAATCTGGATCTTCTTTGTGTCTGTCATATTATACATCGAGAATCGTTTCCACTCAGTACTTATTGCACTCTATATTTAAATTGGGGTTGATTTGACGTCGGGAACTGTAGTAAAACAGGTATGGTTATGAAAACAAATAAAATAAATAGATTTTAGATCTTACAGTCGAAGCCAGAATGTCTAAACCGTAAACTGCATGTGGCAAATCTTTACTGTAAGCCTAACAACTAAACGTAACCGCCGTAGCCAAGTATTTATAATAGAAACGGTATTACATTGCTGTTACCCGTTGACCCAAACAGAAAATTTCCGGGGAATATGTACACGAATCTGGCAAGAGGTCTTTTATACTCAAGGCCATAGGTAAGTAAATTGCAATCCATCAAATGCCTAAGGTATTATAAATGAAAAAAATATATAAATGTGCTAGAATATTAGGGCGGAGTTTGTAACGCATACAATGTTAAAGAGCACCTTTTAGTATACATATAGCCATAATAACTCTTGTGATGTTACTGTGTAAGGTTACTAGAGTTCATCGGTTAGGGGTAATGGCTCAATAAGACATGAGTCTGGCTTCGATCGAACCATTGGATGGCGGGCAGAGCACCTCTTCAATCAAATAATAATGCAAATTTGCCGTTGAGAGGCTTTATGCGATATAAATATAGCTTACTCAAATAACGTTTCTTCTCAAATTTTGTTTAACAAAATTACATATATGCACGTACTCAAATTGATTAAAATAATCAGTATCTTTTAGAGAAACACCTCAAATATCTCTACCCAAAATATATAATTACCTACTCCAATAAATTCAGTTAGCAAAATGTAAAACTTTTGTTATACACCGTCTAGAGATACGCCAGCCACGTCACCGTACCTACGGCACATAAACTTACCACGCATGCGCTATACGATCGATTTCTAAATACGCCAAGCTTTTCAATACTCGCGAATTATTTAAAAGGTTCAACTTTTATGTCCATAAGTACTGTAATTTAAATACAGTATAAATGTACATTGTAATTTGTGTATTTTTAGTGATTGTAACTTGGTATTATTATTTTGTATTGAGTGGAAAATCTACTTACTTTAAACGCTACTCTGTTCTAAATTTGGTTAAATAATGAAAAAAAAAACTAAATAAAATGTTTATAATAATAACAATAGTAATTAAATTAATAATGAGTTAAAATTCAATACTGAAAAGCCGTAAATAAGTATGCCAGCGTAGACTAGAGCGGTCCAAAAATTCCACGAGGCGGCAAGGGTGCGGGGGATGTCGGCATCGCGGGGTGTTACCTACCCAACGGCTTGGTTCACATTGTACGGGTAGGAACAGTGCGGGTACCACGTGAACGTGACGGATGTGCTTAATACCGTCCACGCCGCGGATCGACCATGCCGCCGCCATATTTATCTAGCAACATGTGAAACAAAACATCGTGATCTGTAGGTGAGGTAATTTTCTCATCGCTTTTGTCATTGCTTTGTATGTCAGAGAGAGAGAGAGCTATGTAAGGTGATAACGCAGTGAGAATCCACGGGATAAACGGTTTATTTTATACTGCGGCGGCCGCGGCAGTCAGATTCAATCATCTTTGCATTTGTTTCACAAAATAATTTGTTTCATTGTTAATAAATATTAGTGAATAGTGATACATTATAAGTAGCCAATAATTAGTATGGTTTTCTACAATAAATATAATATGTGTAACATTGTTTAAACTTCCATATTAAGTACAATTAATTCCATATTAGGTACAATAGGTTTCGCGCGGGTATATCCGACAATTTCTAGTAAGTAATCGTATCGTATCGTTCGTATAAACGCATTGTGTTTGATAACAAATGAAAGGTATCGGTAAGGAAAGTGAAAAACTACACATTGCTTTTACAGGAGTGCATTGTTCTTCGAGTCGTATGGAGATCATTTCCAAAAAAATCGCGGGCTTAACTTAGAATTTGTTAGGTTTATTAATGGCTTGACCAGTTTTATTTGACATATTCTAACAACTGCGGCACCTATATTATGCTTACAATGAAACCCAGTATAGAAGTTGCAAAATACTGGTATCGGGTTGCGTAGTAAAACTTAGGACCCCCATAGCGTCGGCAAGTCCGTATAGGCTGTCTGCGGTGGAGGATCCTTTTGCTCTAATAATATGTAATTTAGTATATAGTTATGAATATTAATCTCTTCTTCCTGAACCTTGTGTTATAAACTGAGTAAAGTAAATTAACTCAGTAAGTAGTTGCTTTAATATACCAATGCCCAATCAACTGGAGTTTTAAAAGAAGGAGCTTGGGGAATATATACAGTAGCACCGCGTTTTACAGTTTGTTATGATGTATCTTTGTTTCTCCGGTTGAATAGTGAACTAGAGTTATAGATGTAGTATCCACGTGTAACTGCCCTTGGTTTTTTTAAAGTTTTATAAGGTGCGCGAAGCAAACCTCATGAATTCTGTCTTCAGTACGTTCACGGATTTGACTTTGAAAGTACAATTTTTTTTAAAGGGATGTATAATATCATATGTAAAGGGAAGGAAAATAAGGTTTTCATACCAAGTAACAATAATGAAATGTGTGAGACCGGAATTGAAAACAAAGGCATTTTTTTATTGTGACTACGGAATGATGATTAGAAAGATATATATTCGAATATAAAAAATTACAAGGTTTTAATCAAAGGATCAACCGACTTCTGTGAGACGGAGTAAACTCTGTTGATAAGTCTTTTGCATGTCGGAATTTAAAACAATGCCACCTTAACTTATTAGTTATTGGACCGATCTTGTTCAAAATTATGTGTGCAACCATTTGTAATGTATTTACATATGTAATATATCAGTTATCTGGTTTCCATAGTACAAGCTCTCCTTAGTTTGGGATCAGATGGCCGTGTATGAATAATGTCCCAGGATATTATTATTATGTAGTAATTGAAAATATTTCCTTTTTGATATTGAATTGCTCTTCTTCTTCGCCGATGTTGAATTGCTCTTAATGTTGAAATTTTATTTACAAGTAAATAAAAACATGAAATAAATGAATGTATCAAATAAATTCATGCAAAAAATATTAGATGATTTGACATGGATATCGTAGATTGTTTCCTTGGGTTTAGGCAATCAAATTGAATAGAATCGTTATTTTCTCGGTCAATGGTCGTAATTACGTTATTTTGCTTTAGCGCGTTATTATATTCCGATTGGCTGACAACAATTTCGACTAATCATATCTCAGGAAGGAATTAAATCGTAAAAGACGAGCTCTGGTCGGGATGGGAATTTCTTGGGTCCTGCCTTTATCTAGGACCTCTGTTTTTTCCACTATAGGTGAGGCGTAAATAGTGTCATCCGATATTACTAATTATAGTTTGTCGTGATCATAAATGATGTCCTGATGACATTGGAATGGATTGTCAAACCAAATCATCATCATTAATAAGAACCACCATTCCACGTACTGTCACTTACTAAGCTTAAAACTATTAAGGACCTCCTTTTTTGAGTCGGGGTCTTAAAGTATGGCCCAGACATAAAAATGAAGACTAAATTATTAATAGGAGACGAGGAATTAATTACGTGGCTAACAAGATAAAATTTCTATTAAGGAAAATCCATTAAGTCCTAAAGGATTTGCCGCAGACGGAGCGCTAATTTAAGTCCACGGTAATACTATTATGATTTATATTGCAATTATAAGAAGTCTGCGTCGATGAGTGGAAAAGTGGGCGAGGGGTGGACGTCGCCCGCCGCCGGTGATGCCTAGCAACACCCGGTTTGGGGACGGCTTTGCTACGTTCATTACGTATTTATTGTATTTCAATGTTTCGTTTGCTGTCTTTCCCCATTTTATTAAATAAAAAATCTTAACTAATAGAGTTGGATTGGTTTTTCTGTGCTGTCGTTCGGTGACAGGAAAATGAGAGCCAGTGCTAAAATATACATTTTATTGAATTGACTTGCTAAACTTTAAACTTGGTCGTAATTTTTTAAATACATATTCAAATTATTATTTACAGTCAGTGAAATCATATAAGTATTTTAAAACACTTGCACTGTTATTTAAAATCATTCCGTGATTCGCCGCTTAACCATGTCTCAGCTAAACCCTGCTCAACCACTTAAACCCCGCTCAACTATTTCTTTATTTAAAAACCCTACTTAAAGGTTTCTCAGCTAAGTAACGTCATTTTATTTTACACTGTCAACATTTCTGGGACTGGTATAGAGCTTGACCAAAACTTTATGATTTTTGCTCTATGGTAGACATGGAATGATAGATTTATGATCGTAACAGTACATTTTCAAGGACTATTGATTTTCTTCGGTGGATTTTGAAGTTCGTAATAAGATTCCAACTGGAATTCAGTATTTATTTAAAAATTAAAACAGTTAGTAACTTCAATAAAACCTCCATTCACAAACAAACGTCAAACAAAACGTCAGCTGATGCAAATAAAATGCGCCATATTTGAGCAAGGTTTAAACCAGGGGCCGACGTGGTTTAAATTTTGACATGGCTTAACCGCGGGTCAAAGTTAAATCGTGTTTTTAATGAAAAATTTGATAAATCATGGTTGAGCGGCCGGCTTACATTTAAGTAGCGTTTTTAAATAAGACTGATAGTGACTATGGTGGAACTTTGTCCTCTATAATTATCTTCTAATTTAAAGAAAGTCAACGAAATTTACATTATATTTGTTGCGTATCGATTGATATTTTATCAAATTGATACATATGTAAATATACCTTTTTATGGAGGTTTCAAATTATCCACGCAGTAAAGGCCCTTTATATAAAAATGTTATGAATCTGTACTATCAATAAGGTAGTTATAGCTCAGTCTATCCAAGAAACTCAGCAACTCTGTATGTAGTGTACAAGTATGATTTTTTAAGATACTTTTGACATATATTGATTATTTAATACGGATACGAAATAAATAGCAATAATGGCAGATTCGTATCCATATTAAGACGATATGTTACCCAAATTCGAGCACAACTATTTGACATCCCATAAAAACAAGTTGCACAAGTCATGTACTTTGTATTAAAGTCTGAAATTAGTGGCGTAGTTGTTGGTTTTTGACATTTGAGCCCAAAATGAGCGTGGACACTCCAACAAAAACCGAGTGGTACACTTAAGGACTCGCCAAATATAGTATCTTCACGTATATTTCAACGAAAACCTTTAACATTAGCTATGGATAAAGGCATATTATAACAAATAAATTCAATCTGACGATGCGTCAGTGTTGGGAATACATTGCTGTGATTGGTAGTATCTAAAAACATCGAAACGTATCAAACTTTTCGTTTTTTTCTATACTCGTACTTAGCCCACTAAATATAGTATAAGTAGTAACTTAATAAACGTTTTAATGGTAAAATGTGTTCTGTCTCAGATTGCATGGACGAGCTATCACGGGGCCATTTTCAATATGGTTAATGTGTCTACACACCCAGCCTTGACTTGGTAAGTTGTATGGTGCACTGATACCGTTTATTTGTAGTTAGCTATATAGTAAAATTGCTCAAAGCGAATGTTTTATACTTATTAATATGTTGTGTACAAATGCAATTACGCTGTGCTGTTGCTCTGCAAATATTTATAATTGTTCTTGGTGTTAATTAGTTTGTATCTGATACTTTGCCGGAACTTCGATCAAAGAACATATTTTCTGTTGTTACAGATAAGCTGTTAATGAACGAATTGAACATTGTGAAACTGCCCATGCCAGATCAAGACCTGTGATACGTAATGAATTAGAAGTCAAGAAGCAATATTAACAGGTAAATGTTACACATTTATGTTTTATCTATTAGTTCATATATTTAGTGAATAAGATTATTTTGTAAACATAAGTGAGCCTTGCGATTATCTGATTTATAGCGATTTATAAGTTTTTGCGAAAGCGATGTCGTATTGTAGCGATTGATATTTGTAACGTTGCTTGAGAACGGTTACGGGAAGATGACGTGTTATTTATGTTTTGTTCTAATTATAATTTTTTAAAGTTTAGTGAGCATATAATCCTAAGTGTTGTCAGGCAACGAGTATACTCCCACAACGCTCGCGCAAAAACAATGAGAAATGAATCATTAGAATGCAATTTGTGATACATTTTGACAGCTTGCCACACGCGGGTCCAGACCACCTGCTTTCAACCCGGACTGTGCAGAGCAAACGCGACGCAGATTTTCAATAGGTGGGTGCATTTTAAATCTTACGTGATGAAATATAATTTCCTCACATAAGGTATTCACCATAACGCATTAATTAGATCGGTAACCATAGGGTTACGTTTATGTTCTTTTTTTATTTTCACTATGTATTTATTTTACCATTTGTTTATTTCCATATTCGCTTATATTATTATTACAGGCTAGCGATTGATAGCGTCGGCGATGTAATACTGTTATGTCACTACCATGGGTAGTAAATATGTAAAACTGTTGTTTTAGTTGGCTATATAGACATATTCATTCATTAACACCATTCACTCGCGTACCGTCTACTATAATGCTTGTAATAACATGTTGTAACTAACACAATGTCTTTTCATTCAGCGATAGGCGTTATCATCATGTTTACAATATCATTTGTCCGTAACATTAATTTTAATATAACATTTCGCGCACTTGTACATATTCGTTGTGATAACAGTTATCTATAAAACATAAATATCACAGACAATTATAAACCGATTTTATGGTATCAAATAAAGTAATGCTCCTTTAATTATTACATATTATTTAATTAAGCTTTTTAGTAACAATGGCCATAAAATATAAATAAAAATGGTCAAAATAAGATGCAGATCACAATAATATAATTTAATTTTTATATTAATTATAAAGTTACATCTTTTCTATTTCGCTGAAGTTTTGATCAAGATACGTTCATTGTCACAGGAATAATATTATGTCCTAAAGTATTTTTAAAACTGACTAAAGGTCACACACGTCGGTATTTATAACGAAATAAATCTATTTGTCTGCATCCACGCTTTACACTTTCTAGTCTACTATAAATACGATAAATTTTTCACTTAAAACGTGCACTCTCATCATGGTGATGGTGGCCTACAGTCGTATAACTAAAGGGAACAAAAAACATTAGAATCATTGAAGAAATCTGTAAAAAAAAATATTATTTTATACTGGGGTATCAATTGTAACGGACTTCGGCAATTGAGTTTCATAGATAGATTAAGCTCTTTAAATATGTGTATTACGTTGATAACGATATTAAATAAACTGAATTTGAATAGCACATTCTAATAGTGGCTCAAAACTCTTGGAGCACACAACTGGAGGATTCGGATTAGTTAGAGTTAGGATATCGACTGCGGAGAGGAGGCAAATGATATCATATCTTTTACATGGATGTTTTAAAGTTATTTGCCTCCAGTAATCTCCACTTGTCAATGTTACTGAAGCTCACTAAAATGTTCAGTAAATGCGTAGTCATGCATGCAAAACAAGGGAAGACAGTGGAATCTTAGAGCTCCCAAGTCCCAGATTCCATCCACTTAGTAGCCCACTCCGCATCCGAAACCTACAAGTGCTTGGGTATGTCACAGGCGTTAGGCATCAGTGAGGCTGACATGACATGAAGGTGTCATTGTGGAAGGTCTTCTTGGCCGATTGACAAAATGCTGAAAAGCCTGTGCCGGTAGCGAAATTTTGTTTGTGTGTAATGACCAATTACTACCGAAGATATATTTTGAGGGATGGTACTGTTGACATTTGTTCTGGTTGATCCAGTCTCGCTAATGGTGAGTATTTGAACAGGCACAACCAAGTAGCCAGAATAATCCACCAGCAACTTGCTCTGTGGTATAACCTTGTGACGTTGGAGGTGCCGTACTACAAATACGTTCCAGAGACAGTTCTGAGCTCACATTATATTGGGACAGATCCATAGCTACAGATATTACTATTGTTGCCAATAAGCCTGTGTACACCGTTGGCGTATTGTGGCATAAAAATAGTGCACTCTGGCATCGGCGAACATATCGGATGCTACAGAGACGTGGCAAACCCAACAGGACTCTGAACGCATTATTATATTGAATACGAAGACCGTTGATGAGACCGACCGATTATTGAGTATATCTGATCCACAGGCTGCACGCTACAATTAATTGTTGTGTAATAAATTAATGAATTACTGTGACTAAATAATAATGGTATGAAACTAAATAAGTTAAGAAGCACTCTATAAGGCACAATAACTTTACCATGGGTCTACCTTTTGATGCAGGCATAATAGACATAAAATCACAGTCCTCGCATACTTTTTTATTTCTACCTATACGTTACCTTGGCTTCAAAGTAAAACCCCCGTTCGTTGCAGTTGACACCTTTACTTTCTGTTCCACTAGTTCAAAGCTTTGATGTAGTAGCCATTTTAGAAATTTGCGATAAATTGTCAAGGCAAAAATTTACTCTACATTTCTCCGGACAAGAGTCATAACACGCACGACTGCAAAATAACGGTAAACACTCTAGTTTGATTTAGATTTACATATTGAAATGTCAGCCTATGTTTAAACAGTAGTCGTAAGTTCTTACTAAGCGTTTTATACTTTATGATTTGCATGATATATCGCGCAGGTGGTGACATTAAGTGTTGATAATCGAAAATTAGATCTAAGTATTTAAATGGTTTGTTTATGTTTGTCTCGTCATGTTATCTACATATTATTATGCTTGTGTTACGCGGCTTAGTGTAACTTTGCCTTATCAAAGCGATTGTGTAATATAAATATTATTATTTGTATTTTTATACATTCACACTCAGACATTGGCTATGTTTGTAGTGGCGTCCTATTTGCATGATTGATTACGATACTGTAATCTTTAGCTTGGCACTTCTCAAGTAAATTTTGGTTGATACAAAATGGTTTAATAAATTTGACGCGATTTCCGACGCGATGACGAGATATTATCATAAAAAAACAAACTGACAAAAACTTTATTGATTTACTTAATGCATAAGAAAGGTGGACGTCACTACATTCTTTTAGAATTACTCAAATTAATTATTGTAAAGAGTTACACGTAGGCCGCGTAGTTCCCTTTAGCGCGCACCGCGGCGGGGCATACGTCGCAACGCGAATGAGCTCTTTGCCTTGTGAAAGACATGGGTAGTGAGATGTCCAGTACATCACCCATTCTCACTACCTTGTCTTTCATGAGGATTGAGCACAACTCATCTAACATCGTGCCATCTATGAAGATTCTACAGACAACGTTAAAATTTACATATGAAGTGCTGTGTTCAATAAGCATAATCGTAAACTGTTGGATGTAATATTATTGCTCTATATAAAATAATAATAATCTAGTATTTTATTAGAACCTTAATCGTTACTTCAACAACACTGTAGCATCGCATAGATCAATATATCTTTATAATTTAATATACAATGTATTTAAATAAAATTCTTAGATACCGTTATAATTAAATTATTAGTAAAAAACAATCTCGCGTTGTAGTAATTTTTCTCGTAAGGTTAAATAACCAATAATTATGATTAATTGTTGTAGAATAATAATTATTATCTAGATCTATATATTTCGGATCTATATCTCAAACACTATTGTGCCAACTTTAGAAAGCTGGATATCCGAGTATACCCTTTCCTAACAACGATCCGCGGCTTAGTAACTTAAGAGTTTCAAGTTACTAATTAAACGTAATGCGCGTATGCACTCTTAACTAACGACCAGCTCGTTATCTTACTACGGACCTGGACACATTTATAAATAGCCTTTTATAGTTGAAGTTACTTCTGACCTTTAAGCTACAAGTCTCGAACCAATTGATTAAAGTTAACGTTCAAACTTAAAATGAACAGCTGAGGGGAACCTAGAAGACCCGGTTTGTTGTGTTTTATCGTCGTCGTACCAATTAGTTTTGCACATTGGAAGACAAGTCTCGAACTAATTTAACAAATATAAAGTCCAAATTTAGAATTATATTCAGACATGCAACCGATTTTATTTTATTGAAAGAATAAAACATACATGACTTATGACTACATACTAAATTAATAAAAAAAATCCTTTTGTATTCCGAAGTGAATGCGGCAAGATGGAACACGCTCCACCGAACAAGCTGTAAACTATTTTTTATAATTGCGATGAAACCTAACCTATAGGTATCAGCTTGGCTATATGACCAGGTAACTTCGCCAGGTTATGAGGCATTTAATGCAAATTATTTTCGTTAGTTTCTTAAGGTTTTATGCTATTAAATATATAATTAATTTGATGAAATTACATTGAATAATAAACGTAATAAAGACAAAAAGAATAATGTAGGTAAGCAATTATATACACAAAAAGACATTATATAAGGCAACTTGGTATTAACGTAAATTTCTTCTAAATTAGTAGACAGTTCTAACGTTCCGTTAAACCCCATGCTTTAGGTTGAAAAAATGCTTAGTTAGATTTATCTAGAATAGTATATTAGTGTTTACAAGCATAGAAGCAGGTAAAATATTATTGAGTAAATAAATGAAGATAGATCATTCCAGAAGTAGTACTGGCATGGTCTTTTTATGCTATAGGTACTACTAATTGTGTTAGACAATTGCTTTTGTCACCACAAAGACCATAAAGCAGCCCGGTTTTGTTTCATTATTGTATAAATAATATAATGAGGAATTAAAGTATTGAAATGTGTCTCTACGTCATTTGCCTTCCTCTGAGCGTCATGCTTGTCTTCCAGTAAGACAGTTATGTTAATCTGGGTTAAGGCGCGAAATTGGAAATTGTATAAATAATATAATGAGGAATTAAGGTATTGAAAGGTGTCTTTACGTCACTTGCCTACCTCTGGGCGTGGTGCTTGTCTTCCACGAAGACAGTTATGTTAATCTGGGCTAACGCACGAAATTGGGAATCGGAGTGTGAACGCGCTGTCAAATTTCCTTTATAATTATATAGGTCAGCTATACGATATACATATTCATGTTAATTCAGTTACCGAGTAATAATTTTAGTATTGTTCATCTCATTTTAACAAAGCTTATATTATGAATAGGTGAAGAAGCGTGTTTCTTCCATATTACTTTAGTTCTAACTTATTGAAGTTCAGTTTTTAGGTATATTTTTTTATTTTTACCAAGCCATACACGTGGTTGTAAATTGAGTTTAAAAATGTTGTGTTAATGTCGAATGCCTGATTGGAGGGTATCAATAATTATTTGAATTATTGTTGTTGATTGGGCTTTTAAATTACCTCTATAAAAGCTTTTAACTACCCCTTCTTTTTGCAGTTTTTAGTAAGAAGTCCTTTTTTGAAAAGTATTTCACCCATTAGAGAAAACAGAGATGAATATCACTCATTATTCTAGTAGGTTGTGTCACAAATAGCATTCTACGCAATTATATTATTATTTATAACTAGACGTGGGTGCCCGCGCTAAAAATATATAAAATATGATACGTTACTCGTACTTTTCGTACATAATAATTTAATATTTAATAAAACATGTTGCTGTGTTCCGAATTTTGTGCCTTATAGACATTCTGGAGTGGAACTTCCTGGGACTCCTCCAAGTGGTTTTATATAAATATAAAATAATATCAGAGTTTATTGAAATAAATTATATTTACAGATTATTAAGGAATTAACTTAGGAAGGCATATTTTTTTAAATTTAACTAACTGAAATTGGGCTTATAGTAAGAAATAAAAAAAAATGTTCGAATTTATTTGGTTTTGTGCATTATGCATTAAAATTGTTGGTCTATTAAATGTACCAGTATCATTAGTGTTATTTAACGGGTGACCAATATACACGTGTTTGTAATAATCTTACACTCGTGCAACGCAGGACGACTTACCTCAATGCAGTTACGGAATAACCATAGACGTAGCATCCTCGTATTCAATGCACAACTAGTTAGCACGAAAACTAAGCTTTGGATCTACCAAACTGTTGTTAGAACAAAACTAGTGTAAGAGTTAAGTGTAGTTAGCAGAATGATGAATAATAATAATACTAATATCCTGGGACATTATTTACACACAGTCATCTGATCTCAAACTAAGCAGAGCTTGTACTATGGAAACCAGATAACTGATATACTACATTCCTTTTGTAAATACATACTTATATAGATTCTTACTTCGAAAATTAAGGAATGCCCTCGCGTGCGATCTGAGCGGGATTTTACTTAATTTTTTATGAATGAACGATACCAACGTTTTGAATAATATCAAATAAACAACGTTACCTATTAAAATAAAGATTCTGGAGATTAGGATAATAACTTTAATATTCTAATCTACTATTTGTTCTTATAAGGAAATTGCTAGCTATTGCGTTCTTCTTTATAGCGATATTATTATATAGCCAACATAATTGTAAATCTACTATTTCTAACGTATAAATCAAAAGAAATGTGGTGATCAAAGCCCTCAACACTTTTGATACTTATATCCCCTTAACCATTCTCAAATCTAATACTACTTTTACTTATTTATGGTTTGAAGTTATATTTTGGAAGTTATAAATCCTTCGAAGGATATCATATATAAAAAGGATATTAATCATACCACTAAAGAATACTAGAAGATGTAGGGATATTACTGGGATAAGTGCCACGGCTGTGATGCTTACAAGTAAAAGTCGATAATAGTTTACCCACTTTCGAAACTTTCACAATGTAAAAACCGCAAAGCCAAGAACAACCAAGTTTATGTGGAATAATATATGGGGTCCTATGTGGTTAGGGTTATCATCACTCAAATTTGGCAATCAAGGCAAGACGCGTGTAATCCCCGGATTTTGGTGCCCAGAACCCAGATAGATCAACAGTCAGAACCGGTTTACGACTCACTGCCAGTGCCAGTGTCGGTTCTTCGGTTGTACAAACCTTGTTTAAACCCGGACTACAAATGATACCCCGCTCGGACGCTCCCCGGACACCATCTTAACTAGGACAAATCCAGGGAAACTTGGACGCATGGACCTTTTATATGGTTTATGATTCCACATGCATTTAGCCGTTCTTTCCTATGTAACACATTTATAAAACCGAACAATCTTGTGAAGTAGTAATTAATAGTATATAATAGTAATAATAGAAGATAACTATTATTTATTAATAAAGTGACATTAAAATGAGTTACCATTATTATATTCAGCTAATGAGCAGGATTACTGATCTTTGGAGAGACCTAACCGTAATTTGAACACTTCTGACGTTACTGCTAAGTGGTAAGCAGAAAACTAAGAACTCCTTAACCACTCTCGAATCCAATATGTAAATTCGTTCTGAGGACGGTTCTATTACAAATCAACCACCAACACCAAATTCTACATCCTCTCGACGCCACTTCTGAATTTATTTACCACGCCATACAGTAGGTATACTATTTCATCTATGCTCTCTGTTTCTCGAATTGGAAGTGTACGCTAGCAGTACTTATTGTTTAATTTGTTTGACATAAATATTTTGCCATAGAGTCCTATTGTAAGCTTGGAACCTTGGCTTTTTTGTAAACATAACATTTTCTTTTATGCAATTAGATATAGATTAGATAAAATCGTAGAAATCCGTGATATTTAGGAGCGTCCTATAACGTATGCGTTGCATTAATTCTGTTAGCTCTTTGTACGGACCACTCCCCTACACCAGAAATTTTAAAACATTACTAAAGTTAACAGCTCAATATCTATTGCAATTAATTCTATATAGCTTTGGTAGATAATGAGCTGATAACGTAGTGTAAATCTGTCGTGCCCCGCAAGCTTAAAGTATGGAGAAATTTAAGAAAATATAACAACTGTTGAGTTTCTTGCTCCGAATGCTCAATCGGTAGTTAAAACGATGCACTTGAAATAAATAACACCATAAGAAAATACACATTTCACTCAGAACATGGTGATTTATTGGATTATATGTTTGCGACAATCTCCACGACTTGAGAAGTGGTTTTCGCTCGGCATTTTATAATTATTGGTTGTTAAGAGGATGACAAACAATTTTAATTCGAATGAGAGTAGTTAAATCGTATTTTGGGATCAATGATGTTCTTTAAATATTCTCAAATTTGGGGTATGTTTTTTTAAAGAGATGATCTTCCAACTACTGGCTAACAACTTGCGGAATAACAACAATGGGGTTGATGTCATAGCCTTAAATTGCTTACTCGTCAAATAAGAATACCTAAATAAATATATATATCTATCTTAACATCATTACTGTTGAGTTACTATTGTATGTCTTCTATTTTATGACTTTCAACAGTCAATATAATTATCAAACTACGCTATATCGGGGTACCGCATATCGCAAACAACTTCAGAAGGCCCAATGGGCAAAAGCAAAAAAAGTGAGATGTCACGTGAAATGTCAAGATGCGATCGTTAAAATTGTTGGCTCATATTAAACCCAGACAACACAAAATAGAGACGACTAGACGTTCTTGGAGCACGCCTTTACCTCTAAAGAGGTTCATGCAGAAAAGAAATAACCGTAACTTAATAATAATATTCCAAATACAAAAACTATAGTACTACCACTTACCTAAGAAATTCTACTATTCAACAATTCCTACTGCGCTGAAATAATAGGCATCTTTATTTTATTTTTTACTAGTTGTATGTATTTCCATACAAACAATATTTAATTCCCTGTTTGACACCCTAGAGCCTTTTACAAACTTCGAATGTCATATTTATTTATATCGAATCAACAGCCTAAAAAATAAGTTTCAAGCTTAAAGCTTTAAAAAAGACGATACTTCGATACAACTTTTCATACCCCCTTTCAACCCCTTTTTTGCATTAAGTGCCCCTATCTCAGGCCCTAGAGAGACTAACTACTGAACCGAATTAAATGAATTTGGTGCACAGATAGTCTAGAGTCTAGACCAACTGTACCAAATTTCATTTAAATCGGTTCAGTAGTTTTGGCGTGGAAGTGTGACAGACAGAGTTACTTTCACATTTATAATATTAGTAAGGATTATTACAATTGGTAGGTTATGTTATGTTAGGAAACCATTGAGTATTTATCTCTGAATAATAAAACAGATCAACAACAGTCTCCAACTGACCATTTCAGATGAAGGATGAAATTATTTCACCGGAATTGAACAATATAATAACATAATTAAGGACAAAAATATTTTTGACTTACATACGATGCACGGTAGGAACATAAGAACCTAAATAAGTTCATAGCTTATTAAGGTTCTACTTACCACTAGCGAGCTACTGTATATTTATGTTTTTCGTTATTTATGTCGCTGTTGAGTCAGTTATGTTAAAGTTCAAGTTTGCGTCCTCCAGCGTTGGTTTACGCTACGGAATATTATGTTCATACTTCAGTGTAAAATAGCTTTATTACGCGAATGCTAATTAGGACAGTCGGGCGTCGTCATAATAATATAAAGATCGGTGGAACGTGTAATAGGATGAGACGACGTCCTAGATTTCTGGTTTTATTCTGATTTAGAAGAATAGATGCACAGCTTTTTTTTATTAAACTTATTGCACAAAACTGTACTAAGGAGGATTTAATGCAAAAGGCATTCTCTACCAGTCAACCTTGGGATAATATGGTAGGTGCACTGAAGACAGTAGCTTTCGCGGCGTGCTATATGGTCAATCGCACTTGTTAGTACCAGTAAGTGAGACGCCCTATAACATATTTTAATCAAACATTGCATGAACTCATAAATATGTATGCGACATGATTTCCCAAAAAAAAAGAATTGTAGTCTCCTAAAACCATGCGATCTATATATATATATATATATCGCATAAGTACATATATATATATATATATATATATATATATATATATATATATATATATATATATATATATATATATATGTACTTATGGTATAGCTTGACATAATGTTTATTACATTTAGACTTGAAATTTTCTACTGAGGGTAACTTTATTCGTATTTGTTGTTAGGTTTTAATACGGCCATGCTAACATCCTGTATGTATAATTGGCCTCTTGATATTAAGCGTGTAGGTGGGCTATAACATTGTGATCTCTGCTGGTGTCGGAACGGAACCCTATTACTAAACGCCTGATGTCCGTATGTCGGTCTGTCAGCGGGCTGTATCTCATGAACCGTATTGGATAGATAGTTGACGAAAGAGCGAGTCCCACACGCACTTGTCTGGTTTTATCCTATATACTAAGCCTGATTATCCTAATTAATGTTCGTTATTAACTCAAAATTAATTTTGATTACTTGGCTTAAGAAAGTTTGCTTATTGTATTGAGATACACGTTATGAAAATTATTTAGTGAAGATAGCGTAGTCACGTCCTATTAGCAACATAAACAATCCATTGCGTAAGTCATAGAGCATTGTCATGGAACTCCCATGACGATTGATATGATAATGACATTCCTCACCAAGGATCTGCGGTAGAGATAAGAACTCTATTTATAACTATAAACGTAACATATGATTATGACTCACAGTAAATAAACACGTTCAGCAAATTGGCTTTTGATTTGCTGGCGTTTTAATTGATCCGTTAGGCTTACGTAAATTTGATGACGTGTGCTAATTGTCATTATCCTTAAATCGAAACAATTTCCATGTATTTACATTGCCAACTAAAAACGTGTTTCACACTGTATACAGATATTGCTGAACGCTGACATATGTTTTAATGAATGATTAATTTAATTAGTGGACAGTCTCACCCATTCAAATGTATAATTACCGTTTTAAAAATAACTTTGAAATCAATTTCAACTTTTATTTATGACATACTATTCGAATTTCAATGTTATTTATATGGTATCATTGAGTAAACAAATAAATAATGACCAGCCCTCTCATGCATCTTCGCGCCAGTAACCGCCCTGAGCCGAAGTTCGAACCCCAAAGAGGGCACTCTCTTTAGTCGTTATGTGCTAGACGGTTTTAATTAAGCAGTAAAAGCCACCTCAGCTAACTGTAAAAGTCATTAAAAAAAAATGTTCCAAGCCAAAAGGCTAAACTTATTTCTGTTGAGTTTGCCTTTTAATCCAACATGTTCTGGGGTTCGCCTCTGTTGTCCTTTTAAGCAGTGAATGCGTTCTAGAATCGGTTTAAAAAGAGGGCGATAAAATTAAAATAAATATAAAAAAGCATAAAATTTAATGATAACCTGTTTGATGTAGAAAAAAATATGTTTGAAACATACAACACAACACATTACTTCTTCGTGCTCAAAGCATTACTTGAATGAATCAATAGTGATGCTAAGATGTTTGTTTATGTATTTATCACGTGTGGTGAAAGTTATGTTTATCGCTGGCGGCATGTCATACAACACATCGGTTCAGGGTAGTCGTGTCAGCTATGATTAAACTCCCCGCTCCCCGTAGCTTGTATTCGTATCAATGATATCCGCTTCTTCACGTATCAACATAGAGCGAGTATCACAAAACGTCCCTAACAAACGGATCCACTCATGCATGCCTCAGTATCTACTTTGAGCTGAGCTGCGAACCTCGAAAGGAATTCTCTATGGCGCGGGTTACTTAGTCTTGTCTTACTTGCTAGACGGCTGGCAGGACAGGAAGTAAATAAATTAAAGTCTGTTCGAGCAGTAATTATGTGACCTTCCAGTAAAGTTAATTACGCCGGATCCTCTGTTATCTGTTGGTTTGAACCGCAAAAGGAGAACTGAGATATTCTAAAACAACTGTGGCATATAGCACTTACAGTTAGTAATCTTTACATACAAGTACATAGAAGACCAATGTGTTTAATTTAAGTTAGGGTGACTTAAGTTTTTATAAACGTTTTAAGGGTCGCTGTCGTTACTTCTATTCACTAGCATACTACAACATGAAATAATGAAAAAAAAATGATCTCAATTCGACTTACGCTTTTTGAACGAAATTCTTTAACGCGGTTTAAGACTTCCTTACAGAAAACACAGTTTTTTGTAATATAATCTAGGCCTATTAGTTATCGTGTAAAATAGAAAAAGTATCTACATTTTATAGTTAGATAAAATAGCAATTATTTTTACAATTAATATATAAACATGCAACTAACTTAATTTTCCACAGATGGTTGTAAGAAATAGACGTTGGGGAAAGTAAATGCTTATGAAAAATTTATGATGAGAGATATAGAGATAGCATTAGTTTTTATCTTATAGTATAAACAAATGTAATTATGATTTAAAAAAATAGAACTGTAAAACTCGATATAAATTAATAAGAACAAAGGGTTTATTGTTATTAGTTGTTACGCGTCAAAGCGGCAGCACAGGTTATGCGCGCACCTCTCGTCTATGTATTGTTCTAGGAAATTAAATTGATAGGGCTTTAACTGAAACCTATTCAAATGTCGGAGTTTTTACTTGGGGTTATTACTTAACGTATGTACTTGTTATGTTCGATATAAGTTTTTATTCGAACTCCATTGTTTGTAATTTTCTTTATAATATGTTGGTATTAACAACTCTTTTAATAAAATACAAAATTGTTATCCTAAATAAAATATTTATAGGTATTCAATTACGAAATTCTGTATCGTATTATTTTTCTATCTGAATAATAAATTATCTATGGTTTGACTTTTGTATTAAATCCAGAAGGAAATAATTACAACAATGGAGAAATTGTGTAGCATACGATACGTGTATTAATATAGAACGTAGTTGCACAAAATTCCCTAAAAACCCACCTGCACGTGCATCTCCACCTCCGTAACCGCCTTGGACTGAGGTTCGAACCCCAAACGGGGTCACCTCAGGCGTGTTCCACTTAGTTTATTTGCAGACGTCCTTTTAGCATTAACTGTTTTCTCAGTAAGCTTAAAAAATGTCTATATATTCCATTTAATTAAGGTAAAAGCCTCTTACTTATAGCGCGTAGAGCAAGCGGCCAAATGATATCAACCTAAAAAAATGTCATTTCTGGACATTTTCCTTTGCCTTTCGACTTATTCCTTTTCCGTCTTTACTTTTTATATGTGAGCTTGTAAGACGGAATTCTTATCGATATCATACCTTATTGATCGATGGCCTGCTTAGACAGATTTAACTGTTATAAAAACATTAGTTAGACTGTATCTTTGCAACAAGCCATGTCCATGTCATTTCATATGTTCCTTAAAGCAACTTACAAGCATAGATCATTCTTTACCTCTTGTTATGAGGGTACATCGAAAACGTTATAGGATTGCCATTTAACATATTTTGAAATTAGACATTTTTTTTGTTACGCCGTAGAATTATGTACTTTATTAGGTTTTATGTCGATATCACAATACCTATTGTTACCAGTTCGGAAAATAATTTGGTTTAAAGAACAGTAAACCACCATATCCAATTTTGATATATATTTCGCATTTCTTGTATAAATTAATTATTCAATAGATATTTTTTATGTTTAATGTGCGCATGATCCGTCTGTAAATCACATAACGACGCGGTGACGACTATAAAGAGATTATATCGTTACCACCATGCCAAACACACTAACCTGCGTTTTTAGAGATTTTCTACTAAATGTATATTTCAAGTCACTAGGTGACAATCTATATTTTTATTCAGGTCTATAAAAATCTGGCGCATCGTCTCAACATACCTTTTCCCAACGTATTGAAACAATGAATGCGTTTTCTTTCCTCTAAACTAAAAATTCAGATTCGTGTATTTTCTACGGTATAGATACTATCCAGCTCAGGTTTAACGCAGTCGCATGTCCCCTTAAATCGATTCGAGTTGGACGTTTAATCCATATTATTATACGTACATACTCGTGTCACCGAACTGAATTATGATTATATGCATATGTAGATACATATGTGTTATTGCTATACATTTATGAAAAACACATATGAGCTGTTTGATCTTTTGAGAATGATTTTGGACGTCATCCCATTTTTAGATATTTGACGGAGCTCTTAAACAAAATGATCTATTATAACGTTAATATTATATGTCACTTAAAATATAAACCACTAAGAAACAACACGAACAACCAAAAATATTGATATTGGCAAGTAATATTATATCTATGAGTGTATTATAATATAAAGAAAACTAATTACCAAAGATCAAATATTCCAAGATCATATGAAGAACGATTGATGTTTTGTAGAATTTTCACAATTAACCTGCAATAACGCCCGCCCGCCCTTCATTTTGTCTGACCACCTAAGAATCACGTCAACGAGAACTAATTAGGCTGTATCTAAGAGTATATGTATTTTGATGCAGTGCGATCTATCCTCTAAACGTTATTATAAACTTCAAGTCACCAATATTGCACAGTATACGGTACACAGTCTTCCCCGCTTAATGAAGTTCTGTTGAGTTGAATGAACAGTTTCTAGTTAATATCACTTCTCCCAAGAGCGATGAGCTGCTAGTTAGTCGAAGTCTGACACCATCCGTCCGATAGTTCATTACGTGAACCGTTACAAGTTTTAATGAGAATAGTATTTAACCATATTAATTTATCTAAATAATAATACATCAAAATTAACATAATTTATAATTACACTTTGAAAAATAAACTTCAACTTTTCTAAATGAGAACCGATATGAACAAAATTTATACGAGAATAGCATTTTTCTGAAAGCATTTCCTACCGTATGAAACAATTGAAAAGAATTATCAAACTCTGTTTAGAAACAACAGTAACGTTGCGTAACATAAGTACAAACGCCAGCACATCTAGCTACCCCAATCTGTCAAATTTCCCCAGTTGAAAGTGATCCTTATGCTTTTGTGATAAATCTATAAAAGAAATTTGACAGATTGGGGTAGCTGGATGTGCTGGCGTCTGTACATAGTTATAATGGATTGTAAGGAATCATACGAACTCTAACTATCCTTTTTGTTAATTAACGGACTACGTCATTTTAAGATTCTATTTTGAATATTGTTTAGCTAAAAAATAAAGGGTATTAATAATTAATATGGAATAACATTATATTCAACACTCTAAATGAAAAGCAAAGGCAATAAGGTATTTATATCACAAAGAGGACTAAGTACCAAAGCTTCTTTGCAAGTTTTGTATGAAAAATCCTTTGCAACGAAACGTAGCTCTGTCGTGTACTCTTTGTCACTGCTTCTACCAATTTTCGTTGCGTTATTTACTTCGTCTGGAACCTAGTTCGTATTTGAGAATAATCGAATTTAAATGACTACATCCACATAATCATATGATAACTATTTCCTCATATTGTATGGTTCTCTACAATAATTTTATTTTATTGCCTAAAAGACTTTTTAAAAATAATTCCAAAATGAAAGTTTCTATCGTATCTATTAAACCAACAAAATGAGAGTGATTAAATAACAATTTTTTTTACTGCTTAGTTTGGGATCGGATGGCCGTGTGTAAATAATGTCCCAGGATATTATTATTTATTATTATTTGAGTTTGCACCGATTTAATCAGTAATGTATCAAAGTATTTACTAGGGATCCCTAAATTGCATATTTTGTTCTAAAACCCATCTTAAATTAAATAATTATATTAATAAACTACGCTACTACAAAGAAATTCATTTGTAATGTGCATAAAAGTGTTTAACAACGTTCCCAAAGGCTGGCAACTACCATTATTTCGAATGAAGAAGGTGTTGAAAGAATGGCTTGTACATAATGTATTTTATAATATTAAGGATTTTTTTGAGTATTAATAATTAGGTAGTGTGTAGTATGTAATAGTTGTACCAAATATTTTAATGAATCTACTTCTTATGTAAACCATTTTTTTGCATGTCAGTAAGACAAAATATTTGGAACTTACTTTAAGACTCTCCATCCATCTGTCTGTAACCATATTTTTTGCGAATTAAATATATTTGTATTTGAATTGAAAAATAATGCACTTTTATAAATGAAGTTTTCGTTATCTAATGTTCTTAAGTAAAGTACTTAACCCAATTTAATATCAAGGGACGGAATAAATAGTTTTCCAAAATACAGAAATTGCAATAACTTTTCAAAGAAAAAGATTCTCTTCTTACTAGTATTATAGTAATGATTAGGAACTGATTTTGCAGCAATTTACTGTAAGTAATTTATATTTCAAGTTGCAACGACAGCATCTTGTCAGGATTCTGGGAATTAATTTAGTTAAATACTTTCGAAGAACCACCGCAATGATCTAATAAGGTTTACTGTAATTATAGGAGACGTATTTCCAGAATATTGCTTTCATCAATTCAAATAAATAGAAATTGAAAGATTATGAAAAGTGCAGCTTAGTGATTTCTCCGTAGAAATATTTTAGACGAGGTTCCATAAGTCGTATCGTGATTGCAAAGTTTCTATGTAACGTTTGCAATTATAGCTTGCAAGCATTTCTTCCTATATTTTTCCTTTTTTATTCACTACGTTAGAGCGTGCAGCAGCGTGTAGAAGGAACATTTCCGTTCGTTTTTATTTTCGTGCGCTCAGTTTCTCTTGTTGTACTGGTGAAGTAAAGACAACATTGTCTAAATCTTAGTGTTCTATGAGCGGCCTCTGGTTCAAGATTCTGTTAACAGTAGGTTCCAAAATTCGATTGGTGCTCAGCCGCAGTAAACTTAAGGGCTTTAGCGCGGTTTAGGCCAAAAAAATTAGATTAGTGTTACATACATTTTTTTGCGATTAACTGCGATCCCGCCCGCGTGCCTTCGAAGCGCATTTAAGCGTTAAAAAAATAAATAAAATAAAAAAGGTTTTTATTCACGTAGACTTTAAAAAAGCGCTTGTAAATAGTCAGAACATGTTTGTAATAATATAGTTGTATACATTAGATATTATTTCTAGTAACATAGATATTTAGGTACATCTTGTATGAAAACATTTATAAAATTTATTTTATTACAGAAATGATATTTAGCTAGCTCGTATCAAGTTATTGTCAAGAGATTATGTTTAATTATCTAGTTTAAGTCTAATATTTTTACTACATATCGTCAATGGTTCTTTCTATATTAAGGTATTATTATTATGACGGACCTTGTGTTAATAACGATGGTCGCGCTTTAATGCTACCACCGGATCCAATGCGCCCCAACTGAGAAGACCCAGCGAAACAAACTCAGTGGGTTCATCTACTACCGGTTTCAACACGACCCAGTTGAGACGGTCCGGCGAAACATACTCAAGCGGGCATGAACACGGGATTTGGTCCAATTAGAGTAATTATTTAGTAGGGAAACACAACAACGTTACGCGTTTTAAAGCGATATGTATGGCAAATCACGAGGTCGCATTTATTTGTACTATATTATAGACTATAATTATGATTCAATGAAAATAATTTAATCTAATGCTAATTGTTACACAGTACAGTATTTATTTTTAACAGAACAACAACCGGTATGACTTAGTTCATAAGAGAACCTCGAAGTTCAGTTACAAATTGTATAGTCTATACAAACCTATATGCTGTCTAATAATTCTCAAAAGATTACACAATACAGTTAACGTACATTCTGAGAATAATTTATACAAATAAAATAATAATCACAAAATTGACAAATTACGTCTACATTATTGTTGGCAAGATATCTTGTCGTTTCCCACCTGCTTCGGACCGCGTCTTACATTGTCAGGTTAATTAAACAACTCGTCTGTAAAGTTTACGTCTTGCAAAATTAACTAGATAATAAAACTATACTTGGAGACGAAATAAAAGGAAATGTATACATATTTTTGCGAATAACACCTTTTTTGTCAGCATACAAGCATACTGTCGACTGGATAGGTATACCCTAGCATATGACGCTTGCGACACACTTGGCGACAAACACGCGTTACCAACCCTTACCTGACCTGACGTCTAACCACTTTACTCACTTAACTTTACTCACTTTACTCACTCAACGAATTAATGGACTGTTAATTGCAGTTTATTCTTATAAAGTATTTCCTCACTTGAGCGGCTCAAAGAGCTAAAAAGCGTGGTGTGCACATTCAATCGATTTGTTGTGTAAACTTTAAGAATCTGTTCTATTTAGGAGTGGATGAGAGTAGAAAGCAATCATATTATTAACCTCTTGAACAGAGTTTTATACTTTGCAGATAATATTTATTTTTATAGATAAATTGATAGCAAGTAGGTATTGAAACTATGGCGAAAGGTAGTATTGATAAGTGCTAAATCAATATTTAAGACTGTTCGAGTAAGTATTGATTCACGGCTGGGTGATTTTGTTAACCGCGTTTTAATCATCTAATAAAATGGATGTTTTCAAGAACCATAGGAACTTCCCTTTTTTTAATGAGAGTATCAGTGGGGAGTAGAATGGGCTTCTTTAGAATAGCTAGGTACAAAGGGCTGAGCGAGAAGTAACATGTTGCACGCGGCGGCTCCGCCCCAGACCGATTTCTAGTATGATAGGACACAGTGGCAGATGGCACTATAGACAGTTTTTATGAGTTTTTTTGCCGGCAACTGTGCGTTGCGTTTTGATACGTAGACCAGTTTACGAAGTTTACTAGCTAATGTCAGAAAGCAAACATAAATAATAATAATAACAGCGCACAGAATGATTCCAATTTATCCGATTATATATAATTAACCGTCTATCATTATAATAATACTAATAAATATAATGTCTACGGGTATAACTAACACACTGCCATTTGATCTCAAAATAGGCAGAGCAGCAGTAGCTAATGTTGCAACCAGACAACTGGTTAACTTATTTATATCATTCTAAATACATACATATATTATACATAAATTCCACCCAGACACAGAAAAAATAATCGTGCTCATCACACAAAGATTTGTCCTGGGTGGGGATCAAACCCACGACCCGTATCTTAGCAGTCAAGGGTCACTATCAAACAGACCAACAGTCCACTAGAAAACCAGATTGAGTATTAAGTAGGAATCTGAGATCCGATGGAATTATATAATAATTGACGTATTAAAAATAACCTGTTACAGATTCTCAGGTATTATGCGATTATAATTAAATGCTTTGGGAAAGCCATCACTAGAACATATTCTAAGTTGTAATTGTGGAGGCTTTAATGTCACAAAAGATTAGTAGTAATAGATATAAATATTCTAAACACTTAAATCTACGTAGAGAGCATCAAGTACACCAGAAAACGATATTAATAATATTCATGTTTCATAATTCGCAATTTTCTTGAAACAAGTTATGGAAACCTTCCAACGACTTGCGTAAATTGTGAACCCCAATAATAGTGAACATCAGTTTACAAAATACGCGACAGGCCATTAAAATGGATGTACTCGTACTTTGTTCTGTGCCTGTGTAACGGAATTCTACAAGTTGTATAGTAGGTAGGTAAGTAAGTCATAAGTAAATTCTTATCGTACCTACATATACATTTTACCCGTATAGAGGGAATGAATGGTGATAATACATAATAGGTCTTTACCTATGAAATTGCCGTTTTGTATGAAAAAATTTAAACGAATTTTTTTCATGAATTTTTTTATTTGTATTAATCGAAGTAATCACCCATGCAATCAATGCATCTTTGCCATCGCAGTGGCAGTTTATTGATGCCCTTCTTAAAGAAATCAGCTGGACGGGAGGCAACAAATTCTTCAAAGGCATTTTGTACTGCCTCTCGGGTATTGAATTTTTTTCCCGCCAAGAAGTTATCCAAATTCTGGAAAAAGTAGTAGTCTGTAGGCGCAAGGTCTGGTGAGTAGGGCGGATGACGGAGAGCTTCCAACCCCAGTTCTTGCAACTTGGAGACCGTCTGCTGTACAGTATGAGGTCGCGCGTTGTCGTGCAGGAGCAGCGGAGACGAGCGATTGACCAATGCTGGTTGGAGATGCGCCAGCTTCTCCATCATTGTGCTCAGTTCTTCACAGTACACATCTGCAGTAATGCTCACCCCGTTTGGTAAGAAGCTGTGATGAATCACACCGGCGCTAGACCACCAAACAGTGACCATCACTTTTCTAGGGGTAAGTTTTCGTTTAGGGCATTGTTTAGGTGCTGAACCAGGATCCAACCAACTTGCTGAGCGCTTGCGGTTATCAAACAGAATCCATTTTTCATCGCAGGTAACAATGCGGTTCAAAATTCCTTCATTTGTGTGTCTGTTGAGCAGTGCAAGGCACGTCTCGACGCGTACTTCGCGCTGGCGATCATTGAGTTCGTGGGGCACCCATTTGTCAAGCTTTTTTACCTTGCCAATTTGACGCAAATGGACCAATATTGTTTTGACGCTAACGTCGAAAGCTGCTGCTAATTCAGCCGTAGATTGTGTATCATCAGCTTCCACAACCGCCTTTAATTCGTCATTGTCGACCAAAGTCTTCGGACGACCGCGAGGTTCATTTTTCAGGTCGAAATTTCCAGAACGGAAGCGAGCAAACCAATAACAGGTGGTGCGTTGGTTTGTAGTGTTAGCTCCGTAAACGTCGTTGATGTTGCGTGCCGCTTGTGCCGCGTTGCTGCCACGACGGTACTCATATTCCATAATTACTCGAATTTTTAACGTATCCATGATGACGAAAAAGATTGAAATGCGATGAAAATGTAACACTAATCAATAAAGAAATGACTACTTTTGGAAAAAAGAATCCATGTTTTTAAAATAAAATTAATTTGAAATTAGAATTCTTAGCCAAACATAAATTATTTTGATTTGAAATGGCCAGTACTGCAGAACGGCAATTTCATAGGTAAAGACCTAATATTAATGTAAAGAGGAGTTAAGCTTTTGTATCGGCAGGTCGCGGTCATAATAATAAATAAAAAATGGCTTATTAGCTATAAATTTATGTACTTCGCCCAACTCTTTCATTTATATTGAAAGTCTCCATACCAATGCAGAAGCCCCAGAATTAATTATCTTTAATATTCTTGTCAAGCTCCCACAATATCTAAGTAAGTAATTACTTATATTCTAGCGTTGCAATACCCCAAAGCACAGCGCTTTGAGGTATTGCAAATTAATTTGCTACTGAAGGATATTTTATTTTTAATAGAGGCATATGGAAATGTACTCTGGCATAGGAGGTGGGCGTTTGTGCGCATGCTCTGTACATCTGCCGGAGGTATATATATGTGCATCGGGAATGCTCTACAGTGCAGTCTAGTATCGGGTCCGAGGTGGACGACTACCTGTAGTCATTCCCTCGGGCACACGCGAGTTAAATCAACAAGTGATAGCCCTTAGGGCTTGGGTGTTTCAAGTTAAATCTTACAATAAGTTTACAACTATAGTGAAATACGTAGACAAAATTAATACAACCCATCGTTTTGTTTAACGTTATACTTTATTTAAAAATTAAAATTATTATAAATCAGTTTGGTATCGGTTCAATAATTTTAATACTTTGGAGCTCAATTAAATTTAAAGATAGGTATTATATTTTATTATTTCGATTTACATTAAAAACTGACCTTCCATATTAGGGGTGCTGTGTCGTTTCGCTGTGTGTCTATTTGACCAAAATAAAATAAATTGCGAAGGAATTTCCGATCCGGTTTCTTAAAGGCCGGCTATGCAGTTACGGTCTACCAGGTGTTGCGAGTGTCCAATGGCGGCGTTGATCACTTACCCTCAGGTGACCCGCTTGCTCTTTGGCATTGCTATTCAAGATAAAAACAAACAAAGAGATAGTATTGAACTTCTTATTTACATGAATACTTTTTACTTCCTTGCTATCACATTATTGAAAAGCACCATATTTGTAAAAAAGTAAATTCTTATAATTATCTAAATTCAATATGTTTTCAGAGACCATTGTTATTCGCCATTCAGTAACTTTTAAATGTCTAATTTAATTATTTTGGACAGTGGATAGTCCCCAAAAATACGTGTGTTATTTTTTCTTAATGTGTGATATATTTTCACGGACAGCCTGAAGTTTCAAATGTATGTATTTTTACAGATGCCAATATAGACGCCCTTTGTCACCTTGTACAAATGACATCAAAGAATAATACTTTTATGTAGATTGATGTTACTCTGGTAACTAAAAACGGTTGAATGGTGTTTATAAAACGTTCGATAGTATATATAATAATGGGTTTTATTTTTCTTTGTGTTATTTTTGTTGTGTAGTGTACACCAGGCCCATTAACATGTCATCATCTGCTTTCGACCAATACATTTTTGTAACGCGGCATTAAAGATAATACGATGGGACAGCTAGGCGACACAATAGGAAAGAGGTCAGGTGCCGGAGTGACCGCTTTACGTGCTCTCCGAAGCACGGGGATTTAACACTGCCAATGTTCTCTTAACTCTTAATTAAGTGAGCATTTGAACCACTGCTAGACTAAAAAGACAGTCAAAACGCAACGGAAGAGGTTTTCACTAAATTAAACAAACTTTAAACCAACAATGTGTTCTTTATTCATGTTAGTTCACTATTAGTTTAACAGTTTTATATTAAACTTAACAGTTAACAAAACGGTGTCTTTAGTTCCTAGGTATTCAATTAAACCCATGGTTTTCTAAAACAGTAAATGCTACAAATTGTACTTTAAGTTTTTGATTAAAAGTTGCAAATAATAATATATCGCTTGTATTTTAGAAAATAGAGTCTAATTTTTTTATAATAAAACATTAAGGGGGAATATAATACAGGAATAATATTATTATAATCCCGAATAAATAGTGTTTTTAAATGTGTTTTCTTTCTAACTTCTCCCGCGTTCCTGTCGTGCATCACCCTTTTTAATAATCATAATATTCCCATTTTGAGCGAACCTGTTCTCTCAACTTACAAAGACATTTACGTTATCAGCGGCGCCACAGAGCTAAAAAAACACATAAAATATAAACCTGTTTTTTTACTAACGCCACTCTAATATACAATATGGATGAAATCCGTCCAGTTTCTCATTTGACATGACATTTTTAAAACGTATGATATGGTTTCTTATCGATGGCCTTAACTAATTTCCGCGGAAAGAAAATGCGGTACAAACTTTTCTCCTGGACACGTACTAAGTACTACTCGTACAAACTTGCTCCTTACAATAACGACAATAAAACATAATATTTGAACTGAGAATTAAATATTTAGCTTCGTTTATATATTTTGATCGTGTCTGTACACAAAACATATGAGTTGGCATCTAATTACATTTGCTGGACTCCGCGAAATAAATATTCGCGGTACAAACGTTTTTTTCCTTAACATTTTAGACATGGTATAGATAAAACTTAATACCTATTAATTGCTATAGAAATATTTAAGTTGTGTTATGCATTTTGATCATGGTGGTACGGTTGCTCAATACATTACAATTACAAGGTATTGCATCCATAAATATAACAAGAATGATAGTAATAAGATATAATACAGTTAAATTAGGTATAGGTTAGGTATATGTTGTCTGGCAGATATCACATTTAGTGATAAGGCCGCCAATTGTATAAGTATGGGCTGCGTCTTTGTTTCTTGGTAATAAAAAAGAATACACTATAATTCTTGCTTACATATTGAAAAAGGGACATATGTTCAGTATTCGCTTCCCGTCAGTAATATCTAATGCAATTTACCGCCTACACTGACCGAAATTATTTCGCGCACTCCCGCTTAAACCTCGGAACACTCGCATAGACATGCTAGTTTTCCGTATGTCCGCTTGTATATTGCGAAACCTATCTCGCGTGTGTCCTGTGTCCGGCATACTAGGCAAACATTAAGCCCATACTACGATGAAGAGTATTCGGAAATGGTTCGTGCCTAAGGTAGGGTATAACCAAAGGGGTGATGACTATGACTTAAACTTGCGAATCACAATTCAAATTTGTACTATAGTTAATATATATTAAAAATCAATCGTACCTGGGTATTTTGCTTGACCTAAATAAATATACATCTTGGGACAACTAACACACAGTCATCTGATGCCAAACTACGCAGAGTCTTATTACTATGGCCACCAAACAACTGATAAACATACTTATATATTTCTAAATGCTTACGTAAATAAAAAAATCATAATTAATAAATTGCACCCAGACCGAAAAAGTACAAATAATCGTGATCATTATACAAGATTTGTCCCGAGTGGGGAAAGAACCCACGACCTCTGGCTTACCAGCCAGGGTCGTCAAATTACAAGTAAATTAACGCAAACGTTACGAGACGTTCTACGCAAAGGTCAGGATTTCGACGTTACTTATTAATCCCTTGTTTAACCTGTCATATTGTATACACATGGGAAAGTGAATGTTAGTCTGCTAAAAGGGTCCTACTATTACCCAGGTCTAAAAAGTCGTCATACAATTAAATTTTTTATGAGGATTTTAAATCAATTATAAGTATTAATTAGTGTAAATACAGTCGATCTCCAGCCGGTAAATATAACTCTTACGATAATATTACGTTAAGCGCGTATAAGCGTGCTTATATTTTTAATTTTATGCTCAATTGGTACATTGCCTAATAAATATATAAATTTCTTGCAAATGAACAAATTTTGACAAAAATATAAAGTTTCTCCCAAGTCATTGCTTGAAGATTTGTGGGCACACACATTATTCTTTATCTTAAGATTCTACTGCGATTGTTGAAGTATATATACCTCATTGTCGATATAGAGCAATTATTATATTCTGTAAACTGTTGTTGTATTGTGTTCAATAAAGTGTATCTGTGTTTATATATATGAAGTTAAACATCAATCAATTTATGGATCTGTGTAAAAACTGTAATTTGGATGGTCTAAAATGTATTTTAATCTAGTTAAGATTCTCCCCGTGTGCCTATAATTGTACAAATAATACAAATTCATTAATAAAACCTAATATAAAAATATAACATTACATATGGATGTTATGTATGTACAATTTATATTTGTAACATCTTGATATTAAAATGCTTGTGTAACCTGGTTTTTGTAAACTGTGTATGTTGTGTAATTTTGTGAAATAAACATATTATTATTATTATTCTGTAAACTATATTATACAAATATTATCTATCTCAGAAGAGAGGAAGTTAATCTTTCTTCTTATTTCAGAAATGAATACCAGTGTATGTACATTTCGTCAATGTCAGTATTCTTATGTATGGCCGTTGGTTATACCGAACAACATCAATTTCAACCTTATCACTTTGATTTACAGGTCCACAACCAACACAAATACGTTTTCTCATTTTTATTCTGATGTGGCGTATATGTTAATCTATGTATTTTAGGTGCCACACTAACTACTCATGCACTTTGTAGTAGCATTTGGTGTCAAATATATAATATATTTCATACGTACCTACTTATTTATTGAAGTTTTACTGATAATTGGCCGTGTACTTTTTGTTGCGATTAAGCCTCTATGCAGATGATTTCTACACCAACGAACAATTCTCGCTTATCGGTTTTGATGCAGTCTTATCAACTACACTAAAAAAGTGTTCATAAACTTTTATCTGGCTTTCAGACTACGATTAAATGCAGATCGTCTGTATAAACCTTTATTGATTTTAGGATAATTTATTAGACACGTAATGAATTGAGTACGGTTTATTAATGCTATATTTTGACTTTGCATATTTTATTTTACAATGAAGTACAGTCGACGTCACTTTAGTGACAGCATCTTTATTACTTATGTAGTAAGGGGCTTTTATCATGTACGAGTATAACCACTTACGTGGCTTCGACAGTACTTACGAGTGTCTTCCATTAATGTTCGGTGTGATTCCTGTGGAGGTGGAGATTTCCACCTTATTGACGTGCCCATGTGGAATGTAAATAAGGTGGAAACTTTATGATTACAGGCTTTCAGGTAATTAATTTCAACGCTCTAAATTGGTTCAAACCGAAGGAACATAACAAATTATTATAAAAATGGTATTTCTGTGTTCGTAAAAATATCAATACCACAATGAATTACCTCGTCGTGCCATAAATTCTGCCCATCATATATACTCACTAAATCTGCCTTTCAGCGACTTGATATTTCGAAAAGGATTTTTGCAATAATTAGATCAGTCAAGATCAGGACTGGCATGGCAGGGTGCCACTTTTCAGAGGCCTTGAAATCCTATATATTTTTTTCTTCTTATCACATCTTATTAAAAATATCGAGCTTTTCAAGTAACACCACACCGAAACATCACTGAATTATATCATTACCTCATTAGGAGCATTTGCCCTATCGGTTGAAAAATCTGTTATAAGGCAAAAATAAAAATTTGTAGATTAAACTTTTCTTCAAGAGTATTTTTTTAAATATGAACTTTCTGGTTCGCACCACCATTGCATGTCTATACTTTTAGATCATCATGGTTAGATTGTACGTTCGTTTTAAATGTGCTTATTTTGCCTTACGTATCGAATTTCTTCTATTTTTGCTGATAGCTTGAACGGTCACTGGTGTGCTAGTGGTTCGAGATCGAATATCCCTTCGGTTTTCAAAGTTATGAATTTCATTAGTTTTGATAGGTTAATCTCGATAAGTGGCACCCCATAATTAGGTATAGTGTGTAATATCGACATGAATAAAATATTTATTTTAAAATACCTTCATAAGTTGGGATAGAACTTATGGCAAGATTTGTTAAATATTTCAGATATTATTTTGGGTAACCATGATCCAGTGGGGCAAAATTCAATGTGACTTTGCCATCAAAGTCGGTTTGTCATAGAGCATAGTGAAGCTATCACAGCCAGCTTTGATGAGCACCGTTTCATTTCACACAACGGAGCCGCAGACTTGCAGTGTCAACAGTATCTTCACAACGGTTCCCGGGCCTAGCCTGTCAAAGCGGTTGTGAAATGTACCCGACATCATATCACAGCCACTTTGATGTGGTCGGTTTACGGAGACTATCACGACGTAATTGGATACAAGAGGTAATATCGTCCGTGGCCCATTCGTTAAAATGGTTGTGTCGTGTAGTAAACTCATATCACAGCCATTTTTGACGAGTTGGGCTGTGTGACGTGACGACGGATCTTCGGGAGGAAAAGAAAACATCACAGCATCGAGTACGCGGCGCTCACAAAGTGGCTGTCATGTGCGCTTAAAGTCCATATCACAGCCAGCTTTGATGAGCGCTGAGTCTCAATACTTCAGCAGGATTTACGCCACAACATTCGACAAGAACTGTAGCAGCAGTGTCGTCGTGATGGACCACTGGGGGGTCGGCAAAGTGGTTGTGAGCTATGGAACTCATGAAGACATATCACAGCCAGCTTTGTTGACTTCTCATGGTGCAAATACTTCACTCTTTATACATCAAAGCTTTTATGATGTGTTTTTGTACATAATATGTTATTGTTTTTGAGCAGTATTCTCTACTAATAGCTAATTTTGCATACCAATATCAATTTAACATGTAATATGTAACAGATTTGCAGTATTAAATACCATACATAATAATATCAAAGTTTAAAATAAATTTGTGATTTTCAGATCACGCGACAGGGTTGTGTTCAAGTGTGTTCAACGCGACGGCATCAATTCATTACAAAGATAATAATAAACGTATTTTAAGTAAACAATATGTGTTTTTTATTTCATAAATTCACACTACATATAGATAGATATGAATTAACCAGAAACGGCTTTGTGGTTAACTTATATGCCGTGGTAGTGGGTGCAAGGAGTATACCAGCAAAATCCCTCTATAACCTATTAAACGACCTAAGATTATCAAGAACTTCCGTAAGTTCTGTATTAGAACGAGTATCCGGCATTGTAAGTATCATATCAAATTTGGCTAGGAAGAAGGGGAACACTGAGAGACACGGAAGGTGAGCGTTGATGCATCACAGGGGCCCTCCTTAAACCTACATCTGAGTCGCAAGTCTCAGACTCGTCGAGTGTTCCCTCCTCTACCACGCGATGGACCCGGTTTCCGCACGGTGAATCCATGGAATTTAAAAAGAATTAGGCTTTCTACTTTAGTGAATAATATTGAGGCGTTAAGTGCGCTAGTGGCTTAAGGCCCAGAATGCAGCAGGCATATGATAAATAGAAATTAGAAATTCAATGTACTTTTGAAGAATGTGAATTGAATATATATTGGGATTAGTATTATTTAATATTGAGAACAATTAAAGTATATAGGTATACAGGTACCCATAAAGTATTACCCATTTTAACGGTAATAATAATAATATACATTACATACACACAGCCATCTGATCCCAAATTAAACAGAGCTTGTACTATGGAAACCAGATAACTGATAAACTACATAATACTACTTTTCTTTTGTAAATACGTATATTTTTCTTTTGTATATACGTATTATATAGATAATTACACCCAGACTCAGGACAAACAGACATGTTCATGCACACAAATATCTGTCCTGGGTGGGAATCGAGCCCACGACCTCCGGCGTGAAAAGCAAGCATTTGCCAACCACGCCAACAGGCCTGCAAACGTCATCGTCGTTTTGGTTTAAAAAAAAATATATGAATGAAATATTTTTCTGAAAATTTTGGAATATTAGTCACACAAGATGTCATCTTGTTAAACTAATTTTCTGAAATATTTAGAGATTTTTGAAAGTGAATACGGTGATGTAATAATATTATAATTGCAAAAGTAACTCTGTCGCCCTTTCAGGCCAAAACTACTGAACCGATTTAAATGAAATTTAGTACACCTGTAGTTAAGAGCCTGGCAAAGAACATAGGCTACTTTATAAGAAATGAATAAAGGGTTGTAAGGGGTTCAGGGGGGGAACAGGGGATGATAAGTTGTATGGAAGTATTGTCATTTTAGAGATAGAAACTGCAAACCTATTTTTAGACTCTTGGTTCGATATGAATAAATATGACATTCAAAGTTGGTAAACGTTTTACCCTCAAAGGTGTTATAACAATAAGGAATAGGGGATAAAAGTTTGTATGGAAATATGTAAGGTTTATAAAAAGATTTTATAAGTTTGCGACAAGAGACAAAATATTAGAGATATTCTGATGTAAAATTTACAGAGTCATTACATAATGCCGGGGCGAAGTCGCGAGCACAGCTAGCGATTTCATAAAATATGCCCAAGCGAAATGGCGGCGCACTGGACGGTGGACAAGATGCCTATAAGGTGTATAAAACATTAACCTGAATAAATTAGGAAGAATATATCTTCGCTAAAAACCGTCATGAATACAAGTACATACATCTTACTATTTTTATGCGAGTAGCGCTGATAATATTCTTAGTGGAAAACCACCACTAATAAATACAGTTTTATTTGCAACTTGCGCATTATTACAAAATTTATTTTTTAATTCAATAGCCTTCAAAAGATTACTTTGTTGATTCGTAAAAATATAGTTCTGCATTCTTCATATACTTCTGGTTCTGCCTTGCCTCTGTATTTACTTGAGCACTCAGTGACTTAAGTAGTGAGACCTTAATCGGGACTGTTATGGATATGGCAAGTGGCTTTATAACTCAAGTTAATGAAGCTTTTTACCTTAATTCCTTCCCTTCTTTTTCAAAAAAGTATATTCTACTAATAAAATCGACGTTAGTCTAACGAGAGCTAGTTCAAAGGCCGATAATGAGGTTCTGGATTAAAAATCACGGGTCGGCCCTTAAAAAACGCCTTTTGGTACCACGTAGTTGGTGTCCACCACCAGTGGATCGGTGAACACGTTAAGTCCAAGCTCGCAGGACTAAACTACGCCTGATCACAGGTGGCGTCGTTTAACCGCTCCTTTAGATTGAGGGTATGGGATTGAGAAAGCACCCGTGTTACTTTTGGGTCATATTTGGTGTAGGTACAATTGTATCATTTTCATTCTCCCTCCGTGGCTCTTCATAGCTAAGATATTTATAACGATAGGTCTTATGATGTTACTCACAAATAGGTCAGTAATTTTAGAGCAAGAGCTCACGTCGGCCAGACTTTCGTTATTTTATGAAAGCTGAAGGTTTTTTATGCATGGCCCCTATACAGGTAAGAACAATCAGCGACTATGGACTTTGGGTTATGGTTACTTTGGAAGGTAATAGGTAGTAGAGGTACATCAAATAGTACCTAAAATTCATTAAAGTATAAAGCAAGCTAAATCTTTTTATATTTTCTTTAAAAATCTCGACACCAATTGCCAGACATTTATGCCAGTTGCTACCCCCTGCCACACACCCCTAAACTTTAATAAATTATAATTATTTTAAAAATGTTACCGCAATAACCGGACCATTTTAATGGTTTTTACATCTTGCCAGACACATTGAAAGTCCAAACAAGACAAAATTTGTTCGGACACTGTAGATGTCTGAGTCATGATTGTTATGGTGAACTCGTAAGTAATACTCGTCCAGTAAGAAGTTTCAGCGTATACTGTGGCATTGGACCCTTATTTCCACCCCTGATTTCTGATTGATCATTTCACACAAGTCTTATATCGTAAATTTCCGGCCGTCTTTTAAGTGTTATAAATTAGTAAAGTAAAAATACCTTTATATACCTACCTGTTAGAGGATCATATTAAAAGCATCAATAAAACAGGTGATGTACAGAAAAATCATCTCTTATATTTTTTACATTTTTGTACTCAATTTCTGCAAAGCAATTTTTTTATTATTCTAAGTGTTAATAACAGTAACATGTACTAAGTACTTACAAATAATAAATTCCATAATTACAGAAACTGGTAAATATTTTGAGTAAATTTATGTTTGTTAAGTACCTCAACCTATGCATGTATATCATACTCGTACATGCTGGAAGCCACTGGCAATTGTGGAAATGTTTGGGGAGACCATTGTCCAGGAGTGGACGTCTTTCGGCTGATGTGATGGTAATGATGAAGTATTTATGTATAAAGCAATCAGACAGTGTTTGCATTGCATTGCACATACAAATGTTGCTCGTCGTGTCGTAGCAGGCGTTCTATGTATTGAAAACTCCGTCGACTTAAACGAAAGGAAATGGCAAATCAAAATAGCGGACCACCGTTCATCAAATTACTTGCCTTAGACTCGAAAGCGCTTGAACGAGACGAGCCGAGTAAACCCGATTCAGGGTTTCCGATGCGACCGTGGCGGTTCACTGAGGTAATTAGGTAACTCCTCGGCAAAAACACGCCTAAAGAAGTTTTCACTACAATAACAATGAGAATGTAATTGTGGGATGTACCTTTTGCGTAGATAATTACCATGGTGCGGAATGTGGTTATGGATTATAGTAGATTGCTATGTAAGCAGTTAACCAGCGCACTCCCAATATCCTGTTACACCTGATTTACAGTTTCTTGGAGCCTAAGATTTAACTTTTACAACTAATTTATTGCAAGGCGCAACTGCCTCGGCGCCATCTTATGCCGCCGTCAGTAACATTTATTTCTTTTCACACTCTAGTACTATACTTGTGAGCCTTCCGTTCAGAGAATGAAGCTATTACGTTTTTCCTTGACTTCTGCCTTCCTCTACTTTCCTAGCTGTGGGGACTTATTAGGGCTGTTGATGAGGTTTGATAGCATAAGGTCCCATTCCCAAACTCGTTACGTTGTTTCATATGGACACATTCCCAGATGGTCCTATTTCCAAATGGTCTCATTACCAGATTAACCCATTCCCAGATGGTCCCAGGGATGTTATAATGCATGACGCAGTTTTATTATAGGGTTATGTGTTATGTTAAATAGTATTTTTTATAACATAACTTATGTTATAAAAAATACTATTTTAATTAATATACAATTTAACTTTTACTGAAAAGTTTTAATTACAATATAGTATGAAAAATATGTATAAGTCCCTTTTGCTGAGGCCTGTGTGCTCCAGCAGTGGGGAGTTATTAGATCTGTTGATGAATACTACTTTAATCTACTTTGAAGTGTTGTTTTTGCTGGAACGAATTAAGCAGGCGTAAAGTTTATATAAAATTAAAGTAACTACATAGTGTTTAATAAATTCAAGTCATGGCAAAGTACATAAAAGTAGTATTCAGCAACATTACAACAACCCTAATAAGTCCCCACTGCTGGGGCACACGGGCAAACTCTTACTTATGATTTGTTTTACTTTTATTTTACTACTAAAATAAACTGAATCAAAGAGTTGTCACCTTTTGACAACTTTTTGATTCAGTTAATTTTTTCTCACTATATTGTAATTAAAACTTTTCAATATGTCAGTTCAGTTTGTATGTTAATTAAAGTAGTATTTTTTATTCATACCCCTATAATTAAAACTGCGTCATGTATATATCCCTGGGACCATCTAGGAATGGGTCGATCTAGGAATAAGATTATCTATGAATGGGTCCATATAAGAATAGGACCTTCTGGGAATGGGACCATCTGAAACAGCATCTCGAGTTTGGGAATGGAACCTTCTGCTACCAAACCCAACGCAAGTCGTAATAAATTATGGACGGAAACCTTCAACCGTCACACCTTTAGACGCACGATACGAGTATATTGGCGTTGTCATATGTAAAAATATTAGAATTAGGTTTACTGTAAATAAATGATATAAAGAATAGGTACTCTTTATTGTTCACATTCAAAGAAGAAATGTACACAAATACACTGTAGGTACATAAAGAACATTCAAGATGTACCTACTACGGGCGGTCTTATCGCCTTAAGCAATCTGTTCGAGACAACCTTTGGATGGATAGGAACTAAAAGTATGTCAAACTGAACGAGAATTAGCTCAAAGAATACAACATATTCAATTATTTAACATCAATAATTTAAGTCAAACAGATAACTTGAGTCATAGAAAATTTTAATATGAAAAGACGTGGTGCGTGCGGTTGCTACTTGCCGGCCCATCAAATTAACTTGTTTGTTATTCTCATTCGGCATACTTGCACCCATATCTGCCGGCCCAAAGGATAACATACTATTGATTACTAACATGCTTTGGGCCGTCGATGCCTGAAAATAAACGATTTTTTTTTCTATTGTTTCTTATTTATAACAACCTGAATCATAGTCAGGTTGTTAGGTATCCTTCAACACTCCTATAAAAAGATTAGACGACCGAAACAATGATTGGGGCTACATCCTACACGGTGTAGCCCTGTCGGGTTAGCTAATGGCGACCGCCATCGAACCCAGAGCTTGCGGAGCCTGATGCATCGATAAAAATGACAAAAGGAATCGGAAGATGGGCGCCACCCCCACACCAAAGTTTTTCGGCAACGGCACAGACCCTCTGGTAGCTTTATCAGACATGGCGAAGGCCATGCGGTTTGGCTTGCGACTTCACCGACGCGTACGACGCGATCCAGATGGGACACAACCCCTCCCAGTCATTTTGGGAGGGCTTGCTCACCTATTTGCCATCTATGTAGGCGGAGCGACAGCCTACCATCATGGCTGCCCGCAGGTCAGCCTCATGCCCGGAGCAGCCCAAAACGTCATATTCGATACCACTCACAAAACTACCCTTCAGATCACGGGGTAGAACACTAATGTTGCCTCTTTACTTTAGCAGGACGCTGATCGCCTCACTGGGCCGCAGCCCAGGGCGTCTCATCCGGTATATCTAGAGCGCGCGACAGCAAATAAGGACGGAAGAAGGGACGCAATAGACGCCTTCAGAGACGGCATTTGGCTATGATCAGCCCCCAATATACGTTGTATTCGGCTCGCTGGAATCACCCCAAGGACCGACCTGTTTCTTGGGTCGCGATGTAATACTTTCGACGTGGGGTCTAGGCCCAGATACGAAGTCCTCCGCCTCCGGTAGCGGGTTGCAAGATAGCAGTGAAAAGCAATGTTTTCTTTTTCGAGTCGTCTTACCGTACACATCACGTTGTGCTATTGTTTATTCCTGAATTAAACGCTTTCCTTTCTCCAAGATTTACTGTAACGATGGATAAACAACCCCCGATAAAAGAAACCAACGCTAAACAGTATGACGTCAGCGTTGTTGACGTCAATCTTTAAGAAAACGACGTGGATACGGCCACCCTCTCTATGTATATAAATATATTATTTATGTTACTAAATATAACCATGAATAGAATATTCCGGTTTAAGAAATTACGAACGTAGGCGGTGACCTTATTGAAATTGGGGTGAGGGTGGGCACGTGTTATGGAAATTGGCAAATCACAGCGAATGAGCTATTCGGGAATATAGGAGAATGAACAGCTGTCATTGTTGATGACATTATTAATCGCGAATATGTGTCACAATTGAGAAGTTGTGTTAAGCAGGGTTAAAAAGTATATTATTATAACAATAAAATTCTCCTAGTCGAATTTCGGCCACGGTGGCCACTCTATTGAAACTAGCCATATGCGTGGAACATATGTATATAGTGCACAAGTGTGTGCGCAAAGGGGCAGAAAGAGGTCAGGTACATTACCGACGGCTTTACGTGATCTCCGAGGCGCGGGAGCTGAGCGGCTGTGCTACCGCCAACTCCCAGACTTGCTAGTTGAGAGACAGGCTAATAATGAGTAATTTTGTTAACAGAAAAATCTCTTTGGGCTGACCCAGGATCATATTATCTGCAGTTGAACACGCCTCTTCTCGACAAACTAGGTAGTTAAAACTTAAAGAAATATATAATTATAATCAGGCAAGAATCGATTACGACGGTGACGTATTAGCGGCAACTTAAGTTTTATAGGAAATTATGAAACAGCGGAGATAAAATATGAATTTAATGCAGAAGACAAGTTATCTCAAGTTTATCCAGTGGTGGAGCTCTGTGTGGTGGAGATAGCTGATGTCGGCCTAGTCGAGAATAGGTACGCAAGAGAAGCGTTTGCCCCTAAAACTGTGCTTGCCACAGTTTTAGGGGTTATAATAATAATAGTCCGAACACACCGTCGTAGTTATAATTTTAAGTTTTTATTTGTAATTCGTACTTCTTTAAAAACTTAATATCTGTATTTTTACCTATTGTCTGAATAAAGGGCTTATTTATTTATTTATTAATAATAATAGATATCCTGCGACGTTATGCACACACGGTCATCATGTACTATGGTAACCAGAAATCTTATATAATATAAAAATATTATAAAGAGGAAAGATTTGATTGTTTTTTTGTTTATTTGAATTGAATAGGCTCTGAAACTACTAGACCGATTTGAAAAATTCTTTCACTGTTGGGAAGCTATACTATCTCCGGTGAACATAGGCTATATTAAATATTCAAAAAAGTTAGAGCCATAGATCACTAGAGGTCGTGGACAGAATCTTAAAAGACCTTATAAATTCCTCTGTTCTGCTACTTTTGTATTTGCTGGAGATTTCCGACAGACTCCTCCTGACATTAACAAAGTACGCGAGCAGATATCATCAAAGGATGCTTAAAATCGTCGCCATTAAGGATTTCAATTGAAAATATAAAATTGCGGACGAATATAAGGGCTTACCTTCATGGCATCACCGATGGTGACTTTCCACAGCAACTGCTTAAACTTGGGGAAGGAAATTTTCCCACTCCAAATTTAAGCAGTAACTGTAATATCCTTCTGGATGAGTCTCTAGGCCAAATAGTACATTGTTTAGATTTTTTTATTGATGCAGGACATCGATAATTTGCACGAAAAGGACTTTCATTGGTTGTGTTGTAGGGCAATAGTGTCACCCAGGAATTATAGTGTCAACAAAATAATCTAATTATTCAAAAAGTTCCCGGATGAATAAAAAAATACAAATAAAATACACCGTGTCTAATATTGAAGACGCAGTCCATTGTCTCCACAGGAGCTTTTAAATTTATTAAACCCTTCTGGACTGCCATACAATACATACATACAATACACGCATACAATTTTAAGCATCCTTTGATGATATCTGCTCGCGTACTTTGATAATGTCAGGAAGAGTCTGTCGGAAATCTCCAGCAAATACAAAAGTAGCAGAACAGAGGAATTTATAAGGTCTTTTAAGATTCTGTCCACGACCTCTAGTGATCTATGGCTCTAACTTTTTTGAATATTTAATATAGCCTATGTTCACCGGAGATAGTATAGCTTCCCAACATTGAAATAATTTTTCAAATCGGTCTAGTAGTTTCAGATCCTATTCAATTCAAACAAACAAAAAGCAATCAAATCTTTCCTCTTTATAATATTATTATATTATATAAGAGTAGAAGAGTAGATATCAGTTATCTGGTTACCATAGTACTGAAAGATATTTAGGTATTGCAGATAGGGCGTCACTAGATAGTAGCACAATAAAACACGTCCGTTCAATGCCAAGGTTTAATGGAGGAGAGCGTAGCAAAGACAATGACGTACGTCAGTCATAAAGAAGAGTAAAACCTACATGGCATACATTACACCCTCACTCTTAATCAATACTGATAATACTAAACAAATTTTACAGCTATTAATACACAGTTAATCTACATCAAAACCGTATCTCAACACCGGTTTTTTAATGCGTGTGGAAGTACGCACCGGATGCACTTCCGGATTCACCAGTGGTGCCGGTGCAGGCGGTTCTAGCGCTCCATTAGCTGACCGACCCTCAGGCTCGCTTGCTCCCGGATCTCTCGAACTGTTTAGCCTTGATGGAGATTGACTTTTATCAATTTGTACAACCGGCCCCGGTGGAGGAGCCCCCGGAGTAGGTGAACACGTCCCTGGCTGTGTTTGTGACTCCCGAGAAAGAAAAGGATCATCATTAAACGTACACGGCCATTTCCTCTTAATCTGATCTAAGTGCCTTTTAAGGGGTGGACCGTCTTGTCTACCGATTACGTAATTCCGTGATCCTAGTTTTTGTTGCACATAGCCGCCTAACCACTTTTTCCCTCCCGCGTAATCTCTAGTCCACACTGTATCACCAATCTTAAATTCTCTCGGAGTGCCCCCGGCGTATTCTATTTGTTTGCGCTGTGCTGTATGGACTCGATCCTCTAACATCCTAAATCCTTTCAATAGATCTAGCCTCGAGCGCAAACTTCTACGCTGCAACATCATCGCTGGTGATACACCTGTTGTGCTGTGTTCTACATTACGATATGCCATCAAATAACACTGTAACGCTGCACCTAAATCGCTTTGATCGCGTAATGACTTTTTGATTGCCCTTTTACACAACTTAACAGCGCCTTCTGCCGCTCCATTCGATGCCGGGTGGTATATTGGTGCAAACGTCAGCTTTATACCATTATTGCTCATAAACTCCGCATATTCCATACTCGAGAACGGTGGGCCATTATCGGATACCACTTCTTTTGGTAAGCCGAATCTAGCAAAAGTTTCTCTCAAAACTTTGATTACCGCGCCCGCGGTAGTTCTCTCCATTAGAAACGCCTCAATCCATTTTGTAGTCGAGTCAATTAATATTAAAAATGTATTACCATGCAACGGGCCTAAAAAATCTATATGTAACCGCGACCATGGTTCAGTGACATACGGCCACGGCTGGGGCGGCGCGCGCGGCGGTGCCGGCGCTTCGGCTGTGCACGTGCTGCACCCGCGGCAAGCCTGCTCGATGTCCGCGTCAACCCCGGGCCACCACAAAATGCTGCGGGCCATACTCTTCATCTTAACGATCCCCAAGTGCCCTACGTGTAACTCTTTTAATAATAATTCTCTTAAATCACTAGGAACAACTATTCTATAGCCCCATACTACACATCCCATATCCAGATATAGCTCATTACGACGTATAAAATACGGTTTAATCTTTTCATCTGGACAAACACTTGGCCAGCCTGTCTGACAAAATAGAAGTACCTTTTTTAAGATTTCGTCTCGTTGTGTACTATCTTGTACGGTCTGCCTAGTAATGGGTAAGAAATTTTGAATAAAATTAATATACGTCAACTCCGTACTAAGGCGGCTCTCTGGCTCTACCGGTAGCCGAGATAAAGCATCCGCTGCGTTTCGTTCACTACGCACAAACTCTATATCATAATTATACCCCGCTAAAATGACTGCCCAACGTTGTAAACGGCTCGCTGCCATAATTGGTATCCCCGCTTTATCACCGAATATTGTCACCAATGGTTTGTGGTCAGTTCTAAGTATAAACTTTCTGCCGTATAAATATTGGTGAAACTTTCTTACCCCATAAATAATAGCTAGCCCTTCTCTTTCTATTTGCGAATATGACTTCTCGGCGGAGTTAAGGACCCGCGACGCGTAAGCAATAGGCCGCTCGCCTCCTGGCGTCAGGTGCGATATGACTGCACCCACCCCCACACTGCTCGCGTCCGTAGTCAGCACAAGTGGGAGGTCAGGCGCGTAGTGTACCAAGACCTCACTTGACATTAATTTTTTTTTTATCATTTCAAACGCGTCATTACGTTCATTGTTCCATTCAAACTTAACTTCTTTTCTTAATAATACATACAACGGCGCTAAAATCGTGCTAATATTAGGGACGAATTTGGCATAGTACATAACTAGCCCCAAAAACGAGCGCAATTCCGATACGTTCGTGGGTACGGGTGCCTTCCTAATTGCTTCTATTTTGTCTTGGCAAGTGTGCACTCCTTGTTTATCAATTAGATAACCAAGATAAGTAACAGCTTTAGAAAAAAATATACACTTGTCTTTCTTAATTTTAAGACCACATTTCTGAAGTCTTCTGAAAACCTCATTAAGGGTGGCCATATGTGACTGATCATCGGTTCCTGTAATGATCAAATCGTCTAAAAAAATTCCTACTCGGGGCATATCCGCAAAGAGTTGTTCTAATTTTCTCTGAAAAATCCCCGGACTCGAAGCCAAACCGTAAATTAACCTATTGTACATGAATAGCCCCTTGTGGGTATTGATAACCGTGTACTTTTTGGACTCCTCATTAAGCTCTAACTGTGCGTACGCTTGTGATAAGTCCAGCTTAGTAAATTTCTCCCCACCATGCAATTTAGCTAACCAATCTTCCACTCTCGGTAACGGAAAACGATCCACCTCCAAGCACTTATTCAAAGTAAGTTTGAAATCTCCACATATCCTTATAGTTCCATCTTTTTTCATCACCGGAACGATCGGTGTGGCCCAGTCGGACGTGGTCACCGGCGTTATTACTCCATCACTCACCAGCGCGTCGAGCGCGCGCTCCACCGGGTCGCGTAACGCGTAGGCTAGGGGGCGAGCGCGCATGAACACCGGCCGCGCCTCCGGCCGCAAGTGAAAGCCCACTGTGCCTCCTGTGAATCTCCCCAGTCCATCAGCAAACACGTCACAAAATCTGGAACTGAATTCCCCTATGTCAAATAATTTTTCAGATTCCTTTAAATTATTACAGATTACCGGTACATTAATTCCTAACTCATACAACCATTGTCTGCCTAATAAAGATGTTTTTCCACAGTTAATTATGTACAAATCTAATATCTTACTCACAGTTCCGTATTTCACCCAAGTTGTTATTTTTCCTACTGGTTTTACACTCTCTCCGGTATAGTATCGTAAAATTAAATCACTCTTAGCAATTTTACATTCACTCAATAATTTTTTATAAACCTCGTAACTAACACAAGAAATCGCGCTCCCTGTGTCTACTTCCATAGTGATCATTTTACCATTAACGTGAACACAAATGGTGTATGGTCTAAAACGATTTAAATTATTAGTCTCTATAGAAAAATTATTTACCTCGTCACTTAGACCTCCATCACTATTCTCATACACAACCTTCTCATCTAACACATTGTGCATCGTTATTCCGTTCCGTAATTTAGGGCACATCTTCTTCAAATGACCTTCCCGATTGCACACCCGACAAACGTATGTCTTGAACTTGCAAGTATTGGCGTCGTGATGACCTCCACATACTCCACATTCGTGTTTGTACACCTTGCTAATGGATGTGGAGCGATTCCTGTCGCCAATCCTCCTGCTACCCGTTCTGCCTGTGCCACTTGTACCACCGCCTAGCTCGAGCGCTGAATCACGCGGCCAACGCTTGATAACGCTACTGCGGTCCGTACGAGCTCGCTGACCCGATGATGAAGTCGATGCCATCTGATGCAACTCCGACCTGGGTATATCCATCGTCCTACCCTTAGTACGGCTATCCACCATCGCTGCATCAATCTCCGCGGTTTCCATGCTCACCGCTAGCTTGAAAGCCTTCTGAAGCTCGATATTCTCCTCCGTAAATAGCCTCTGCCTAATTATGTCACTCGCCAAGCCACAAACGAATTGATCTCTCAAGTTCTCTTTTAAACCTTCACCAACGAATCTGCAATCTTTGGACATTTTTTTTAATTCTGTCATATAATCCGCTATACTTTCGTCACTTTTTTGTAACCGTTGCCTAAACTTAAACCGCTCTGCCATCAGACTCGGTTTAGGCTGCAAATGTCCTCGCATAACATTTACAAGGTCACCGAAGGTCTTCGTTGCAGGTTTGTCCGGTATACACAAATTGACCATAAGTTCGTATGCTTCACTGCCGATCAGCGTTATCAACGTAGGAACTTTCATCTCCAGTTTGACATCGTTCACAATAAAATATTGCTCCAAACGGTCTACATAATGGTCCCAATTGTCTTTGTTGATGCCAAACGGGCCGATCTTACCCAACGACATTTTGTATACGAAATTATGAATTTACACTACCGGAACTTGTTTTTAATATCCACGCGTGTGTTTTTTTACTGTTCGTCGCCACTGAAAGATATTTAGGTATTGCAGATAGGGCGTCACTAGATAGTAGCACAATAAAACACGTCCGTTCAATGCCAAGGTTTAATGGAGGAGAGCGTAGCAAAGACAATGACGTACGTCAGTCATAAAGAAGAGTAAAACCTACATGGCATACATTACAAGTACATGATAAGATGGCCGTGTGTGAATAATGTCGCAGGATATCTATTTTTATTAATAAATAAATAAATAAGCCCTTTATTCAGACAATAGGTAAAAAATACAGATATTAAGTTTTTAAAGAAGTACGAATTACAAATAAAAACTGAAAATTATAACTACGACGGTGTCTTCGGACTATTATTATTATAACCCCTAAAACTGTGCTTGCGCAAACGCTTCTCTTGCGTACCTATTCCGATGATCCCAAGTGATCTGCCAACTTTTACTCATGGCCAACTGTATGTTGATCTATCGCGGGTCGGAGGTCCTGAAAATTAATTTATTTTGTGGCAACAAAATAAAGAAAGAAGAGTTACATGCCTTTTTACAACAAATAATAATAATATTTATAATACAAAAAAATAAAACAATGACCCCACGCAAAAACGAGAAAGTATGTATGGGAGAGAGTGTGTGTATGTAAAAAAATATAACTTTTGAGATGTTTACCCGTGCGAAGCCGGGGCGGGCTGCTAGTATTACATACACTACTTTTCTTTGGTAAATACATACTTATATATAGATAAATACACCCATATGATGGCGCCAATGTTCCTAATTTAAATAATTTTTCGTTTGGAATCTTTGCTTACTTACCAGTTCACAATTTTTAGTATGACGTATGTAGCTAATAATGACACACACCAATTCTGACCCACTGCAGCGCAAGCGCCTACTCCCAAAATGAGAGGGCCTAGTGAGAATTGGCAGACTGACATACAGATGCCATTACGAACATTTTTGAGCAGCAGGCTTCCTCGATACCCACATGAATTCAAAAGTCTGCGCTTTGGGTTTAATCTTGCGACCACAGTCTCCACCGTCCAACGGTCTAACTACTGTGCCTCGAGCACGAGTTCCTGCAGTTTACTTATTCGATCACACGTACAGTTTCGTCCCATACATTGAGCACCAGAGTTTTAGTTCTTAATAGTTTCCGCGAGAGGCGCTGGTGCTCAATGTATGGGAGGAAACTGTACATGTGATCGAGTAAGTAAACTGCAGGAACTCGTGCTAGAGGCACTGGGCTCTACAAATTGATCTAGGGGAAATTAATAATTATCTAGACATGATTTGCTGCTAACGGATTAGATTGCTTAGGATTCACTCTCTGTTAGCTTTGTAACTGCTGATGTACTGATTGTTTCAGTCATTAGATGGGTAACTGCATAAGTGGTTTAATATCGCCATACTTCGTAGGACACGTCAATCATCTATAAGGGGCCCATGTTAAAGCATACTAGTCGCCTGTTGGGTCGCTTGAAAAATCTGACACAAGGGTTATCAGTATCACTGCCCATACGGATAAATTAATAAACTATTGAGAGAAATAATATAGATAGAGATTGGCGAAGGCAATTTGTACGAAACCAAGCTAAGGGACTGTTATATAGCGCTTGTGGGTGTTTTGCGGACATATTTGCGAACGGCAAGTATCTACCTTATGACACATTGTGTGCATTCTCTAGAAGCCATGTTCACATCTGACGGATTATTTAGGACATTTCTAGGACGATGGTAGTTAAAGGAGAGGTACAAAGGGCTGAGTATACTTGCCAAGACTAGCATCTGGATGGCGTATGTCTGAGTCAAAATGCTGACCAAAAACTCAAAATGAAACCTTCAGGCAAACTTCCATTCATTCTCAAACAGATCACCACCATAGTAAATCAGTTAAGAACCATAACAACGTTGAACCTTGTGACTCCATGAGACTGAATGTGAGTCTGATCCTGATTCCTAAATTAGATATAAAATTGTCCCCATTTTTCATCAAAATGGATGTGTAGTCCTTTAAATTTGATTTGGTTAGTAGGTTTATCGTAAAGGGTTTATGAGGGAGGGGTTTAGAGATGAGGTTTTTGAGTCATTAGTGTAATTTTCCTTCACTCACTCATTTCAATTGGGTAATTGAATTTAAATTGAGAGATTGTATTATTCTCAAGTTTCAAAATATACATCTACGAAGAAAAAACCTCGTGAAAAATGTAACCGAATCCAAAGCCAACGAACAACTACGGGATTGCATTTTATGATTCTTTATTAAATCTATACTAGGGTAGGACAGTACAAGCACTGACACACCTATGAGCGTTGCCTTAATATTGGTAGCGATGAGTAATGGGTAAACCACTATTTCCGTATTAGTAGTTTGGGTTTAACCATATTCGCTGGCGAATATGGATATCGAGAGCCAATACCATTTTTGGTTACTTTCTGATTTTATATATGTTGTTCATTTTTTTAACGAGCAAAAAGCTGTAGTCCATGGTTTTGGAACGAAGTTCCTTATCGCGCGTTGTGAAAGGGGGCTAGACGGAAAACAATCTTACGAAAAGTTGTCACGACACTTTTTGCAGCTGTGCGGCGTGCGCATGTTTCTCTGTCTGTCTCTCTCTCTCTCTCTTATAGAAAGCAAGCCAGATATTTTCATTTATATTTCGCATTGACCAGTGTGGTGTCGAGACGATTATTTTTGTTGAGTGTATACAGGTTTTTTGTACATAATAAATAATAAGAAATAACATCGTTCCATCCGGGTGTACCTTGACACCTCTCAAGTTATTTTTATCATCATATCAGCCAAAAGACAATCACTGCTAAGTCTCTCCACAATTGCTAGTGCTGCGCTGCCCGTCACAAGATCATCGATCGATCCTATAAGGGGTCTGCCAAAGCTGAGTCTTCTGGTTCATGGTGGTCACTCGAGAACGTTTCTACCCCACCAGATTCTGAGTTTACAATCACTTAAACTCATTTGATTACCTACTTGAGTTAGTGTATTAGAATCAGGGCCACTTGTCAACACCTGGAAACGTTCCTCGAAGAGCCAGAAAGGTAGGACTGATAGATTCCGAGAGAAATAATACAACAAGTATTAAAAAGATATGATATATTGTTCCGAATTATATAAAGGTAACCTATGTTAAACAATATAAATACAATTAAAACTAAAACATCTCTGCACAAACTGAAGTTTGATAGTACAAAATGGAAGAATTTCTTCACAGAAGATATTTGTCTCATATTTACATAATCGTTCAAACTTGATGTAAATTGTTTCTTCATATTTATAAACCAATTGTTTCCTACAGTCCTAAATTATAACTATAGGTTGTCACATGTTACATTATTGTGAGGAAATCGGAAACTATTGGGAGACAGAAAATTGTGTTCTTATTTGAAACCAATTTCATAGAAAAGAACTAGAATGATGGATAGGATAAGTAACTGTAATGCTAAGTCTCAAGTTATAATAAATAGCAGTGTGTTCTTTTTCTGAACTTTAACGTATCGATAAATTTCATTTAGTACAATAAAAAATACTTCATCTAAGAATTGATATATATATACAAGGTGTGACATAAATAGTGGACGTAACGTAACACTAATATTATAAAGGTGAAAGTTTGCGAGTGTGTATGTTGTTACTTCTTCACGTAAAAACTACCGAACGGATTCTGATGAAACTGTGTAGTAATATAGCTTATATATCTGAATAACACATAAGCTATGATTTATAAAGTTAAACGCGAGTAAAACTGCGGGGCACAGCTAGTATTTCATATTAAACTGAATAAAGCACATCATCATATAAAATATATTTAAAAAAGTTTAAATTCCCGTGCAAGAATAACGAATAGTTGATTCAATAAAAATATATGTATTTCGTATTTCAAGTTAATTTCTTTAAATTTCCGCCACTAGTTATGTTATACCCTGTTTACATGTACATGCACCTTTAATATTTTTAGATATTCATAGGCTTTAAAACTTAAAATAAATACAAGAATGCTAATAATATTTCATGTAATTAATCCACATTTGGCCATATTATATCATTTCATCAGTTTGTTTTTCATCATCAGCCCTATCGATTAAGGCTATGTATAACGTGTAACAATATTTTCAGGCTTCGTTTACTAGGCCAACAAAGGAAAAATTGTTATAAACTATTTAATAATATATATTATATTCGATGTACATATATCTTTGCCCATAAAATCGTTAAGTTTTTTATTTGTAACACACGATAACATCTCAAAATTTTGTTTTCCATATTTAGTATGGAACTATCCCTAAAAATATTTAACACTAATATTGTTACACGTCAGGTATGCAGGATATTATTTTAGATTTTATTCTCGCTAAAATGCATGAAATGATTCTTATCTTACAGTATACATCTCCAGTAGTTTAAGATTTTACGTTACCGGGCACCTGAAAAGGATCGTCCGTGGAGGTAAGTACAACTTACATATAGTTTAACAATTAATATATACTAAGTCCAAACAGTAATTTGTGGTAATCTTTTTCTATTTTAGTTTCTGGTTAAAACCAATCACAAGTCGTTGCTTTATCAATTACTTACATGCTAAATCGTTGTCACATAATATTTTCGCACCCTTTGAACAATAAAACTCTTTATACACATGCGCAATAGAAACAGGAGATCATAAGTCTTACATTAACATTTACGAATAAACTGTGACTTTTAAATAAAAGCCTACCTTATACCAAGTAAGTGAAGGCACGTTGTAGAACGTCTGATATTAATAGTGTGAAATATTTAGGAGGATTCTACACATGTAACTGAAGTCTCGAGTGCTCTCGAGGTAACTACAGGCAGTTGTTCAACTCTATACACTTTGACGAGGGTACTGCGTCAGCCTTATATCCCGGTGTATTATTAGCTCGGGGTTCGCGGCACTTGTCTCTTGTATATGGGGCAAACACGACTGACATAATAAATTTCCAAACGCGTTATCGCAACGTATGACGTTTACTTAGATTTCAGTCTGCTATTCTGCCGCGAATAATTAAAAACCCCGTGTATTTTACTTATCTATAGTTACTATCCGAAATATCTATAAAAATATCGTCCAGAATATCAATTGTCAGTTGACATTGGCGTGCGTAAGTAAAAGGGTATATCATTAAATTAGAATTAGAGTACTATATATTTATACTATGCCACTATTGAACATGTGTATCCATGGCCCATAACAGAGAGAGTAAAACATTAAAGGTCTCATTTAATGACTGAGTATTATAAGAATTTGCGCTAGCTATCATACAGATCTCAACAAGTAACAATTTAATTTATAATCACTATGTGAAGTATTTTTAAATATTAGGAGTATTGTTAACTTTCATAAAGAGTATTTTATAAATTGAGGAGCCGTACTTGATATTTAAACTCGAATAGTATATTAGGTCTTTACCTATGAAATTGCCGTTCTGCAGTACTGGCCATTTCAAATCAAAATAATTTTTGTTTGGCTAAGAATTCTAATTTCAAATTAATTTTATTTTAAAAACATGGATTCTTTTTTCCAAAAGTAGTCATTTCTTTATTGATTAGTGTTACATTTTCATCGCATTTCAATCTTTTTCGTCATCATGGATACGTTAAAAATTCGAGTAATTATGGAATATGAGTACCGTCGTGGCAGCAACGCGGCACAAGCGGCACGCAACATCAACGACGTTTACGGAGCTAACACTACAAACCAACGCACCACCTGTTATTGGTTTGCTCGCTTCCGTTCTGGAAATTTCGACCTGAAAAATGAACCTCGCGGTCGTCCGAAGACTTTGGTCGACAATGACGAATTAAAGGCGGTTGTGGAAGCTGATGATACACAATCTACGGCTGAATTAGCAGCAGCTTTCGACGTTAGCGTCAAAACAATATTGGTCCATTTGCGTCAAATTGGCAAGGTAAAAAAGCTTGACAAATGGGTGCCCCACGAACTCAATGATCGCCAGCGCGAAGTACGCGTCGAGACGTGCCTTGCACTGCTCAACAGACACACAAATGAAGGAATTTTGAACCGCATTGTTACCTGCGATGAAAAATGGATTCTGTTTGATAACCGCAAGCGCTCAGCAAGTTGGTTGGATCCTGGTTCAGCACCTAAACAATGCCCTAAACGAAAACTTACCCCTAGAAAAGTGATGGTCACTGTTTGGTGGTCTAGCGCCGGTGTGATTCATCACAGCTTCTTACCAAACGGGGTGAGCATTACTGCAGATGTGTACTGTGAAGAACTGAGCACAATGATGGAGAAGCTGGCGCATCTCCAACCAGCATTGGTCAATCGCTCGTCTCCGCTGCTCCTGCACGACAACGCGCGACCTCATACTGCACAGCAGACGGTCTCCAAGTTGCAAGAACTGGGGTTGGAAGCTCTCCGTCATCCGCCCTACTCACCAGACCTTGCGCCTACAGACTACTACTTTTTCCAGAATTTGGATAACTTCTTGGCGGGAAAAAAATTCAATACCCGAGAGGCAGTACAAAATGCCTTTGAAGAATTTGTTGCCTCCCGTCCAGCTGATTTCTTTAAGAAGGGCATCAATAAACTGCCACTGCGATGGCAAAGATGCATTGATTGCATGGGTGATTACTTCGATTAATACAAATAAAAAAAATCATGAAAAAAATTCGTTTAAATTTTTTCATACAAAACGGCAATTTCATAGGTAAAGACCTATTATAACAATAGTACGTGTCTCTATATTAAACAAACATGTAGGTGGGTGAATTCTAGAATGTTAATGATAAGGGTTCGTAAGATTTTTCTAAAGGTTTCGTTAATACGATAATAATATTGTTTGCATGGCCACCAAAACATGAAAATATTGACTATGTCTACATAGAAGTTGGACTTTACAAGCCTTGGACCTGTAACAGTCATAAAACTGTTTGTCTTCTAATTCCTTCCATATCTAAATCGAGTTTCAGCTTTTATTTATCCATTTGAGGCCCTGTGTCTAGCATTGGAATTAAATGTAGTCTTTTCCGGGGTTCAATCAGCTGTCAAGAGACCTCTCTCGAGATTTTTGTCGCGGAGGAATAGACAAATTAGTTTCCTTGCATGAAAACATGAACTGTTAAATAATTAATAAAAACTTTTGCCATATATTATTATGCTTTATATGCGCAATGTACGAACTGAAAAATTACATTAACGGGGCCATGCCTTTGCAGATATTCTATATCTATATAAACTGTCCATAATTTTCAAAGATAGTTTAGTTTTACTGGGAAGCATATTCTAGATATGTGAATTGAGGATCTTCAACAATAAGCGGCATGCCTACATATTATTATAGGTATAAAGCGTAGTTACTCAATCCTTATTACGGGTACGTCTTTATAAGCAGCGGCGTACGGGAATGTATTAAAAATAAGTGTTACATGACTAGCCAAGCGTCGAAATAGGATTGTGTTTGTTTTGCCATCTCACTCATTAAATGACATGAATCATTTTAGAGATAGGCTTTTCAAGTCATTCGCTAACTGTTACCCACTGGTTCTAAGGATATCTATATACAATTTAAAACAATTAAGTGTACGACTGCACCTTCTACTTTTCAAGGGCCACCTCGAAGGTCAGAGCTTCCAGCTAGACACCTTCTAAACCGGTGACATAATCATATAAAGAAATTATATATATGGTGCCCAATTTCGGCGAGTATTGGGAAATTGAGAAACTATTTGCGATTGAGGATTTTGTTCTCATGAACCACTTCACAGATTTCAGGTAAACAAAACACATTCTAAGATCTTTGAAAAAATCACATCCAATCAAATTGATGTATTTTCACATTAATTTAACTCGTGGCAACATATTTCTGGTTACGTCAATTTCAATACCGTCCATTTTATTGAAATTTCAACTAACTGAGGTTTTTGTGGAAACATTGTTATGAAAATTTTAGCCTAAGCTCTGAATTGCCGAGTCAAGCTGCTTACAGGGTGCTCCACGTATACCGGGTGCAATGTATGCTCTTTGTATTTAATATACTTATGCCACCTATCATTAATACTGGAATGGTAGTTGCAGACGCCATTAAGAGTGCAGCATGATCTTTAGGTGACAAACAAATCCCGATAAATTGTGTGACTTGTATTACTTATTACTTAACAAAGTAATGTTAAAGTCAAATATTTCTTATATTCTCATCAGAAGCAAATTTTCTTTAAATTTTTTTCTTGAGATGAGTTTGTATTCCTAGTGTATGATGAATTTTAACAGAATCTTGGAATGTAGTTATTTCCCTAAAGTCAGTGACATGTTTCGTAAGAACTAAATTTTCCTTCTCCTACAGGTTCAGCTTTGGACTCACAGATTCATCAAAATAATATGCAAAGTTTTACTGAAGTTACCGTTTTAATCAATAATGCATAGTCCACTGACACGCTGATCGCCCGGTTGTCATTGGGAAATTCTACTGCAGCCAGATGGGTGAAAACCATCTAGGTTGTAAATCCTCTTTAGCATCTACTTAAGTAAAATAAGTGATATACAATATAAAAAGTGATAGTCAACATCTGCCCTAATACCGGCGGTAGTGTACCAGGTGGAAAAATTATTCCTAATACCAGTGAGTGGGTTTAGTAGACTTTTATATTTTTCCGTGTACGGTCGATTTGATAACTAAGGTTGTTTCATAAATCATACCGTATGGACCTTACAGAGACTAGAAAAATATTATGGAAGATACTCCACCGACAAAGTCGTTTAAATATTGAACATATATTTAATGAACATAGACTTAAGGTTGACTTAAGATGAATCGAATGCCATACATTTTAATCTCGGACCTAACGTAATATAACTTCAATATACCCTGTACCTAATAATACCGCCTCTCTGGTACTATATATAATTACGTTACGAATGACCTTTAATAAGAATATAGATGAGATTAAGAATATAAATTAATATAGTTTGTATCTTAATTTCATATAATATGGAACGAGAAACATCGAACGAGATATCCATATCAATGTCACGCGACAAGATATGAACCAATGAAATAAAAATGACCGGAGGGTTTATATCCAAATAGAACGATTCTATTTAAAGAGAACGCCGGGACTATGGAATTGATCTCTGTATCGCAGGGGATATTACAAGCATCCAATTCATGGGCACAAAACAGAACCAGAATTAAAACTAGATATGGGTCACATAAATAGTAGCCCAGTGCAGATCGAACCCCAAAAGCAAAGCGCTGACGCAGAAATGAAGCCACCTTAAGGTGCCTCACTACTAGCTCAGCCACTACAGGAACGCCAAACTACAGGAATCGAACGGAAGTCTTCACCTGCGCTCGTAGACCATCTCAGAGTCGACACTAATCTACTAAAATTACCAGAATATATATTTATATGGTTATCAAGGAACTCCATTGTCTCCATTCCGGCCAGGGCCTCAACCCGCTAAGTCGCCAAACACCGATTTCTTAAATGGCGTTCAAATAAATAAAGGTTAAAAATTACTCGTTAAATCGGCTTCAATGTTGACAATCGATTCCGGACCATTTATGACGTCACATGTGCTCATGGATGCCGATTTAACGATTGATTAAGTAATTTTTTACCTTTATTTATTTGAAAGACTTTAACGAAAACTAAATAAATAAAGGTAAAAAATGACTTAATCAATCGTTAAATCGGCTTCCATGAACACATGTGACGTCATAAATGGTTCGGAATCGATTATCGATGTTGTAAGTCACTTTTAACCTGTATTTATTTGGACGCCATTCACGAAAACGATGTTCGGCGAATTAGCCGGTAGAGCCCCTGATTCCTATAATCATTTGTTTAAGTTTATATGTTTTTCAACCTACAGAGCAGTGAACAAACGTAATTATGTCAGTCGCAGTCCACAGCTGGACAAAGGGCTCCGTGTGTTTCATTTGAAGGGATATGCTATAATCGCCATAATCGGAGTATGATGGTCATCGTACACAGAGAGACGTACGCTGCTGCCTTTCTCTAGGAGATATTTCTTCGGGTCCACTTCTACGCTGCTACTTGCTGTGTGGTGACAGCATAGAATCTCATCTCGTGGGGAAATCGTCCGAGGGAATACCTACCAGAGGTATACCAAACTATGACCATCAAACTGCGATCGCCAACCCGTCTGCTAAGTGCGGCGATTATGGCATTTCCCCCCATTCTTTGGGGGAGGCTTTTGTCCAGCAGTCGACGTACTTTGGCTGCCATGAAGATGACTTCTACCCAGAGTATTTGCCGACTTGTATGTATGTCAGCTCTAAGATGGTGGTATTGACAATAGAGATAACGCAGGAGACACATGTCTCACCCTAGTATCAAAATGTGGGCTCCATATACGGATATCAAGAGGAGACTCCATGAGCTATGGATTCTGATAGCACGTGGAGCGCAGTGGTTAAGTTAGCCGCCTCTCTACTACCTCGGGGTCCTCGTGGTTCCTACAGAGGACCACTATTTGTGTACCTATCTCATATAATTGTTCAGTGAGTGTGCTTGGTGTGTGTGAATGTTATGTTTGTAAAGTCCCCCGCGATACAGAGATTAATTACTCTAGTGCGGGCGTCGTCTATTTAAAAGAGAAATGGGAAAAAGGTGATGATGATATCGACACTAAGCATGTAATAATAAAATATATTTCAGTAAAAAAATACCGACTTCAAAAACTTCACACGCATGATTAAGCATAACATTCGTCTGAGGTCAGTTTTGCGTCATTACAAATTATAAACTGAAATAATAACAGGAATTATTTCTTCCATTTAAGATTTCGAAGTCGGCTTAAAGTTTAAAACTAATTATAGCACTGACTCGATATTTCTATCGATCAACTTAATGAATAAGAAAATATTTCTGGGCCACTGCAGGGGAGCGTGGCAGCGCAAATGAAGCGGGAGGTGACTCCACTTTCAGGACCAGGTCCAAGAACCGAGCAATCAGGAAAGATCGGGCTCCTGGAGCTTATCCGCCTCTTGCGCGAACACTGGTCCTCTGGGTCACGAGCTGGGGTTGTCTTCGCGACGCACGTTCTTTATAGGCGCGCGACAAAACGGACACTCCTTAAGCTGAGATGTGCACAGCGAGCAGAAGCCCCTAAAACAGAAATTATTTGTTAGTATACTTAATAAAACATAGTATAACCAATCATGAATAAGAAAAGTTCAGTCACAGTGTCCAATGTCCATTACCAAATTAGTCCAGTCAGTCATGTGGAGATAGATATAATAGGTCTTTACCTATGAAATTGCCGTTTTGTATGAAAAAATTTAAACGAATTTTTTTCATGAATTTTTTTATTTGTATTAATCGAAGTAATCACCCATGCAATCAATGCATCTTTGCCATCGCAGTGGCAGTTTATTGATGCCCTTCTTAAAGAAATCAGCTGGACGGGAGGCAACAAATTCTTCAAAGGCATTTTGTACTGCCTCTCGGGTATTGAATTTTTTTCCCGCCAAGAAGTTATCCAAATTCTGGAAAAAGTAGTAGTCTGTAGGCGCAAGGTCTGGTGAGTAGGGCGGATGACGCAGAGCTTCCAACCCCAGTTCTTGCAACTTGGAGACCGTCTGCTGTGCAGTATGAGGTCGCGCGTTGTCGTGCAGGAGCAGCGGAGACGAGCGATTGACCAATGCTGGTTGGAGATGCGCCAGCTTCTCCATCATTGTGCTCAGTTCTTCACAGTACACATCTGCAGTAATGCTCACCCCGTTTGGTAAGAAGCTGTGATGAATCACACCGGCGCTAGACCACCAAACAGTGACCATCACTTTTCTAGGGGTAAGTTTTCGTTTAGGGCATTGTTTAGGTGCTGAACCAGGATCCAACCAACTTGCTGAGCGCTTGCGGTTATCAAACAGAATCCATTTTTCATCGCAGGTAACAATGCGGTTCAAAATTCCTTCATTTGTGTGTCTGTTGAGCAGTGCAAGGCACGTCTCGACGCGTACTTCGCGCTGGCGATCATTGAGTTCGTGGGGCACCCATTTGTCAAGCTTTTTTACCTTGCCAATTTGACGCAAATGGACCAATATTGTTTTGACGCTAACGTCGAAAGCTGCTGCTAATTCAGCCGTAGATTGTGTATCATCAGCTTCCACAACCGCCTTTAATTCGTCATTGTCGACCAAAGTCTTCGGACGACCGCGAGGTTCATTTTTCAGGTCGAAATTTCCAGAACGGAAGCGAGCAAACCAATAACAGGTGGTGCGTTGGTTTGTAGTGTTAGCTCCGTAAACGTCGTTGATGTTGCGTGCCGCTTGTGCCGCGTTGCTGCCACGACGGTACTCATATTCCATAATTACTCGAATTTTTAACGTATCCATGATGACGAAAAAGATTGAAATGCGATGAAAATGTAACACTAATCAATAAAGAAATGACTACTTTTGGAAAAAAGAATCCATGTTTTTAAAATAAAATTAATTTGAAATTAGAATTCTTAGCCAAACAAAAATTATTTTGATTTGAAATGGCCAGTACTGCAGAACGGCAATTTCATAGGTAAAGACCTAATATATAAGATATTACAAAAATTTAATCACTCGGAAGATATGTTGGCTTACTCCTAAGGTTACTTCTTAATCATTTAGAGCTAAATATAAAAAGTAGAACATCGACTAAGAACCCTTTCGCATTTCCGCAGTGCTCCTCGAAGCGCTAGCGCAGATCCAAGGTGAGGCCGAGCTACTTAAGATGTCGACTCACTTGAGCAGGAACGTCACCGGCACGAATGGGTGAGATAAGTGGTTCCACTCGCCTTTGAACATTGTTAAGCCTCAGCGTTTCAGATCCATGTGGTCCAAAAGGAAGGAAGAAGCCCCAAACCGCCAATTCTGCCTACGGTACAAGGAACCCCTAGCTCGGCAAGTCAGAGGGTCTCCTCGAAGTTTGTCCCACTAGCTATAATATCTGGGGGACTGGGGGACAATGTCACACAGATCATCCTAGCCCCAAACTAAGCAAAGCTTATACTATGGGTACCAGGCGACGATATACATACTTATATATATAGATAAATACTTATATACATAGAAAACATCCATGACTCAGAAACAAATATTCGTGCTCATCACACAAATATCTGCACATACCGGGATTCGAACCCAGGACCACCAGCTTCGTAGGCAGGATCACTACCAACTAGGCTACGGTGACCGTATTATGAGACAGTTGTCAGCATAACACACGCAATTTACTGCACGGGAAGAATAGTAGTTCCACAGCAAGAGAACCAAAACAGCTCCTTGAGAACCGCCACAGTTGACCTCCCTCAACGTCTCATCACCACTAACGTGACACACACATACCCACCTAAGGTGTCTCACAAGCAGGGACATACATTGTGTATTGCCTGCCAAGGCAGGGTATTGAAAATATTGACGATATCTAAACACAACGTCAATCCCACTCCCCTGACCCAACCACCGTCTCCGATAGGGATTGGAAGCGTCGAAAAGCGTTCACCGTTGACCTTCCCTTTCGGAAACCAAACTGGCAGTTTGTTACGTTTGTCGCGATACACGACACGGTGTTCACTGAGACGGGTAGCGATCCTCCCAGTCTACTGTATGGGGAGCAGTTTAGCCTTCTTCCAGGCAATAGGGAACACTGCGTCACAAAGAATCTAGCTAGCTACCAAAAAGGAATCTCGTTCGTCCAAATCTACCTTTAAATGTGACATTCAAATCATCCGTCCAAAATTAGTTATCTGAAAATGACGGGTAGTCAGAAGGCATGTGCTGAGACCCGGATAAAATGAAATCTCTCTCCTTACTAATTCAGGGTCCAACGTCTCCATCTGAGCTGATGCATTACAGTGAAAATGTCATGTAAGAAAAATAGAATAGCACATAAATTCAAAACAGTGTTGTGACTTACCTATGCATGCACGGCTCAATGACACAGCAAGCCACATCGTCATAGCACAGCTTGCACGAGTCTTCTTCAACGCTCGAACAACGCAGTTGTTCCAAGAAAATCCTCCGAGGCACGACCTACAGCAACGGAATAGTACATTAACATACTTCTTACAGATAATCCTAGAGATGCTCTCAATTGTCCGTAACTGATCGGCGAGGTTAAGCAACTATGCCCGCGGTCAGACCATAGACGGGTGACCACCAAAGTGGTTTAATTTCTGAGCGTCTCTGTGCTTCCAAGGGCACGTTAAGCTATCGGTCCAGATTGTAGTCATAAGACAACAGTCGTTAAGCTATCTCAGAGACTTACTGGCTTGACCAACTCTGACACTAGGGTAACCACTGCCCATACAATAAATAAGTAACATCTTACAGATTTCGGCGAATTTTAGAAGAAGGCGGGGGCTGCAGTCACCACTTAATTAGTTATAATACGAACGATAATGGTAGTGTAAAAAAAAAAAAAAAGATTTCAAGGTAACCAAAAGGCAAATTACTTATTTTTCCCACTCTACCTATATATTAATCCTTGTATCGCGGAGTACTTTACAAACATATAATTAACGGACACAAAGTACCTCCAGAACTCCAGACTAAGAACAAGTATTTATGAGTCACACAATTAGTTGTCTTGCTCGGGGATCGAACCCGAAACAGGAAGTGGCGAGGCGACTGTTTACCACTGCGCCACACGAGCATTTTATATTGCCAGTGGTAATAACATTATGGACACTTAATGTGTAAGCAATTGCCTAGAGGTAGACGTACTTTCCCATCAGAAAACAGTGGCCAGTACATGCTAAAAATGAGTAATTAAAGTGCAAAAAATTACTATAATCAATAAAAAATATAAACTTTTTCTTGATATATGAAAAATAATGCGAAACATAATCCTCCTCTCGCGGCCTTTAGTTAAATTAAAAGAATGATGATGATGATGATGTCCTCCTGACTTAATGAAGACTAGCCAATTGCGCAGGACGTATATAGTGCACAAGTGTGTGCGCAAACACAGGGGCACTTTCTATTCCATCACTCTCATGATCCGATGGGACGCCTAGCGACACGACCAGAAAGAGTTCAGGTACAGGACCGACGGCTTTACGTGCTGTCCGTGATACGGGGGTGTAATACCGCCAACTTCCAGACTTCGGGCTGATACTGAGAAATTTCTTTTTACGGAAAAATCCCAAAATCACTTTTTGGCCCGACCCGGGATTTGAACCCAGGAACTCATTATTTGCGGTTGAACACGATACCGCTAGACCAACGAGGCAGTCAAAAGTAAAAGAATAATAAATACAACAGTATAAGTGTCAAGGAAAAATCAATACATCATATGAATATTTTGGGTTAATCCGCTATATATCAGTTTCATTAAAAATTGCCAAGCTGAGTGGCAGTAGGCAGGGCATATAGCTCGTAGAACCAAGGCTGCTGGGGCCAAAAGTTTCTCGAGTGGCAACTCCGGCCAGGCTCCCTAGAAAATGGATCGAGGGTCGCTGGATGCGATAGTGGAGACCTTTTGGGGAAGGCCTCTGTCCAGCAGTGAGCATCTTTCGGCTGATATGGTAATGATGGAGTATAACTTACTTTCTTATCCTCATCAGACAGAATGCCGTGGTCGTTGAAATATTGGAAGAGACGGTCCGTTGGTGGATGCCTGAACGGCTCGTGGCCGAAGTTGAAGCGACACTGCTGGAACGCCATGAAACTCGCCGCCGCGAAGAAACCGTGACTGGAATCGTACAAGACATGCTGTTATAGCTAAATATTACTTATGTTATTTCGGACTTCCTGTTGCTTTTGGTGGGAGAAATCTGTCTGGTTAACCACAATCGTCCTTTTGAGTTAATTTGAACATAGACTAACTAATTGAGCAGAAGGTAATGTGGGAAAATGTATGCTTAAACACAAAGCTCTAACTCCTTGCAGGATTCAAAACATTTGTAGCCTTTTCGGGCACATACCTTGGTCGTACCACAGAGCATTTTTTATGCGTGTCACTATTGATCGTGGTATCTGGTATATATGATATGGATCCTGGTAGGAGATATTATTGTGGAGAAGAGATTGGTGCTAGTTACAGTAATATGACCGTTGTGTCAAACCCCTAATGACCTCAAATTTTCAGACATTACATATTAACAACGGTACATACGCCATTTTGTGGCGCCGGCAGCCATTTTTTTATGCAAGCATTTCACAGAGTAAACATAAAAAGAACTCAAAGCCAGTTCACCCGGTCGATAGCTCCGATGGCACAGACAGGTACACACACACAAGACAGACATCCAAGTCAAACTTATAACACCTCTCATTTATCGTCGGGGGTTAAAAAAAATATTAGGCAAAGTTTAAAATAACAAGTCCGTAGGTGCGTGACCGCTTATTTTGTTGATATCGTGTTTTCGAAGGCACATTATGCTATTGGTGACGGATTAAGCCGTGGGTATTGCGCCACTTGAACATCTTCGACAATGGAGTAAACATTGTCTACAAGCAAAAAAATTACTTGAGTAAAATGACTCCAAGCTGGTAACAGCCACGTTCAACAATCACCACTTAATCAGTAAGTACTTACCGTTTGAGAAACTCGTTTACACCTAGAAGTTTGTATTAAAGTTGGTCGAATATTGACATCCAAAATTGACATTAAATGAAATGAAAAATACATTAAATACACATTAAACACAACACACAAAAAATATAAGAGCACGCAATTCTACAAGACATTACATACACAGAATTGTGCAAACGCACAAAATATCGTTTCCGGCAAAGGAACACAACCTCAGCTTTTCTTAGGTGGGTGACACAGGTTCTCAGTAAGAAACTCAGATTGTCACGCACGGACGCAACGTAGTACAATAAGTATAATATTAAATACTAGCTGTGTTCCACGGTTTTACTCACGTTAAACTTTTTAAATTATAGCGAATGTGCAATTCGGATATGTAAGCTACTACAAAGTTTTATCAAAATTCGTTCGGTAGTTTAAGCTAGTAGCTAGTTTAGTTTAAGCTTGAAAGAGTAACAAACATAATACACAAAATTAGTTTAACTTATGCTTGGATTAGGAGAGCTAAGACACAGCGTTTCTTCCTTCAAAGTAAAGCCCGATAGAGAATACATGCAGGCTTATGTAGACCTTATAGAATACATGTAGTTATAACCACTTTATGCTATTCCTGTGTATGAGTAAAGTTTACCGAACTCGTCGGGTAAGTAGAAAACGTAGCTCCTGGTAGTGAAAGTATCCGTGCCCTTGTTATATAAATCATTTCTTATATAAAAAAGTAACTTATCTTTATAAAAATCGATTTCAAACAATGGATAGTACGACACAAAAGAAACATACAGTGGAATTAATAACCTAGTCAGTCAAGTCAGTTATATTAATAATAACATCCTGGAACATTATTCACACACGGCCATTTGATCCCAAACTAAGCAGAGCTTGTACAATGGAAACCAGATAACTGTAATACACCTAGAATCAGGTCAAACACACATGCTCATGCATACAAATGTCTGCCCTGGGTGGGAATCGAACCCACGACCTGAGGCGTGAAATACAAGTATTTTTGTCTGCAATCTGCTAGCTACGTCGAATATAGATAATTATTACTATTGTTACTTACAAGCTAAACGTTATAATGAGTCACTTACCGGGTGGTTTCAAACAATTCAGTGCACGGGCGCATCCTGATGCCGTTGAGAGAAAAGATGGCTTCCCGTTTGTCAATATCTATGAGACATCCGACGATATCACCCGGCTGCCATGCTGGGACCTCTGTCACCGCTGCAAATACAATATAAGTGCCAACCAGTGATGCAGATCATGTACAGACGCTAGCACATCCAGCTACCCCAATCTGTCAAATTTCTTTTATAGATTTTCAACTTTATGACATAAGCATAAGGTTCAATTTAGATTGGGAAAATTTGACAGATTGGGATAGCTTGATGTGCTGGCATTTGTACATATATTTGGACACAAATTTGCTGTGTGGGCGATGGCACAGAAAATCGCCACCCCATCTCATCTCGTGGGGGGCGTAGAAGTTGTCCCGAAGGTGTAACTCCCAGAGTATGGGTAGCAGCGTCTCTGTGAATTGGATAGCCCTAAACTCCGTATTTGTATACAGAACATGTTTTCCTATTATTCGGCGATCAGTTAGTCGAGCGGAACATTTTCTTTTTCTGGCTTGGTGGCCAGGTGCTTCCTCAAAGTTTTATCCGTGTTTTGTTATGCAAGTAATTATAAGTTTAAATAATTGAAATTCACTTATATTCTCAACTAAAGCTAGCAGACACGCCAACGACGCGGTGCGGTTAATGTATGACAATAAATATGGCTTACGAGTTTTAACGCGATGTCATTTTGCTTGGTCATTTTGGATTAGACTACGTTTGAAAGAAAACATGCATTGAATTGACGTTTTTGAAAATAAAGTCAAAATTAAATTGAATTGAAATTCAAAATTGAACTATGACCATCATACTGCGATCTCTAACCTGTCTGCCAAGCGTAGCGATTATGGCATGTCCCTCCAGATTACGGACACAATTCCACTGTGAAAATATATTGGAGAGGCCTTTGTCCAGCAGTGTATGATACGAGGCCGATGAATAATAATATCATGGGACATTATTTACACACGTCTATCTGATCCCAAACTAAGCAGAGTTTGTACTATGGAAATCAGATAACCGATATACTACCTATCTTTTGTAAATACATACTTATATAGATAGTTACACCCAGATCAGGACAAACAGACATGTTCATGCACACAAATATCTGTCCTGGGTGGGAATCGAACCCACAACCTCTGGCCCGAAAAGCAAGCATTTGTCAACCGCGCTAACAGGCCCGTCGTTGTCAATGAAATTGTCTGAAAAAAAAAATCAGTGGAATGGACTATGGAATCATGTGTACTTAAAGTACTACTCACCAGAGGGCCTGGCTTCATGCCACACCAGCTTGCGACAGCCGTCGTACGACAGCGAGTACAAGTCGTCGCCGATACCGTACCCCTCCTGCGAACAACACAATACAATGTTAATGTATTTACACTTTCGCGAGTTGTACACTTTTATATATTGAGGACAAAATGTCGGGTAACCTACAGGTAATCATTTGCCTTAAAGTGTTATAGCGATGGAGACCCGTGTCCACAATATATAAAAACAATACACATCTGTATATAATAATAAGTTCTACGGTGAGATGTTGGATAACTAGTTTTTACTAATAATTATAATTTATTAGACTCTTAAATCCAATACTTATAAAAATATCCGACATCGTAAAATAAAATTACTAAGCCAACATTTTATTTTTTTAAGGAAGGAATGGGTTTGCTCAACGAATATGGGAATATGAACCATGGCTTTTTTCTTTTTCATATAAGCCCCAAGAGTGGAAGTCTCGACTCAACCTATTACGGTTCCTGAGATACAGCTTACTAACAGACAAACGGACAGAGAGAAGGATAGCGGGTGCTTAATAACAAGGTTTTGCGATAGTTACGGAACCATAAATACGTACATGGTTGAGAAAATGGCTGTTCTTGGTAGCCCAGCCGATCTGCATCACTCCTGGGGTCACCACCATACACTCGTAGTACCAGCATCCGCCGTTTATCTGGATAACAACAGGATTATTGTACTGCAGGGTACGGACCAAGTAAAATGCGTCTAAAATTTTATCAAGCAAGTTTCTTCCATCCAGTGGGGATGAACGAAACGTTTCTAGTTATTGTGTTACCTGGTAGGTGCACCGCACGCTCTCAAACGAGTAAGTATCGCATCGGGCTTCGAGGCCATCCTCAGATATCTTGAGATATTCACTCACGTCGTGCGAATTGAGGATTGCGTGGATATTCGACATATCCACCATCTCGTAACTCAGCGGCCTATCCTCCACCACAACTGAAATAAACAAAAATTTTTATTATTTATTGTCTATACTTACATACCCCAATAGATTCTAAAAACTTAGCAATGTTTTCTCTTAGAATATACTAGTTAATGGTGTTTCTAGCCTTTCCCATTTTTATCGAGGTTGCCTTCCAATGGAACGTGTTGGGACTAGATTTCAGAATTAAAAGAATGACAGCCGTCATATTACGCTAGCGGGATCTTAACGTTTGAGGTACAGATTGTTCCAACCAGACCCTATCTTTTATTTTACAAAATTATTTTTGCTTACATGAGTCATTCCCCAACTTTCCGAACCTAACGGCTTATACCTTTCGGATACAGACAACTTCAAATAGAATTAGTTGAATGTCGGCGGTTTTAACCCCCGAAGCAAAAAGAGGGGTGTAATAAGTTTGACGTCAAAGTCTGTCTGTCTCTGTACCATGACAGCTTTCAAGCGGACTGGCTTTTGTATCTGTTCAATACAAAAGCCAGTTTCCTTGCGGTGGTAGCTATGTTTAGTTATTACAACTCGAGGGAGTTGTGAAAACAAATATGTTATTAAATAAATGTGGGTATCACACTATGGCAAATATCGGTGACTTTAAACTTTTTATTCACGTCATGTTATTAGCTCTGTATCAACAATATCATAATCAACAAATGTAGCATACAATAATTTAAGATAATATAGTGAATAGATGACTGGAAATCAGTCAGCAAACTCATATCTGAATATGTTATGTTACTGTGACGTTACTCACAAATGTTATCCAGGACCCATTTCGCGCAGAAGCCAACTTGACGCCACATGTACTCATTGCATCTCGCCAGCTGTTCCAACAGCAGTAGAGGGTGTTCCGCTTCCCTTTCCAGCCTCGATTTAATGCTTAACTTGTTCTCAGTGGTGTGCGCGAACTTCTCGAGTGCTATCAACGCGAAAAGAACAATTCGCGGTTCGCGGCGTTGAGTCTGTAATTATAAGCTTATATTCGAAGCTGTATTTTCTCGAACGAATTGGTAATGTGGCCGATGCTTGCTTGAAGAACCTTTCAATGGTAAAATCTGATGAGGCGTTTGAATTAAAAATTTTATAGATACATATTGAATCTGAAAGGTTTGGTCGCGTCACGGTACTAGGTTTAAATTTCAGATACATGTGCTAAAAAAAGTCATTACCGTGTACGCTAAGTCTGTTCGATAAGGAATAATATAATTAACTAACTAATAATAATAATAATGATATCCAGGGACATCATTCACACACGGCCATCTGATCCTAAACGAAGCAGAGATTGTAGTACTATGGAAAACAGATAACTGATATACTCGAATACTACTTTTCTTTTTTGTAAATACATACTTATACAGATAATTACACCTAGACATAGGAAAATCAGACATGTTCATGCACACGTATATACATAATGTCTTTGGTGGGAATCGAACCACGACCTGCGGCGTGAAAGGCAAGCATTTACCAACCATGTCAACTGGTCCGTCAAAACTGCCGGCCGAATAATTTGCACGGGTTTAACATCGGGCGGAAGTTAGTCCTTTAAATATGACCCTGATACATACCACAGACATTGTCATGTACTCGAGAGTGTCCTCCGTCAAGACGGCAACGCTGTTGGGCCCCGCCAGCTTGTCGGCAATGCAGCCGAGAACCACGCAAATGTTCCTCTCGACGCATATGTCCAGATGTTCACGGGTGGCACGAGATCCCGAAAGCCCAAACAACTGCGTGAGCTAAAAAAACACAAATGGTTAAAATTTAATTTGGAGGACATTACAAATATTACAATTAATTAATACAAATGTAGGTACGTAGAAATTAATGAAAGGGAAGACAGTGAGACCACCATCATCATTATTCCATCATTATGTAATGTTTATTACATTACATTAGTTATAAACAATTTAAAATAAAATCCGCAAATGTACGGCCGGTATATTATACCGCCAAATACGTTTGAACATTCCAAATAAATAAATGTATGAATCGTAAATTCGTATAGGTACTTACCTAATAATAATCTAAATGTACACGCATTAAAAATATTCACAAAAAAATTGTTTATATTTATATATAAAATTTTGTCGTAGACACATACACATACAAGGTAAATTGAAATCATAATAACACAAATATATGTAGAGGTAAGCAAACTTAACCGCTGAACTCATAAAGTCGCACCTCGATTGTAAGTTACGCTATTTGCCTAAAGGGAAACTTTTAAATCGTAATATTAGATTCGCAGTCTTCAATGGGAGTTCTTTGCTTATAAAAAACCCCTTTTTTACGAGACGTAGAATTGGTTTTAAATGACGTCGACTACAGTAAGGTGGGTGAACTAAGACTCAATTTTTACACTTTTCAGAGAAGTGTAAAAATCGATACCGAATTTTGTTTAACAAGACGACATATTATCTTTGATTTAAATACTAATAATAAATCCAAAACCACACAGAGCCTGTATTATGGCAACCTTTTATAATTTTAAATATTGTTTTTCATGAGCGGGTTTATATTGCGTGGCTTAAAACTTTGTATGAGTATCACATTATCAGTAGCGTCCCATCTTTTAGGTTCAAGCAGAGAAGCACCAAAAAGCTCGCGGCTTGGCCAGTTTCATTAGTATTTAGAATATATTACGACATTTGAAAAAGGAACTCTTTGGTTTTAAAAGTAATTTTTTTTATATGCACATGTTTTTACATTTTGGTGCCATTTGAAAATCGAATGTCGACGACGTCATGGATTTAACTCCGACGTTTTAAGTGTATTAATTGTAGCCTTAATAGAGTGTAACTCGCCTACAAAATACTTTTGCTATGAAGCACCAAGCAACTCGACTGTTTATAACTTTTTACGGTATTCAAACACGGTCACATCAAAGTAAGTGACAAATTCTGTTATGGTCGTCCGCCTACAGCAGTGAACGTGTACACCATATGATTAAAACAGACTAGCATGCGACTCCCATGAAATTCGATAATCTTTAGGCTTAAGCATAAGTCAGAATAATATCTATAATTAATGCTACCAACATATTTGTAAGTCAAAAAACTTTAATAAAATTGTTCACGTGACTTCTATCGCTTTGCAGGATAGTCTTAGTAAATACAATCGCAATTGGTACTCAACCATTTATTTGGCGGATTAATTGATGGTTTCCGTAAATAAAAGAAAAACGCTGTACAGTTTTTCACTATGCCAATGCCAGCTTTTACACGGCCAGACAGAAAAACAATTTTTTTAAAGGGTTAAAGTCACGTAGGTATTTTGACACTCAGAACAACTATTTATGGGTCACACCAATAGTTGTCCGGCGCGGGACTCAAACCCGCGTCACGAAGCGGCGAGGCGACTCTCTTAGCCGCCACAACTGCATTGCTAAATAATTATTTATCAGTTCTTGAGTAAAGTCTATAGGCGATCGTGTTAATAATACTTAATACTATTTAATCAGAACCAAATCGATACCTTTAAAACTGATTCCCTAGAAGGCAATGGGCAGTCATCGAATACTATCGTGATAGCAGATGGGCCCAGCGGGTTGTCCAGAGGAATCACGTGAATCATTGAGGAGACCACTTGAAGCCACCCCTCTTCTCTATCAGCTATTACGTGCAGCCTCACTAATGCCACGGGAGACTCGTCGTCACTGAAAAACAAAACATATGTAATAAAGATATTCTACTGATAAAACATCTATACACATTTTAGTCAAGTATTAAATTTAAAGACGCCATTTACAATCTTGGAGACATGGGTTTCCTAAGGAAAAATTCATTCCACGAGACGTTGTCGTCTACTGTATTTGAAGCGGCTAAAGCACTGTTTATGCTATTTAGTTGTAAGCCATAACTAGCAAGTAGATATAGTTTAGGTTTAATTTTATTTCGTTTTCATTTCAATTCCATCGTAACCTACCTTAGGTGACGATGGAATTGACATGTACATCCCGTATAAAAATTAAAATAAATATAAAAATAAGAAAAAATTCAAACAAATAAATATTCTGTTTCCTTACATTACGTATATAAGTTAGTTAATCTATGATATGTTCGTAAAATTAACAATCAATAAAAAAACAAAGAGAAACTCATATAATCAAACTTGTTATGGCTTTCTGCCTCTTTTATGGGGCAGTGTATGTGCTTCTACAACAATCTTCTTAAAGAAAACATAAAATTTTTGTAAAAAAAAATAAAACCACAGTAATAGCCGAAAGGTGTAGCAGGGTTCACTGTGAAATTTCAGACTAGTGATATGACAGAAATGCTTAGGATCAAGTCACTATCACTTATCTGTCTACTATGTTTATGTGCACTATAATTTTTAATTAAAAATAATCCCTACTGTGGTTTTTGGCACATTATCTCTGTAGCTGGCTACTCGTGCCTAATTAATTAATATAAATGTGTAAATTTCATATAAAAAATAATTACGACCGAATTTTGTCAGTTATATCGAAACCCGATTTCATACGTTCTACACATTGCGAAAATACGTAGGGCGGCCATGTTCTACGTCCGATCCAAATCCGTGAAAATACAGATCGCAAAAAGTTGAAACTGGAAAGCTATACAAATAGTTCTACGACCACTTTGAACTTTTTTTGATTGGACGTAGTATAAGTAATGTTCAACACTTCCAACAGCCATACGATATGACGCGCGTAGAAAATAATAAACTCTTCGAATCTCTAGACATATTTAATAATAATTAGAATAAGAATACATTTGTAACAGATTATGCAAAAAAAAATACTTTAAAATAATGGCAGTAACCTCGTTCTATGCTGATAAGGGCGTATTTTTATAGGATTATAAAGGTGTTTTTAGGTATTTTAGAGATTATAAAAGTAATTGAAAGAAATTACATATTGCTGTCACAAATACCATGTGTAGTTTTATAAAACTGGTTGAGGCATGCATGTTGAATATTGACCTTAATATTAAAACAAAAAACCAGCCGGTTACAAAGAATTAATCTTTACAGTGGTTCTAACCGGAAGTTCGAACACCTAAATATCGAAACCTATGTAAATGTGAAAGTAACTGTATCTGTCTTTCTGTCCGATACCTTTTAACGCCTAAACTGCTGTAGCAATCGTGAAGAAAATCGGCAAGAAGATAGATTGATACTAGGGACAGGAGACGGATTTTGATCTCACAGCTGGACACAGATCTCCATCTGCGATCTAAAATGTAAACCACGGAGGTGAAGCCGTAGGTAAAAAAACTGGTAACTAATAATATGCTGAGCGATGAGTAGACCATAGACAATATTAGGCGAGTAAAACACTAATTTTTATAAGACAGGTCGCAATGCAAATAAAATAAAATGCGTATATAGTACAGACGCCAGCACATAAGCTACCCCAATCTGTCAAATTTCCCCCGATTGAAAGTGAATCTTATGCTTTTGTGATAAACTTGAAAATCTATTAAGAAATTTGACAGATTGGGGTAGCCGGATATGCTGGTGTCTGTACATTATTTTAGCTTTTCACGTTTGAGACCACTATACAACCGCAAAGGCTAAGCTAGGCAAGGTAAGGCACATCAAAAAAATCACTCGCAGCAGCGTTAACACCTAAAGCAAAACCATAGACTTTAATATAATTGCAGTTCTTTATAACATAAGTAGTTCTTATAAAAATAACAGGACATCAGCTGTGTTAATTTAGTTTTGTATAAATAATAAAATTTAAAATATAAGAAAATGTAATATAAATTAGTTCAGTCAGTTTAAAATACAGAATCGCCAGCAATATTTGTTTTTTTTACTGTTCATATTTCGTAAAGTGTTCTTTTGTTTCGATGTAGTTAGAATAGAGAGGTCTAAAAGTTTAATAAACCGTACCCCAGGGTGTTCACACAAGATAAAGTAGCTACTTTCAAATAATACATTAATAAAATAAATATTATAATAGATGCCCGAGCTGTACAGATGCGGAGATAAGTTGTAAATGTTTGAAAATGCATATGTTCTTCGGTGTCCTTTAAATCTACTATATAAAAATAAGTCGGGTTTTCCTTCCTGACGCTATAACTCCAGAACGCACGAACCGATATCCACGGTTTTGCATTCGTTGGAAAGGTCTCGGGTTCCGTGAGGTTTATAGCAAAGAAAATTTATAAAATTTAACGCGGGTAACACCGCGGGGCACAGCTAGTTATTGTTATAAAAGTGAAGACAAGAAGTGGAAAATAACCCACGCCTTAGAGGGTTCAGTGAAGCGATTATAACTATTTGAAAATAGCGTATGAATGTATATTTTTATTGGTTTCTCGACCTGTAAAGATGTGGTAAAGTTGTAACAATATGACTACAACTCAACTCATAAAATCAGGACAGCTTCTTAACGTATTACGTCTCTGTATCATAAAACTTTAAGTGCATCGTATCGAGGTGGTTAAAAAAGAGCCCTATAGATATAGCAGCAAAACTCAAAATTCAGTTCTATATCTACCAAAACCAAAAGATAGTTACGTAGATTTGATAACTTCTGTCTGGTTCCGGATCGTTTCCACTTAGAGGTTGGAGTACAACAATGAATTATGAACGCGCTACGACTCTATCGCCTTTTCTGAGCCTTATTTTGTTTTAGTATCAATAAAATACCTTCTCAGATAATCAATCAAACGCAAACGTAGAGCGACAGTTAGTATCAAAAACCCGACCCTCTCGTATAACTGCCCGCCAGTAACCGCCTTAAGTCGAGTTCTAAACCCCAAAGGCAGTGCCCACTGGCGCGGCTATTTCGTTTGTACTTGAGATATCGTTCGCCACTCCAGTAAAAAAACGGTGCTATGCTAATTAGGCATAAAAAAAATTTATAGAGTAAACAAAAAGATAGGTATAAACATTTCTACTTGCGCTGGGGTCATTATACTTCTATTCTTCCACATTGACTACGAGGCCAAGCCCCTGGATCTGTTACATAATAAATCTATAATAACACCACTCCGTTCTCATCTAATTGTAAAGGCAAATTTCGTAGAGGCCACTTATCATTTGCAATACATGAGGCTAGGCTAGTGCAACGCCTTTTACAGTACGACAGTAAAGTCAGTCAGTACGAGAGTAAACAAAGAGATAGGTATAAACATTACTACTTGCGCTGGGGTCATTACACTTCTATTCTTCCACATTGACTAAGAGGCCAAGCCCCTGGATCTGTTACATAATAAATCTATAATAACACTACTCCGTTCTCATCTAATTGTAAAGGCAAATTTCGGAGAGGCCACTTATCATTTGCAATACATGAGGCTAGGCTAGTGCAACGCCTTTTACAGTACGAGATACGGCGACATTATTTCGCATACTTGTATTAGTTGTATGGGACGTATTGTTTTTTTTTTTAAGCGTCATATACATTCCAAATCTATCACGACTGTATTGGGTAAATTTAACTGGCCTATTGGTTAGTGATCCCGACTGCTAAGCCAGAGGTCGTGGGTTAAGGGTAAATTGGATTCTAATGATATTGTTGAGACTAAAAACCAGATCCAATGAAGATTAATTGGATCTGGTTTTTAGTCTCAACAACTACATACTGATGTTTGAAATAGATATTTCAAACATCAGTATCATCTCAAACAAAATTGTAAACTCAACGCAGTGAATCTTGATACTAATATTTTTAGATATAATCACCGTATCTAAAGATATTAATTCAATCTTCGCAAAAATTGTCATTTGATTTCAATTTCGGATGCGTGCACAAGCAAAATTGTACAATATGAATTTTAAAGAAATCTAATTTTGGACCTCATGTTGTTTGCCTATTAAGGCAGCCAAACACAAACATGGTTTAGAATTAATGGTTTAGAAGATATATGTTGCAACTACAAAACATGAGGGTAGGAAGAGTGTCGCCATATGTCGTACTATTGGATACGGTTAGAATCGTGTATGTACCATCGTTTTATTACGTTTTGACCTATTTCAATGGAATATTATTTTAAACTTTAGTATAATGGAAGGATATAAATATTTCATATAGGAAAGTCTAGCAAAAAATAGGTACCGATACCGCATTAAAAAGGTTGGTGAACTGCGCAGAAAATTTACTGAAATTTAAAATTCATAAATTCTAAAAGTAGTTGAAAGTATTATGTAGAATGGCAAAAATTTTTGTATTCCTATAAAACTTTCGATTTGATGTGAACATCCAGATGCAGCTAACGGTTGATATACTTTTTACTATAATGACTGCACGTGTGGCGCATCGGTTAAGACAGTCGCTTCGCCACTTCGTGTACTGGGTTCGATTCTCGCACAGGACAACTATTTGTGTTCTGCTGAGTCTGGACGTACGTGATATTCTTTGTGTCCGTAAATTATTTACGCAAAATACCCCGCGTAGGGAAACAGGGAATCATTTACCAAAATTTGGTTGTCTTTAATAAAGTTATTTAAGAGACTGAAACCAGTAAAATTGTGTTTTATCGGCAATGCCTATATCGAAAATTACTACGACGTAAATTGTACTGTATACAGGGTGTCCCAAAACTCAACGTCAAGCCGAAACGGGGTGACAGGATTGATCATAACCATCACGAGAAAAATCTGAAAAAAAATCTATCCCATGCAGTTTAAAAATTATGGGCATTTTAAGAAAAACCTAGAAATTTGATCAAACTGTACCATTTTTCGGTTATTGTGGTTATTCTTTTTTATTTTTGTTCATTTGAACTTTGGAAACGTAATTCTAAATAACATTTCTAGAATCCCAATAAAAAATAATGACACAATTGCCTCAAGTTTCCGAGAATTGAGACTATTTGTTAAACTACGAATTTAAAATTTTCAAGATTCGTCGACTTTGACAGGCCCTCCTATAAAAAAAATGTACTAGAGTGCCTTGGCAAGTGGCATTAAAAGTTGGCGCATTTAATCAGAATTCTAAAATGGTACAATACTTGTTAGTTCCATACAATAGAAAAGAGTAAAAAAATTAAAACCTCAAGTAACCCGATTTTTGCTATCTCATTTTACTCAGTTAAAATGTTTTTAATTCACACAAGCTCTAGGTAGGTTCTTAATTTTAAGACAAAATGATGAGAGAGATGGATAATGGGTATGTTCGCCATGAGTGAGCGAGACAGATAGTGACGCCACTTTTACCAAAGTGAAAAAAAGTTAGTAAAATTAGTAAAATAATTAGGTTTGTTGGAATAAAAGTCAGATGATAGAGAAATAACGTTTTTTATTAAAATAAATGTTCAAATTGTTTACCATCAGCCTCAATACAAGCCCTACATCTTCTTAAAAAAGATCTACTTATTAGTCGGGCATATCTTCGAGAGTTGATCGCCTCAGCTGCTTGAGAAATGCGTTCACGCAGGTCGGCTACGTTCTCAATGGGCTTTGAGTAAACTTTTTCTTTGAGAACTCCCCAATAGAAAAAATCCAGGGGATTTAAATCTGGTGAACGGGCGGGCCACGAGATAGTGCCCGAACGTCCAATCCACCTTCCCGGATATTCCTGGTCAAGGAAATCTCTTACTTGCACTGCGAAATGCGCTGGGCAGCCATCTTGTTGAAACCACATGTCGCGAAGATCTGCTAGTGGTACGTCCTCTAACAGGGTTGGTAAATCTTCTCTTAAAAAATGTAGGTAATTAGTTCCATTCAAGTTCTCAGGCAGTTCAATAGGCCCAATAATTTTACCGTTTAAAATTCCGGTCCACAGGTTTACTTTAAAACGATACTGGGATCTATCTTCTCGCATTAAATGTGGATTCTCCACATGCCACTCGTGATAATTGTGCAAGTTCATGTAACCATCTTTTTTAAATGTCGATTCATCTGACCAGAGAATTTTTTGGATGAATTGGGGATTCTCATTATGCCTCTGTCGCACTCGTTTAAACGACGCATCTCCGTCTCAATGCGTGGCGTCACTATCTGTCTCGCTCACTCATGGCAAACATACCCATTATCCATCTCTCTCATCATTTTGCCTTAAAATTAAGAACCTACCTAGAGCTTGTGCGAATTAAAAACATTTTAACTGAGTAAAATCTGATAGCAAAAATCGGGTTACTTGAGGTTTTAATTTTTTTACTCTTTTCTATTGTATGGAACTAACAAGTATTGTACCATTTTAGAATTCTGATTAAATGCGCCAACTTTTAATGCTACTTGCCAAGGCACTCTAGTACATTTTTTTTATAGGAGGGCCTGTCAAAGTCGACGAATCTTGAAAATTTTAAATTCGTAGTTTAACAAATAGTCTCAATTCTCGGGAACTTAAGGCAATTGTGTCATTATTTTTTATTGGGATTCTAGAAATGTTATTTAGGATTACGTTTCTAAAGTTCAAATGAACAAAAATAAAAAATAATAACCACAATAACCGAAAAATGGTACAGTTTGATCAAATTTCTAGGTTTTTCTTAAAATGCCCATAATTTTCAAACTGCATGGGATAGATTTTTTTTCAGATTTTTCTCGTGATGGTTATGATCAATCCTGTCACCCCGTTTCGGCTTGACGTTGAGTTTTGGGACACCCGGTATACAAAAATATCCAATAACTTGAAATTTCAACTAACATAAATTCCAACCTTATTATTTTGAATAAGGTCCAAAAACGATGAAAAAAATATAGCACAGCCTGGTTAAGGATTAAAAAGATCATCGCTCGCAGTAGGGAATTAAATCTCCGTATTTCGGGGATTTTACAAAAATGTAATAATACAGACACATACCACGCCAAGCCTCAGTAGATGGGGCAAACAAATAGTTTTCCTATATGGGGGTCGAATGCGAAACACGAGAGCGGCGAGGTGCTAGCTTAGCTTACTGCATTAATGCTACGGAGACTAGTCACACAGTTCATTTTCTGTGTTATCTAATAAACCCTGTGTTAGAATGATGGCGATATCTTAATACCATCACTATCTATAAGATCAATCCCGATCTATAAGATGACGGGCAGCAGCGTCAGCAAGCGAGACGATTGGGGAATATTTCCCCCAAGATGATACTTGGGGAAGCCTTGTGGCTTCACTGGTGGACGTATTTCGGGGGGCTTTCAGATAAATATACCCTGTGTAGAGTATTAAGAATTGTAGGAACTAGCAATTCCAAACATGATGTGAAAATAACATTATTCTACCAACATTTTTATTAGAATTTTCTTTTTTTATATTCTTTGATAAGTTTTGTTTGAATCATCAATTTGAGGGCAATCTTTTTTTAATAAAACGTTAAAATTTTATGTAAAATCCATTTCATTAGTTTGGTTTTCTATAAAAGCGTGTTTAGTTCGTTTTTTTAAACTATGATTTTATATAACTCGGAAAAAAGTTTAATAATAAAAATTGTACGATGTACATAACCCATTGCAAAAAGGAAGAGAGTATAACAAAAATTAAAGAATAAATAGTTTACGCGCGATGTGTAGTCGGGAAGTGGAAGGGGGTGGAGTTTTTAAGGGTAAAAACGGTTTATCTCGATTTCCGGCAAAATATTTTTTGCAGTTTAGTTATTACGCCATTTTGTGTTTAAAGGTCTATAATAGAAAGATATTAATATTTTTTTAGCTAGAAATTATACGCAAATAAAAAATTCAGTATGTATGTCTCTATTCACCATTCAAAATAACGATGGAAATAAATAGAAAATAGAAACTATTTGAAAAATTATGCGAAATATAATCCTCGTGTCGCGAAGAAGAGAAAAATAAATACTAACTAATAGTATAAATGTCGAGGAATTAAAATATCAGATCAATATGTAGAAGTAATTCCGCTCAATATCAGTTTCATTAAGAATTGCCAAGCTCAGTAGCACTGGGCAGGGCACATAGCTCGGAGAACATAGCCGCTGCGCTGGGGCTAAAGGTTCTCGAGTGGCGACCACGGACCGGAAGACGCAGGGTGTGCAGCCCCCCTACAAGATGGATCGATAATCTCGTGACCAGCAATTGTGGAGACCTTTGGGGTAGGCTTTTGTCAAGCAGTGGGCGTCTTTCCGCTGATATCATATTGATGATGATGATGACCGTATGATAAAATAGGGCCGAACGTTTTATTGCTTTTAGCAAACTACACAATTAAGATAATTGTACATGGATACGGAATATTATAGACGGAATCATTGAAAACATTTTATACAAATACTGGTTAATCAGTGAGTTCTATTATCTTGATTGTAGCGGCCTGAACAATCAAGCAGACAATCAAAGTAGCTTGGAGGGTACCTTAAACAGTTTTCTATCTAATTTAATATAAATATTAAATTAAGAGGTTGACTTACTTGTCAACGAAGGAGGCTATTAACGTAAGAAGTTCCAGCACCAGTTGGTTGACAACAATAGAGTCGACGATCTTGGGCACATTTGTCCGGGGCTCCGTACCATATCCGGCCACGGGCCCCGCGCGGGACTCGAACGGATCATCTGGCACGCTACCACAGCACCAGCAGATGCCCATCACCTGTAAACATAACCGGTTAATACATATGCAAAGAAAGACAGAGCAATAGAGCTCTAAAAAAAGACATAGCCAGGATTGTTATTCAGAATTTCACCATTAAAGTAAACCATGGTTTCTTCTTCTCTGAAAATATATATTCAATTCAAAGTTTAAATAAAAGTAAGTTCAACAACATCATCCTAAAGTGAAATAGATTGAAGATATATAATAAAAATACCAACTTGATTCTTCTTAAAGTTCTGATTAGTTGCAAGACTGCACAACTCCGCCCACGGATCTAGACTGAGCTTATTTTAGATATAACAATTCTAAAGTGAACAATAATCCATTATTTGAGATTGAATTTCCAATATATCAACTAAAAGATGATATGTACATAATAATTTTCTACAGGGTTATATACAAGGCTCAGCTCATATATGCATTTGGTACATTGTACGGAGGTACTTTTGCTGAAATTAACATGATAACTGTAAAGGAAAGCTTCCATGAACTGTTTTGAACTCTTATGTAGATATTATATGAGGTCACAAAAGTATTTGCATTGAAAACAATCTTTTCAGCTTATTGCGGGCATGTAGGTTCAATTTTGAGCTATGGTCCGATTCTGTGAGAAAACAAAACAAAAATTTTTGGGTGCTTGTTAAGTCAAATTTTTTAGTTAAATTTAAAACCAAAATGCTCAGCACACCATGGTATGACTACATATTCATGACCATGGTGAGCTGGGCACATTTTTATTTGTGAGCGAAATAATAACTTTGGTTATCAAATGGTATCATGTGATGGTTTAATGAAGACACAAATGACAAATGATGAACACTAATTTTTCTTTTGGATTTTTATTGTTAACATTTATCATGGTATGATGCGTTACTTGTTACATTTAGCCCATAACCCAAAAGAAACATGTTGGTTTTCCGCAATAGACTGACTCTATTATTCTTTTTCATGCTACACATAGCAACTTCATTGGAACCACAGATATATTAGGTATAGGAACTTATTTTGTTATTAATATTTTAACAGAAAGAAACCCAATATTTTAATTACTTTTCAGTAAGATATTTACTGCCTGGGAATATTAATGGTTATGAGATTAATAAGTTTAAATTTATTTTTTCATGAGTCATATCATTCATCATTAAACTTAATGACAATAGCCAAAAAAAGACACTACATCATCTGGTCAAACCTAAGCAAAGGTTGTACTATGAATAGGAGACAGATAGAAATACTTATTTACTTTTGCTATATACAAACATACAATATTTTTGGCTCATATACAATGGTCCACATTGGGACTAAGTGCAGAAACCAAACTCACTATGCCTACTAGTGGGACAAGATGATGATATATACATACAATACACAGAAATCACCCAGACCAAGACAAACAGATAATTAGACATATTTATTGGTGCAAGGATCAAACTGCCACCTTTGGCTCAGAAGGTAAGTTCACTCCCAACTGAGTCTTGACGGTAAATATGCCAAAAGTTATTAATATTTAACTTATTATATAATATGAATTATTATATAATAAGTAATGTGATTAAAACATATATGAGACTATATGAATTTAGTCAAATTAAATAAGAAACTTCAAAAATAGTTTGGGACTTGGCTGTATGATTTTTATAACTTGTTATGAATTATAAAGTTTAATCCAATCTCTGGGGCAGAAAGGTTCTCAATTGGCAACCACGAATCAAAAGATGCAGCTTGGGAAGAGCTCCTACAAGGTGGACCGCTGATTGTGCAAGGGTTACAAGGCCACTGGGTGCCAGCAACACAAACTTCTACAACCCATGTAGCCTACAGTTCATGAAAGAACAGCTATTATAGCATAGGTTAGTTAACTTCATAAACACAAAGATTTATACCAATTTCAACATGACTACTCTTTATCCCAAGCATATTAAAACATTTCCCTTAAGAGTAATATGTTGAAGAGATACCTCTCAGGAGAGGCATCAGATAAAGCCCCATTCAAATTTATTAGTTTACTAACTTTACAAGACCCTATAGCTGGTTCATTACCCTGGAGACAATTACTAGATTCATCTTATGTAAGTACCTATATAAGAATATGAATTTGGTCTGACAAGTTAAATTATTTATTTTGAAAAACTTATTCATTACAATATGCAAACCATATCACAGTTAAGAGTACTTTTGCACAAAACTTCAATTAATAATTGTTAGGATATTTTCTTATAGTAGATACTGCTCCAGTTTATTTTCTGTGTCTCTATAAAAACACTTATTTACTTAACATTTTTGTTATTGTGGTTTAAACTTATTCATTTGTCTTATCACTTTAGGGATATTGTTGAATATATTTAGAACTATAATTAATTATTTATGTGATCCAATGTGGTACTGTGTCTATCTGTAGCTGTGTTGGGTCATGACGTAAGTAACATATGTTGTGAAGATGGAAAAGCGATAACTACTTGCAAACCGTCGTTGAAAAGATCTTCAGCAAAACTTTAGTTCGATCGTAGAAGATGAGGTGGTTATCGGGAATTTTAAACCAGGAAGCTGTGTATCAAGGATCTCAGGTGAGAAGCATAACATTGTCGAGTTACCAGAACAAAGGCGAAGAAGTCACTAATACATGAAATCAACCACTGTTTTCACCACCTGCTTTAAACTCAATGAAATAGGAAACTTACCGCAACCTTATTTCCATTGGTTTTCAACAAAAGGAGCCATGTGCTAAATCAGATTCCTAATGAAGGATAGTCCTGAATAGAGGATTTAACTACGGTTATTGGAGCACAACACAAGACTCAATTTAGTAAACAATCCTCTTATATATACATACGTATATACGGATTGAGCGCTTTGCATTTGATTCATCAGCATTGTTTGACATCAGACACTGTCAGGCACTAACAGTATCCGCAGACGTCAAAAAATGACAATCGTATTTTTTTTTCTTTTTTTTTAATTCCTTTTTACGGCTCTGGCTTCTTTCGCCTTATGGGCCTTCAGTAAATATATTGTTATATCATTTATTTCCGTCATTGTCAAGTAAGGTCCGTCACAGTCAAGTCATACATAGTCCTTGTCCAACCCCGGTAAAGCAGTGGAGACTTTACCAGAGGGTTAAATGGAGTTTTGGTTAGAACACGGAAAATCACAATTCACGGCAATATCGCACTTTCCTCCACTTGTGTACGTTGTCGAAGATGTTATGTCTAAAAATCCACCATATTTGCACATAAAAACTCGAATTTACACCAGTTTTTGAAAATAAAACATAGCCTCGATGCGTCTTTTTCCGCGTTGGTGCCAAAAACAACCAATGACAACCGTTCTAACTAAGATGGCATTATTAAAAAAAATATTCTTTAGAAATGGCGAAGAAAAACATCATGAAGAAACCTGCATGCTTGAGAGTTCTCTAGAAATGTTCTTGATGACATGTGAAGTCTACTACGGCCTATTCTCTCATTCTAGGAGGAGATTCTTGCCCTACAGTAATGAGCGTCAACAATACATCTACTCAAAACAAAAGGATAATATTTTTGTGTTCACCAAAAATCTAAAGGTACATCTATGTATGCATTTCTAAAATATTGATCTTAAACCCGTTTAATTGTTTTACTATAATTAAACTACTCGGCCAACAAAATATGTTACATCAAACAAATTCCAAATGAACACCAAGATAGAACACTTCTTTCTTGTAGGGCGCTGCAAATATTCTATTGTAACAATAACTATTTTATTCTTCCCCGAAAAATACTGATCGTGCACTAAAATATTCCTGAATGTTACACAAAATATTTAGTATGCATCCTAGTACCGAATACCCATTTAAAACGGTTTTGTACAACTTTTATGTTACTGAAATAATTATAATTGAAGAACAAATAATGCATTTCGTAAAACATTACTTCTATGACTTATATTAATTTTACTGAAAATGGTTATGGCGCGCTTGCGACGCGCATATGCCTGCCTATTCCTCTCTGTTGTGACAGAGACGAATTCCACTGTCCCGGTTTCGTGCTGTTACTCTTGACATGGTCAAGCAGCGGTCCGAAAATTATAAAGTGGACTCGTTTTCAAGCACACCTTTGATAGTACTATCTGATTGGACGTCAGTATACCAATGGGCGAAATTGAACAAAAAAGTGAAAACTATATCAACAACAGCGATACAAAAATCTTATTTAGTCGAAGGATCAGCATCCAATAATGTTCCAAACGGGCAAAGTTGGGAGACATTCGATGAATTCCAGATATTTGCCTTTACTCACTGGACAGTTGTCTTGCCTTCCCAAAATAGTGACTGGGTAAACGGTCAAAGTAACTGCCCCGTGTTTTTTAAAAATTATAAATATAAACATGTTACTGGACTTGCGATCAGGCTGAAATACATAACACCTCCAGTAGAAGCCAAAAACATAGCCATCGGGCAAAAATGAAAACGTGGACGTCCTACAAAGGCAAAGTGCGCTTTATTGGTGCAATAATTTAATGAAGTACTGCAGAGATTGAGTGGACTGATAATGTGAACATTGGAGGAGTAAAGACTTTGTTTAACATTTTGAATTATTATGGTTCGTTCTGAGTAGTATTAAAAAAACATTTTTAGTAAGCATTACATTTTATAATGTGTTCATTTTTTATTAATAAAGGTACATTGGGCATTAATTGGTGTTTGATTCAAATACATTTTGCAGTGCATTATCTGAAGTAAAACTAAAAAAATAAATGCTTGTTTTTAAATTAGGTGTATTACTATTTTTACAATTTTGCAACAGTTGTTAAATAGATGCTCGTTATGACATATTTTAATGAACATATTTTGGTGCACATTCGGTATATTTGGTGGAACACAGACAAAATTAGGTAAATTAAATGGGAATAAATTGAAGTACTTTTAAATACCATCCAAAACAAAATAGGGCCCACCACAATTTATTCACAAAAAGTGTTGGCATGTTACTTCAAACTTATGAATGGGCAAGTTCAAGTGTATTACCGTAAAACTTAGATGTTAATGAGTCCTTATCATTCTTTTGAACAACATTTTTTAAATGTTAACCCTCAAGTGGCGAGATAAAAACAAATTAGGTTAAAATCACCCTATGCACAATTTGTTATTCAGTTGATTTCCGACTATCGTTACAGGCGCTTCTTGTTTTGTTTTACTGTTTTTTTTATTGAGTCATTAGAGCAATTTGTAATGCCAGGTATTCGGAACCATATGAGCATGGAAACTGCTTCAAGAGCAGTGGTATTGCTGCAAAAGGGAGAGTCTCAGCGAGCAGTAGTAGCATTACGACTAGGAGTATCGCGGCAAGCTATCAGGAGACTGGCAGTGTAGAAAGAAGACCTGGATCAGGAAGAACACGATCCACAACTGTTCAAGAGGATCGATACCTTCGTTTATCTGCTCGTCGAGAGCGCTCTGTTACTGCCCGTGCTTTACAAAACCGACTCCGGCAAGCCACTGGTACGCGGGTAAGCGACCAAACAATTCGCAACAGACTCCATGAAGATGGACAACGATCCAGAATGCGTGTTGTTCGCATTAAACTTACGAGGGCTCATCGTGCAGCTCGTCTTAGGTTTGCACGTGAGCATTTGGACTGGACTATGGACAATTGGAGGACTGTACTCTTCACAGATGAGAGTAAAGTTAAGTTTTGTAGTGATGACAGACGCGTACGAGTGTGGAGAAGAGTAGGCGAACGTTTTACCAACCCTTGTATCCACAACACTGATCGGTTTGGGGGGCCCAGTGTTATGGTGTGGGGTAGAGTTAACTTAAGGGGTAAAACAGAGTTGGAAATTTTAAACGAGGGTACTGTAACTGCTGCCAGCTACGTTGAGCGTGTGGTCCTACCTCATATCATTCCTTATGCACAACGAGTGGGCAACAATTTCATTCTTATGCAGGATAATGCTCGTGCGCATACGGCTCGTCTAACCCAGAGCGCACTATCTGAAGCCAATATCTCTGTTTTACCGTGGCCAGCAATGAGCCCCGATCTCAACCCAATCGAACATTTATGGGACCAGTTAAAAAGAAGCCTAAAAGTAAATTATAGTGAAGTGCACAGTCAACAGGAGCTCATAAACGCTTTGAAACTGTGCTGGGATCAAATACCCCAGGAAAACATCACCCATTTAATTGAAAGTGTCCCAAATAGGCTCAGAGAGTGTGTTCGTAACCGAGGAGGACCCACTCGATACTAAAGATACCCCTGTGTAACCAACCCTATTCGTTTAAGTAATAAAAAACAAAATTGACAAAATCACTTTTTTAAGAGTAAATTTTAATTTTTCGTTTTTCTGTCTATTTTTAAGGATATTAAAGTTTTTTTTATGATTTGATTGGTTTTGATAATTAATAACACTTTACCCTCAACACATCTACTGATTACAATCCAATTTCCAAACTTCAATCTCGGCATTTGGGACATAGTTTGTCTTGATTTTCATATTCTATAATCCACCTGCTGTTATGCTGTGAGAAGACGTCCCAACGTGAAATAGCCGAATCGCAGAAATAAAATGTTGATAGGTAGTGCTTCTGCACTGGTGTAGGTCGTCATCGTCGATCCCGCTTTATTATTTTACTCAAAGATTAAGGACAGACGTCAACACATCAAGCTACCCTAATATGTCAAATTTCCCCAATTGAAAGTGAAGTGCTTTTGCTTTTGTTATAAAGCTAAACATCTATAAAAGATATTTGACAGATGTATGTTCGGGTAGCTGGACGTGCTGGCGTCTGTACAGTATTATTAAAATTTGGACGGTGATAAAAATTTCTCCTAATATGTTTTGCCGCAGGAATTAATGTGGTTTTCATAATGTAGGGAGCGACCTGAACTCTGCCCAGCAGACGCTGGAGGAGTGCCCAGCGTGGGAGGCAGAGTGGCGAGTCCTGGTCGCTGAGATCAGACGGGATCTTTCGCCGCCAGCAGTCATCTATGCGATGCGGGCAGGCGATTCCAAAACATGGGGTGCCGTGATCTCCGTCTGTGAGGCAGTCATGCTCCAGAAGGCGGCCGCCGAGCGGAATCGGGAACGAGGTGATGCCACTCACAGACGAGCCAAACCTGTTAGCCCACTCCCTAATGAAATCAAGATCCCTATTTATGGCGATGATCCTTGCGCTAATTTATCGATGCTTGCCTGTGCGTAAAGTTGTAGACCATGGGCGTATAGATGATACGAACACTGAAGATTTTGAGTTAAGAGATTAATAAATACCAAAAATAAGAGGGGGGAAGGGATACCGCCTTGAGGAACGCCAGTGTCTAATTTACACCAGTTTGATGAAACATCCCCACTGCGAACAGACTGTTGGCGCCCTTGAAGTTAGGACGATAGTGGGTGAGAAGTGATGGGTTGGTGACTTTAGGAAGTGGATGGACATAGGCTTTACGCCATAAAGCGGGGAAAGATCCATGGCACAAGGAATAATTAACTATATGGGTTATTACGGGAAGAAGGTGGTCCAGGATTGGTACTAACATGCGTCGACTGGTGTTGTCACAGACAACCGCGTTAGATTTGATAGATAGGATAACCTTCCATGTCCTTCGAATCAACTGGAGAAAAACGAAAACTATCTATATTTGAGCGCGTTAGACAATTTAAAAATTATGTAGTTTGGGTTTTTGTTTGATGATCCATAGAAGAACTTGTGGTGAAATGTAGATTGAGATCATCTAAACTTATTGTGCTGGGGAGGTCTAAATTTCGCGACTTGCCTAGATTTCCCAAAAACTTCCAGATACCAGCAGGAGTAGAAGAAGATATATTATCGAGAATATATCGACGTTTAGTGTCACGTATCATCTTATTACACCGATTTCTAGCAACTGTCTTCTTCTTCTTTCTAGCCCTATTGCTCATTAGATCGATCCTTTTTATATCTTCGAAAGGCACGGTCTCTGCGTCGCATTGCCATTCAGATCCCTTGCGTCATCCAAGGCGCTGGTGGACGTTTAACCTGACAGTTTTAATGGGTGCATGGATATCATATAGGTAGCCTGGTGACAGCATCATTAAACAATCTGATCTTATCATTAAAGATATCAGCCTCCATCAGCTGCTTCCAGTCGATATTGGACGCATCCTTTGCCAAATTTTCAACGTTAGTATATGTAGTATAATAATATCAGTTATCTGGTTTCCATAATACAAGCTCTGTTTAGTTGGGATCAAATGGACGTGTGTAAATAATGTCCCAGGATATATATAATAAAATATTAAGAAAAGAAATAAATAATGAGTCCCTGACTAAATGTAATTACCAATACAGTTATGTGAATTACATATTCATATCAGAATAAATGAATTCGAATTTTGAAATGGAATTATGGTATTCATATTCTGATGGATCGATAAAGTCAGAAGTGTAAACAAAGTAGGCATATGTACATTATTACAACGGGGAAGTGACTTCTGACGGGATCTGTAACGGCTAACGGCAATATGACATATATAGGTACTGTAAGTGTAGGTACTGGAGGAAAACTAAACTAAAATGTATTTAATTTGGACACATTTAATACGATGTCCTTTGACTAAAGTGTGTTGTAAAAAATTAACTTAATTATTAAAATAATGTTGATTTTAGACATGCCGTGTTATCAAATTGATGTAGTTTAGTTGATGAAAAATATACTAAGTCACACTAAATAACAGAGTGTATGTCCTCCACATTGCTGTCGCTATTAAGCGACAGCAATGTGGAGGACCAATTTTCCATTTCCCAAACACAACAGCAGGATGACTTCTGAGGCTCTTCTACTTTACTAAATAAAATACGTTATAAAAAGTACAATACAGTATATTAGACCATAATAATTATATTAGACAAAACGACATAACAAATTAGGGAAATTATGATATTGTACGAGTATACAAATTTAAAATTACCTCCTACATCATTAAGATTTAAACTTACAATGAGTACCTACAGAGAGTTCTAGATAGTAAAAGGTCACTAACCTTCGTTATCCAAGAAAAGATGTTTAACCTTTTAACCGACTTCAAAATTCATATAAATCAATATCTGGTCTGTTGTTTGACAATCGATTTTGATATTTCTTATTACTTTATGTACTTTCGGAATGGTGCTTTATAAATTATATTCCAATCGGTTGCGAAAATAAAATTCTCGATGTAAATAGTTGGTTTTGTTTTGTATTTATATCCAAATACATACAAACATATAATCACCTTTACAGTGCATGGGCGCTGTTTTACATACCGATTACATTAATTAGGTTTTGGCAAACATACTGACAATTAGAGGTACATTCAGTGGCTGATATGAGACTCTCCATTAATAATCTTAATATTATTTGAATACAGACATAATACAACTGTCTTAATTATATCTTAGACACATATCACGAGTACCTACTATACTTATCATTAAATTATAAATTGATATAAAAATGTTGGTTATACCTACCGATCTACTGTTGTGTATATTTATTTATTGTTATCCATTGTAGAAACCACAATTCTCTTCCAAAATTTCACATGTATCATTAGCAATAGCAGGCATTACATTTATTGTTAAAAATCAAATGCTGCAAATCTACTTGGTGAGAGCTAGTGTCTACTGTAGGTTTAAAAACCTGTGTTACAGGACATGCATAATTAAATGTTAAGTATGTCATCCAAATAATGCATCCAGGTTTGGGCTATTCAAATGCTAACAGACTCGACAACAGTCCATTTACAAATCCCCTCTTATAGAGTTGTGATCGTCATTAAACCGCTTTGCGGCTAATTCATAAGCTGTGCGTATATTATACCAACTTTTTAGCAAAGTAACTATTGTTATAAATCTTAGCCTGTGGCTATTGTGCGCTTCTCTAAACATTATTCATGTTTGCTACTTAAAGATATAGTCCAAAATCATAAATTAATATACCATATACTTTTTCCGTAGGTAGGAATACAAAATCTAGCCTAAACTTACACTTATTAAAAAATTATATTCACAGATTGACACGGTCAGACTTTTTGTTGAAATTCAATATCCTTAGTTAATTATGTATATTTTCACCAAGATAATATCATAATAATTGTAATGCTAACTTTACAAATGTAAATAGAACAACAAAGTAAAAGAAACTTAACATAAATATTAGGGATAATTCATAGATATAGGATACAGAACTCCCTCGGCGTACGGTTCAAATTTCCCTTTAATGCAATTAAATTATGTGGATTTTACCTACAGGTTATTTGACTTATTGTATAGTTATTTTAGATAAACTTAGGCCCACAATTGGGAGAGTCTAGAAGGGTGACTGAAGAAGAAAGGTGAACTACAAACAGTGCTCAGGAACGTGGAAAAATTTACGAACCTCTACTAATGGGGATGCATCACAAACTATTGCTCCAAGTAATTACTACCGCGTTAGGTTACGTTAGGAAGATATTGACTATTGGATGTTACTTTATGCCGTAGGTATCTGTACCCCAATTGTGATAGACACATAGAAGTCAAACCTGAAGACTGGACCATATTTAGTCGCAATTGACATCAGGAAAATATATATTAATATTTAGGTAAAAGAAAATCTCGTGTTTAATTATTTTCGTTAAATATTAAGTACAATAGAGATTTAAATTTGGACGGTGATTAAAAATCATAGTAGTTAGCAACTTTACTTTTAATATGTATTAGTTATTTGTTGCATCTATCCACCTACAATATAAATGACGTGAACATTAATAGAAATAATTATTATTAAATAGGTTCGTTTGTTTTCTGTCAGCTTACAAACTTTTATATACTTTTTCGTAAACATATTTATTTTTATATTGAATAACGAAAATTTGATTACAGCATTGTGTTGCAAACTAGGAGCCAAGTTCTTTAAGAATAGCCATTTAAGTACAAATATATAGTTCAAAATAAGCAATGTGCAAATAATTACTTGGCAACTTGATCACTTTTTAAAACCTTAAACAGTAATTTAAACCCAAAAAACTGAATTAAACTCTTTATTAAAGTGAAACTTATTTTTGTATGTCCTCATTATTTTTGTCCATCTATCGCATATATCAATATGACAGTCAATATGGCGGCGCCCATGGCTCGCATCAGCTGAGCGTGTAACATTTACATTTGTTCAAGAGCTCCACGGATTGGTGTTTTGATCAGAGATCGTTGTTGTTCATTTGGTCGTGATGGACAACGTGAGAAGTGAGTAAATAAACGAGGGAATAAGCAAGAATCATGCTGAAATCCACTGAGTTAATTTACTTTTCACTTGCGTCGTTGTTTCATAAAACCATACAACGCTTTTATACAAATAATTGTCTTTTGGGTCCACTTTTTAAATCAAATATAAATTTTAACTCACTTAATTCTTTCGGCTTAAAACCTAGAAATAGTTCATTCCTAAATAAGTGAACAGTCACCAGTAGGTATAAAATATTACTTTGGAAGTATTATCACTTATTTTTTATTTAATAAAATCTTACACAAAATTGATTCGAATGCAATATTACACTATGAGTTAATTCTTAGGGACGATCTGACGTTCCTTTGCCATACGAAAACCTGAACGGTACTGATACTTAAATTACGAAATTATACACAAAACACAACCATATTATTAACCTCGTAATAAATCAATAATTAAAAATAAATTAAATTCTAATTGTTATAACTTATTTTAACAGCTGGTGAATTATACGAGGTTACTTCAATTTCAACCTTATCTCTTGGGAACAAGGAAAAATAATGTAGCAGACTGTTTAAGGATTACATTTGATTGAATATAGTTTGTAAATAAATTACAGTTATCGATATTTAACTCATATCAAATTTAATTTATTACAACCATCAAAACACTAACCCAGACTTAACAATAACAAGTATCAGAGATAGGTATTCGTTAAAATTTTGATAATTCAATCCGATAGCTTTACCTACACTACAGCTATTCCCTGATTTGAAATAAAAGAACCTCAAGTCTAGACTAGGGCTACCATTTAAAGATTTTTGGATTCTTCTCAAGATTGCGGCTTGATTTTGCTAAACTCATGAAATCTCAAAATTTTATAATAAAAATCATAGTCACTACTCACTGCCCCCCCAAGCTTTGAGTGCCATGTGCAACACGTGAGAGATCCGCAGTGTATAAAGATTATGACATATAAAATTACGACATTTTAAAATTGTTAAGTACGTTTGAGAGGTTTCTCAAACTATTAAAAGTCTCAGGATTTTCAATGGAAATCGGGCATTTTCTCAGGTCTTTTGGTTTTTTTCATCTGGTAACCCTACTCTAGAATAATGATATAAGGGGAAATTATCCAACATTAATTTATTACATTTTTAATTAGTTTCATTAGTTCTGAATGTGAAGTAATTGATTAATAGCCAAACTTTGTACTTTATACAAAGATTTAGAATATTTTAATTCAAACTTCGGCTACCATCAAATTACCTTAGTGGGATGGGTCTCAAACTTAGTTACTTGCGCTTAACATCATTTCAATATAGGTTCTCCATATCTCCGACCCATAACTCCACATACCTATTTAAATTAATAGTTAAATACCTGTTGACTCGTGACCAGATCTATAGCAAACCCGATGACATGGTCGCATCTTAAAACTTAGGATTCACTGCTCCAGTGCGCGATGATTGCAAATCTGTTGACATGGCGCCATTTTCAAACGTAATATCCACTGTTCCAGAATTAGATGACTGCTGACCCGAAGACACGGAGAACTTCTCAATCATAATATTTAATAACTTTAGTTCATCAGATGAATCCGGCGAAAGAAGTTTTGACGATTGTGGACCATTGGTGGTGCACTGCATCCTCAGGACTTTAGAATCCCCTTGGGACATAAAGTCATCTTCTAGAACCTGCTGTATTAATGAGGTTTGAGCACGGATGTTCGCAACGTTACGGTGTATTTCTTTGAAGATTTCGTTTGCATCCTGTTGCTTAGGTTTATTCGAAGAAGTCGCTGCTTTTTGCCTTTCTTCTTCTTTCCGCGCTTCGATTAGGATTTTTTCTCGGTGCTTAATAAGATTCATTCGTCTTTCATCAACAATTTTTTGTCTGTTTCGGAGTGATTTTATAGCTTCAATTGTGATTTTTTTTTCGGCTATCAGCTTCTTAGTTTCTTCATCCACCTGCGACCTCTGATCCTCAGATTGACTAGTTTTGCCTTTTCGCGGCATCTCAGTTATTACAATAATTCAGTTCTTGTTTATTTACGAAACTAGAATTTGATGTCACGGAACTGACGTCAGGAGAAAAACTCACGAACATAGGGCGGAATACTCGGCAGAAAAATCAATACACGTAGGTAGCGCTTCTATTTTCCTTTTCAATTCATGAACCAGATACACTATGGGGCTTTTGAGCCGCTCCACCAACTTTATAGCTCAAAACGGTAACTGATGCATAAAAACAGTTCGAAAACAAAAGCTTTTGATAAAAAAGGTTTTGATAAAAATCTTCAATAACTAAAACTAAGACAGTAATCGCATGTCTAGGTATATGTACCTACTGCTTTCGAGTGCTGGGGATAGATTAATAAGTTAATTAGATTATACATACTCTAAGAATATTACCGTACAGGTTATAATATAATAAATCAATAAATATAAATTTCTTATTTTGTAACTACATTTAGATAGGTATATTCCCTACGGACTCCAAAACGGGAGGAGCGATTTAGATGAAGTTCTGCTGTGATAGGATTATGAGATCTTCAGAGTTAGGTACTTTAAATTACTTTTAAAAATTCATACATGAACCCATGTTTGCGTTACTACAATATAAATATACTTAGGAAGGTGAGTAAAAACTCACACGAAGAAGTGCCTGATAATTTGAAAAGGCAACAGATTTTTGTACTACAGCGTCTTGTTCAATTCTTGTAGGCGTTTACAATTACAAATACGTCAGAATGGTCAAAAAAATATTCATATTTCTCTGAATGTATCACATGTAGCAATTATTGAAGAAACGAAGCAAGTATGAGCAATTCTTCAATATACCTTCAGAGTCGCCTGGCATAGGCATAGCCATTCATTCTGACGCTCAGCCACTTTTCTACGGACCACAGATTTTAGTGAGTGACCTGCTTAAAACATCGATTAATTTGAAAGAATCGATACGTACTTCAAGCATATGTGAATTGATTGTAAAAAAATACTACTGTAATTTTTATAGTTTTATTAAAAAATCATCAGTAATATCTCGGTCTCATTATTATATTTTACCTACTGTAAATTTAGGTAACAAAATAAGACAAAGCTCTGGAAGTAGGTATCATATCAGGTCATTCCTAAAGAAGAATTGCAAAATTGGATGTAATTTGAGGTTCGTAGATAGGGATAGCAATCATTATTGAAACAGCAGTGGTTATTTTATTTTTAATTTATTTTATTAGACATATAATTCAGGAGAAAAAAAGGTATAAAGGCACAAGATATAAGCTATATGTGTAGGTTATAAAATATATAAGCAGATTGTGAACACCGTAAACCACTGCTTCTCCACCAGGCTTTCGTAACGAACAATGCAAGCCTTCACCTATAGAATAAAAGCTTAGCTTAAGCTATACAGGTCTATTGGGCATCTCACAAATTCTGTACCACGCAAGTGCGCGTAAACACAGGTGCACTCTCTACTTTATCATATCTTATCTTTGTTGGGGTGTACTTGCGTACAGCACTTCGACCCTTCAGGATCTTTTGTACTCTATACTTTACTCGCATAATGCGACGGGCTAGCAAATATTATGATCAGAGATCAGGGACACCACTACTTTCCGAGGCATAGGGGCCACTGCCAAATTCTAGACTGGGTTTTTATTCTCAGGTTCGACAAAGTGTTCTGAAAATAGTGACAGGAAATAATATTAGTAGCAAATATTATTATTTCCTGTCAGCATTTTCCGAATACTTTTTGTCGGATCTGGAAATAAAAACCCGGAAAATCATTTACTACGGTTGAAGACGCTACCCAAAGACCAAAGAAGCAGTGAAGTATACAATATAAGAGAGAAATGAAAATACAATATAGGAGTTAATATTATTTATTTAGTTTGTAACAAGTGCATATATACGCACATAATTCATCTAATTAAAAGATTATTTATATTAGATGTCGCTGCAGCAATGTTGTGTTGATATCTGACATATCCAATGTACCATAGTATGCTCATAACATGAGAAGGAACCCACATCCCATAGTTCGTGTCCCTACAGGGCACAATCATCATCATTATATCACCCAAAAGATGACCACTGCTGGACAAAGGCCACTCCCAAGGATTTCCACAATAGCGAGTCTTGTGCTGCCCACATCCAGCGGTTTACCACTGACAATAATAGCCTAATATTCCTTGGACTTCGACGGGAATCCTTAATTTGATTTGGCAGTGTGTATCGCTAGCGACTTAACGGCATAACGCCTACGCCGGATTGGTGGAGAACGTTGGTTCGGAACTCGAGGCTGATAACGAGGGTGGTAGCATTAAAGCGCGACCGTCGTTATTAACACAAGGTCCGTCATAATAATAATACCTTACTATATTAAGGTATTATTATTATGACGGACCTTGTGTTAATACAGAAGAACCTAGTACAGTAAAAATACAGTAAGTAGTAAGTAAGTAAGCATTTATTTGCATAAACATGTGTACACATACAAAAAATATTATTGCATGCAAGATGTAGTAGACATTATTATGTTCAGACATGTTTGCTATACAATAGCGTGCAAATGTGTTATAATAATATTAAAGGTTTTCAATTTAAGAATTATTATTTGGAAAATCTAAAAATTACATTACACAAAAAATCTATTCAATAATAAATATATCATAAAATTAAAAATAATATGTCAAAAATAAAATAGCAGTAAAATAAATGTCAAAAAATTATAAAAAGTTGATCAAATGTCGGGTTAGAACTTATCAACTAGAAAATCTGATGTATTATAGTAGGCTTTTTCAACTAAATGTGATTTAACTTTTCTTTTAAATATAGTGATTGGGAGGTCTTTCCAATCTTTTGGTATTTTATTAAATATGACTGGAGCCATGCAAAGAACACTTTTGCGCATAAGTGCAGACCTAGCCGGGTTCAAACATAACTTACTGATATCACGTCTATTTCGGGGAACTACATCTGCCACTCGTGGAAATAAAGTTGGATTGGTCTTAACAAATACTAAAACCTCATATATATATAGAGACGGCAGAGTCAATATAAGTACTAGTATAGTAAAAATATTAGACTGAAACTAGATAATTAAACATAATCTCTTGACAATAACTTGATACGAGCTAGCTAAATATCATTGCTATAGTAAAATCAATTTTATAAATGTTTTCATACAATGTATACCTAAATATCTATGTTACTATAAATAATAATGTATACCTACAACTATATTACTACAAATATGTTGTGACTATTTACAAGCACTTTTTTAAAGTCTACGTGAATAAAAACCTTTATTATTTATAAATGTATGCTTCCCCATTTTTTCGCATGCTATTATTTAATTGTTTATAAACGCACGCGTTGTCGCTTTACCACTTTGTGTCCCATGTTCGCTTCCCGCGCAGGATAACTATTTGTCTGACCTAAAAATGCAGCAATAATACCAAGTTGTGTGGCCACAATCCGATTACTTTTATAACATCTTATCTCAGTGAATCATCAGGCCAGCCAGAAGGCGTTCACTGCTAGACATAGGGATCCCTCAAGATCTCCTAAATCGCCGGTCTTCCGCTACCCGCATTCAACGGCTTCCAGAGACCCTCACCAGATCATTGCTCCATCTTGTAAAAGGATTTGCCCATGCTGAGTCTTCCAGTTCTTGTGTTTAACTCAGTAAACTTTTTCCTGCCCACCTCTACTTCAGCTAGGCATTTCTTTGAGCTATATCGGTTACTTTGGTTCACCTGTCCAGATTTATGATTCGATCTCGCAGGGAGAGTCCAATAGCATAGACATCTCTATTGTTTTTTGGGTGATTTTGGGCCCATTGTTACATACTTATGGAGCAGAGCCATGATGGGTAGGTCTCTGTTCCATAATACATCATCGACAACATGCACTAATCGAAAATTGCTTATTCCACATTGTGGTATTTGGGAGAAGATTATGTTCTCTCTTCTGTAAGCTCCTCAACTGCTGCCTAGCTGAGTTGAATTCTACAATTGACGTCTTTCTCAAAGTATGGCCACCACCTCTTTGTATGGTCTGTCCTGCTAAATACTGTTCTTTACTACTTCGATTGAAGCTTCACCAAGGTTCACTGGAGATGGTGCAATCTGGACCATACTGTAATTGAAACAGATGAAATTATTAACTACCAAAGTTATAGGCATAGGTAAAATAATAAGTAAATAGATCCTTGTATATTATGTGTGTCATAATGTATTAGTATCATCATCATATCAGCTAAATTACGTCCACTGCTGGACAAAAAGGGAGGGGGGGGGGGGGGGTAATATCTCTTTTCTCTGGTATTATTTTGCACTGTCAGGTACTGCCTGGGACGATTTCTACATCCCGCACGGGATGGGATGGGGTGATGATATTCTTCGCCGTCACCACAGTCATTAGTATATTGAAGAGTATGTCTATTAACCTAGCCTGTAATGTTTTATGTTTTGCTCTATGCTGTGCAGTATGTCTGACAGGTGTTAGGTTGTAGGAAAGTGTCTACTTATCCATCAAAAGAAGGCATTACAATGCAATCAAGATGGATAGCTTTTATGAAAAAAAATATGCCTTTGATTATTCTAAGCAGTACCTCTTCAAAGCTTCAGCTTTTAATTGTTAACAAAAATCCTTAATTATGAACATCTTATTGCTCTAGCACTACTTTAAGGATGCTTATCACGGTTTCTAAACCCAGATAAGCAGACACCTTCATATGTGGCAGCAGAGGGTGGATGTCTTGCCTGGCCTTAAAACTAAAACTTGACTGCTAGGACTCATTTTCATTCTGGATCTCTATTTAAGGATTAATCAAATAACAACCCATTTCCCCCTTGTATAAAACATATTTTAGGAGGAGAGCCTATCGACTAACTAGCATAAATATTTACATAGCAAGTCATAGATATAAAATACCACAAGCTGTAAGTGTGTTTATCAAAATCATAGAAATAAAATGGGAGTAACTAAAGGAAAATTATAATTACCATAATCAATTTCCTTTGAAATTGAATTCATCTCCATAAGGTCATCATCAATGCTCATATGTTATTCTGAATATGTAACAGCTGAAATGAAAGATTTTACAAGTATATATAAAAATAAATTAATCAATAAGAAGAAGACTAAACCAATTTAACAGATATAATGTCTTCCCGACCGAATTTAGCCACTATCAATGGAGACTAGCCAATTGCGCAAGGCATATTATAGTGCACAAGTGTGTGCGTAAACACAGGGGCACTTTCTATGCCATCACTCTCATGATCCGATGGGATGACTAGCGACACGACCGGAAGGAGGTCAGATACAGGACCAATGGCTTTACGTGTTCTCTGAGGCACGGGGGTGTAATACCGCCAACTTCCAGACTTCAGCTGACACTTAGAAATTTGTTTTTTATGGTACAATCCCAAAATCACTTTTTTGGCCCAAGCCGGGATTTGAACCCAGGACCTCATTATTTACCGCTAAACTAATGAGGCAGTTAAGTTATTAACAGAGATAACTTTTATGTTAAAGCCTTTAAACTAGTAAAATAGCTCTAACTTTTTCTTGCTCAATTGGATTTACTTAAAACATTTCAAATAAATTACCATGCAGATGGATCCACATTGACATGGTTGGTTTTCAATATAAAACAATATTCTCCTTTCTTTTTCATCAGCTTATCTTCAAGTTAATCAGGCAACTGCTATTAGATATCCAATCCAATAGACTAGCAGCAACCAAGATGGTTAGATCTGGTATCCTCTTCTCTTAGGCGAGTACCTGTAACAGTTATGATAGATATTGAATTCTGATTGTGTGCACATTATAAATTAATCATCACACATTAATGTGTGTATAGTTAATATCTAGGGACAATGTCACACAGATAATCCTAGCCCCAAACTAAGCAAAGCTTGTACTATGGGTACCAGGCGATGATATACATACTTATATAGATAGATAAATACTTAAATACATAGAAAACATCCATGACTCAGAAACAAATATTCGTGCTCATCACAGAAATATTTGCACTTATCGGGATTCAAACCCAGGACCACCAGCTTCGTAGGCAGGAGCACTACCAACTAGGCTACGGTGACCGTCTACTCATCTACATTCAAAATGGTAAAGTGAAACTTTCATGCCTGAATGCACTCCGAAATTTATTTGTGACGTCTGCCAACCTGTATACAGGCAGCATCATGGAGTTTGACCAATGCTATCTCATAGTGGAAGGAGGCTGTTGCTGTGTAGTGGGACAGTAATAATAATAATAATATCCTGGGACATTATTCACACACGGCCATCTGATCCCAAACAAAGCAGAGCTTGTACTATGGCATTATCATTATAAATCTTCCATTACTCAGAGATTGTTGGCTGTCAGTTATCTGACCAACAACTTGCTGGAAGTTAAAGTTTTCTTGCTACATCAAGTATCAAGGATGACCATTCATTAAGTATTTATTTTTCTTCCAGCCATGGTGATGCGAGACAACCTCACATAGAGAATTTAATTTAGTTGTGTAGATCATTAATGACAAAATAATGTAAAATATTTGTTAACTGAATCATACACAATGGAAATTAGAAAAGAGCAACAAAATAGTGACACAATTTAAGTTGAAGTATGAATGTGTAGTATAATGTCAAACTAATATTAAATCTCTGATAATAGTATGTTTGACAGGCCTGTTGGCATGGTTGGCAAGTGCTTGCTTTTCTTGCTGGAGGTTGTGGGTTTGATTCCCACCCAAGACAGATATTTGTGTGCATGAAAATGTCTGTTTGTCCTGAGAGCGAGTGTAATTATCTACATAAGTATGTATTTAGAAAAGAAAAGTAGTATATCGACGGTGAAGAGTCAATATCTTCTAACTACATCAAATTGAACACACGAATTTGAGCTTGAAAGTAACTGATATCAGTGAATATTACAGTTGATTTTCATGTGTGTTTATTTCAGTAGTTAGCAGATATTGACACTTCATCGTCGATATGTAATATATCAGTTATTTGGTTTCTATAGTACAAGCTCTGCTTAGTTTGGGATCAGATGGCCGTGTGTAAATAATGTTCCCAGGATATTATTATATTAGGTACTACTAAATCATACAAGGGTCAGTGGGTATTCTTAAACTCCCTAACCTAATGACGCAGCCTCTTCATAAATATAAAGTATCTGTTTCCGTACCTTCCAAATGCTCAAATCCAGAGACACTCTAGTTTTTGTTTAACACCAACGTGATGCGTATCATCGACCCAAAAAAGAGTTAACAGGCGTCTAAAGCGTCTGTAATCACTGATCTTCCAACTGATTTCTTTGTACGTTCTTGTAGCACACTTCATTAAGTAATAAATGAAGAAAGCATACAAGAGGAACAGTGTAGAGCAGTCGGTAAACTTACAAAAATTACTGAATAGTGTAATGTTGATTATTAAATATTGTATACACATTTTATTTAACGACGCAGCAAAGTACATTTCGTACGGCCTATGCAAAGATAATATAACAAACTACGTTTAAGAGTCGGGACTTTCAACTTGTGAAAAAACTAGGAAATACGGAATGTATATGAAATAGAGTTCTCCTGACAGTATATTTTTTAATTTGCTGTGTTAGGTTGGTAAACTTTTGTATTGCCACCATAACATGACCAACGATGGACCTGGTACTAGGGATGTAGGCACCTATTGATCATACTATTAGTCTTAGGCAAAAAGGACACGCACGATAAACTGGGAGAAATAACAAACTTGTTATTGCTCGGAGATGGTAAAAAATTAGATACTTTAGAAAAAAAATAGCTGAATTTGAAATAGAACCCATTTTATTAGTTAGCAAAGAATATAAATTTTACACAAAATATTATATTTTTTACATTGGACTATTTATAACATTAAAGAAATTCAAAATAAAAAGTGAATAGTTTACTATTGAAAATCTTTAGAGGCCAGGAAGCATTGAGTTAAATATCAATGCCAGGAAGTGACAAATTGGCCATCTAAGAGAAAATGGATTCCGAATCTGAAAAGAAATCCATTTACTTTATGAGAGAAGATGATTAGTTTGACTACCCTAAAACACAGACATATCTATTTGATTGTCTAAAGGTTTAATAAAGCTATTTTATTCTCATACTGCTAACAACTTAACATTCCTAATCAATATAAAAGAAGATAAATCAATATAACAATAAAATATGATGATAATGATTTCCACAGCCGACTTGTATGAACAACAGTGATACATGGGATGCTTTGACATAAAATTGATGAATGAAGTTATCAGCTTAGATATAGTCTAGTAGTATACATTGACCTATATGTATACTACTAGACGCGCAATCCCATATTGAGAATTTGCTCACTGAATTGCAGCTCGGGAGATGCAACTCGTTCATTCAGTCGGCCGCGAGCCAGTAAGTGAGGTGGTAGTTTGCGTATGACTCTCGACAAAGCCGAATCAACATAAATTGATGAACAAACGAGCTTGATTACATTTATTAGACTTTGGTGACTAGAGTTTTTTACGTGACTTTTTTACGTGAATTTAAGTTTATTTATGTTAAGTTAATAATTTATTTCATAATTATTTCCAATTTATGAATAAAATAATGCTTGAAGCAAAATGTCCGCCAATAATTAGTACGAATAATTAGGAAATAATTTACCAATTTATGAATAAAATAATGCTTGAAGCAAAATGTCCGCCAATAATTAGTACGAATAATTAGGAAATAATTTACCAATCAATACTTAAAATATATCTCCGAGATAGAATGCAAAAAGGTAAAATATTTCTATATCGTGTAACATCTGTGCGCCCGCTTATTCACTTCTATTATTTTTCCCGCCGCACCCGCGCCCCTCACCTCGCGTACAGCCGGACTGAGACAGAGATTTAATTCGAAACAGCGTGTCTAGTAGTATACATATAAGTCAATAGATAATAACGATAAAAAATGGTACAGTACTATTATTGTCGAAAATGCAAATATTTAAGGTTATTTAGACTGGAATGTAATTTTAGCAGTTACGAAGTCTTGAATAGAATAAACTTATTAGCTTTGTAACTACAAAGCTTAATTAACTGGGAAATTGCCCATAAATAATTTTTTTGCCATTATCGCATTGTCGCTGCATGTAAATTACTCAGATAAATTAATCTGAGGTTGCTAAACTGCAAGTTCGCATTTAATCGCCTTCGTCTTTATGATGATGACTTCAACTTGCAAATTTCTCACCCAAACTTATAAAAATTAGATCAAATCATAACTATTTATAGAATTGATTAGTAGGTATAATTTCTTTGAAAGCAGCTCCGGGAAGAAAGCCATCTGACTGTGGCACAGTCGCTGCGCCGGACTGGCAGAGGTCGGCAAATAGGGGGGCTAGCAATAGCCCTCCTAGGGTATGGGTCCCGACCATCTAGGACATGGCGCAAAAGGGCGGCATCGGAGCAGCATTCCCGCGTTCCCTGGGCTCCTCGTCACCCGTAAACACTTATGCGTAGGCATTCCCCCTGCCTTAACAAAAAAAGGTATAATTTGTAAAATTATAATCACGAACATTTTTGAACATCATTCTGTCAAGACAGATCGTTAATACCATTTTTTGATGGTACCCAGCCTATTTAAGAAAAGCATATTTAGTAGAGACTGACCCATAAATGAAGTAGAGTAACTGAAAACCATAAAAAGTTGAGTGATTAAACAGTAGATTGAATTCTATACATTTGAGTGCTATTCTTGATTAAGTGGTTTCACCAGAATATAACAAACAACGGGACTATCAAGAGATTATATTATGTCCTTGGACTTTGCACATAGGTTCTCATGATAGTCCTGTAATTTGTTATATTCTGTCTATATATCAAAGATTACGAGTATAATAATAATGCTACGTTTATTCTTACCAGACTAATAAAATGATATTATTATATTAGTCTGGTAAGAATAAACGTAGCTTGTTTATTATTATCTTAGGTAGAGAAGGGATTATTTGTACGCAATCCCTATACCGTGTCAACGCAACTAGATCCAAATTTTACTTCTGAAGTACCTATCTGAAAATGTACTGTTACATTTTAAGCAAAACATTGTGATGTGATTTTGCTCTTGCTTTCTTATTCATTCAGTTTCACATAAGGTTTTTGATAGGTAGTTTTGACATGGTATTACATTAACAAAATAAGCTTTACCTACCTTATAGGTACATTAACTGAATACTCATTAATATTATTCATACTAAGACGATCTTTAAATATAACAAAAAATAGTTAAAATTACGAAAGAAAGCCTATACATGTAGTATAATTAATAATTACACTGTCAATAAATATAAAGCACGGAGATCACTAACATTCACGAAATTACTGTTTTGTTGTTTAGACTTAGTAGGTAGGTAGTGCTTATGAAAATTATAAGTAGTAGGTACTGTAGCGTACAACGGTAATTATTATATTTAGTAAGTTGTTCTAGATAGGCTTTCTTTCGAAATTTAATTTTTTTTTGTTATATTTATAGATCGTCTTAGTATGAATAATATTAATGAGTATTCAGTTAATGTACTTATATAAAGTAGTTTTAATGTGTGACGAGCCAGGACTCGTTATGATTTTTAAGTTTTGTGTATAAAACATAAACACAACTAAATAATAATTATGCAATAATTCATTATGTGTTTTTAATTATTCTGTATGTTTCTGTTACTGTACTGGTCTTGTACAGACGCCATCACACCCAGATACCCCAATCTGTCAAATTTCTTTTATAAATTTTCAACTTTATCACAAAAGCATAAGTTTCAATTTCAATTGGGGAAATTTGACAGATTGGGGTAGCTTGATCTGGCGTCTGTACATTTCGCATACCTAAGAGTAAAATATGGCTGAACTAACGTAATTGTATTTCAAATCATGTACCGTATCCATATTTGCGAAATAACCTATCTTAAAGTAATTGAGAGTTGATTCTCCACTTATTCCCGAAGTAACCTGTCGGTCAAGATTCACAAAGTTTGATGATGTCTTCCCGGCCGAATTTCGGCCACGGCGGCCATTCTCAATGCAGATTAGACAATTGCGCAGGACATATTATAGTGCACAAGTGTGTGCGCAAACACAGGGGCACTTTCTATTCCATCACTCTCATGATCCGATGGGACGACTAGCGACACGACCGGAAAGAGATCAGGCACAGGACCGACAGCTTTACGTGCTCTCCGAGGCACGGGGGTGTAATACCACCAACTTCCAGACTTCGGGCTGATACTGAGAAATTTCTTTTTACGGAAAAATCCCAAAATCACTTTTTGGCCCGACCCGGGATTTGAACCCAGGACCTCATTATCTGCGGTTGAACACGCTACCGCTAGACCAACGAGGCAGTCAAAAAAACAACACAAAGTTTTCCTGGTGTACAAATAACGTATCACAACGCTCCATTTTTCATTTATACACAACATGCAGCCTACCTGATGGCGGTCACATTCTACACTGGCACACTTGTTTAGGGCACGCGTATCTCGAAAAAATAAAGGGATACTATAGTTAGCGTTACTAAAATTATTAGGTACACTTCAGTTACTAATTTGTATTACGAATTAATGAGAATATTTCGCTTTAGCTAAGCTTCAAGCCCAGCTTCAAAATATGAAATAATCCCGCCGAATTCCCTTAAAATATTAGGTATCCTTATGGCTCGTGTCAAAAGAATAAGAAGGGAAATAATATAATTTTTCTAACTTTAGCGTTTTTAATAAAATATAAGTAAATAACTTTTAACAAAAAATAACGTGAATGGCTTACATTATGTCCCATCTGTCTCGTTAATGAGGATGCGGGCAATTATATTTCGGTGCATATAGGCATTCACGGCCAGAGTAGATATAGCGAGACAGAAAGCATACATATCAAATTTACTGAAAATGGCTCAAAATTATTACAAGTATTAAAATAGAGTAAAACGTCCACAGCCATCCGTGTCACATTCACAAAATCTATTAAAGTTTTAATAGATTTTGTGAATTGAAAAAAAAACGTCGAATTGTGAAATTATCACAATTCGACGAAGATTTCTTTTTTCATAAAGAATATATTTTCATTTATTAAAAATGTATTTATTATTATCTCCTCACAAAACATTGCTTTCAATAAATATGAGTAAAAATGTAACATGAACTTGTCCACGGATGGCATAAATCACTGAATTAATTTGTATATTCATCATAGCAGTTGTAAAACGTCCACTGCTGGACAAGCAGTGACACAACAAAAACCTCCCCCAAGAATCATCTTGGGGGTTCGTTATTGTTGCAATTTATTTATTAATCGTATATATTGATACGTCACGTTGTAACTCTGCATACTAATTATTTTATTTTAAATTCTACTAATCAGACCCAGATGATGCACGTGTGGCGCAGCGGCTAAGACAGTCGCCTCGCCTCTTCGTGTCGCGGGTTTGAGTCCCGCGCCAGACAACTATTTGTGTTACCTATAAATAGTTGTTATGAGTCTGGATGTATTTTATGTCCGTCTATTATATGTTTGTGAAGTACCCCGCGACACAGGGGTTAGATTCCACAGTGCGGGCGTTGTCTTAAAAAAAAGCAAAAAAGATATTAACATGATTATGATTTTATTTACAGTCAATCCTGGACTTTAGGTAAGGAAGGAGGTATACCTACCTTCAGTCCTTCAGTTGTTTGTGATTTAGTATCCAAATTCTAAATTAAAAGAAGAGTAAACTAAGTAATTGTTTTTAAACGTCGCCGCGTCGCCAAAAATTGAACGGTATCAACTTTTAAAATTTACGTACATAATGTTGGAAAACTCAACAAAACTTGAAACTGGCGGTTACACGGAACGTGCAACCTATTGGACTCGGATGGAATGAAAAATAAAGAAGTAAGCTCATATATGAATGTCACACGCTGAGCGAAATATCATGGAAAATGTTTGTGCCTCGCTGGAAGCATTTGGACTTCTTTCAGATTGTTTCTGTAATGGATAACTTTTCATACTGTTTTGAGTATGCTCTTAAGCTACAACATTTCGGCAAATTAGTTATATGAAAAGTTACCAAAAACAAAAAAGATCCCGGTATTAACGTAAACCGGTAGAAACCGAATTGTGATTAAACTCACAATTTTGAATCCTCAAACGTAGGCTGTTATCAATATTAATTCTAAAGTGTTTGTATTATTATAACCTAGGCGAATGTTTGGGTGGTGATGAATGGTGGGTAGATGGTTTCGAAATGTCCTGTTAATAAAATCCAGAATACCTACTTTGGTATTCTGGATTTTATTAAAACGAAAACTTTTAAATTAATATTGCTAACAGACAGAATTATATATAGGACATTTCGAAACCATGACTTTTTCTTTTTAATGATTCTACCTCATTCCTTCGCCAACTTCCCTATAGGGTTCGGCAAGGTGAATATTCTATCTGATTGTATAGCTTGCATCCAAATTTCAATATCACGGTGCAATGCATGGCGCGGGATTGTGATTGGTGGCTGACAGTCGATATCGGTTTATTTTGTTTTCATCTTTTTGTGTTACACATAGTGTAAGTTAAGAGTATATACACATAGATATGTAGATTTAGTCACTGTTGCATGGATGTATGATTTTAATAGCGCTAATCCTTTTAAAGGCCTATTGCAACCAAATTAGTTCTACGAAACCAAGTGAAGAGCAGATGACAACTTGTTTACTGGAATTAATATTCTCTTCATCGTAATATTATGTGATTGCCATGGCCTTTTCGGATACCGCCAATTATTATTATACCTATTTATCTACTTCGTATGTGTCGCGATTCATTAGCTGTTTATGAACGGAATTTGATTATATTGTTTTATTAAATAGCGAATACTTTCGAGATGGTTATTTTTAAATTGGATTTCGTTAGAGGAAGTTGTCGGCTGATGATTTTTAAACTAGTGATGAATAGGTAAAATAATAATGTGGACCATCGTTCAAAAGAAATGTTTACTTTAAATTGATTTATGTGGCATTTTATTTAATTATTTTATGATATGGTAAAGTCTATAAAATTGCAAACTAGTCTAAGCAAACGTCCATATAAAACACATAAAATGTACTATATTAACAAAGAAGAATCAATACACTGTTGAAGAGCAACGCTGCATAGGAATCTCGTTAGAACTTTCTGTAATTTAATAATTTTATCGCGTGCTGAAGTTCTTTCGTATTCTTTGTAAAATAAAATAAAATTCATTGTAATTTCTATTCTTTTATGATCACCGTTAGTTTTCTACTTCTGTGATGAGATCTCTCACGTATTTAGGTTTTACATCATTCATCATCTCAATTTCAAATGAAAATGAAAAAATGAAAAATCGTTTATTGCCAGAAATTTTTACATTATTGGTTATGCCCTAGATCCTACACTAGGATTCCCTGTGTTGTAGGACCTAGGCTCTGCGATCCGTTTACAAAAACTTAATTCTAGAACTTAAAACCTAAACTAGAACAATCAACATAATTTGAGTATGTGTGTGTGTATGGTGTGTGCGTGTGTGTGGACCAACGCTGTGCCGACTAGCAGGTGAATCGGTTGCCATGACCGAGATCGTTCGGACCAACCATCGGCAGCGTATGTTCTTGATATTTAGTATATATGCATTATGTCGGTAATACGATATAGAGATGATTACATAGGAGCAATGATATTCTATACACTGAATGTCATTGCATAGTAGTATAACATTATGCAATTAATTGTTATGTGGTCACACAATATTTAAACCAAATACATATAAGTGCGTTAATGTAATTAAACTCTTTTAATTAAAGTATTTTCATTTTAGATAGTTTTGGTGCTCTATCTATCTGAAATGAAAATTCACATTTTTGCAATTCACTCGGTGTTTTTTGTGCAACTCTGTATCAGCAGCCAGATTTAATAATATAATGTAAGCCCTAGCCATAATATAACTATTGTAGCTACTTGACCCCTGAAAACACTTTCAGCCCCGTCTCAAAAGGTCTTCGTTCTGTTGACCTTGCCGCATACGAGTTGAAGATAATGTCTTGTGATCTCAAAAATTATATTCATAATCTTGAAGCGATTGACGCTAATTTCCAACGCTGGAGATTAAGGGTCATTTATTGAAGCCTGCCTACATATTTAAAGCTAATCTGGAAGATTAGGGTGCCCTCCGGCGATTGTCGCTTAAATTGACGAATTACTGGTAGAGCCTTCTGCGCTTGCCACTTGCCAAGTATCTCCAAATTTGTATGATAAGATTTGTTTGATAAGACAGCCCGCTCGGCTCGGTTATCGGCTAAAATCTAGTTTATTTTAATGTAACTTTGGATTGAATTTGACTATTATTAATTAGTATGTCAAGTTCATAATACCCAAGAACTGTATAAATTTCATTTCACAATAGTTATTTAAATAGAAACGGTTAAATGCAAGTTGTCGTTCGTTGTGTAGTTGAAGGCAACGAATAAGTAAAACCATCCCATCTCATCCCTTGCGGGGCGTAGAAATAATCCCGAGGGAATATCTACGAGAGAAAGGACAGCGGCGGCGTCTGCCTGTGTTCTATGAGCACTATATTGGGAACGCAACGTCATGCTACGGATATTCTTGGCCCGAAATATATCATCTGCTAGACAAAATATCCTATTTTGTCTAGCAGATGATATATTTCGGCTGAAATTATTCAACGGCACCCTGTAGAGTGACCAAGTCATTGCAGGCTGTACATTAAGAATAATATAATATCTTAGTATCCCGTAAAGTTGCTTTTCAAGTGAAACTGCTCAAGAGGGAATGAACGCTATGCTCAAATGTTTTTTACCGTTTGATGCATCCCAAGAGTCACATGCAGGGTAACTAACGCTGGAACTTACGGATTCGGTAGATCTCGACCAGCACGGGAATTTTTATTTGAATATATTCATATTGACTAATATTCTATTAGTGAGTAGCGGAAGATAGACCCTGGAATTAGATTTATTTACCTTTTGAAAAGGTGGGATACAAAGCAGTTAACTTTTTAGGGTATTAGGGTTTTGTAAACAAATGGTCAAAATTGAGTAATTTTTACCATTTGATAGGAGTGACTTAATCCGACCGTTCATCTGTTGCAGCGGTATATTTCGACAACTTTAGATATAGCATAACTGAAATTTTAAGTTCTTAAAAAATTGCGAATATATTTAGTTGCCAGTGAAGTGTTGGATCATATTAACTACGGGTATTTATTTCAGTTCAAGAGCATTAGTTAAAATTTGAAGCATATTTTATATTAAATATATTTTATTTCGTGTACGCATAAGGAACGTACGGGCCCCTTGGCGTGCGAGTCGGGCTGACACTTAGGAGGCTGTTTTTTATTCCCTTATCACCTACAATTGTATGAGTCGATGTTTTTATGGGATTTAAGCAGGAAATGGTCGTCGGTTGTGTGTGGACGATGTCGGGTCTAGCGGGCACCGCCGAGTCGGCCGCTCGGTACGATCGATAGGGCGGGCGCGGCGCTGCAGTCAGCACACTGCTTGCCGCTTGACGCCTTGCGCCTGCCGCTTTCGCCGTGCCGCCACTTGGGCGACCGCTCGCGGCGCGACAACTCGCGACGATGCGCGGCGACCGCGCCGCTCGTGACACGCGCCACAATAAGGATCACGATAACTTAAAGTCTTCACTGAAAAAGGGAAGCAAGGCCAAAAAGAATCGGGTGGTGTTCGATGAGAGCGCAAATGAGTTCTTTGAGGCCGACTACATCATTGTGGTCCGAGATGAGTGTGGCTATTCAGATGAAGGCGAGACCGAGGATTGTTCAGGATGTGGCGCGTGCGATCGCTACCAGGAGCCTGAGCCAGGGGCGCTCAGCCCACCCGAGGGTTACAAAGACTTGGGGCTGTTCAATCGTGATGGCACGCTACGGGAGCAGGCTTGGTGGGAGGCAGGCGATGTGGTATTGGTGGGCGAACGGTCGGGCACCGTGTTCACGCCGCAGCACCTGCAGCTGTTGCGGCGGCTGCAGCGTGAGCGGATGCTTCGCTCTACCATCTGTGCCGACTGCGACGCGCACGCCGCGCTCCATCAGCCGCTCGGTGAGTCACCTCACGCGCCCTTGTCAAGGACGCGCTCATCCCGTCGGCCTTGCTCCGCTGACGTGTCCTGTTTCACTTGTCTTTGCTGTGCAGCGATATTCCCTACTCTATAATAAATCAACGCAGAATATTATACACGTTCTGCAGACATGCTCGCCGATCATGAAACCTTATGAGTAGCTATACTGTCACTCGATATCCATTTTAATGTTTATTTATTTTCTACGACTTTGGTTTTCTTATGCTTATATATGACCATAAAGTTAAGTAATTAAAATATATTATTATTATAATTCTATATAAAGGCTTAATATATCTATACATTTATTATTTTAAAACAACGTATTAAATTTAATTAACTATTTAATATATAAATATTGCTACGCGTCTATATTTTCACAGTTACTGCAATGCGAACGAAATATTAATAATAATGACGAGTTATGTCTACAAAACCCGTTTTCATTACGTATAATTGTGATGTAGCATACGCGAAAATCTTAGTTAGTAGTAGCTCTTTTAGCATAAAAAATGAGTGTTAAAACTAAATAACAACAATTTAGATCGTTATTAGAGCAGATGACGTAAGTGGCGTCATGTTTCTAAACTGTCGGGTGTCTATTGTTCTCCTCCAAAGCGAGAGCACTCATTGGCTTTGCCTTTTTAAAGTGTTCACGGTCGAGCAGAGTCGGTGAAAGGCATTAATCTTTTCCCCATCTATGGATATAATATTGAAATTTTTATGTTTAAATAACCAATAAAAAGTAAAATATGCAAAAGCGACCAAAAGTAGCAACGAATCTATAAATTCTGTAAATAAATTCTTCATTTTTAACAAAAATTTATAACTGGGCTATTTGCAATTATTGTATGTTTGCAATTTATTTACTTTCAGTAATCTAGCTTAATGGTCTCAAACACACTCACACACGCATACGAATCCTTATATATTATTTGAAATACGAACTACCTATTTAGGAATCTAACGATAAAGATGGTCCCATCATTCAAGGCTCGCCTAGCGCGGCTCACCTGACGGAAACCGAGTAATACTTGGGTCACACTTTGCACACCCATACTCACAACATTAAAATAAATAATATACTATTCCTGTCATCTGTAAGCTGCCTTAAGTGAGGTAAGGGCTTAACTAGGTATTTTTTTCTATGAACAGCTTTACTGGGAAAGTACCTTCGTCCAGCTATGCACAGGGCGAAAGATCTCCTCAAGTCCTTACCTCACTTAATTTTTCTACCGCGTAACGCTATACGCCAGAGGTCCGAATCCTACGGATGTAGAGTTTGACAAAAATTAACGTTTCAATATTTTTTTATATAAAATAACACATAAATAATATAGCACATAAATTATGTACTAAGCAGTAATTATAGTTCAAAAGTTTGGAACTTTTTTGGCGTACTATCATTTACTAAACCAAGTTCCAAATAAATTCACAAGTCTTGAAGTATAGTATAAATTCAATTCTCAGTGACGTGGTTTCGACGAGAAATTATGTTGGAAGAAATATATTGTGCAAATAATATCTACAATATATATAAACACTTACACCAGATGCAATGCTCGATGACCTTGCAGAGTCTCTCAACAAGTGGGTCTGAAAACGAACATGGATAAAACAAACATAATTGAGTGGGTGCAACATGAACGTTCGACACGTTCATGTTGCACCCACTCAACTAAAGGTTAGAGATTCCGCACTCAAAGTTATAGATAACTATACCGAGGTCAGGGCATCCAACCAGGTAGAGACCTCCAACTTCGAAAAGAAGGTGAATCGTAGAATCCGACTCGGCAAGTTGGATTCAACGATTCACCCTCTTTCCGAAGTTGGAGGTCTCTGCCTCAGCGGCAGCTTTCAACATTTTCTCACCCAAAATACCGCAGAGTCTTAAGTCGAAAGTCTTTGACCAGAGTGTGTTGCCAGTGATAACACAGATAACAGAGACATGTTCGGTCAATATAGGCCTCATAAGAAGGCTCAGGGTCACCTAAAGAGAAATGTAAAGCGATGTGTATTACTTAAAAAATAAATTAAATCTAGCAGACGATCTTATGCGGTTCGTTTTGATAATCAAACCGCATAACACAAACTTAGTAATTTTTTATATGTATGGCGCAAAAAATACGGTCCGGGAGCCCGATCGGCACTAAAAACAAATGAGCAGTATAGAAATGGTGTCCTGAGCCCTCGTAACAGGAAGGTGCAATTTCTGGTTCATTTGTGAATTATAAAATTTAAGTGAGTTTTCGCTTCTACATTCAAAGTAATTGTCTCGAATAAAAAATCGAATAAAGGCGAAAGTTTGTGAGTGTGTGAGTGTGTATGTTTTTAACTTCTTCACGTCTAAACGGCTGGAGCGATTTTAATAAAATTTGGTGTGGAATTAACTGACACCCTGGATTAACATATGGGCTAATTTATAACGTTTAACGGGTAAAACCGCGGGGTACAGTTTGTAATACATAAAATATGTTTATTTTGATGGCTGAACTAGAGGAGATTGACTTGTGCGCCAACGAAATGTGCTTTATCTGACCTTGAGGTCATCATGTTTCATTTTAGCAAGACCAAACTACTACCTGTATCTTAGGTTACGCGACAAAAAAATAATGTTGATACTATGCACTGACATTCAGCCGAGAGCAATAACAGAGTTATAGAATTATATTCTTTATAAATAATGTTCTCATTTCAGATATTGTAAGTTATAAAAGTAATCTGCCTAATTCTAATAACAAAATACGCTAAGAACAAAATATATCACTATTTGACTGCGTGTATAGAAATAATAGAAAATGGCTCTTTTTGTGACATACTTGACATATGAATCATTAATAATCTCTTAGTACTGGTCTCTTGGACTTTAAACTAAGACATCTATCATCATAATTCTTGTATAAAGGTGTTGATCCATCCTGAAAATATACAATACAATGTACCATTCCTATAGGTATACTATGTATCCCGTAAATCACAAATGGAAAGTCTTTAACCAGTGTGTGTTGCCAGTGATGACTTACGGAACTTGAATTGAAATTTGGAATTTTGGAATTTTCACTTCAGGCTTAGTGAGCGACCACTTCCCTGTTCTATAAGTCATCACTGGCAACACACACTGATCGAAGACTTTCAACTTATGCTGGGCACATAGTTCATAGAGCCGACGGTCGCTAGGGCAGAAAGGTTATCGAGTGGCGACCACGAACCGGAAGATGCAGCGTTGGCAAGCAATCTACAAGATAGACTGATCATCGCTGGATACGGATAGCGCAAGACCTACAAATGTGGAGATTTTGGGGAAGACTTTTGTCCAGCTGTGGGCGTCTTACGGCTGATATGATATGGTTATGATTCATAATAATATCGTACATAGTAATAACAAACATATGTTCTTAAGCTACTCTCAACAGGGTATGTTAGTAAAAATAATGGGGACTATGGTAGACTTGCCTACCACATTGTCCATTATTTTGTAACTAACATATCCTAGCCGTAACACAGCACAAAGTGAGACCACAGCTGGACAAAGGCCTCGCCCAAAGAAGTCCATCATTTCCGGTTTAGGCACAAGACATAATTTTTCATCGTCTAAGGCTTCATGCAGAAAATTATTCTAATATTAAATACACTTTTATAAGTGAAAGCTTTAGAATTAATACTTACTGTATTAATATAATCGTGTATTAAGTGATATGGGCTGCGTTTGTGCGGCCGACAAATTCTATCGCTCTAAGGAGGTGAACGAACAGTGGGAATTCGAATGCTCTATCGGAAGTTAAGGCACGATAGCGATTATTGAAATACCTTCTCTAGGAAATTGAGGATGAATCAAAAGGAAAAATTGACGAGAAAATTCAAGAAACTTTTTCCAAGCAAGAAATAATGTACAACAATCTATTGAGCAGTGCCATTCGAAAACGTCTACTTACGATGGTAAAAGTGTATGTATTAATTAGTATTTATGTGCCCTGTATATAATTTTGGATTAATAATAATAATAATAATGTTTATTGTTCAAAAAACTTAAGCCTAAGTTACAAAATATTTTAACAGGCTAATTTAGGTCAGATTAACTGGTATAGTCATCTGTAGCCGAACTAGGCAGAGCCTGTATTTCGGCTATCAGCGCCCAACCCCTCGAGTATTATACATTTATTTAAGCCATTTACATAATTTCATATTTATATGTTACATGTTATATCCTGAGTATAATCAAATTAATAGTTTGTAATGTATTTACTTACAATGCAAAAGGAATTAAAAGAAAAGTAAAATATAATAAAAACGTTTGTGTACTGTTTGCATGCAGGTCCTCTTATTTGTGTGGGATGAGAATGTATGTGATTGGTGTGTAAGAGGTTGTGTGTGGTGTTGTGTGTGATATTGTGTAGTGTTATGTTATGTGTTGTAATGTGAGTGAGCAAGTGGGCGTTTGTGTGAGTGTGTGTGTGTGTGTTATGAGAAATGTATGTACTATCGTATTGCTTAGGTTTTTTTAGGATGCTATTTGCAGGAGGAGTTCAGTCTGTTCATAGGTAAGACTTTTCAGGTATTCGGTAAGTTTCTTTTTACATTGTATTTTTGTTAATGGGTATATGTTTAGAATTCTGTTTAACCTATTGTAAAGTAATGGTCCAATGGAGTGGGCAAATCGTTGACAAAATGTAGTGTTAGACAGCTTAGTTCTCTCGCATACTATGTCTTTTCTTCGTTTTTGTAGGAGTAATGGTTTGTAACTTAACTTACTGTGTTGTAGGAGAACAACGCTTAACATGTATAATTGTCTCACGGTCAGAACCTCCCATTTTTCATATAATGTTGTTGTAGAGAATCTAATCGGCTTGAACGTAGTGACTTTCAGTACTGCACGCTGGGCCACCTCGATAGACTTTAAAGTGGTTTTTGACGTTCCTCCCCAAGATGATAGGCAATATGTAAGAAGTGATTGACAGAGGGCATAGTATATCTGCTTTAGCAGCTTAAAGTCAGCAATGTGCCTTAAGTTTTTAAATATATATATCAGCTTTCTAATTCTACCGCATAGCAACCTAATGTGTTCTTTGAAATTTAGATTGCTGTCTATGTTAACTCCTAAATATTTTATTGTATCGACTCGTTCCAGTGGAAGACACTTGCAATTTTTTTCGGAGAGACACTCGTGCGATGTGATATTTTGCACGATGCCATCCTCAGTTAATTTTTTTATGCTAAAGCAGATATACTTGGTTTTGTCGACATTTAATGTAAGAATATTTCTCTGAAGCCACTTGCTCACGGTATCGAAGCCCCGCTGTGCAGCACTGAAAGCCTCTTCCCATGTATTAGCAGCAAAAGTAAGGGCAGTATCATCTGCAAAAGATATGATTTCCCCATGGGTAACTTCAAGACTCGTGAGACCATCTATAATATAAGAAATAACGTAGGTCCAAGTATGCTGCCTTGTGGTACGCCGTGAGTGACCATGAGGTGAGAACTTTTATATTTTCCTACTCGGACACACTGAGACCGGCCACTCAGGTAACTAGAAAAAAGTTTCAGCTGTGTACCTCTAACTCCCAATCTTTCGAGTTTTTCTAGTAAGAGGGAAACAGTAATCGTATCAAATGCCTTAGCGAGATCTAGAAAGATAGTCAGACATTTGTTTATCGAATCGTCCAAGTTAAATTCTACGTTGTCATAAGCCCATTAAAAGACGAAGAGTAAATTTCGTAGTCATGTGGAAAACGTTCGTAGTCACAGCGAGTGTGCAGTGCCCCGCTGTTTAACCCGCGTTAAACTTTATTGATTATCACAGCTCCTCCCCCGTAGGTGATAGCGTGATAATATGTAGCCTATATGTTGTCCCGACCTCTTAGTAATATTCTTACAAAATTTTAAGTAAATCCATGCAGTACTTTTTGAGTTTAGCCCGGACATACATACAGACAAACAAACACACAGACAAAAATTCTAAAAACTATATTTTTGGCTTCGATATCGACTGTATATCACGACCCAAGTATCCTTTTAAAAAAATATTCAATGTACAGTTTTGACTTTCCTATGATTTTATTATATGTATATAGATACAAATAAGAAAACCAGTTTTAACCTTAACTTATGAACCTGATCTAGGGTAATTCTTAATTAGTTTCTTTGTCTAATACAAAAATACACGAAGGAACATTGGTGTAATCGGAATCATAAACCGAAGTGTTAAACAATAAACATAGGTCGTAGAAGGAAGGTGTATCTGAAATGCATGACCGCTACTTAACAACGGCCAAAAATCCAAGTTAATATTTTTTTGGAGGGGGGACAATTGCTTAGGCAGTACAAACGAAACAATGTAAATATACCAGTTTTTAAGCTTTAGAGCAGTGTAAAGATTATATTACTTAATTTCACCATTATGTGATCAAATAGACAATTTCTGCGACATCATTGATAAAATACGGCTGAAAAACCAACGTTCTCTATAAATAGGGTCACTAGTAGATTTCATTTCAGTTATAATAATCCAATTTCCACATGCCTACTTTATACCAAATCCGTAGACTGTTTACAAACCAACGAAATTTAAATCTGATTTAGGGTAGGACTGCGTATTTTTGAGGCTCTTGCATTGACTAAAGAAATATCAAAATTATATTCCATTGCACGCTTGCAATTCTTAACATTTTAACCGCAAATTTCATACCCTTATCCCATAATATTTACGTACAGAGTATGAAAGGCCATGTGATTATTTACCCTCCAGGTACCAACACCCAGTTTCACCCTATAAATCTGATAATTACTTCCGCAAATGTTTGGATAAAATCAGGGGAATCCTTCGTTAATAAAATAATTTCTTCATATAGTCCGTAATGCTTAAATGTAGCGCCATAACTCATGTTATTATTCAGATTTAACTTATAAATTCACAATCGCTGTTAAGGCCGACACTTTTTTGATTAATTGGTATCGAGAATGAGGTAAATTCAAACATACTTCAGTACTATACTGTAGTTGCTGATTCTAGAAGGATGCAAAGGGTACCTATCAAGTAAGATTTAGAAATAAAGCAGTGGCGAAGGATTGTAATATCTTCCATAGATAAAACCGAGAGCTTGGCTTAGTTTTTGGCCTTATTTGACTGGTTTTATGGGTGGAATGGGTTTCTCCTGCGGGGAAGAGCAATGCAATGCTTTTTGAAGACCTCACCTTGATTCTTCACTTTTTTAACCATTCGTCAGGAAATCTGAAGTTGGTCACTTTGAAACACGTGCGTCTGCTGCTGTGCATTTACAAAGAGAGCTTGTACGGGTTTTTTTTACGAAGACTGTCACTATATAATTTTGTAACTGGTCGAGTGAAATAACAACATAAAAGTGCCATACAAGTAAATCTTCGCGTAAAACACAGTTCAGAAAAAAAGATCAGCTACAACAGCGCTGTCGGTCGTGCGGGCACTCACAAAAATTTTATGTAACATGGACCGTACTCTATTTGTTCTTCTTACCAACTTTTATGTTTCCCGTGCGGTAGTCTGCTTGCTCGCCCACGTAAACAACAAATATAACAGCTCACTTAGGACCCTTAAATTGATCCTCGGTGCTTTTGATTCTCTAGTTACAATTCTCTTGTTTTATGAGGCTATCTGTTTGCCTCTTTCTGTCTCCCGCTTTGCTCTGGAGGGAAGTGGAACTATTCATTTACTAACACCTCCTTCTTTTTTTTTAAAGACAACGCCCGCCCTAGGATATCTGGTCCCTGTGTCGCGGGGTACTTACCAAACATATAATAGACGGACACAAATTACATCCAGACTCAGAACAACTATTTATGGGTCACACAAATAGTTGTCCGGCGCGAGACTCGAACCCGCAACACGAAGCGGCGAGGCGACTGTCTTACCCGCTGGATACGGGTAAGACATCATTCTTTCTGATTAAATTCGTTGCAGGATCCAAGACAGTTAAAGCGATTCCCCGGGACATGCCTGAGCCTCACCGCTCAGTGTCATTTCATTGTGTGCCACGGTTGATACTGGCTTACAGGAGTTGCAGTGGTGGGTAAGAGAGAGGGACTAGTGCTCGCCCACGTACCGGTGTGGCGCGCGTCAATTACTGCGTCGCTGTTGTAACCACTGCGACAGCCGTCATGGCACGGAAACCGTGCAGTCATAGAGTACTCAAATCAGGAGTTCCCCGTATATCACTTATTCCTTCTCTATGCCTTCTGAAAGGGTTTAAAAATAATCGTAGAAGCACATACATATCAGTGCAATTAAACGACAGTACTTTATGTGGAGACGTTCCTAAAATTGTAACATTATGGTGACACAAATAGCTGTCCTGTCCTATTTTTATATACATAGTTGGTATAAGTCTGGGAATACTGAATGTAAATGGCATGGTTGTAAAGTCTCCCGCGATACAGCAATTAATTTCAAAGTGCTAGAATTGCCTTTTAAAAAAATGGTAATTAGCATAATCTAATCCATCACTCTCATGATCCGATTGACGATAAGGATCGTCCGCAGCACGGAGGATTTCGGGCTGATACTGTAAAAATTTCTTAATCGAGAAATGTCAAAATCACTTTTTGAACCCTTGAGCTCATAGTGTACCGTTAAACATGCTACTAATAAACAAACGAGGCAGAAAATAGCTTTATTAAGCAAACCACCCAATGATTTAGCCAATTTCAAAGCCTATTGAAATAAAACGTTACTTTGTAGTAAACGAATGCTAATTTAGACAAAACAAAACGTCAGTCAATTTTCATGTGGACACGTGGAAAATATGAACGTATTTATTTAACAAATCGAGATAGCAATGAATAAAAGTAAAAAAACAAGCAAATGGTATTTTATGTACTTATTTTTTTTCGTTCTGTTTATTTTTGATTGCGCGCATGGTTCGGTATGTGTACCTGCAACAGGCCTCCCCCGAAGCTTTTCACAATCGCAATACAATTTATTACTCTGTATACTTACTACTCCATTACTTTACAATTGTATTTAGCGTATGGGCAGTAGTTACCCTAGTGTCAGAGATGTTCAAGCCGCCCAAGGGCTCTAACGGCTAAGTCGCCGAACATCGATTTATTAAATTGCGTTCAAACGAATAAAAAAATTATAATATATTTTTTTCTATTTTCGATTTCTTAAATGGCGTTAAAATAAATAAAGGTTAAAATTGGCTTAATCAATCGTCAAATCGGCTTCAACGTTGACAATCGATTCCGGACAATTTATGACGTCGTAATGTGCTCATTGAAGCCGATTTAACGAATGATTAAGTCATTTTTAACGTTTATTTATTTGAACGCCATTTAAGAAATCGATGTTCGGTGACTAAGGCTAAGATCTATAGAGCGTACTTAGACTTTGCTCAGACTTTACTTAGACAGAAATTAATGCATGTAACGAAATTACAATTGGTGTTTTGACTTTGTCTGTCTTAGCTTATGCTAAGCATAATCTTTACTTCAAAAAGTCTATAAATACCAAATCAAAGTAAACATTACTTAGCAAACATTTAGCAAAGTTTTACGTAAGTAAAGTTTGAGCAAAGTCTAAGTACGCTCTATAGATCTCAGCCTTAGCCGGTAGAGCCCCAGTAGGTCTCTGTCATCTCTGTACAACTGTTGTCTAATGACTACAACCGGGACTGACTTAACTAATGTTGACAATAACTTAATATAGGCTAACTAAATAACTATATCATTACTATTATGAAATATATTCTGGTTCTAAATATTTTAATACGACGACGACAAACAAATGTGTGTTTGTTTGTCGTCGTCGTAGCTCACATTCAGTTAGACCGTACGCTTTTATCCAATACGTTTTACGAAAACAAGTATAATTGGGATTTGTTACTCAAAATCTTGATGTGACTACAAACGCCTTTTTAAAGTATACGCGAATTAAAATCATTTGTGCCAACTTTAATGTATGGAAGTGAAAGTTGGGTATGGCAGAAAAAGAATGAAAGTAAAATAAATGCAGTGGAAATGAGAGCTCTGAGAAGTATGTATGGTGTGACTTTGAGAGACAGAATTCGAAATACTGATGTAAGAGAGCGTTGTGGTGTGAAAGAGGATGTAGTCACAAAGATTGAAAAAGGCATGCTGAGATGGTTTGGCCATTTAGAAAGGATGAATGAAAGAAGATTGACAAAAGGAGTATACTGGCCTGTGTGAATGGAACAACCGGAAGGGGAAGACCACGTCGAAAATTCTCTGACCAAATTGGAGATGTTCTCAAGAAAGGGCAGGTCAGAAGTACCTTAAACCGGCGAGCATATATGAAGAATATAATGACAGTAATCAAGGCGAAAGAAGTATGCAAAGATCGTGACAAATGGAAATCCGTTGTCTCTGCCTACCCCTCTGGGAAACAGGCGTGAGTCTATGTATGTATTTTATTTTAGGGTCGGAAATTAAACCACTTTGGTGGTCACCCATCTATGGACTGACCGTGAGCTTTGTTACTTAACCTCTATAAGCTATAAGCGCCTCAACTTTGTAATAATTACGTGACGCTCGCTTTTTATTTTGTTTCTTTGTCATAAAATAACATTTTCTACATTCATTGAAGCATCCGGCGGCATAATAATAAATAATATGATTTATTCCGAAGCCAACCCATTTAAATAACACAGAGTAAAAAGATACACGCTACGGACGCTTTTGTATCTAGCTTTTAATAACAGTTACTACAACATTTATTGGATAAAATCCATGCTAATTCAATTTTCACATTTATTACTTTGTTTATTCGTATAACGCTAGATGTTCTGACCAGTACGTGAGTGATTGGCGAGGTTAAGCAACTAGGCTAGCGGTCAGTCCATAGATGAGTGACCGCCAAAGTGGTTTAATTTCTGAGCTTCTCTATGCTTCGGAGTATACGTTACGCCGGCGGTCCCGGTTGTAGCCATTAAACAACTGTCGTTAACCCATTTGAGAGGCCTAATAGGCGACTTGAACAACTCGGACACTAGGGTAAACACTGCCCATACGATAAGTAAGCAATTCGTGTATTTTTTGAGTAAAACTTTTTTTTTGGGTTTCTACTAACTCTAGTTAGTAGAAACCCTAAAAAAAAGTTAAAGTGTAGGGTACTAAAATAAGCTAGTTAGGACTGTCTGTCTAAGGACATATTAGGTATCAACATAAATGTTAGTAATATGAAGGCTATGCATATTTTTTACAGAATATGTATTTCTATTGCCATAATTTTATATGTAGCCTTTTTTGCTGTGTGGCATTGCCCGAGGTGGGGTGAGAGGTGTTAGAAGTGTTCCCGAGTGAATATCTACCAGAGAAAGGACAGCAGCATCTCTCTGTGTAGTATGACTATCATACTGCGATCGCCAACCCGTTTGCCAAGCGTAGCGATGCTATGACCATCATAAATCGGCCATCGGCTGAAGGCCAAAAGGCCTCCCCAAAAGATATCCACAATGGGGTTGTATCCACCATTTGGAGAGACATAATCGCTACGTTTGGCAAACGGGTTGGCGATCGCAGTATGATGGTCATAGTACACAGAGAGATGCTACTGCCCGTTCTGAGGGAGATGTCCCCTTGCGACGACTTCTACTCCACATTAACTATCATTAGGGGTTCAATTTTCAAAATCCCTATCTTTTACTAGTCTAAGTCATCAAAGTTACAGACAAATTATTAATTTCCTGGCTTCGGTAGTCAATTATTCTATTATCAGAACCCATAATTAATCTATAATAAAAAATATTAAAAGAAAACACTTTGTGAAAGTAAAATAATACACATAGAGATGCTTTTAATAGTTTATAAGTTAAACTCGTTAAAGTGGACGTGTATTGTTTTCGATACAAGTCTTAACATTAATTTGCATATTATCTCTGAGCGGTATAAGGGAGATTTAATTGCTTGTTAGTGTATATTTCCATAAATAAAATAACTAATCGTATCATTATACGCTAATCCAAAGTAATTTAATCTACCTACTATTAATACACGTATAAATTATGCATTTTCAGATCGAATTGACTCAGTCCTACTTTTGCTAATAGACCCAAGGCTGCGTGATTTGACTTTGCCTATGTAATAATAGATTTAATTAATTTACCGAACCTCACGAGATCGTCGGTGTCGTCTTGTCCTGAGCACGTAGTGATTTCCGATTCGCAGTGACCACGAACATTTCAGCCCCTGCGACCGTTGATTCTACGAACAATATCACCGTAGCCTCGTTGGTAGTGCTCCTGCCTACGAAACTGGTGGTCCTGGGTTCGAATCCCGGTAAGTGGAAATATTTGTGTGATGAGCACGAATATTTGTTTCTGAGTCATGGATGTTTTCTATGTATATAAGTATTTATCTGATTTGACGGTCACCATAGCCTAGTTGGTAGTGCTCCTGCCTACGAAGCTGGTGGTCCTGGGTTCGAATCCCAGTAAGTGCAAATATTTGTGTGATGAGCACGAATATTTGTTTCTGAGTCATGGATGTTTTCTATGTATATATGTATTTATCTATCTATATAAGTATGTATATCGTCGCCTGGTACCCATAGTACAAGCTTTGCTTAGTTTGGGGCTAGGATGATCTGTGTCATTGTCCCCAGATATTATATTATATTATATATTATCTATCTATATAAGTATTATTAAGTATGTATCGCCTGGTACCCATAGTACAAGCTTTGCTTAGTTTGGGGCTAGGATGATCTGTGTGAAATTGACCCTAGATATTATTATTATTATAATATGCCCCGCCCCGTAGCAATTCTTCGGGCTTTGTTGGTTACTGTGGTTCGCCTGCGGTTTAGATCTCGCATAGCATAGTCCTTTGGGTGACCTTGAGCTTTTTATACGGCAAATAGGAAGCAACCACATCTAACTTGCTTAATTTTTAGGGTTACGTAGCTAAATGGCAAAAAACGGAACCCTTATGGATTCGTCATGTATGTCTGTATGTCCGTCCGTATATCACAACCACTTTTTTCCTAAGCTATATGAACTATACTGTTGAAACTTGGTACGTAGAAGTATTCTGTGGACCGCATTAAGATTTTCACACAGATATAGAAAAAGAACAATAAATTTTTAAATATTAAAATTAGATTATATTGTATTTATATTGAGTGTCCTTATAAATTCATGTTGTATTATGGACTTTTATGTCTGAGATAAAGATTATTATTATGAGAACTGAAACTCAAATGCTTTTTTCATCAAACCTATCTATGGACTGGTCTTCGAAAATGATATTGAGGTTTCTAGTATATTCATTTTTTTTTCTAAATTGAATAGTTTCATCTAAAATAAAAAATATATAAAAGAAAAAAAATAAATGATGTACATTACCATGCAAACTTCCACCGAAAATAGGTTTGAACGAGATCTAGTAAATAGTGTTTTTTAATACGTCCTAAATCGAAAACCGCAACGCTACGGAACCCTTCATGGGCAAGTCCGACTCGCACTTGGCCGATTTTTTTAATAGAATATCATGATGAATATACGATGATAAGGATTTGTAAAGATGGTTGTTTAGGTTGACTTATATGTCTTTATTTAATTATGATGAATATATAAAGACTTAGAGAAATTATGTCTCTTTTTATATATACTTTATTATTCTCTACAGAAGAGAATAATAAAGTATAGTACATTTATATAATAATATTATCCTGCGACATTATTCTCACACGGCCATCTGATCCCAAACTAAACCAGATGGCTGATATATAACATATACTACTTTTATTTTGTTAATACATACTTATATAGATAATAATTTAGTTACCTATATAATATTATAACCTATATGTATAATGTCCTTATTTATTTTTGATGAATATATAAGGACAACATAATTACTTACATTCATATATTTTTTTATAATAATTTAATGACCTTATACATGACTATTTAAAATCTTCCTATTGGTTGATATATATTGTATATATATTTTTGAGGACACAAGACATATTATAATTTTAGATTAAATTTGAAGGAAATAATAGTAAGTAAATAACAAAGGTACCGCTTATTTCGTGAAAATGTTTTTGTTTATTTGATAACAGTCGACTTGGGCCTTATAAACAAAATGCAATAAACATATCAGGGTTAAGGTTCGTGTCTAAGGCTACTGCGCAGATCGATCTGCGCAGCGATCTGGATGGGTGCCCGTCTACACTCGCGGATTCGCGATCCCTTTTTAGAGGGCACGCTAATCCGATAATTTTGGTGGGCCGTATGTGTAAATGAACGTAAAGATTGGTTCGTATATTTCAGACGTACATATACGTCTTATCGTAGAGTAACGTAGAGTGACGCTACATCGAAATTATTGTACTCGTACTTAAAAAGAACATTTCGTGCTAAAACTTGACCCACGTGAAAATTATATGATGAAACTTGACTTTATTTTTTTTACTATAGCTGTTTTTATTTTATTAATATATAAGTTTAAATTAATAACTAGGTACATATAACCAAAACATACGTAGGTACTATTAATATTAAATACCTATAAATAAAGAACTGAATATTGTACTAAATATTGTACCATTTATAATTAGGCACAGATTGTTATTTCATTTTCTTAATTGAAAATACCTAAGTTAGAATAGGAAATAGTCACAGTATTGACGACGTCTTTATTACATAGGCAGTAAGGTAGATTTTTTTCAGACAATAGTGTATCTTCTGGCCTAACGACGACTGTAACCATTGAAAAACACACGGTTAGAGCCCTAGGCGTTAAAGTTCACATATATGTTGCACGCGTCACGTGGGTACTACTTTTTATCAGTTTGAAGACCTAGCTAAATGTTCGGATGAATAAATCGAATTTAATGTAGGTGAATATAAGCCCGCCATCTAGGATTAGAAAACCAAAACGGTGAATGTAACAAGAGTTTGTTTTCATTTCCTGAGTTCATTCTATTTCAAATTGTTGTGCACTATTTGTAAACCATTACATGTAATAAGCTTTCATTCTGACAAAGTTAAGCAGTTAAAATAGTTCAGTTGAGCTCGCCTGATACATGATATGTCTAATATCTTATATAAATATGTGTTACTGAATGCAATAAAGAATAAATAAGAGAAATAAAGATATTTGAAACAAATTTACCATTACTAAGAAATGTGCACGTGGTTGAAGTTGCAAGTATTAGACTACTCGCGGTATTTTCATAAACGTATTTACTCCAAAGACCGTCTTTTCTCAAAAGCGCGGGGAGTAATGGAATTCCCTGAATCCGGATTACTACTGACAGAATTTTTACTCAAACTCAATTGCGGGCGTGAATAACATTATTACACAATTATGTCTTATATTAAATGACAACACTTATTTATAAATTATAAAAAAATACGAACCTTACGTGAAACACACATATAAAAGAAAAACCAACAAGGATGCAATGTACGCTTGTCCGTTGACCGACTTTCCTGCTTTAAATCATTTCAGTTTATATCGAAAATACCAACTATAAAAGAAACGAATATTTCGCTGTGCAGCAGTGATATTTGACGGGCCTGTTGGCGTGGTTGGAAAACGCTTGCTTTTCACGCTGGAGGTCTTGGGTTTGATTCCCACCCAGGACAGATATTTGTGTGCATAAACATATATGTGTTTGTCCTGAGTATGGGTGTAATTATCTATTAAGTATGTATTTACAACAGTAGAGTAGTACATGTAATTATCAGTTTCTGATTTCCATAGTACAGTTTAATCGACCAGAATCCTGGATATGTTCCATGAAAAACAAACGCTGTTCAAATAATTTATAGCTAGTAGCTCTTCAGATAAATGAAATCGAATAGAATACGCCATATATAGACCGTTCGGCCAGTTGGCAGAAAGGGAATGTATAAACCAATTTTCGTACTTGTCTATTTGTCTTATTTAACAAAAATATCTGTATTGAATTAATAATAAATAAATATATATCCTGGGACATTAATCACACATCTGATGCCAAACTAGAGCAGAATTTGTACTATGGAAATCAGAAACTGATAATTACTGTTGCAAATACATACTTAATAAATTATTACACCCAGACTCAGGACAAACACACATATGTTTATGCACACAAATATCGGTCCTGAGTGGGAATCGAACCCACGACCTGTGACGTGAAAGGCAAGCAGAGAAACCGGCCGTCTAGGTATATCTATGTTACGGGCATTAAACAAATACTAGGCTTACACAAAAGAACAGAGCTCAGAGAGGCGTGCAGTGGCTGTGTTTATGTGGACGTGGACGTTCGTTGACTCGTCCGACCTATCAAGTGTCGCTGAACCGGTGAACTGCGCTGAGGTCACCGTGACGGCAGGCTAATGTTCTCTTAAGGGCCATGCATTATATTTTTTGGCAATAAACACTATTTGCTTTTGACATTTTAATTTAAAGAAATGGAAAGGTGTTCTTCGTCTTGGCGACTAAGAGAAAATAATCGTGTCAGTAAAAAAATGCGTTTTTGACAATCGAAACTCGGTATGTACAACCCTTATTTGTATATGTTGTTTCAATCGTTACTTACTTTGTTATGAAAAAACACAAAATATTCTTAATTCGTAATAAAAAGCGGCCAAGTGCGCGTCGGTCCACGTTCCATGAAGGGTTCCGTAGTTGCTCACTGCAACAATGAGGTTTAAGAAAATGGCTTTTTGTTGTTATCTTTTATCTTTAAGTCAATAAAAAAATGCGGTTTTGACTATCAAAACCAAAAAACCCTTATTTGTATGCGCTGTTTCAGTCGCTGCCCTCCTCATGTTAATAAGTAAAACTCAAAATATTCTTATATATATAATAAAAACCGGCCAAAAACAGGTCCCGTGCAATGAAGGGACTTTAGAGGCTCATATCTCGCTAAATGACAATACTCAATTTTGATTGCAATTTTCAAGACCTAAGTGGCACCATAAATGTGAGAAAAATGAAATAAAAACATCCCATTTATATGAACACAGAAGGACACCCACTCGAAAATTTCCATCAATATTTTCTTTTATATATTTAGAGTAGCAAAGAAAGAGAGCACTTAATGGTAAGCTAATCATCACCGCCCATCGACACTCGCCAGAAAGGGCCCGCGAGTGCGTTATCGGCCTTTTAGAAAGGAATAGCCTCACTTCTTAAATATTTTACTACTTTGGATGCGTGATTAATGCCTATAAATTACGGATCCCTACTATTTAAATATGATTGTTAAGTTATAATTTTTATTTTTAATAGTAAGTGGATTTTTCATCAAAGTCGTACTAACTCATAAGACATCTTAAAGTCGTAATGGCGCGACGCTATAAACTTTCTGAGTTATTCATACTATTGTACTTACGTACTTTCGGATTAAAAACTTTTCTACTACGCATTGAGAAGGATTTTCGAAACTAAACGAGGTAACTAAACTACATACTAAATTGTCTTGGCCAGCATTCTTTTGAACAGCATGGCAGGTTTTTATTAAAGGTAGTTATGCTTTTAGATAATAAAAATGGATAAAGAAGAAAGTTAAATACAAACAGTTGCTCATTGGGGTGGGGGGAAGGGCCAGCAACACTTGTTTGCTGACTCTTAAAGGCCGGCAACGCTCGCGACTCCTCTGGTGTTGTGAGTGTCCATGGGCGGTGGTGATCACGTACCATCAGGTGGCCCACTGGCTCTAATATATAAATAAAAATAAATATAGACTTTAGGATTTAGGACTTTAGGTTGACTACCTGTGTACTTGTTTTTCTGTATTTACGCTGGCAACTTTTAAATCCGCTTTTGGTGAGGGGAACAAAAACATTGGAACATTTTGTCCGCTCGCTATTACGCCTCTTTGGCACAGCCATTCATAAACTATTAAATCTATAGCGCTGACTTTTGGCTACCAAACATACCAATAGATTTTTGAAGTTATACTTCTTTTGGCGCGATGGAGAAAAATGATGAGAGTGAATTTTTACGATGCGCGCGCACACCGACACCAAAAAATTTAACAGCATGAAGTTAGTTCTAGGTGGTATGAGAGTGAATTTTTGCGCGCGCGCATCGTATAAATAACAGCATGAAGTTAGTTCTAGGTGGTATGAAAATGTATGAGAGTGAATTTTTACGATGCGCGCGCATCGTAAAAATAACAGCATGACGTTAGTTCTAGGTGGTATGAAAATTGATAACTATGTTCAAGTTGTATATTAAGAAGTATAACTTCTAACGCGTGTACATAAGTACACACAAGTTTTTTTTACCATAATATTATCTTTAAGGAACATAAGAACCTACGCGGCAACGGGCCGCTTGGCGTGGTTGGTAAATGCTTGTCTTTCATGCCGAAGGTCGTGGGTTCGCTTACTTCCCAGTACTGATATTGGTGTGCATGAACATGTCTGTTTGGGAGTAATTATCCATATAAATATGTATTTACAAAAGAAAAGTAGTAGATATATGTAGTATATCCGTTATTTGGTTTCCATAGTACATTAGTTTGGGATCAGATGGCCGTGTGTCAATAATGTCCCAGGATATTATTTTTATTATTATAATTTTATTTTTATTTTAGCACTAACATTAAAATATAATCTCTGCTTATTAAGTGCCTACGTAGAATGATCATTATGAGATTATTTTGAAATAATTCAATGCTTAAATCTGAAATAATTACCAATCATGTTTACGTAAATATTACAGGATACATATGTAGGCGTGTAATTCTATTTATAAGTAGAAAGTAGTAAGGAATTGTTGGTTCTGAATTCCCATTGACTGGTTTTATTTGCAAACTGAAAAGTAAATAATGAGCTAATATTACAAAGAACTTTCCATAATTGCTACAATTGCTCTAAGGTAAGCAAGGCCTGGCTTTTATGATTTTTCTTATACTTTATTTCACTGAAGCTAGTTGAAAAGGTTCATTCCGTGACTTATTTTATTCAATTTCAAAAGGAAGTTTACTTACCTATTGCAAATGTCGGGCGGTGAAGTTTATTTCTCTCATGTTTGCTATTCATACGGTTCACCACTCATTTGTTTTTAGGACTCCGTAGCAAAATTGTACGACGGATTGTAAGGGTTTCTTTGGCAGACTAATGTGTTCCGTCTGTATAATATAAACTAAGCAAAAAGCATAAGAGGGGTAGGGCACAACCTTACAGAAGACATTCCTTCGAAATATCATAAGCCTTAAGTAGATACTGAGATTTACCACCCTGACAGAGCAACATAAAACATTTAAATATATATAAAAATAAATAAAAATAAAATATGTTTATTGTGTCTCAATACAGTACAAATCAAAACAAATTGAGGCAGCCCCATTAAGTGACTAAAAGTACTTGTGTTGGGGCTGACTCGCTACTTCTCTTATATTCTAGTATCTAAATTTGAGACAATACAGAAATACAAATAGAAATAAAATTACTAATACAAAATTAAAACTAATATAAAACTAATTTTTCGTGCATAAGTACCTACAATGCGCGCGATGTACGGAATTCTCAAAATAAAGAAGTGTGTTGATTGTGTGTTGTGTTGATTACAAACCTAAAACCTAAAAATGTTAGAATTTAACCGCGCGAATGCTGTCCTACTTACTTTCTCGCGCTCCAAAGTGACCGACCCGTAAATCAATACCATTTACTTCATTCATCCATCTGTCTATCTGTCCATTCAAGTAATTGAATCATTTGCTATTTTGCAAAGCGCTTTCAGTAAAATCTGTTTAGTACACTTTATTGTTTTAAGTTACGTGCATAATAATTAAGTCTACTCAACATCATGTGTCGTATTCATTTAGATTTAAGTCCACTGTTCAGCTTTACGGCTAGTTCAAATTTATTAATTGTATTCCTCTTTGATTGATAATGTTGTTAGTGTGTGTTGGATTAAACACTTGCTTTGTCTGAACGAGAACACGTCAATTCAGGAACGGATAATGAACTCGAACCGCAAACTGAACAGAGAGATAGGAGTCGGGCGAGTACGTAATATGATTAATCCATTCACACAGTATCCGGATAGACGGGCATTGTACAGACTCCAGCACATAAAGCTACCCCGATCTGTAAAAGTTCCCCAATTGAAAGTGAACCTTATGGTTTTGTGATAAAGTTAAAAATCCATAAAATAAATTTGACAGATTGGGGTGGATGTGCTGGCGTCTGTAGCTATTTTTTTTGTCGTTGTTTTTTAATTAGCTGCAGTATGCGTATAAATGATTGGCAACTTGAATACCATATTCCCGTTCCATAGTGTGTCGATTTGTTTGTGTGCCGCAGGCACACATCATGAAACGTTGACGAAAAAAATCCTAACTAATATTATAAATGCGAAAGTAACTCTGTCTGTCTTTCTGTCTGTCTTTGCTTCACGCCTTAACTACTGAACCGATTAGTGTGAAATTTGGTACGGACATAGTTTGGAACTTGAGAAAGGACATAGGATAGATTTTATTACAAAAAATAAAATAAAAAATAAAATAGCGCCATCTATTGGTCAAGAGTCGGCATCAATTCAGTACTGAAAATTCATCGGAAAAATGTAAATAAATAGTAAAAGGGTATGAAAATATAATATAATACAACTTTTAGTACAAATAAAATGCCCGAACGGAGTATAGATAAATAATCCGACTTGTCACTATGCTCGATAGATGGCGTTGGGATCGAAATAGATCCCGCTATGGTTTAGTTACACGCATTTGGTTGGGTATCGGCCGAGCGCTTCGGTACTGTCGTGGAATTGTGGATTGATTGTTTCGTAAATTTAAAATTGGCTCCGTTGTATTAGTAGATTAAAAGGTTGTTGGGTTGTCTGGTGGTTGTTTTTAAAATTGGCTCCGTTGTATTTGTCGATTAAAAGGTTTATTTGTTGGGTTGTCTGGTATATAATAAAATAGTAGGAAAGTCAAAACTGTACATAGAATATTCTTTGAAAAGGATACTTGGGGCGTGGTCTGCTATAGATATCGAAGCCAAAAATATAGTTTTTAGAACTTTTGTCTGTTCATCTGTTTGTCTGTATGTATGTCCGGGCTAAACTCAAAAAGTACTGCATGGGTTTACTTCAAATTTTGCATGAATATTACTAAGAGGTCGGGTCAACATATAGGCTACATATTGTCACGCTATCACCTACGAGGGAGGATCTGTGATAATTTATAAAGTTCAACGCGGGTAAAACCGCGGGGCACAGCTAGTAATAATATATATTCCGAGTAGTAACATACGGGTTGTGGATGTGTGTTTATACTTTTCAAATATTTTGACATTAAAATGATAGATGTGAACTCAGCACCAGGATGTGAACTTAAGTAATACTGCTATGGAGTTAATGTACCCAATGTTACTTAATTAACCCATTGACTAATTTATCACCGTGCCGTGTTGTTGTCAATCGAGGGGTAGCTCCTTTCGTTTATATTTTTTATAGGTTTTGCATAATTATGGGACAAACGTTGCCATTTTGTCTTTGGATCGAAAATGGATTAGGTTTGTTAATCTGAAGTTGGGATAATTTGCTTAGACCTATAAATTTTAATGTGGTATTATATTATCCATCTCTTGTTTATCAATACTTATTTATTTATTAATACCACATACACTATCATTACAATTTACCCATTGCGACAGCGTAGACATATATGAATTATCATTTATAATAATAATAATATCCTGGTACTAACTAAGCAGAGCTTGTACTATGGAAACCAAATAACTGATATACTACATTTCTTTTGTAAATACATACTTATATAGATAATTACACGCAGACTCGGGACAAACAGAAATGTTCATACACAAAAATATCTGTCCTGGGTGGGAATCACACCCACGACCTCCAGCGTGAAAAGCAAGCATTTGCCAACCACGTCAACAGGCCCGTCATTTATAACCATTTCTTAACTTAGGCATTATCTGATCTAGACAACACTAAACTTATAGCCAAGTGAACTCATTCAGTGAACAAGAAAACAAATCAATACTATGTAAGGCGCGTTTTTTATTCAGACGTTTATGGAAACATAGATACTTCAAACATATTAAATATACCTGTAGTCTTAATGGTCTGTCAATAACGACGTACAGGCGCCAGCACATCCAGCTACCCCAATCTGACAAATTTCTTTTATAGATTTTCAACGCATGAGGTTCACTTTCAATTGGAGCAATTTGACAGATTGGGGGAGCTTGATGTGCTGGTGTCTGTACAACAACAATATACAATGTACTAACGTGATTGGATATTTATTTATATATTATTTTATTTGTTTTCCTATATTTTAAGACGACTTGGTCGCCTACAAAGTCGTTTTAAAATAAATTAAATGAATTCAGTGTGTAGAATCGGAAACACGACCTACCTACCGATCAATAACATTCTCGTAGCCAATGTTGGATTAGCACGCGGGACACTGGCGAAACGAGCGACGACCGTTAACACACTGCATTATTAATGCACTTCAATGCATCTATATGCTTTCTAGTGTGCGTGTAGCACACATAAATAACAATAATAAAATAAGTAGGGCCCAAGCACACCACGTTTTTTAAACGGGCTATTTGTAGCGATACAGACGCGAGTCAGATGCGGCCTGTAGACCTTACAAACTACAACAAACTGCGCTGCATCTAAAATGCTCGAAGACGGCGCGTTGAAAAAAAACCGGCCAAGTGCGAGTCGGACTCGCCCAAGAAGGGTTCCGCAGCAGCAAGTATTTCAGTTGATTAAATGAAAGGTAAATTGCGGTTTACGATTTATGAGGCATTAAAAAACTACTTACTATATCTCGTTCAAACCAATTTTCGTTGTTACTTTACATGGTAATGTACATCATATATTTTTTTTAGTTTTAGTATTCTCTTATTTTAGACGTTACGGGGGGGGGGGGGGGGGGTTTGAACTCATTTTTCCACTTTGATAGTGTCTCTCGCGCAAACTATTCAGTTAAGAAAAAAGTGATATTTGAAACCTCAATATAATTTTTGAAGACCTATCCATAGATACCCCACATGTATGGGTACGAAGAAAAAATGTTTTTCGAGTTTATTTTCTATGTATGGGGAACCGCCAAAATTATTATTCTTTTTCTATTTTTGTGTGAAAATCTTAATGCGGTTCACAGAATACACAGCTACTTACAGCTCTTATAGTTTCGGAAAAAAGTGGCTGTGACATACGAACGGACAGACAGACAGACATGACGAATCAATAAGGGTTCCGTTTTTTGCCATTTGGCTACGGAACCCTAAAAACAGTGAGCACTAAAATTATAAAAATAAATTTCTTATAATAATCCTATCTCTCCCTATCCTATCTGGATAGGTAACTGGATGTGTACAATGTTAATTTAAATGATAATAATTCATTCTTAATATTCGTTCTTGGATAATTTATAACAAATTGTTGAAAAATTGTGAGCATTTTTTATAAAATTATAAAAAATCTTTCACTCGCGGGATTGATCTTATTCTATTAACCTTTAAAAAACGTCACTGCGAACATACAACATTTCGATTATATACGCAAAGCACTCAGGTGAACGCCATGCGCCACCGCTTTGAGACATATGAGTAAGATGTGTCCGTGTGTTTCTGTGTGTAAACAAGATGCTTTGAGGCGTGCGGTATGTGGTGTTCGAGATACGGCTTGCCGCGGCCGTGTCCATACCTTGTAATTGTAATTTAAATGGTCTAAAGTGACGACGCATTTCACAATATCCATGACTTTGACTGTATGTTATTCAACATAAACATCTTTGAGAAAAGTATAAAAAACTGAACACTACATGTTATTTTTATTTTAAGCTTTAGTACAGCAAGGCGGACTTAATGCCAAAGGTATTTTCTACCAGTCAACCTTAGGGTAGTGCAGAGAGATCATGGCAGGTTGTATTAAATGTATTTACTTATTATTCATATAATTACATACATAATATATCTCGGGACAATGTCACACAGATCATCCTAGCCCCAAACTAAGCTAAGCTTGTACTATGGGTACCAGGCGACGATATACATACTTATATAGATAGATAAATACTTATATACATAGAAATCATCCATGACTCAGAAACGAATATTCGTGCTTATCACACAAATATTTGCACTTACCGGGATTCGAACCCAGGACCACCAGCTTCGTAGGCAGGAGCACTACCAACTAGGCTACGGTGACCGTCAATAAACCAATAATAATTACGAACACTATATAAAATGTATACAATAAATACCTCACATATACATATTTTCCATTCATAATTATCATCCTCATAATATCAGCCGAAAGATGTCCACAGCTGATCAAACGCCGGTCTATCTACACAATAGCCGGTCTTGTGCTGCTCGCATCCAGCGGTCACCCACGACCCTTACAGGATTGTCGGTCCACCTAGTAACCTTGTATTATATTACTAGCGGCCCGGTACCTGCTTCGCTACGTATACATAGTAATAAAAAAATGATTATTAAGTTCATTTATTCAAACAAAAAATATTTTAAATTGCTAAAAGATGTTGATTTTACACTTTATCAAGACTTTTTTTTAATTTTCTCTACGTACAAACCTTCCCTGGACTTCCACGAATAATTCAAGACCAAGATTAGCCAAATCGGTAAAGGCGTTGTTCAGTTATAACATTACAATGAAAAGTGGCATTGATTTTTATATAACTACTAGCCGTCCCCCGCGGTGTAACCCGCGTTAAATTTTATAATTTTTCTTTGCTATAAACCTCACGGAGCCCGAGACCTTTCCAACGAATGCAAAACCGTGGAAATCGGTTGGTGCGTTCTGGAGTTATAGCGTCAGGAAGGAAAACCCGACTTATTTTTATATAGTAGAAGAAATATAGATATTTTCTATTATAATTGAAAAAGTGTGTGTTTTTCGTTTGTTTCATCTTCTCCCCAGATCTATTGATCGTATCGTATTTACGGAACGTTACTAGGTCCAATTGCGGACTAACATATAGGATAAAAATTATAATGGAAAGTTATTCAATTATTACAGCACAAGCTTAAGAAGCGAAGCTCTTATGTGATGTAATTTTATGTTCCAGGGTATTGTAGATAAATAACATACCGAATTGCCAAGTGTAGTAACGGTAACTAAAACCAATGATTATCGCTGACAAAGTCAAAGTGCATACTGACAAGGCGACGGCTGTATCTCGTTTTAGATCAATTGCAGTCAGCATTCACCAAATACTACTAAACTGAACATACCTACATAGATGAACGATAGGGCTGCCAACAGTTTTTTTTACTAGAAATAAAGCATATTCAGGTCTATGAAGAATATTAAACAGTATTTCAGAAAAATGAACAGTACTGTATACTGTTCATTTTTATGATTACATATTTTTTAGAGTTACTCACCAACTTACTAATTTAGAATCTTGGTGGCGGCGCTGCACTGAGCAATGAAAGTCCTCTGACTAAATAAATGTAAACAGTATTTTGTATACTTTATTTTTGTTAAAAGAACTGTAACAGTAAAAAGTATAATTTAGTGAAAAACAGTATAATACTGTTCAAACAGTATAGTTGGCAACCCTAATGAACGAGAATGATAGAATGTCGAATATACCTATTAGAGTAACCCGAATCAATGCTATTACCCGCAAATCCGGGAAAAGTATTGAGCAATTGAAAATAAATACTGCAATATTGAGATATTATTTGGTGTTGTGATATGATTTTATTTCTTAAATGGATCAGTGACATGCTAACACACCTGCATTGATCATTAAATTATTTGTAGTCTCGTTTATTTTTCATTGGATCAATAATAATAATAAATTTATTTGTTTACTTCAATTGATGGTGTTGCTTGCAAATATATTTATTTAGGCTTGCATATTTATTTTAGTAGCTTAATTTAAATAACATTATTTATTAAACTTATGGATAGGTACATTTAATAATAATAATTCTTTCATAATTTAAATGTCACAGAAAATATTATTACAATGTCTCAGTATTTATACAATATCTCACGTTTCTGATATTTATTCATATTTGCATTTTTTTCTTGCAAACCTTCTCCTGACAATAACGAACACTTAAATGAAAGATTTATCCAATTTTGTGCAGTCGTTTACCTATCGTATGGTTACTACTGTCAAAGTTGTTCAAGCTGCCTAATGACTACAACCGGGACCGACAGCTTAACGTGCCCTTCGAAGCACGGAGACGCTCGAAATTAAATAGTGATAATTTATAAAGTTTAACGCGGGTAAAACCGCGGGGCACAGCTAGTTATTATTAAATGTGTTGGAGGTTCCGTATTGCTGTACTGGCATCATTCGATGTTTAAAATAAGTAATCTGCCACATTAGGCGTGTTTGACTTTGTTGGTTGTCAATTTGTCGAACTGAATAAAACTATATAATAACATTGGTTCACCTGCGTACTCTGTATAGCAATTTCCTACAAAATGGCATAAATGTTGCTTTCTGCATATCCAAAGAGTAAGCACATTGTTAAAAAATGGCGGCAATTTTTTTTTTCACGTTCTCAATTTATAGATGTTTTAGTCATGAATAAGAACATATAATCTAAAAATTACTTGAATAATTTAAAATTAATTAAAAGGAAAAAGGGCCATGTCCCTATTACCGACCCAAAATATCGGTTTGTTCCTAATAACGATTAAGTGGCACGCAAACTGTTTATATAAATGCTCCAACATAGTACATACTGCTATCAACACTTAACAATTTTATGTATTCTTAACAGCGTTAAATCAGTATTAAATCTTATTTATAGAAATATGTATGACAAATTACCAAAGGCCAACATTGATTATACTATAATATACAACCAATGCTGGCATTTGGTATTATACAAAAGTAAATAGCATTATAAAATCTTAGTAAAGTAGTGTAACATTGTCATATAAAATTACTATAATATTTAAGTTTAATAGTCATTTTAAATCTAAAATCAAATCTTCGATTAAGATTGACAAATAAAACAAATTAATAAAATTATTAATCTGAAAATAATTGTTAGTAAATAGCATCGTGTGACTCTTCAGTTCTCACTACAAAATATTATCAAAACTTAACGTTATTATATATTCTTAACAGCCTTCAATAAGTCTTAAAAATATACCACTTAATATATATTATTTGTAACCTAAAGTGTAATATTACCATATTATTTTAACATAGAAATATAAAGTTACTATAAAATTTTAATTCTAGCAGACATGTTAAATCAAAATCAAATATAAGATTAACATTTAAAATTAAAACAAATAAAAAAATAACATTTGGCATAAAAAATAAGGTTAAGAAATAGATTCATCTTACTCTGAATGAAATCCAAAATCATATCTCGGCCGCAAATGATCTTTCCTGGACGGTTTATTTCACAATCATCTGATGAAGAAATATAATTACAGAGGTTCACATCTTGTGATGTAGCTGTATCTCGGTAAGGGCTAGCCTGATTAGATCGTAATGCAGACTCAAAACTTAGTTCCACATACGGCTGCATATTATTGTGTCGCCTTTGAGAATCAGTGAACTTGATATTTTACGTTTTGCTTTATTTAGTAGTTTCCATTTTGGATGGCCTTGTTTGCTTAATTTATCCTTTTTTCTTCTCCAAATTTTTTATATACCATAAATTCATCGGATATTGCAAAAGTTGAGTTCATTCGTCGTTTGGGGGTTCGTTTTAAATGAACAAGTAGATCGGTAATAGGTTTTCTTAAAGGAAACCGTATAACTTATTACCGACCCAAGGGAATGTATAGAAATTGTGTCAACCCATGTGATTTTTGTGCATTTGTATGATTTTAAATGGTGCGGTTGCTTTAAATATTTAATAATAATGATATTTCAACTATAAAAATACACTATTTAAAAATTATATCACCTTTATTCATCAAAATATTTACATAAGAACAAAGTCAGTTTTAACGGCTACTAAAGCTCTTAAATTTGTGGCGTTAATAGTTCAAATACAAGTTAAAATACTAAGCAATTGAGTTAGTATAGCCTCCTGCTCCATTTATTTATGCATTTTAACAAAAATCATGACACACAAAAGATACGGAAAGTACTTATCAGCGACGTGGATCGTTAATAGGAACAAAATTGTGATTTTTGTTCCTATTACCACCTATTTTTAATATTTAATTTTAAGCGAAGTTAAATAGTATCTCAATAAAATTAATTATTATTGGTTTTCCTGAAAGTATTAAAATAGCTAGAAGTTACATTAAAATGCTTGACGATATAATCTTCTGCTAAAAAAGAAACAGGACTACTTACGTCATCGAGAACGCCACACTATGGAAAATAATTGAGGAATTATTCTTTTAATCGTTGAGTTACACAAATAAGAGATGAACATTTGCAATACAAATACGTCTACATTTTTTTAAAGCAACTAGCACTAGCAATAGTTTCCTGAATAGGACGGTAATGAGCGTGGATTTTGAGGGGTCGTTATTAGGTGTATTATTAAGGGGTCGTTATTAGGTGTATTATTATTTATTAATTATTAGGTCATTATTAAATTATCAGTAAGTTTTGCCGTATTTTATTCGGAGTGAAATGACTCGGAAAAATGTGGTAACTTTCTTAGAGATGTGAAAAAAGTTACTGTCCACTCGCAAACTTTTTTTATCCACAACAATACATTATTATACGACAAAAAAAATCTGCGTGTTGTAATAAGATAAATTCTTTCCCAGTTACGTGCGTTAAGTTTTACGTTCTGACAGACATGAAAAGTATCTTAGCTATTCGTTATAACAGCTCCCAGTTCCTGGGTGACCGAGTTTTCCCAGACTTGAAAACTTAGCGGAATCGAAATTTTATTAGGCAGCTCATTAAATACAAGATATCTTGACCTGATCAATTTTAGGTTCTTTACATCAAAAATAAGACATCCTTCGTCACCAATATAACCTACTAGCTGTGCCCCACGGTTTTACCTGCGTTAAACTTTATAAATTACTAGCTGTGCCCCGCGGTGTTACTCGCGTTAAATTTTATACATTTTCTTTGCTATAAACCTCACGGAGCCCGAGACCTTTCCAACGAATGCAAAACCGTGGAAATCGGTTCGTGCGTTCTGGAGTTATAGCGTCAGGAAGGAAAACCCGACTTATTTTTATATAGTAGTTAGCCTATGTGTTAATCCAAGGTGTCAGCTATCTCTCAACCAAATTTTATTAATTTCGCTCCAGCCGTTTAGCCGTGAAGAAGTAACAAACATAATTATATACTCACAAACTTTCACCTTTATAATATTAGTGCGCGAACTTCTCTGCTTCGGAACATAAACATAGCATGCTGCCAATGACTTTTAGATGGCCAATTTTCGTTTTTTTTTCGCACCAGAACTCGTGCGGTGATCGCGTGGCGGTTTCCATATCCCTACTCCAGGTAAATCACGTTCTGTTCGGTATGTATAGGTACTAAAACCTTTGTTACTTCAGCCTATAAACCTTTTGGTATCTTACTCACCTTATAAACCTGAAATTCTTATTATATTTCTTACGAAATATAAGTAGAAATTCCTTACGAATGTATGGATATCGTTAGAGCTTACTTTTTAGTCCTATTTTTATTAGAGTTTACTTGGAATCCGTCGTTTACTACGTGTTATGTGGAAAAGTAATGGATACTGGTCATCCATAAGGAACAACAAATATTTGTAAATGAATATAAACAGATGAGGATTTACACAGCTATACGATAGATCTAGCAATAAAAAGGAACTACATTATGTGAAACATAAAGCCTTTATTTTTATTATACTACACTTCATTTTCCAAGCAAAATCTACTCCGCTAAGCAAACAGTGTCTAATAAGAGCCTCCCTATATAATGGTGCGAACCGCGGTCGCCTTGTTCATACCAGAACCGTGCTACGCATGCGTGAGTCTCATGCCAGCCTTATTCAATGCTGACTTACTCAAATATTAGCAACGAATACCACAGATTATAAGTAGATAGATCTGGCCCATTACCACCAATTTAGTTATAATGTTATATAATGACGAATATAATTTTTATTTGAATTATCTTTATTGAAATAATAGGTTAATTTACTCTCCCCGATAAATCATTCACAAGCTTCATGGAAACACGATGAAAGTATTTTTTTTGAAACCGACATGGCTTATGCCATGTCATTATAATAAATTATTAATGATTTCATTATCTAAGCTTGCACAAAATTGATAAACATATTTATATATTTATAAATACATAAATATATAACGTGCTCATTATATAAGAATTTATCCTGGTTACGGATAGAACCCAAGACCTCTGGCTTAGAATCAAGGTCACTGACCAACAGGTCGGTGAAACCTCCCTACTAACTGATAGGTTAAGAATACAGTTTATATCTATTATTAAAAAATAATCTATCCGTTAAGTTAAGGCATCTGGAGACCGGACAAATAAAGAAACTACAGCGCGTCTCAATGAGCTAATACGTTCTCGGAATACTGATATATATTTTGTCAACAGCGTAACATTGCTGCCAGTATTCTGGGAACTGGAACTATTGGCTTTATAGATAATATTTAGAGTTAATTATTTTATTAGAAATACTCACCTTTCCTACTTCAGGTTCAATATTCTACTAAAAATAACTGTTTACTCGTAGTGCATTTTTACATCAAAAGATTGTTTGATTATGACGCGCCCCTTTTGCATTCGATATTTTTGAAATACGGATTCTGACTTAAAAATAATTGTGTTTAAAGCCTGGATCTCAGAACTTACTAACGAGAACCTTAAATCTATACATATAATAAAATCTTAGGAAAGCCAAAACTGTACATTGAATATTTTTTTTAAAGGATACTTGGGGCGTGATCTACAATCGGTATCGAAGCCAAAAATATAGTTTTTACAATTTTTGTCTGTTTATCTATTTGTCTGTATGTATGTCCGGGCTAAACTCAAAAAGTACTCCATGGATTTACTTCAAATTTTGCATGAATATTACTAAGAGGTCGGGTCAACATATAGGCTACATATTATCACGCTATCACCTACGGGGGAGGAGATGTGATAATTTATAAAATTTAACGCGAGTAAAACCGCGGGGCACAGCTAGTTTAAGATAAAGAAGAAAACATTATGTCGTGTCAGAATTAAAATCACTTAGAGGAAATAGCATCACGTAAGCCTAGGCGAACCACAAGACCAAAGTTTCCTAATCTATGCCATTTCTGTTTGTTTTTCTGATCTATGGGAGGAAATATTTGCCTGCTGTAATATTTCATCCTCCAAAAATGTATTCAGCGTATGATTTGATTCTATGTGTTACTACTAGATATTACGCAGGGTTCTATGTGTTACTAATATCAGCTACTATATATGTATATAGTGTAGCGTCGGGGGATCGAAAAACAACTAGTGTTTTAAAACGGAGTTTTTATTGATTTCGGCAGTTGTTACAACACTAATATCACGGAACACACTTATAAAATTAAGAGACCGGTGACAAGCACTACGTGATGGTACAAATGTGGCGCATTTATCGAGTTCCTGCGAATGTACTGTGCGAGTGTTTTGTACACACTAATCACTGTGTACAAAACACTTACACTTTTACTGCTTTCTTTTGATTCGCCTCGATTTCAACCTCACCATTTAGTTTATATATACTGCTTATATACCAAATATTTCCAAATTTAAAACGTTCCACGAGTAATTCTTTTCTTTCTCGAACCTTCACCAATATTCCAAATTAATTGTCTCTATATTTTTTCAATCAGGAAATACGCAACGTCCTTTTCTTATAATTCTAGAACCATGTAATGTCAATTTTGAATCAAGAATTTTGGATGTCCTTTCCATCAGCGATATTTTTATTTTTAATAATTCACTAGAAAAATCTCGAAAACAAAATATATACTGGTATTAGAACCCCGAATTACGAAATTACGAAATTAATATTAAGAAAATACTTACATTTCAAAACGCAGAGAAACTTTTAATTATCATCATGTCAGCCAAAGTACGTCCACTGCTGGACAAGAGCCTCCCGAAAGAATGGGAGGATATGTCATTATCGCCACGCTTGGCAGATCGTTGACGATCGCGGTTTGATGGCCATAGTTCACAGAAAAACGCTACTACGGACGCGGACGATTGATGCCTGCTTCACCTCGAAAACTGGGTGAGAAGAAGGGGCGGTTGCGTCACCAACAGACTTATTCAGATGCTCACCGGTCATGGGTATTTCAATAAGTATTTGAGCCGGATCGGCCGAGAAGCGAAGACACATTTTTTCTGCGAGGCAGTAATGCTCCAAAACCAGGGATCGCGCGAGATCTAATCCCGCTCGCAGGTGATTGAGGTGCCAGTTGATACCCCAACTCCGCCTTGGGGCTGCGGTAGCAATGGGAGAAGTGCCCTCTACTCCAACTACTTGCAAACCTGCTCTGGGAAGACAGTGAATTGTTTGTGGCTGTCATGTGTTTGTGCCTGACTGGCAGGAGTAAGCAATCTGGGAGGATAAATCATAGCTTTCCCAGGGTACGTGTACAACCACCTGGGGCATGGCAAGAAAGGGATCCGTGTACCCGGGGCTCTTGGGGTACACGGGTATGCTGCTCATTATTTATACAATATTTTATACAGTAAAACACATGATATTTCTTATGTACATGAAGTAGAACGATTTTCCTTTTTAATAACATATTAAATAAACTTTGCCAACTTTCTACATTTTTTTTAAACTATATCATAAAACACACACTTATACACATCCCTATGTGTATAAGTGTGTGTTTTATGATCAATAGTGCAATTTAATTTAATTTCACAATCGAACATGCCTATATAACATGTAATGTAATTGAATAACCTATATCAGTTAACAACTAATATAATTGGGCTTTATTTATTAAATGGCAAGGTAAATCTATAAAAGTAAACAAAGTCTAATTATTTCATAGTGATGAAGTTTAACAAAACAAGCGACAATAAATTTAACGTTAATTTAATGTTACAAAAAGTATTTTTCTAGTACCAACTTGTGCTAAGTGCTCTCCACGGTAAGGGCATTGTCTTAAGCGTACAAAAAGAAGTCACTTTTACCCTTCGGTTATCAAACATATCCATTAGCCATTGATAGTCTTTTGTAGTTTCTTTATTATTAGAATTAGACGTCATACCTTCGAGTACTGTAAAGAAAAACAACAATTTGTCAAGACACACACAAGACTGAAACAACATAATGGAACTCGAAACAGTCAAGCTTCCTGCTTAGACCGTCGCAACGGAAGTAGCTTTACACATACGACTGAAATTCTTATTGATTTTAACTAAGTATACAATATATGTACATAGTTTTAAGTAATTGGAGTTTACCGGCCAAATTAGTAGTCTTATCATATTTTTTGACACAACTCCAGTATTGGGATAATAAATTTGCGATTGCAAGGACTTTACAAACATACAATTAATAGACATTAAATAATTGATTTATGCGATAAGACCGCCTTTGTATAACTTGTCTATGTAATATTTTATGTCATATTTATTTTTTGGTGCACAATAAAGAGTATTCTAGAATAGAATAAAATATTCTAAATTCTTACAGACTAAGAGCAACTTTTTAAAGGCCGTAAAAATTGTTATCCCGTGCGGGGATCGAAACCATAACTCTAGGTCGCCGGTAGTTGCGAGGCTACTACCTTAATCACTAAGCTATTAATTTAAGTTTAAAAAATGTTTAACTCCAATAAATATTGACAATTTAAAGGTAAAAATAGCATCATATCTATTCGAGAAAGCCAAGTGCAAGTTATAACTCATCATCATCATCATATCAGCCGAATGACGTCCACTGCTGGACAAAGGCCTCCCTCAAGGATCTCCACAATAGCCGGTCCTGCGTTGCCCGCATCCAGCGGCTTCCCGCGACCCGCACAAGATCGTCGGTCCACCGTGTAGGACGCCTGCCCACGCTGCGTCTTCCGGTTCTTGGTCGCCACTCGAGAACCTTTCTGCCCCATCGGCCGTCAGTTCTACGAGCTATGTGCCCTGCCCACTGCCACTTCAGTTTGGCAATTCTTTGGGCTATGTCGGCTACTTTGGTTCACCTGCGGATCTGAGCATTTCTGATTCAATCTCGCAGGGAAACTCCAAGCATAGCCCTTTCCATTGCTCTTTGGGTGACCTTGAGGCCCATAGTGAGCGACCACGTCTCTGTTCCGTAAGTCATCACTGGCAACACACACTGGTCGAAGACTTTCGACTTGAGACACTGCGGTATTTGGGACGAGAAGATATTACGTAGCTTCCCAAACGCTACCCAGCCGAGTTGGATTCTACGATTGACTTCCTTTTCGAAGTTGGACCTAACTAGTTGGATGGTTCGTCCTAGGTAAACGTTATAACTATAAATAAAAATAAATAATATCTTGATTTTACTAACCCACTGCCATCTGATCCCCAATCAGCCTGTACTAGGGCTAACAGACAACTGATAAAGATACGTTTATATTCCTAAATACATAAATATTAATATACATAAATTGAGCTCAGAATAATGTAACAAACAAACAATAGATCGAACTCACGACCTTTGGCTTACCATTGACCGACAGGCCAGTCAACTCGATCGATACTTTGTTATTATTTTATTTTTAAATGTAGAAAACTTACAGCTAATTGAACAATAATAAGGTTGTATGTTTATGTTAAGGCCATTTACAAGTTTAAGCTTATACTATTTTAACAATTAATAATTTATGACAGTACATCCTCACAATAAAATGGTGATAATTAATTGATATTGTGAATGACCCAGGATATTATTATTATAGTTTAATTCCGTGATCTAATAGGTAAAGATTTCGAATAATAAATTTGGAAGATGAACGTAAATACGACGTACTATTATTATATATAACAAGTCGGTATTACTAATTACCTACTACCGACCTGTTATAATAGTAGTACGTCCTATTTATCTAAGACTTACAAAATCAAATGATTAAATGTTGAATATGCTTTGAAGTCTCTAGCAACACCGGTATTAATTACTCGAGATGCAGAATTATGCTATTGAAACCCGCGGCAGACTGTACACGACTAATCAGTCCATTCACTTCAGCGGAATGCCTCAGTTCATTGATAAGGAAAATCAACCGCCTGAGTCTGCATACTCCATCTATTGGCGAGTTCAAAATAGATAAACGACCAGAAGACGACCAAAAGTCAGTTTAAGACAAGTACATCGAGCTAAGTGTAACGTGTCGTGCACGAGTGGACCTTCAATACGGTAGAAAGTTTGATGGGATGAATACAGTGACTATTTCATAGTAGAGATATTAACGTAGTGTTCCGTACATTATCCCCAGTTGTTCTTTTTTGAACTCGCGTCAGGACACGTGACCTTATCAAATATTCGTATGGCGGAGGGTCTGTATTTTTAATTGACACTGGCCGTTTATATACTCACATGGCCGCAGCATTTTTGAATTGAATACTTCCTAAGCGGCGTTGTGCTTTTTTTTCTTAATTATGTTAATTTTTTTACAGCCGACTGACCTGATTAAGTACTAATTTTAAAATTTATTCTCAAGTAGCATCTTCCACTCTGATCAAAAAAATAGTTTTCACTTCTACCGACAGTCCCCAAACACGGCTCGGTATGTTTTCTTGTTAAATTAACAGAGTTAAACGAAACACAGTTAGTTATGCGAATTACGATGTGAACATAATTCAATTACATATGTTACACGTTCTCAGGAAACACTTGACCATTTCATCGGAACTTGTGTTGAATCTTACACAAGTTCCGATGAAATGGTCAAGTGTTTCCTGAGAACGTGTAACTTTCAACATTGGGTATATGACTGGAGGGATAAAACTTAAATATATATATCAACGGCCAAACCGCAAATTTTTACTCCTGGTATATCAATACATATAAGAAGAATGCTAAAACCTTTAGAGAGCACATAATGTTTTAATTTACAATAAATTTATCTAGAAATTGTCAGAGATTAGCATGTTGCATCATAATGATGATATTGCATATAATATTCCTAATGTGTTTTGATAAATATGTCAAGAAATATGTCAGATCTAGTATAAGGACGTCAGCAGCGCACTTTTATCAGCTAATAAAAAGTTACAAGTTACGCGGAAATATTATTGAGGACAAAGGGGTTTCGTAGCCTAAGCAAGCCATAGTTATGCGTAGAAACTCAATGCGATGAACAGTCGTAGTTCGCTTGTAGCCGTCGTAGCACTGCGGTGACGTCCGGCTGGCAGCTACGTGTAGGGGTAGCGACAAGAGGTAGAGAGGTTCGCTAAGTGCAGGCACCAGATTTACTCCAATGGAAACACGCATGTACAACTCTTCCAACTTTGAATTCAATTCCTGGCCAGCGTGTAAATTTTTTTCCCCAGACGGCAAAATGCTTGTGAATTAAAAGTATTGTTTAAACAAGGTCCTATCCATCTAATATTTGTACCCAAATAAGCGGAGTACTTAAATGAAATATCAGTTTATCAATATCAGTGTTACTTCGAAAGTATAGAGCAGAAGTACCTAAATATAAGAAAATAAACCTTTTTAATATTTCTTTGTAGTGGGAGTGAAAATACTCTTGTTATTAAATTCATACCTGGTAACGCTACAACGGAGTGAATCAATTCGCAGTAGACATTGGATAAATTCCATACTTACATAATTTAATCCACTCCAGATTTTACGCTTAATCAAGACTTGTCCTGTACCTGATGTTTGTTTCAAACAAATCGAGTGTTCCAAAGCAAGTGTTCATTTTAATTGACTTCATAAGAAGAAGTTTAACAATGCTTTTTGTGGTACGCTATTTCCTCGTTTCTCGTAAAACCATATTGTTAATACTTTGGAAACGGTCCCATATAATTTTTGTTCCAGTCAGTTGTAAAAAAACATAAAATCGTTATTGTGCTTTCAAGACAGTTATGTCTAAAACCTAATCAGTGAGATTAAGAGACAACCGGATAGAAAGACTGTGCTCGCGCTTATAAGCACGACTGTCGTTGGCTCAGACACGTGCTCCTGAAGCTTTTATGGCACCGCTACTCATATACACAACTTTAGTTGGATTTATTTACCTCCAGTTTAATACTTCGCCTTCAGTAACAGTCGCCGACAGTAACCTTCATACAATGGAATCTACGTAAACAATACTATTAATAGAAGGTAGTATTAATAGTAGCTAATACAACTGAGGTTACTAACTTGTTATTTAGGATAATTGGGCTTTCATTCTATACTTTGATAAGGCCAGTGACTGCTATGACGACATCGTTCAAGAATGTATATATTTCCATACATTCTTGAACGATGTCGTCATAGCAGTCACTGGCCTTATCAAAGTATAGAATGAAAGCCCAATTATCCTAAATAACAAGTTGGTAACCTCAGTTGTATTAGCTACTATTAATACTACCTTCTATTAATAGTATTGTTTACGTAGATTCCATTGTATGAAGGTTACTGTCACTGGTTAATGAACAGCTACACTATGCATCACAAAGTAATTACACCACCAGAGGGAAAGCTTTAGAATAAATCCACTTATATTTACAAAGGGCTTTAAGTAGTTAAAGATTAGATTTGCCCGAAGTAAATCACTCAGTTTCGTGTCGTGGTTTGTTTCTGGAATCGACTCGAACTTAGTTCAATTTAAATTAGGTATTCTTGCTAGTGAAAATGTCGGTGATACGAGAGCAACATGACATGTTTTAGGGTTTTATTTATCCGATAGTTTACACGCGACTTTATTGCTACGAGTCTAGTATTAACACCTGTTCTGCGCGTTGAGGTCACTGTGCAAACGGCTTTTAAACGAACTCAGAGTCAATTGTCCCACTTAACGTTAGACAGGGCTTATAATCTACTTATTAATCTATGATTTTATAATTATTCTCAACGATTATTCAACGAGTTTCGCCAAATACTAGTAAAATAAACTAAATAATTACTAGTGGTAGAAAGGTAACATGTTTCTTGTTTTTAAATTGGATACTCATTTTGTTGGTTTAAAATAGAGTTAAGACAAGGAATCTGTGTGTAAAAATTTACATTATTGTGGAGAGGCTTTATGTCCACCAAGTTGAAGCCCATTTTGTAATGAGTATCTGGTTAGGAAACGTTGAAATAAAAAAAAATCTCATAGCAATCATGACTACTTTGTTATTTACACAGTACATACCTATTTTTATTATTATTTGGACTCTACGTAGCTAGTTTCATAAACATAACAGGCGAGACAGATTCGGATTTTTAATCCTCCAACCAATCCCGCGTTGACCCGGTAGGATACCGTGGAAGTAGTACCGTCACATATTTTTTTTTCTGTGTGGCCAGAGCTTAAAGCAAAGCGAAGTTTGTATGATGTCTTGGTATTATAAATGTTCAAAGGTTACGGTGATGGCTTACTATAAAGTGAGCTACAAGATCGTTTGTTAAACCATTTTTATAATCACGCCGATTTCGTAATATATGTACGGTTTAAGGTATTTTATTTCTCTTAATAATTTACATAACATGAAAAAAAATTATATCAACATAACGGGGCTTAGATAAATTTTTAAAACCAAATTGTGGAGCATATTAGAACAATTATGATTATTTAACTGAGTCGGGATACTTGGGATTGAGTTATACTAAGTCAAAGTCAAAAATTTTTTATTCCGTAAAAAAAATACTTTTATGTGGAATCGTCATTTTTTATAACCCTACCGTGCAGTGCATGACGTGGCAGCTACTGAGAAACACTGCCAGAAAACTCAGTAAAATATTCTTAAGTCAACATACATAAACAATATATAATTCATCCTATGTTAATTGTACTTTAAAAAAAGATACTGAGTTTTCTGGCAGTGTTTCTCAGTAGCTGCCACGGTAGGGAAAAAATGACGCTTCCACATAAATATATATTTTTTTACGGAATAAATAAATATTGAATTCACATACAAAATAATTAATAGCTTTATAATTAACACACCCACCACCAATAACATAATTAATCAAAGTGTGAACATTAGTATAAGCTACTATACTATAGTAGTTGCAGAACGGTGGGTACACGGCGGCGCTAATATCACGTAGCGGATACAGTTCAATATGAGCATTATATTTGTAAGGCCTATGCCACATTGTTGTGAAACATGTGTTATTTGCACTAATGAAAAAATTAAAGTTTGATAAGTTTATGTGTTCGGTTCTCTTATCGTACACGAATGTTCCGTACATTCGTGTACGATGAGAATTAATATATGAATATTTATTTTTTGTGTTCCTAATTTTAAGGCGAATTGAAAGAGATTTGCATGAAAAATATTATTTTTAATTATCCAAACTTTGAGTGTGTGAATGACAGAACATACTATGAGCCGCACTTTAGACAGTATTAATGGCGGTACGAAGTTCGCCGGGACAGCTAGTTTTTAATAAACTAGCACTATGTTGCCCGCTGATATAGGTTTCTATAAGTGAAAGATATTTATTGAAATATACATACATATATACATATACAATCAAAAGCCACTTAACTCGTATTGACGAGTTAAGTGGCTTTTGATTGTATCCATTACAAAGAAACATTGCTGTGCGGCTGACGGCAAAGATTGACCACCACCACCACCATGGTGATAATCTTTGCTTTAGAAAGCAAACAATTGTGTTGAATGTTAATCATAATCTGGAATATTATATTACCCAGAGAACGAGCAGCAGCGTTTCTCTGTGAACTTTTACCATCATACTGCGATCGCCAACCCCGACGATGACTTTAATTATATATCCCTCTAAATGATGAACACAAGTCAATTCTATAAATATATTGGGAAGCCCTTATCCAGCAGTGGTTGTACCATCATACTGCGATCGCCAACCTTGATGGTGACCTTTATTGTATATCCCTCTAAATGATGATCACAAGTCAAATCTAGAAATATTTTGGGAAGCCCTTATCCAGCAGTGGTTTAACCATCATACTGCGATCGCCAACCTTGACGGTGACTTTTATTGTATATCCCTCTAAATGAAGAACACAAGTCAATTCTAGATAAATATTGGGAAGCCCTTATCCAGCAGTGGTTTTACCATCATACTGCGATCGCCAACCTTGACGGTGACTTTTATTGTATATCCCTCTAAAGGATGAACACAGGTCAATTTTAGAAATATATTGGGAAGCCCTTATCCAGCAGTGGTTTTACCATCATACTGCGATCGCCAATCTTGACGGTGACTTTTATTGTATATCCCTCTAAAGGATTAACACAGGTCAATTTTAGAAATATATTGGGAAGCCCTTATCCAGCAGTGGTTTTACCATCATACTGCGATCGCCAATCTTGACGGTGACTTTTATTGTATATCCCTCTAAAGGATGAACACAGGTCAATTTTAGAAATATATTGGGAAGTCCTTATCCAGCAGTGGTTTTACCATCTTACTGCGATCGCCAACCTTGACGGTGACTTTTAGGTATTGTATATCCCTCTAAAGGATGAACACAGGCCAATTTTAGAAATATATTGGGAAGTCCTTATCCAGCAGTGGTTTTACCATCATACTGCGATCGCCAACCTTGATGGTGACCTTTATTGTATATCCCTCTAAATGATGATCACAAGTCAAATCTAGAAATATTTTGGGAAGCCCTTATCCAGCAGTGGTTTAACCATCATACTGCGATCGCCAACCTTGACGGTGACTTTTATTGTATATCCCTCTAAATGAAGAACACAAGTCAATTCTAGATAAATATTGGGAAGCCCTTATCCAGCAGTGGTTTTACCATCATACTGCGATCGCCAACCTTGACGGTGACTTTTATTGTATATCCCTCTAAAGGATGAACACAGGTCAATTTTAGAAATATATTGGGAAGCCCTTATCCAGCAGTGGTTTTACCATCATACTGCGATCGCCAATCTTGACGGTGACTTTTATTGTATATCCCTCTAAAGGATTAACACAGGTCAATTTTAGAAATATATTGGGAAGCCCTTATCCAGCAGTGGTTTTACCATCATACTGCGATCGCCAATCTTGACGGTGACTTTTATTGTATATCCCTCTAAAGGATGAACACAGGTCAATTTTAGAAATATATTGGGAAGTCCTTATCCAGCAGTGGTTTTACCATCTTACTGCGATCGCCAACCTTGACGGTGACTTTTAGGTATTGTATATCCCTCTAAAGGATGAACACAGGCCAATTTTAGAAATATATTGGGAAGTCCTTATCCAGCAGTGGTTTTACCATCATACTGCGATCGCCAACCTTGACGGCGACTTTTATTGTACATCCCTCTGAATGATGAACACAAGTCAATTCTAGATATATATTGGGAAGCCCTTATATAGCAGTGGACCACATTCGTCGGCTGACATGATGAAACAAAATCAAATCTTTTCTCTTTTCTAATATTCAGATATTTTCAATAGTATAGCATAGCAAGTTAAGTTTAAGTAGGTTTTCAAACTACAAGTTCACACATTATTACACTTAAGAACGTGTCAACCCACCGTTTGATGTGTTTGATGGTATTATTCAGTCTTTGGGTTATCAAAATAAAATTTGTAATAATGAAAGTCCCACATATGGAGACAGAAATTGTTGATGTTGTCGGAAATATATGTATGTCCGATTAGAACGTATTTGAGCGTGTACGTTCAAATAAATTCACATATTTTACTTTTTTTTATCGTATGGCCAGTGTTTACCCCCGTGTCAAGCCGTTCAGGTCGCCTGGCATGGCTAAATGAATTGTCTAACATAATGTCACATAGATTCATTTGTATATATGTATTTATAGTGTATGTATATATGGCTGATACCGTTTTGATTAGAAAGAGTGAATTGTCAAAACAAATAATTAAAACTTTCTCAAAGCTGAGTCAAAGATGGTATCAAAAACTCCTACGCTTTAATTTTTACCGAATTACTTCAGTTGAAAGTACAATACCAAAATTTACCTCAACAAAAAAATATTTGGTTATCATTTCGATGGGTAACTTTTATTATAACAATATAACATTGTTGTCGAAATCTTTAACAAAACAAATAGCAATTTGAAAATAATAAGGTTTATAAAGGTAAATTCTAGCGTGAAATTGAGAAAAGAAATTATATCAGAAAGAACGTAGAAATCCATAAAAGTACCTCTCCCGCTGAATTTGGTTTCTAATTTGCGAATACTACATTTTATAAAAATACTTACATTGTTGTTAGGGTTCCGTACGAAAGTGAATGGAGCACTTATCGAACAACGTCGTCAGTCTGTCTCAGCGGTAAACACAAATACTGACAAGTTTATTAATTTTAAATGTGTATAGTTTTAGATGATTCTTACCCAACATAATGGTAAATCAAAAACGTATGAAAATAGTTTATGAAAGTAATAATAATAATTTATTTCACCACATTCTAAAGTTTGTACATTAATATAAATATAATATAAAAATAAAATGGCTAAGAATATAAGAGCCTTCCCTGGGATACTAAAAATCCCTCTCGGTGAGACAGCTGTATTGATGAGACTAAGTTCATTTTCAACGTAATAATAATCATGAGTTTATATATATTTAGGCTTAAATCCGTTGCGGTTTCGTATAAAAAATATGAAATGGGAATCCTGAATGTCCTTTCTTCTATTCATCATAGTGTCTGTTTTTCTGTCAAGCAGGACGAACTAATACAATAGCATTGTAATGAAGAGTTTTCCTTTTAATAAAAGAAAAATAGAAGATATGAAACGAAACTTCAAGGTGGGGTTAATTTTTTTTTGTAATTTTTATTTTATAACATTATTCGTAATGCAAAGCTTCGATAATCGAAAATCTCAAAAAAGTGTAATCATAAATTTAATCGTCCGACGGGTTCGAACCGGTCGGCACCCTCTGCCAATCCAGGGTAGGCGCTAGCGTTATGCTACAACGTTACACACTGGCAGATCAAATTTAGGATACCCTTGCTAACACCCTTTCGGCGCATGTAGGTGTTATCAATCGGCTTTGTTTTCTAGAAACATGGCCGATATGTTCACAATATTGCTTGTGAAAGATATTATTTGTCATTTGATTTGACTTTTATTTCCAGATTCCACCTTTGTGCGTATTTATGTTTGTAAGTCGCCAAATGATAAAAATTGTAATAAAGGCAGACCATAGAAAGGAAATATTTCAAACAAACTTTCCGATTATTTGAATAGGAGAAAATACTTTATAAGTAAATCTTATCCCTCTTATTCTATATTTTTTAATGCAGGTAAAATAAAATCCTAAGTTGCTGTACAAAGTCTAAGCGATGAAGCTTTTCTACGAATTTGAAGGTGATTATAGTCAGTCCAGGCTTACTGTGATCTATAGGTATAGTTTTGTAACTTTACAGTTTTTGTAATATGATGTTAAAGATTTTTGTTTGAGATAATGTAAAAGATAAAAAAAGAGTAATAAGCTATTTTTTTAATTTTTTTTATTAATGTTTTATAATAAGGGCTTAAAATTACATATTGAAAAAATATTAATACAGCAGTATAGACAGAACAAAACAAAGAGAAAATAAGCATACTATAAACATTTATAATAATCAAATGCGTAGTCCTCCTTCTCTAAGTTCGTCCATGCCGACTACTCACAATGGAGTCTCTCATTGTCCATACCCTTACATTTCTAATCGGATTGGATAGGCTAACTGGCTTATCTATGGTAGAACACGCTACGGCCCGAACAAAGAGGTAGTACATCTACATACGTAGTGCTACGATAACTACGAGATGCTACGGTAACTACATTATGTATGCTGCGTTAAATTCTAACTGCTACGATCACTATACAATGCTATTTGTTAACGATCTTATTCACGCCGGAATCTTACAAGAACTGAGATGGAGCACTCAAATATAAATAAGTTAGTAAAGGTACATCCAGAATATTGCAATGAGCCGCAAGGCTTAAAACAACATCAGAATAGGGTGTTTTCCAATATATTATATTCGTCATTCTGGGTTCAATCCCCAGTATAATAGTAACTTAATATATTCTCAATAGTATCTTATACCAATATTTAAAGGTAAATTTTTGGTAGCCTTTGTAACATTTCAATGGAACATTTCGATTGTCCCTATTAATTCTAGAATGAAAGAAAAAGTATAAATAAATATGTTGTTTCATTCCTTGTGTGTGTCTTAATATCTAATGCTCTGTTATTTACGGATTGAGATTGACTAAGGGAATTAGTGTTAAACTTATCATTAAAAAAAATCCGCTGACACATACAACTATAATTATTACTGAGCGATTCTAATCTATTATTATCAAAATTGCCAAATTCAATCAGCTCATTCTACTGAACTGTCTCTGTACTCAATTGTCTGAAAAACAGACACAACATTACATTCTGGCAATCATTCATTGCCAGAATGTAATGTTGTGTCTGTTTTTCAGACAGTTCATAATTGACTGATAATGTATGGAGTTCATCTTTAAGCATCCATCCGTGAGTTCATTTTATTCTGTTGAGCTTCTTAATCACATGTGTATTTTATAGTAACATTATTTAAATTCATAGAATACATACATATTCAATGTTTATATTAATTCCAGATATTACCCTATTTTGGCTATCGTGTATAAAGAAGAATTTATGTTATCCATCAAGTTTTGAGATTACCTAAAGAATTTATAAATTTTTAGATAATTTTTAAATTTATTTTTGCTACAACTATTGATTTCATTTTAGTACAATCATTATCCCTTGTGGGCAGTTTTGAAGTAGTGGTCTTTGACTTCCAACTCATCATATAGCGTTTGTTTCTGCAAGGCAATTAAATTGTGTTTTAATTATTCGAACTAAGATCTCAGTAATATTATTTCATTATTATTTTTATTATTGGCCCGTTGAAGTTGTTATGGGATTTGTTCAATGCACAGTCATATTCAATGCAAAATTGATCAAATCCCTTTATGATGGTTTGGAGTCTATCCCGTGAGTCAATGGCATCTGCTTATGGCACATGTAATTTTAACAGTTTTATCTGGACTGATGACTCTCCTTTTATTTTATTCCCGTTCTGTCATACCGATCACACAATTGCTTTGAGGCTTGAATTCCTTCGAAGCATTTTGAAGTTTTTCCTCATTTTGGCCAGCTACAAGTAGGAATACCAGCCATAGTTTTCTTAATTGTTTACGGATTGTTTGAGCAAAGAATCGAGTCACCGGTTGACTCGAATGGGATTATATTCACGTATTTAATATCTAGACTAATAAGCAATAGGTATCTACGGTTAAAAATAAATTTTAAACTTTAGTCTACGCCAAATAATAACTTTAATGTAAGCGTCTTAAATGTATTAGTAAATATCGAATGGATTGTATAAATTTGAGTCTTAGAACGGCGGTGCGATGGCGGAGCGGTTAACGCACATGGGACCGGATACCCCGTAGTCATGCGTTCGATTCCCACCCGCACTTAAATTCATTTTAAAAGTTGTCTGAAAGTTAATGTAATTCAATGTGCAATTACGCGTAAATGCAGTAGTTTTTACCTTTAAATGTGCCGGTTTAAATGTGTGTAAACGTCCATGCGTGTGTCGATAACTGTCACAATAGGTACAATAACTCGCACGAATTTCACATACAAAATACAATATTAATACGTGGAACACTTTTAATACACTAAATACTCAATGATTTACTCGAAATTGGGCTTATATAGAATGAATATTCAATAGAAAATTGAGGACATTCATCTGTTAGCGATTGTGTTGCCAGCAGCAAACCTGTCACCATAAAAGTCTATATAGGAAATGGAATATATCTTTTATACATTTCCTAGACAGGTTTTATAGAATAAACTAGTAAATATGTGATAATACCACATTCCAACATAATAACCTAGGTTACTGTTCTAGAATTTTTGTATTCGGGTTAGTGTCGGTGGCTAATTTACTGATGGACGGATCACAAAGTAAATCTTTCAACCAGAAGGTAAACTTCAAATAGTACACTATTTAACAGGGCAATAGATAATAGGAGGACACACCTCAAACCTGTTTGTAATAATAAAAATGTTCTTGAAGTGAAAACTTCTTTAGCGACGTTGTGCAGTTTTGATGTGAAACATCTATAGCCGCACGTAATATTAATCGTAATATTTTATTTTATCATTATGACATATTTAGTTCATATCAAAATATGTTCTTTTCTTCATATTAATTCATGCCAGGCGTCCCGTGACGGCTCACAATTTTTTTTGGGATTGGTACAAAATGTTAAACACCGTGTCAGGGCACATGCCATATCTTTGGCCCTGATAAGGCCCTGATCGAAGAATCGTAAGACGGAGGATCTTCTTCTCTTATTCACACTGGCCGTTTCTACACTGACTTGACCGCAGCATTTTTTTTTAATTATATTAAATTTTAACAGCAGACCGCCTAACTAAATCAGTTCTATATTTAAAATTTATGCCCACCATAGGGAGGGAAGCAATTACTAATGAGTCTTTATAATCAAATAAACACTGCTTTCCGAGTATGAGAAATGAAAAAAATAGTTATAACTTCTATCGGCAGTCCCCAAATACCGTCCCGCATGTTTTTTTTGTAAAGTAGTTGTTTGGTTTTTTTGTGAATATTATGATAGAACAAATTACGTAAGCTGTTTGTTCTTTTCTTTTAAATATAATATGTCGGTGATACGTGATCGTTAGCGATAAGTGTAATTCAACCAGAAGCTTGTACGCACTTTATATCTGCGGGATAAGTTCTCTGGAAGAGAATAGCGTTGAGGTCACTGTGCGTTCGGCCTTCAGACTAATTTAGGGTTATTAGTCCCACTTAACGATATAGGGCCGACCATTTTTAACTCTATTTTTTTTTTTGTTAACAACACCTTTAAGTATTATATGTGTAAACAGAATAATGGGTTTAGTTAAACACTAACAAAATTAGTAAATGATATACCGTGACGGGTTAAAAACTTTATTTCCAAGTTCAGGCCAAATTTAAACCTTGGTGTTAAATGTAGACTATGTTGCTATCTTCTAAGAGGAGGTCATGGCTAAATAGTGGATGCATTTTGCAATGTAGAGCCATTTTATTATGAGGATGGTTTGTTGTTCGCCACGGAGACGTAGATTAATCCTTTTGACTACAGTACTTTATCAGACTTACTTACTTATCGTATGGGCAGTAGTTACCCTGGTGTCAGAGTTGTTCAAGTCGCCCAGTAGGTCTTTGACATGGCTTAACGACTGTTGTCTAATGACTCCAACCGGGACCGACAGTATAATGTGCCGTCCAATACACGGAGACACTCAGAAATTAAACCACTTTGGTAGTCACCCATCTGTGGACTAACCGGGAGCATAGTTGCTCAACCTCGGCGATCACTTAAGGACCGGTAACAACATCTAGCTATGAGCGGAGACAGTAGACTATATAAAGCAGAGATACAGACCGGTTCTTTTTTTTTTTTTATCGGCTAGTACTTTCTAGTTATTGTTAGTCCTTTATAACACGCACACATACATCCATCATTCACATACTTATCTTGGTTGGAGTGTACTTTACGTACAGCACTACGACCCTTCAGGATCTTTTGTAATAACTCACATACTTACACACGCACTCACTTACAAACATATGCATTCACAAAATATACCTATTCCGTTATCAACACTGTTTATTAATTAGTAAGTACGTATTATTGTTATTTTATTTCTAAATATCAGCTACCTAAAATTATAGATTAAGTTCATATTTTGTTATTTTCGCCAAGATGCGACCGAGCCCGGGGATCTGTGACACAGACACAGTTTTACTTATTAAAGACGCTCGTCTCTCACAAAGGAACTAGAATTACTTTACCTGTATTTCAGCACCCAATATAAATAGATTACTATTATAATTTCTGTTGTGTCGTTCGACGTTATTATTATCCTAAAAAAACTTATTTTGTTATTTGTTTCTTAATTTGCCTAATTAACTACTGCTAATAGCCAATTAGATGCGTTAGTCTAGTTGGTTGATGGTATAAGATACCATCAAAATATGCACCGATGTTTATGCCCGCGAGTATTTGCTCATAATGAACAATGTGTTTATACGAAAACATAACATCCACCTTTTTGCGAGTGAAGCTGGGTTGATTATAAGTTAGTTATCCATTTTCGATAACCAGGATCAACAACTTAATCTATTTAAGGTAGATTCATTTTAGATATATTGCAGCCGAGTCCATTCCTTTTATTAAGATTGAATGACATCCAAATATCGGAGAATTAATGACTTTTTTAAACGTTTTCGACGTTTTGTAGTAATATCGTAATTGTTGATATGCCGAACTAATATTTATCACACATGATTTCAGAGGTATCTATTAGGTATTAATGATAGGGCGAACCAAGTGAACGTCACCGTTTATATAAAAATTTCGGGGTTAAAAAAGCTAAAATATAAAAAAATAAATAAAATAAAAAAGGTTTTTATTTACATAGACTTTAAAAAAGCGCTTGTAAATAGTCAGAACATGTTTGTAGTAATACAGTTATTATTTCTAGTTGCATATTACAGATATTTAGGTACACGGAATGTTAAATTTAAGGACATTGGGTAGGATGAGTGTGTGCAGAGTTTATTTTTGTAGCATATTTAATTAATAATGGAAACATTAGAAAAGCTGTGGATTCAATTTGCAGGACAGTCAAGTTATCAGATTATTTTAAAACGAATGAATTATGTTACAGTTTGCTAACATGAAGATAGTTTTATTGAAAATTGTAGCCCAAGCAGCTAAGACCGCAAGTTTTATAAATATCTTAACTTATTAAAATCCGCGCAGAGCTATGCCAACGTTTTTATCGTTTAAAGTTTTCATAAATGTTGCAGATTTAAGTAGGAAATGGAAATTTGCACCGCATCTCAGCCTATAAAATGCACTTAAAGTAAGTTTGTGCTGCATTTCTGACTGAATTGGTCCGAATTTTTTGTATAGAAACCTAAATATGTATAAAAACAGGGAAGATCAGGGAGGCCAAAACAGGAAACCAAAATAGTTCATCGGTATTTATTGCGCAGCGCTATTATTTGATTTAATTAAATATAAAATACTTAATTAATCTAAACGAATATTATCATAAGTGTTTTGCTATTATTAGAATTCGTTAAGAACATAACCTAAATTTTTGATAATTGTATGATCCGTGCACCTACCATGCTATCTTTGCACCACCCTAAGGTTGACTGGCAGAAAATACCTTGAGTATTAAGTCCGCCTTTGTATTATTTAATGTGCATAAAGATATAAATAAATAAATAAAATAATATTTAAAATCTTACTTAGTTTAACTAATCAGAAAAATCGTCTATACTCACACTTTCTCTCCGTTTATTCTGATGTCATTCATAATTTATTAACTGTTCACGTGCATACTGCTCTCATCAACACTGCTCCACGCGCGGTAGTTCTACTGACTTGAATCTAGAATCTTTCAAAACGATCGATTGTGAAATTGACGCTGTCTATATGGTTTTTCAATAATGGATAAAGCCAATTTCTATTCGCTCATTTAAAAATTAATACATAGCGGTGGAGGTGGCTCCAACGAAGTGTGTTGAAGGCCCCAATTAGTCTAAATGTTGTTTAGAAACTCTATCCCACATTGACAATTCTGTTCATAATTTTTGTTAAATTATGTATAACTACATCATATCATAGTATATCACTATAAAATTATTTACATGCGGAAAAAGAAAAGTTTACAAAGTTATTAATACAGAAGTTGTAACAGTAGTCTTAGAAATTTGTCTCTATAATCAGTAATGTAACGATAATTTAATGAGTCTGAATGTTCGTAAATATATTTGTGCCATATTGCCATTTACAGAAAAAGAATCCAGTTTTTTCCTACTTCAGATTGAGTAACACAATCACAGTTATATTATTGAGGCGAAAGTTTGTGAGTGTAGGTATATATTTGTTGACCTTGGCAGGCCGTCGCCGGCCATCGCCTTGGCAGCAGTAGGTGCACGCCACCCAAGAGAAAGGGAGCGGGACGTCCTGCCACGTCCGCTCCTACATCGTCGTGGTCCAACGATCCGGGCTCTGGCCCCGGTGGGGTGTCCATGGATGTGTAAACATTCTTTCCCCCCCAACTTATTTTGCAGGGCAACTTGAACCACTGCATCGCTGCGCAAGCTCTTCTTGCGCAGACGATTGCTGAGCGTTCGGTTGTCCTAGCGATAGTGGCGGAGCCTCACTCCGTTCCCGACCACCCTCGTTGGTTCGGGGCGGATGGGGGCCTCGTCGCCATTTATTGGGCAGGGGGGGGGGGGGAACGTGACCAATGGGGGTCACGTTCCCCCACTCACTGTCACGTTCACACACTCCTGGCCAAGAGGCCCGGATTCATCGTCGTGGAGTGGGGGCCAGCAGTCGTGGTGGGCTGCTATATCTCCCCGAATTGCAGCCTCGCAAATTTTGAGACGTACCTGGACGGGCTAAGGAGCCATATTAGCTCCTACCAGTCCCGTCCAGTACTCGTCCTGGCGATGCTGGCTGGCGACTCCACCAAATGGGACGCCGTGGTCTCCTTCTGCGAAGCAGTCATGCTCCAGAAGGAGGCCGCCGAGCGGGATCGGGAACGAGCCGACCCCGCTCGTAGACGGAGGAGGCGTCGGGGCGGCGGCGGCAGTATGAGAAGTGTCCTCTACTGCCGCCATAGTATAATAAAATAATTTACACGGACGTGTCTTATACACGTCCGTGTAAATTATTTAGAATAATGTGTTTCACATGTTCAATTATAATAATATGCACGTAGTAATCTCCATTCCAAGCCAACAAGTTGAGTCACTAACATCCCAAAACAGTGAAAGTTCACATTTAACATATTATATATATGCTTGCAGGATAACATAATTAGTGCCAGACCCCTGAGATGCTTTCATTATCCGTGTCTTGCATTTGCAGAGATCCAATCAATTAACATTTGCAATTGTACGAATAGTACTTGGCCTAGGATTTTTGTATACTTACTATCACTAACACAGCTTGTAGAACGGCAGCTGGGGTAGAAAAGTGTTCGTGTGGCGTTCACGTACCAAAATATGTAAAGTAGGTAGGATTCTTACAAGGTGGACCGCCGATCTTGCAAAGGTCGCAGGAAGCCAATGGATACGGGCAGCAAAAGACCGGTAATTCTGGAGACCCTTGGGGGAGGCCTTTGTCCAGCAGACGTCTTTCGGCTGGTTTAATGATGACTATCTCTAAGCTTACCTACTACTACATCAGATTTGTTATCTCAATACTATTTTGATAGCAGGAGTTCAACGTTCACATATTACTTAAACCCTTTTTGTCCTAAAAGGTTTTTCCGCACTTGCTGTTAACCCGATTCGCTGACCACTTATTTTCTATCAAACCTATGAACGTAGTTTTTCTAGAATGACCAATCTCATGCATAATCAAATAAGTGAATACACTAAGCTTAATTATTACGGTGCCGGCTAAAATTGTGTTAAGGCGTAATAACATTATACTCACAGTCTATTAAAACTTATACATACAAATACTTTTCGGAATATTAGAACCATCTTTTATAGGCACAGAATGTTTCATAACAAATCATTACATTATTAAAGAATTTACCAACGTCTTTGTTATTAATGTCACGTTCCGTTGATTTATCGATGTCGTTAGTTGTTTAGAAGTTTCTGTTTAAAATTGCGTTGTCCATTTTTCCTCAAGTCTCAAGTCAAGTGATTGTGAACCAGAAACTCCGAAGTCTTTCATAACAACATTGCACTGCATTTACTTTATAATATCTCTCATTTGTACGTGTAAGTAGTAGTGATTGCTATGCTATTAATAGATATCCGTTCACTGGAACTAGGATCCGATATATTTTTGCTTCTGAGTTGCACTGATATATTTAATAAAAATATTCAAAGGTTTAAGGTTAAAGGCATGGTCTCTAACCTATTGCGGTAATCCGCAAAAGTAATACCAACACGTAGTTGCCGTGTGATCCAAGCTTTTGTAAACTTCACAATACTGCGTGTTGCTACACTTCATGTCACAGCCGACGTCACGCGTGGAAAGCCTTTAGTTGCTTTAAACCTGGAACAGTCGAAATGATCATATCCAACCTTAGCCGATCTGCGCACATGTAATAACGATTTGTATTGATGATCTTCATTACGTATATAAAAATTGAATTACGTATTCATTCCGTATAAGTTTTCAAGTTGAGCGATCTTGAACAACCCCGTGATAACATGGTTTTATTTATTTAGATTAGTTCGGTATCCACCAATAAAATATCCTGGGATAATATTCACACTATCTGGGTCATCTGATCCCACTCAAAGCGGAGCTTCTACTATGTAAACCAGATAACTGATATATTATAATATGTACTAATTATTTTGTAAATACATACTTTTATAGATAAGAATATAAGATAAGAGCATAAGGATAGAAAAGGGTCTTAAGGTAATATTCGAAAATTAGTATTCGCATGCGTGTCACAGTCGTCTACTCTCTAGTGTCTGCCCGTTCGGGTAACCACAATTAGGTATATTTCCCCACCTACACCGTGTCATACCTGCGGCGTGAAAGGCAAGCATTTAATAACTACGTCAAAAGGCCCTTCAAACGTAAAATGTCAAATGGCACTAGTGACATATGATGGATTTAGTTTTTTTAGTGTTCGTGTTGTTGTTCCGCTAGCACGAAGACCTTCCAAGATGTTACGTAGCGGTAAAACAGGTAGGATATCAGTATCGATTCTCTTGTGACTGCTAAAAATTTTTGCGTAAAACATAAACAGCACGAAGTATATAGAGAAATATGATGAAACCGGAAAAGCTATCTTTTCCAGGCAACCGCAACGTTTTGATTGGACCAGAATTAATTAGTTAACTTTTTTTAGATGTCATTACATTTTTAGAATTCATCTGCAAGGCACAAACAGTTCAATCAAAGACGCCGCATTACAACTTTGTACATACAGAATACAACACTTTTCTCGCCTACCTATTAATAAAAGCTTTTATTTTCTTTAAAAGACAACGCCCGCACTAGTGAATTTTAACCCTGTGTCGCGGGGTACTTTAGAAACATATAATAGACGGACAGAAATAACATCCAGACTCAGAACAACTATTTAGGGGTCACACAAATAGTTGTCCGGCGCGGGACTCGAACCCGCGACACGAAGCGGCGGATATCTTAGCCGGTGCGCCACACGTGCAGTCAAGCTTTGTTTTTGCTAATTCATAAAACAAATTATATTGTTTTATAATAAAAGAAAACGCAAACTTTGCAAACTTGAAATTCACGGACTAAAAGTGGCTACATCCAGACTCAGAATAGCTATAACTGAGTGTCATGAATAGCTGAGCTGTGCAGTGATCAAAGCCGAAACACGAAGGGGCCGAGGTAGTAGCCAGGGGACTACTTCTACTACTAGTCTTTATAACTACTACTAGCGAATTAAATTCTGTTGTAATATTGACGCAAAGATTTTTAATTCATTCATAATTCATACCTATCACAAATTAATTACTGACGCGTAATAATTAAGTTGATGAAGTATGTTTATGAATATGTGTTGTTAGTTGTTGTGGTGTGTTCGTGATTAATCCATCGCAATAATTGTTTTTTAAATATGGTCATAGTAACTATCCCGAATAGACTTGTTGCCAAATAAATTTTTAAGACGTTAATTAGCTATTTCGGTACGAGTAAAAGTGCCCTAAGTGGATCGACGATCTTCGAAGGGTCGCGAGATTCCGCTGGATACAGGCTGTGTAAGACCGGTGGCTGTGGAGATCCTTGGAAGAGGCCTTTGTCCAGTCATTCGACTACTATCGGCTGTTGGCGTGATTGGCTAATGGTTACTTTCCTCGCCACAGGTCGTGGGTTCGGTTCCCACCTAGGACAAATATTTGTGTCCATGAACATGTCTGATTGTCATTTGTCTGGGTGTAATTTGGTTCTCTGGTTTCCATAGTACAAGCTCTGCTTAGTTGGGGATCAGATGACCGCGTATGAATAATGTCCCAGAATATTATTATATAATGATGATGATGGTGAAAAATATATATGATAAATCTCTACTATATAAAAATAAGTCGGGTTTTCTTTCCTGACGCTATAACTCCAGAACGCACGAACCGATTTCCACGGTTTTGCATTCGTTGGAAAGGTCTCGGGCTCCGTGAGGTTTATAGCAAAGAAAATTTATAAAATTTAACGCGGGTAACACCGCGGGGCACAGCTAGTCTACTATATAAAAATAAGTCGGGTTTTCCTTCCTGACGCTATAACTCCAGAACGCACGAACCGATTTCCACGGTTTTGCATTCGTTGGAAAGGTCTTGGGCTCCGTGAGGTTTATAGCAAAGAAAATTTATAAAATTTAACGCGGTTAACACCGCGGGGCACAGCTAGTCTACTATATAAAAATAAGTCGGGTTTTCCTTCCTGACGCTATAACCCCAGAACGCACGAACCGATTTCCACGATTTTGCATTCGTTGGAAAGGTCTCGGGCTCCGTGAGGTTTATAGCAAAGAAAATTTATAAAATTTAACGCGGGTAACACCGCGGGGCACAGCTAGTATCTTAATAATAAAAAGTCAGGTAATACCAACATGTTAGCAGAACAACTGAAAGGCTGAAGAAAAAAAATCCAGCAATTAACTAATTGCTCTTTACACGCTGATGTTGTCGTTATGACTTATGCAGCTAAGACAAACAAGACATTTACACCATGAACATTGATTATCAAGGGGTCACTTTTTCGCATATGGTTGGCTTATTTGTGTTACTGTCTTTAGTAAAATGTAAATGTAATAAAATACACCCAACACTCATATCTTCGCTTAGAACAAAAATGAAGCTTTGGAGAACTCAACGCAAAATTAAACTGAGTGCATCAGAATCAATAACTACTGAACTGATTAATATACGAAGCGGTATTTTTCAAATCAATTCCTCTTCCTGATTTATTTAATTAATCGAATGCAGGTTATAAATTAAACAAAAATGAATATTCCTTCGGAATCATACGCATCATCCGAAATCCTGTATTTTAAGGCTTACTTTATCATGCCGACATCCTTCTCAGCTTGGTAAACTATATCTGTATAGTAAAAAAATAAAGGTACTTATATCTTATTTCTACACTAAATGGGGAAAAATATCTATGCTTAATTTACTAAGCTTTATCTCTATTTTTGTGAATGTTGTTTGTAATCTTTACATACTGTATTGTTTTCTTCGATTTTCTGTATGTCTTTATTGCTGATTAAATGTATTCTATTCTAAGGGGCGGTTAAAATATGAAAAATGTAACAGTGTTCAGAACAAAATGTTTATACCAGTCTTTCCGCATTTTAAACTTAGCGCCAACTGTGTGCTCGATACTCGTTCGAACTATTGCATATAAATCAGACACCCACGCCTCCGTGAACATGCCAGACGCACTGCAGTAGTGAGAATTGCCCATTTGAATGCGGTTGACATCGTTATATTGCACTCCCTTAGTAATCCATGTGGCTTTTAGGAATTTCGTCCATAGCTGACCTGTTTCAAAATGTAGCCAGTATGCATTCTTTACGCCTGAACTGCAGCAATTAAAGTATTTCACATTTCTTTTTTAAAAGAATGTTTGGATATTTTGAAACAGTCGGAAAATCATTTTTTTTAAAGTAGTCATTGTAAATGTTAATAAGTCGATGAATATGCGCCTATTCTCCTGTTTTCGTTCGGCTAGTGGTGGAAGCATAGAACGGGCATGGAATTAATTTTGTATAATTTGAATTTACCTTTATTTATACAGGGTTACAGGTTAAGTCGACCTAGATCCTTTAAGAGGTGATAGTTTCCATAATTCCCGACTGATTTGTCTATGAAACACCGTACCCCAAACTTAACCGTTTTCAAGATATTGGACTTTGAAGGTTTTTTGAAAAAAAAAACGGTTTTACATCTATTGGCCTATATTTTTTTGGGTTTTTTGCCTCTAATTTATTTGTGTTTCCGATTTTGTGTAGTAGATAAGTTGCTTTATTATTCTCAACACTAAAATAGCAGTTCACTGAACTGACTGGGTCGTAGTAGACGATTGATAGTTATAAATTGAAATAAATTCGTAAAAAATAATTTTTCTTTCTGTAATAATAAAAAAAAAGTCTATGACAGTTATGCTGCAGATGTGCTTAAAAATATCTACATTTCATCAGCTATCCAACAAGGTATAACAAGCTAGGGTATTATTATAATTCTTAGAAAAAAACTTCGATGAAAGGCTCTCGGGTAGTAGTAGTAGTAAAGATAACGTGTTTCCTTGCGTTACTTGTTGCGCCTATTGTTCTTCATGGGACTGCGGTGCGTGCAAGCGAGATATCATACAATGTAATTAGGTGTGAGCGAGAAAAAAAAACCACAGCCATTTTGTTGTTATTGTTTGGTTAGTCTGCTTACGCGATTCGTCTGTAGTAGATGCGATTCTTAGTGCTCTTGGTTTTTCATTCGACTTGGCTTGGATTTCTGGACTGTTTCTTTCAAATCGTGACTGTGCTTGCAAACTGGACTATTGATTTGTGCTTCTGATTTGGAACTGTTGAAGATGACGACCTACACGAACGAGGAATATGCTGATATTTTGATTTGTTATGGGTACTGCAATTGTGTATCCGCACGAGCTCGTGATGAATACATATCACGTTACCCAGGCCGCCGAGTACCGGATGTTAGTGTCTTTGACGGAGTTTACCGACGACTTCGAGAGACTGGCTCTGTTTCGAGGCGACGAACAGACTTGGGTAGACCACGTGTCAATGATGATGATGAAGAGCAAGACAATGAAATAGTTCGACGGTTTAGATTGGATCCAACTACTTCGACCAATATTGTTGCCCGAGAACTTGGACTCTCGCAGTGGAAAGTATGGTTTACGGTGAATACTGCCGGCCTCTATCCTTATCATTACACGCCGGTACACACCATCGAAGAAGGAGATCCTGTGAGGAGGTTGGATTTCTGCAGATTCATGCTCAATGCAGATTTAGAAGATCCATCATTTTTTAAAAAGATCTTGTGGACAGACGAGTCCAAATTTGATAAAGACGGCATAACCAATTACCACAATGTTCATTATTGGGCCCCAAAAGTTCAAAGAAATCCCAATAAGAAGTGGCCAAAGGCATCACAAAGACGATTCAGTTTGAATGTATGGATGGGAATCATATCAAACCATTTGATTGGGCCTTACTTTCTTCCCGACAATTTAAATGGAGAACATTATGAAAACTTTTTAAGAGAAGATTTATCCGACTTACTAGACGACGTACCACTCTATCTTATTCGTGATATGTGGTTTCAACATGACGGTTGTCCTGCACACTACAGGAGAAGTGTCAGAGAATGGCTAGACACTAATTATCCTAATAAGTGGATCGGAAGAGGTGGACCCATACCGTGGCCAGCTAGAAGTCCAGACCTGACCCCCATGGATTTTTATGTGTGGGGACACATGAAGAGTTTGGTGTACAACGAACCTAATCCAATCACATCTGTTGATGTTTTGAGACAGAGAATAATCGATGCGGCAAATGAAATAAGAAGGGGTTTAACAACTGGTGTAGTAAAGAGTGGATTAAGACACAGAATGAGAATATGTGTGCGAAACAGAGGCGGCCATGTGGAAGATGAATCATGACTTTCTGTAAAAATAGCAGTAATAGATGTCATTTTGTACCTATTTGGATTGTTTTATTTTGTTTTCTGACCCGTGATAAATTAGTACTGTTATCTTTACTACTACCCGAGAGCCTTTCATCGAAGTTTTTTACTAAGAATTCTGATAATAACCTAGCTTGTTATACCTTGTTGGATAGCTGATGAAATGTAGGTATTTTTAAGCACATCTGCAGCATAACTGTCATAGACTTTTCTTTTATTATTTCAGAAAGAAAAAATATTTTTTGACGAATTTATTTCAATTTATAACTATCAATCGTCTACTACGACCCAGTCAGTTCAGTGAACTGCTATTTTAGTGTTGAGAATAATAAAACAACTTATCTACTACACAAAAATTGCAAACACACGCAGTTAGAGGCAAAACCCTCAAAAAAATATAGGCCAATAGTCATAAAACCGATTTTATCTCAAAAAACCTTCAAAGTCCAGTATTTTGAAAACAGTTAAGTTTGGGGTATGGTGTTTTATAGACAAATCAGTCAGAAATTATAGAAACTACAACCTCTTAAAGGATCTAGGTCGACTTAACCTGTAAGCCTGTATAATCACCCAAATGATCACAAAAAAATACTCACAAAGAAGCATCTGTTTGTTGGTGAGTTTGTTATTTTTCTTGTAATAAAACCTAATATTGAAATTCTTTTCTACATCCAGGCATGTGTTGGACAAATATTCAATTTAGAAGTGGCTGGTACATTGGTCTAACGATAATGAGTGGCCATTTCAAACAATTTTTAAGTTCGTAAATGTCTTCTGTTAATAATAGCTTCTGAATGTAATGGGATTTCTTGCTAATTGCTAAACAGAATAAGGAATAGTTGCTATCCAATATATTACTTCGGACGAATGTAAACCTTGATAACAACTTTAGGCAGATTGGTTTTATAGTTCGGTGTGAAGAGGTAAAAAACCAACAACACATACATTCGCGAAACATTGGTTAACCATTGTACTGGCGCGCGACCACCAAGCCGCGTTTGCATTGAAATGGCGTCGACGAAATATTGCACTAGCTAGTATGGAAATTAATTAACTAGCAAATTAATCTACATTCGCTTACTACACGCCTTGTCCTGCAAGCTCAATTGTTTCTGTATTGAGCCAATATATTCTGTGATAATAACATAGGAGGGACCTTTGTCAACATCCATTGTTATTCACGCGTCAGCCCTAGCGCTTCGCTCAATAATTGCTTGTTAGCAGAACACGATAGTTTGCAACGTTCAGCTTCACCATTATTACCTACATTAAAATAAAAGTACAGTCTGCAAAGGTAATTTATACAGGGGTGTTCCAGTGGATTTCTTTCTAGTTTACTTGGCACTACGGATGTGGTGTCGGTATCTCATTCCGTAGGGGGCGTAAAAGTCAACCCGAGGGAATATCTACCACAGGACGGGCAGCAGCTTACTTCTGAGTACTATGACCATCTTACTGCGATCGCCAACCCGTCTGCTAGATGTGGCGATTATGGCATTTCCTCCCAATATGATTTATGGGGGAGGCTTGTCCACCATTGGAATTGTTCGAGCTTTAATGATGAAGGATATGGCAGGATACATGTTGGCAGATAAAAATATACGCGGGATATCTACTATATAAAAATAAGTCGGGTTTCCTTCCTGACGCTATAACTCCAGAACGCACGAACCGCTTTCCACGGTTTTGCATTCGTTGGAAAGGTCTTGGGCTCCGAGAGGTTTATAGCAAAGAAAATTTATAAAATTTAACGCAGGTAACACCGCGGGGCACAGCTAGTTTCTATTATATTATCTACCAACCTATCTGCTCCAACGGCCAAAGAACGACGAAACATAAGACGCAGCGTGGGCAGGGCCTCTACAAGTTAGATCGATGATCATGTGAGGGTTGCTAGAAGCGCAAGAGTAGCAAATGTGGAGATCTTTATGGGAGGCTTTTGTGCAGCAGTTATTTGATGGGTTTTCATTATTAATTTCCCTAGAATTATTTTAGGTACTAATACTATGTTGCATGAAATTGTTTTGTAAAAAAAAGTTGAAAACACTGTTGTCGCGACCTGTTTCGAGTGTCCAATAACTCTTTCGCAAACATTTTACTATTATTTTTGTAGATTTTTAGTACACCTGCTAACTACATCAGATTATTTTCAATTCTAGTCCATTCTTCTAAACTTCGTTACCCGAACCAACCGCCATTTTCCGTTTGTTGTTGCTATGTTGTACAGACTATCGGACAACAATGTGTCAGTATTATGAATATCACTAACATAGACTCGGGTTGGCAGATTTATCATAAAATATAAAATATATAACACTTGAGTATGTTTCGCTGGTCCATCTCAACTGGCCAGTATTGAATCGGCAGTAGATGAACCCGCTGAGTTTGTTTCGCTAGGTCTTCACAGTTGGAGCGCATTGGATCCGGCGGTAGCATTAAAGCGCGAACATTGCTTTACACTCAAGGTCCGTCATAATAATAATATTTAATTCTTTCCTCACTATAGGCAGTACCATTCAGACAAGATGTAGTATTTAAAATACCTTAAATAACAAATTTGACAATAACTTCAAGAAATAGCCATTTAACTTAATCATCATTATCTTTAATTAAATTATATTCTTTACATTCTACTTGTTCAAATATTAGTCACGGTTTAATAATCTATTTGTATTAATGTTCTCTAAAAACACTTGTAAATACAAGCGCTTTATAGAATCTATGTGAATGAAAATCGTTTATATAAATATTTTATTTTAAGGGTTTACTGAGATTCTTTTTCAGGAACAAATACCTCTTAAAAGTATTTTTTAATTACTACATCGGAGTTAATCCTTTTGAGAACAACAAATATAAATATTGTTGACCTTGAAGCTATTCAGAGTTGTAATCCAATAATAGGGCAACATTATTTTTCAATATATATATATAGACCAAAAGTTGAATGGGGTACGAAGATTTATCCATTATATCATACCTATTTTTCATTCCTCCAGGAAATAACTGTGTTTCTTTTATAAGGCTAAATTGTATCAATTTATTGTCGTGCCTGGTTTATTTGGTCGCTGCATGTAAGGTGCCTTACCTTTCACTTGATACAATACAATGCCCTAGAATTGCGTCTAATTTCACAAACTTGCGTCGTACCTAGTATCTGTATTCATATCTACTAATTATGAGCAAACTGAAATAGTTACAAACTATTTGCGTTTGCTTAAAGTCGTAGGCGTTGAAAGGGTGACATTAGCATATAATCGACTCTACATCGGCATATTTACCTGGACAGTATCGGTACTACGTGGGCAATAAGAATGGTTTTACGTAGTGCAAGTATCGTCATGTCAGCCCAATGACGTCCACTACTGAACAAAGGCCTCTGCAAAAGATTTACACAACGGAATTGTATCCATAATTTGGAGGGATTTGTCATAATCGCCACGCTTGATAGATGGGTTGGCGATCCCCAGTATGAAGGTCATAGTACACAGAGAGAGGCTACTGCCCGTTCTCTGGGAAGTATTCTCTCGGGTCGACTTTTTCGCCCACACGGGATGAAATGGGGTGGCGATATTCTTTGCCGTCATTCAAATAGCAAATTTAACTTAAAATACGTATTTATATTTGTTGTAAAGTAAAACTAATTTTTGACTTGAGGCAGACACACATCAATAGAATTTCGAAGAGGACTGCTAGCAAGGATATCAAATATCCATTGACATATACCTATAATAACAGGTTGCAGTGATCACCAATCTGGATAGCAAGATTGTGTGTGCCTAACGTAGTGTGGTATTTACTTGGAAGGGAACGACCACATCGTGTTGGTTGTGTAGATTACGATTCAATAAATACATGTAATAGATTTCCAGACGATAGGGCTCTGTGATTCATCCGGCCAGGTACATCGATATATATCTGAGATTTCTGGCAATATTAGGTAGTCATCTTAAGCCAAAGGATGTGCGTAACTAAATGCAATGCCAACATAGAACTTAGTGCTTTAAATTCGTGGACAGGCGGTGATTCAAAAGTTCAATGTTGATTAATTATAAAATATATCTTGTCCCTTATTTATTTAGATAGACGCACATTTACACATAAAGATTAAATACAAATATTGTATACTAGCGGCCCGGTACGTGCTTCGCTACGTATAAGGCATAGTAATAAAAAGAAAATATTATTAAGTTCATTTATTCAAACAAAAAAATATTTTAAATTGCCAAAAGATGTTGATTTTACACGTTTTCAAGACTTTTTTAAAATTTTCTCTACGTATAAACCTTCCCTGGACTTCCACGAATAATTCAAGACCAAAATTAGCCAAATCGGTAAAGGCGTTGTTGAGTTATAACATTACAACGAAAAGTGGCATTGATTTATATATATATAGATAGATAATATATAAATAACTTATGTTTCCAATGACGATGTATTGGAACCATAAATTATATGAAGTAGCATAAATGCGATATGTACATATGACTCAAAATATAAAAAAATTACTTTTGAGAAAGAAACGAGCAATCAAGCTTTGCAGGGAACAGTTTATTTTTTAATCTTCTACTTTTTTAGTTTTGATTTAAGATGATAGGTCATATATCTGATGACGATAAGCAGTGCTTGCACAATGGAAACCAGATGACTGATATGTGTTTATGGGTGTACTTATCTATATAAGTATGTATTATATGTATATAAGTATGTGAAGTATATGTGGTGTGACTTTGAGAGACAGAATTCGAAATACTGATGTAAGAGAGCGTTGTGGTGTGAAAGAGGATGTAGTCACAAAGATTGAAAAAGGCATGCTGAGATGGTTTGGCCATTTAGAAAGGATGAATGAAAGAAGATTGACAAAAGAAGTATACCTGGCCTGTGTGAATGGGACAACCGGAAGGGGAAGACCACGTCGAACATTCTCTGACCAAATTGGAGATGTTCTCAAGAAAGGGCAGGTCAGAAGTACCCTAAACCGGCGAGCATGTATGAAGAATATAATGACAGTAATCGAGGCAAAAGAAGTATGCAAAGATCGTGACAAATGGAAATCCGTTGTCTCTGCCTAACCCTCTGGGAAACAGGCGTGAGTCTATGTATATGTATTTACAAGAGAAAAGCAATATATGTAGACTACTTTTCTTTTGTAAATACATACTTATATAGATAATTACACCCATAAACACATAGGTTTTTAAGGAAACGGCAAATCTTTAAATAATATTTAGATCAACCAATTCAGCCTGAATGTCTGCACACTATACAATATGTATGGTTGTTTCCGATTATTCTCGAGCTAAATCGGGATTTTATTAGGTCAGGCCGTCTACTGGTTTAATAATTCTTAGTTTCACATTGTAAGTTCAATAGATATAAACATGTATACTGACCATCTCGTTTATTTATAGAGTTGTATAAAGAATTCAAGGTATCTATGATGATATGGTAGTTACTTGTGAAATATTTATCTCAAAGCATGACCACTTTTTTCACATTCATATAAGTATGCAAAATTATGCTGGTCGCGCTCTGTGTCGATGCAAACGCTTTGCTCGCACCGGTCCGTAATTGATTGGCGAGGTTAAGTAACCAGGGTCGCGGTCAATCCATAGAGAGGTGACCGCTAAATTGGTTTAATCTCTGAGCACCTCCGTGCTTCGGAGGGCACGTTAAGGCATCGGTCCCGGCTGTAGCGATTAGGCAACAGTCGTTAAGCCGTTTCTGAGGCCTAATGGGCAGCTTGAACAATTATGGCACTAGGTTAACCACTGCCCAAACGATAAAAAGGTAAGTGTCCTAAATCAAAAAATCTCTTACTTTGCACTGATAAAATGGTGTATTTTGTGTGAAATATTAAAACCATTTCACGTTATGGATCTGGAATCACACTTCGCGTCCATCTGGTGCGTCGACTCATTTTGTGTAACTTAAAAAAAATTCCCTTGCTTTTAAATACGCCCCGCACTGATAAACTGATCATCACTTTGTCATTATCATTATCATATCTGCCGAAAGACGCCCACTACTGGACAAAGGCCTCTCCCAAAGATCTCCGTAACTGCCGGTCTTGCGCTATCCGTATCCAGCGGCTTCAGTGAACCTCACACGATCATCGGTCTATCTTGTATAAAAAAAATATTTGACTTACATAAAAACATGTATTGCGCCGGTCAAACATTATTACAATCATACATATCGGTTATTCTATGTAACGTGTAAAATAATTTCCACTTAGGTACACGAAAACACGCCATTCGTAGGCTGACGCGCTTTTGTTAAATCAACGCGGTCTATTTTAACCTGTATACAGATATCTACCTCTTTGCGTATTATTAAAATAGTATTGACACGACAAAATAATTAATAATAAAAGACTAGCTGTCTCCCGCGGTTTTTCTCCCTCATAATATACACACTCACAAACTTTCGCCTTTATAATATTAGTGTGACTAACGTAGTCAATAGCTCTAAAATACTGTCTATATCACGCAGATTCAAATTTAACTTAAGTTATAAAAGTTGTTCAGCTTAAACTGTACACGTATTATATTAAATGCATTATATTATTTATATTAAATGCATTATAGAAAGCATTGTTACAATTGTAACTCAATAAAGCACAGAAAAGTCTCTTCGCCACGCAATAAAGTATCTATAATCTATCGCATACGGCGGATGTATGTCATAATTTGTTTTAGTACCTACGTTACAGTTTTATTGAACCGTTACGGAGAAATTTTTGATCTGCCTATTAAAGGGTCGCATCCGCCACGGCGTTTCACTGTTGGCTTCCTAACTAACGTTCCATGTACAGACGCCAGCACATCTAGCTACCCCAATCTAACAAATTTCTTTTATAGATTTTCAACTTTATCACTTAAGCATAAGGTTCACATTCAATTGGGGAAATTGCCTCCGCCAAGGATCTCCACAATAGCCGGTCCTGGGCTGCCCGCATCCGGTTTCCCGCGACCCCAGCACAAGATCGTCGGTCCACCGTGTAGGGGGCCTGCCCACGCTTCGTCTTCTGGTTCGTGGTCGCCACTCGAGAACCTTTCTGCCCCATCGGCCGTCAGTTCTACGAGCTATTTGCCCTGCCCACTGCCTGTTTTCAAAATACTAAAAATAAATTTCTCTTTAACTAGATATCATGCTTATATACCTAAGAATACTATTTAAAATGGTTCACCTGTTATGATTATCTAATTTTCTTTAAGTTGATCTAAAGATTGAACAGATTACCGATGTTAAATGTCCCGAAAAAAGTTTGCCATATTAGACCATTAGAGATTGTATGACTGTACAAAAAAGTCTAAAATTAATTAATATATTAAATTAATTAAAAACTCCGTTTCTAAAACTAGGCATATTCTGTGTCTTAAGATGCAGTGTTTGACCGAGAGAGAAATTCGATTGTATTTATTGATGCATCTATCGTCTTGTACATCTAAGTGTTGTAATAAGAAAGTAAAAAAAAATGACTTTGTGTGTAATTTAATATTTAGCAATTAGCAAATATTCACAACGAACTTCTCTAAAACATTATGTGATCATTTGTTATTTATTATTAATAAAACACATGTTTCCTCGTGAGATCATAGATGACATTCTTAACGTTGTACGTTTTACAAAAATGTGTGGAAATATACCGTTCATAAGTACTTCGAAACCCAGAAATTAATTCTGAAAAGTTGTATAGGTATCTAATTGCGCTAACTTTGTACGTTAAAAGGGAATCGTTTGAGCGAAAACTAAACTTCACGCTCAGCTGAATTACAGACAGTTGTGCAAATCGACGTGCAAGCTGGGTTATTTTATATAGGTAAGGTTACGTAATATTGCGTTATTCACGTACCCTGAATAAGTACTAACTACGCTTTAAAATCACAGTACCTTTGAGTGTTTTTGTTAAAATTTAAGTTTATTTGTTTCATTGCTTTTTAATTTAATCTATGTTTACTTATTGATTGATCAACGCATAGCTGAAACCGCTGGGAAATGAACCCAAGATTTTTTTCACATATATAACTTAAGGGATATAGGTGTACACTGAGAAAGGATTTTTGAAAGTATTAACCCCAAAGGAGGTAAAAAGGGGTTGCAAAGTTTGTATGGTACAACTTCTTTTGTTAGTTTAATCAACTTCAATATTGGCATTTATATTCGTTAAAACTACCAGGCGGACGAAGATGTGGCAAAAGCTAGTCTTCTATTTATAAGCGGACGAAGATGAGGCAAAAGCTAGTCTTCTATTTATAAGATTTCTCAAAAAAAATACGCACACATATTTTATATAACATAATAATGATGCAACTAAAGGACATAATCTATAAATATAGATCCGTATTAATAAATTAAGGATAGAATAAGTGGCACCTCGTCGCTTTTAAGAAAAGATCAAAATATAATGAAGAGAGTCAATAAGAGTTCAAAAATAGAGTTAAATTGAACTAAATTATTCATCATGCCAAAATACTAAATTTATGACGAAGCTATTTATAAGTATATAAAATGTACCACACACAAAATAACAATTTCGATGGAATTATTTATGAGATTCTTTTGTTTTAAATATTTTTGCAGAGGTGACTTTGTTAGTTTTTTCTTCGAAGATAGAAGTTAAGTCACCTCTTGGGTTTCAGCATCTTTAAAAATACAATTCATATTTGAACAGTGACAGGTGAACCAAGTGGTAATTAAGATAGACCGTTGGCTAAAGTAATACGAATTGCGCCGATTGGGCGCTCTTTAATAAGAATAACTACTATACTTGGCTTTATACTACGCTTAAGGTACCTACTAGTTGTTGAGGTCCTAAAATGGAGATCGATTTTCGTCGTTTCAGCCCGCGCCCGCCCTACCCTCCTTTAACCTAGTAAAACTAAATTGGCTAAAGGATTCTTGAATAATATGCTTACGTAGGAACCGACATTGTTAGAACTTTATCGATTCATTACTTTGTCGCAGTTTTATGGTTCCACATAGCTGAAATTCTATTGGGACGATCTACATGATGTAGATTTCATCGAAATGTGTTACTTGTTTCTTGTCACATAGATATTTTTAACAGTGATATAAATTTTGTTTAAATATTCGATAGTAGCGGTGTTCATCATTAAATAGCACACAAAAAAAAATAACTCATACCTACTTAATTTTTTATACTATTTTTATCTTAATAACATTCTTATTAATAATCCTTATTCTTTATTGCACACAGAAGGTAAGTCACACTTAAATTTATGATTCTCTGTGCAATCTATACATATAATAAAATCGTAAGAAAGTCAAAACTGTACATTGAATATTTTTTTTAAAGGATACCTGGGGCGTGATCTACAATGACATCGAAGCCAACAATATAGTTTTTAGAATTTTTGTCTGTATGTATGTCCGGGCTAAACTCAAAAAGTACTGCATGGATTCACTTCAAATTTTGCATGAATATTACTAAGAGCTCGGGTCAACATATTATAGGCTACATATTATCACGTTATCACCTACGAGAGAGGAGCTGTGATAATTTATAAAATTTTACGCGGGTAAAACCGCGGGGCACAGCTAGTAAAGAATAAAAATACTTATAAAAGTTTAAAAAAGGTATTTCTGGAAATTATTGAAATATATTTTGATTAATATAATAATAATAATAATAATCAATTTAATAGTTCTCTATGTACTATGACCATCATACTGCGATCGTGAACCCATCTGCTAAGCTTGGCGATTATAACATATTCCCCAAAAATGGTTCTAGGGGAAAGTTTCTGTCCAGTTGTGGACTTTTTACATCAGTTATGATGAATCTATTTTTTTATGTATAGAGGCAAGTAGACATGTTAATTATAACTTAAAATTAGTTAATACAAATATATGAATATATTATAAGAAACCTACTTCAGACACCAGCTCTCAGAAAGGAATATGTATAGATATCAATTTAGTTTTAAGTATTGTAACTACCTTTGTGGAGAAATAAAATAAATTACTATTATAATTATTATTATTATAGAAACTCATTACATGTCTCGTGTAAAGAGATATTAAGGACACTGTTGGAGTCATCAGCTCTTAGCCTATGTCCCTGTGACTCTCTCGCTTCCGCATCATCAAAGCGGCATAGCGTGCATCCACCAATGTTCTGGAAGTGTTACATAATCGGGGCCGGCCCATAGCACCCTGAACACATAATTAGATTGCAGTACATACTGACGGTTAAGCTCAATAACGGTGCATACCTCATAATGGAACGAAGGCACATCAAAGCTTACTGCACTTTCTTCAATGCCGAATGAAATTAGATTAGCTCGGAATAAAGTAATTTTCACTTCCTGCGGACATCTAGCCAACCTAAAGGCCAACATATTCACCCTTACTAACAACGCCTGTCGTGTCCTTTCGAAGTCTGCATTGTCCTTGAGGTCGACCGTAAGTATGTCTCCCAAATAGTAGAATGTCAGCACTCTTAGTAAAGGAACGCCTTTAAAATAAATAGACGGTACAGTAGCTTGAAAATAGTAGTAATGATGTGTCGTCGATGAGCAATCCCTCAATACGATGATATTCGAATGATTTAATAGTTTTATATGTAGGTATATCAGTTGTTCTGGGCTGTTATATTTGTCATATTGGCCAAGATCCTTCAGGTCGTACGGGGATGCTCTTAACAATGTTATACATACGCAACTTTTTATGATCGCAAAATATATATGTATTCTGATGATGTAGTGATCTGAATATTTATTATAGTAGAAATATTCAAGTGCAAAGAGGCGGTAATAAGCACCAATAAAAAAAATCTATTCCCGTTTTCGGGATTTCTAAAGCAAAAAAGGGAACTTCTATTAAATTGGCAAAAGTCCATCGACGATAATATATAGTTTCTTAGTATATCAACCTTAATAAACATTTATTTTTGTTCTTTTTATCAGTATGAAACGGCAATTTCATAGGTTAGGACCCAATATTCGTTATTGCACGTAGCAGTGGCGGATTAACTAAGTGTTATCGAATCGCCACAGCTTCCCCTTAATAAATATGCCTAACTTTATTACCTGAGCCAGCCACCATTCTCAATTTTTTATTCACGTCGATGAGATTGACCGCGGCAGTATCGCGCCTAATCTGTTTACCGGCCGGATCTGATTCCATTCTGCTTTAGGCGATTGGAACACTGCCCCGCATGATGCAGCGTAGTGCGTGAGTGCGTATTCTAACGTTGCTTGCATATATTAAAAGTGCACTTACTCATGATGATTGTATTGCCAATATCCCAATTTTACTCACTCATAATCCATGTTTATTTTAAAAACGTAAATCAACCTAAAGTACGCTTACTTTAACTTAACGAGTTACGACCTCTTCATCGGAGTTGCCGGTTAACGGCTTAACGGCTAGTATTATCACAGAAATGGGACATAAATATCGGCCGTCTCAGTTGAGGTACCGCCGCAAAATGCAAACATCATGAATTTGCAAGAATTCGGCCAATGTAAAAATTATATTATTAAATTACATTTTCATGACTAAGTAATTCATAGATAAAAGAATGAATAAACAGACAAGCCAAAATTAGATTAAAATTTATGAATAGTGGTCCTTTTATATGGAAATTTTATATTTTCCTATCAGAAAGACATCAGCTCTAGATGGGTATCACGCAAGTCGGGGGTTTAAACACGTCCACGATGGGTGGGTTCGATTCACCACCCAGGTTTTATTACTAAATTTCAACACCACTTTTGCTAATAATGCCTAAATGTGGCAAATGCCAGCATTATTACAGTATTTCGAATTTGTGCCACTTGACATAGGCAATACTCAATAAAAGCTGGGTCCAATGCGTTTTAAAAATAGCACAATATTCTAATAGAACAGGTTTATTTATTGATTTTTTTTTACAGAAGGCTTACAGACGAATAAACAACTAAATATGTCAGATAGATTGATATGTTGCTAAAAACAAGCCTCCGCATATAGAATTGACTATTTTTATAAAATTCTATATTTTTATTTTTATCTATTTAGGCACTTAACCCTCCATATATTTCTAAATAGATACATACTGTAGATAAATTACACTCAGACACAGAAATAATCGAGCTTATCGCGCAAAGATTTGTCCTGGGTGAGAATCGCACCCACGATCTGGCTTACAAGAGTTGCAGTGATGGGTTGAAGAGAGGAACTAGTCCCGCAATGGCATCGTTATAGAAACCTTTTGGACAGGCTTATGCCCAGCAGTGGACGATATCAGGCTGATGATGAGGAATGGAACTATATCCTAGTGACCTTTCAGTAATTCCTCGGAGGCAGTCATCAAGCTCGTACGCAGGGCTTAAAATCTGCGCGAAACCGTCATGCAAATCAACTTTTTATAAGTTTTCCCATTATTCATAGTCTTTAATAATTTTATTAGAAGTATAACAAGATCTGAATATTTGGAAATATTGTTCTTAGAAGAACAAAGAAGCAAATTTTTTTTTTGGTATGACAGGATATGCCAAAAAATATTTATAAGTCTGAATTCAGCGCAAAACTGTCTCATTCAGAGCACATTTTGATGTTACAAAGAATATCAAATTATCTAATTTTTTTTAAATGTGCTTCTTTGTTCTTCTAAGGACAATATTTTCAAATATTTAGATAAAGTTATAGTTCTAATAAAATTATTTAAGGCTATGAATAATGGGAAAACTTATAAACAGTCGACTTGCATGACGGTTTATCGCAGTTTTAAAGCGAACTACAGTCTTTGGAACCATTAAACTACACTTAAAATCGTTGTGAATACTACGGTCATATTAGCGAGTTAAATACATGGTGACGTAGCCACGTAATATTTAATACTAGCTGTGCCCCGCGGTTTTACCCGCGTTATACTTTATAAATTATCACAGATCCTCCCTCGTAGGTGATAGCGTGACAATATGTAGCCTATATGTTGACCCGACCTCTTAGTAATATTCATGCAAAATTTGAAGTAAACCCATGCAGTACTTTTTGAGTTTAGCCCGGACATACATACAGACAAACAGATGAACAGACAAAAGTTCTAAAAACTATATTTTTGGCTTCGATATCTATAGCAGACCACGCCCCAAGTATCCTTTTCAAAGAATATTGTATGTACAGTTTTGACTTTCCTACTATTTTATTATATACCAGACAACCCAACAAATAAACCTTTCGACAAATACAACGGAACCAATTTTTAAAACAACCACCAGACAACCCAACAACCTTTTAATCTACTAATACAACGGAGCCAATTTTAAATTTACGAAACAATCAATCCACAATTCCACGACAGTACCGAAGCGCTCGGCCGATACCCAACCAAATGCGTGTAACGAAACCATAGCGCGATCTATTTCGATCCCAACGCCATCTATCGAGCATAGTGACAACTCGGATTATTTATCTATACTCCGTTCGGGCATTTTATTTGTACTAAAAGTTGTATTATATTATATTTTCATACCCTTTTACTATTTATTTACATTTATCCGATGAATTTTCAGTACTGAATTGATGCCGACTCTTGACCAATAGATAGCGCTATTTTATTTTTATTTTATTTTTTGTAATAAAATCTATCCTCTGTCCTTTCTCAAGTTCCAAACTATGTCCGTACCAAATTTCACCCTAATCGGTACAGTAGTTAAGGCGTGAAGCAAAGACAGACAGACAGACAGAAAGACAGACAGATTTACTTTCGCATTTATAATATTAGTTAGGATTAGGATGACACCAATAAGTAAAAAAACAAGTGTCAAATAGATGAAACATACTGAATTTTAAAACCAAAGAGTTCAGTTTCCAAATGCCTTAATTCGTTTTGAATTAATTACTTTACCGCATTTTTCAATTATCTATTAAATGAATAAGTAGTGGTTGCAAAAGTCGCTATACAATGCGCAATTTATAAACACTCAATAACAATGAAAGATTAATACGATAAAATTTAATACTGGTAATTTCTATTTTTTTTATTTCACCCTACACTGAATACTCGTACCTACAATAACTAGGAGAAATAATTTTCATGAAGGTAAAAGACTCAAATATCTTTATTAAAAAAACAACGCAAAACACTAACAAGTAAAAACACACAATGCTAAAAACATTGAATGTTTGCAATCCCATCCCTAAGGACTGCAACAGTTGTTTTTTATACAAAGTTGGTAATCTACTGGCGTAGATTGAAGAGAAGCGACACTGAATAAAAAGTAAATAAATAACGTTTTAATATTTGAAGAAGTGAGTATATATCACTGGAGTATACGTAAAAAAAAATATATAAACGTTTATTCTTATCACCCCTAAGATTCTCGCCCCTTTGGCTCAACGCGAATTAGCCCGTGAGTAAATCAGGCCCTGGTTTTATTTGTCTTAAACTTATTATTACATTTTTCATAAAAAATTTACTACTTTACAATAAAATAAGAAATATCTATTTCTAAGTAAGAATGCTAGATTTATCGTATTTTATAAGAATGATATATATCTATCAAATATAAATATTGCAAGCTACAATAAATTTGTAGCTAGTCTGCTTATCTATATATTATATGTAGTATGTATGTATATCCTTCGGGACAGCGAATAAAATAAATTAGAAAACAGCGTTTTAATATCCACACTGACAAGTAAAACAGGTAAGCCTTAGTCTACTTTTATTTTTGAATACATTTTAACTTAAATGGGCACAAATTGTGTGATACGATAAATTTGAAACTTGTCTGCTTATCTTGTCAGCTTCTTAAATAACTTTGACGTCATATGTGCTACCTAAACCGTTTCATTTTATTTGGCGTGATCTCCTACGCTGATATCAGTAGCGTTACTCACGCGTAGGTACGGATACACGTAGTAGCCTAGGGCGACGTTGACGTTAGTGGGTTTGTACCCGCCGATTGTATGCTGTGGGCTTAGGGCTCATTAGTACCGTCCACATCAGAGCCTTTAGTTCGTCGCTGGCCACCGACTGAACATTGCCAGTGAACGTAAAAATCTCAATAATTTCGGTCCACAAAGCGTATTATTCACACATCAAATACCAAATAAATGGAAACTGTATGCATTTGTTAAGCTGTAAAGTGAGCAGCATTAAATATGAAAACATTATATAATTTAATAAGTATCAGAATGGAATGCATTTGTATATTTTGGGCACTATGGAAGAGATGTAAGTGCCTACATTATTTTACCTGTATGTATAGTGATTTGATGATTTTATTTTAAAGATAGGTATATTTGTTAAGATTTTATGGGAAACTAAAATATACCCTTCAATGCATTGAACCGCTAGATGCTCTCACCGGGCCGTAAGTGATCGGTGAGGTTAAGCATGTAGGCTCGCGGTCAGTCCATAGATGGGTGATCACAGTAGTGGTTTAATTACTGAGCGTCTCCGTGCTTCGGAGGCACGTTAAGCTGACTGCTCCGGTTACAGTCATGAGACAACAGTTGTTAAGTCATGTCAGAGGCTCTGACACTAGGGTAACCATTGCCCATACGATAACTAAGTAAGTAATGTACTGAAACCCACTACCTGCTCTTTTGAGAACTTTTATATGCATCTTTCCCATTAGCTGGAATAAATTCATTGCATGTTATTTACTAAGGGTAGGGTACTGAATTGGTTAGCAATTGCCAGTGCCTGTACGCGAAATTTCTTCATTCAATTTCAGACATGTATTATACATGCAGTATGCGTGAACGTGATATGGTTAATTATGCAACCACATATACAGCATGTTTATTTATATCTGATTGTCATTTTCAAATACGGGTTAAATTTTCTTGCTAATAGTAATTTCAAGTACATAATGTGTATGTTTAATTTAGTACAAAATTTCGAAAATAAAAAGGATATGGCATACACTTCATGAAACGAAAATCATTAATAGAAAAAATCTGATTTCAGGAATACAAAAGATCCAGAAATCTGATAATGGTGTTAGGTGATTATTTTCTTTCGTCCGAGTTAATCATTTAGAATCGTTATTATTTATTTCAAGTAAACCATAGATTTAATTACTGTTAAAACTTGTAACTGGCCAGTTACAAGTTTTAACATATGGATGCAAATTTGAAATATGTAAGTAAAAGATAAAGGAGAGGGTCAAGGAAACATAAAGTTGACGTTAAAAAAAATACAGTATAGGCGCTGCGTAATAAAATCTGCGTATATAACTATTCTGAACTACCCATTTTTAGTACAGAAAATTAGTTCAAATAAATAAATTTAAACCTAAAATAGTTCTCAGCTGAATTTCATCAGAATTTTGACGTGAGAAGCTTCAGAAGCAAGTATTGACGGCTTTACAATATAAAATGACGTCAGAGACAAGATCGTCTCACCCTACAAAGGCTTTGTTATTTAATTCTTAAATATGTACAGACGCCAGCACATCCAGCTACACCAATCTGTCAAATTCCCCCAATTGAAAATGAACCTTATGCTTGTGTGATAAAGTTGAAAATCTAAAAAGGAAAATTTGACACAAGGGGGTAGCTGGATGTCCTGGCGTCTTTACCTATCAATATAAAAGGATATTCTTAATAATAATAACTACATGTATTAACATATAAGATATTTCTGAAATTTCTTTAATTTAGAAGTTTCCTGAAATAACGGTTGGAATTTCTTTATTTCTCAAAGATTTATAATCACTTCGAGGAGAAACAAGATACATAATTAAACTATAAATATTACATAATTGAAAATTTGAAAAGTTCACACTGCGCATAATATAAAGTAATTTGCTAAACAACGTACCATTAACAATTGGTAAATAATGTAGTTGTGTAGGTAGAGGTGAATAATAACCGGCGCGCTGCGCTCACGCCCTTTGTCCGTTGTAAGTAAGTGAGCAAATTTTAAGAGGCATTTACACTGAGTGTGAATTTGTTTACCATTTTTTTTTCTTGTTATTATTGTTCGGTAGAGCCTTTGGAAATGTGTTGTTTTAATAATTTTTTGTAAATATATGTGGTCTTAGCGTTTTTGATATGGTTAGGCAATGCATTAAAATATTGTGCTCCTTGGTATACAATTGTCCTTTTACCATAATTGGTTCTTGGTTTGTATAGTATTATATTGTGTGCCCTTCTTGAACTTCGTGTTTGCACTTGTATCTTTTTTGTAAGTTTTATTTCTGTGTGGATGTCTTTGTTTAATATTTTATGTATCAAAATTGCTGTATTGTATTGGTAAATTTGTGTAATATTTAATAATTTGGTTTCAGTATAAAGCTTTTGTGTTGGAGTAAAATAATTGTAATGAAATAGAACTTTTATTAATTTATTTTGCGACCTCTGTAATGTCTGAATGTGTACTTTAGCAGCTGATCCCCAGACCTCTATTAGGTAATCAATGTGAGGTTTAACTAAAGAGTTGTATATAATATAACGGATTTTTAAGGGTAAGCATCTTGCTATACTACGTAAGGCCCCAGTTAATTTACATAATTTTGAACGTATCTTGTCGATATGTGGCTTCCACTGCAGTTGGCTATCCAAAATAAGCCCGAGATACCTTTCTTTAAATACCCTAGTTAGTGTAGTCCCGTTAATAACCAGAGGTCTGTGATCGAGAATTTTTTTTGTTTTTGGCTGCAAAAATTATGTAGTTGATTTTAGCCGCATTTATAGTCAGTAAGTTAGATAGAAACCATTTTTCTAAGGTGTAAAGATCAGTCTGTGCGTCGTTTATGACAGTGTCGATAGAATTACCATAGTAAAACAGACAGGTGTCGTCAGCATAAAGTGAGATATGACCTTTTAGGCCTATTTCATGGACGTCATTTATGTAGATGAGGAATAAAAGTGGGCCCAATATAGAGCCTTGTGGGACGCCACATTTTATTGATTTTGGTTCACTTATATGCTCATTTATACTAACTACCTGGTACCGACATGTTAAGTAAGATTGAAATATTTGAAGCGCGTTTCCTGTGATACCAATGTGCTCCAATTTACGTAATAACAATTTGTGACTAACAGTATCAAATGCCTTTTTTAGGTCAATAAATACACCTAAACCTAGGCGTTTCTGGTCAATATTAGTTTTAAGTTTTGTGATCAGGTCAGTTGTTGCTGAAAGTGTATTCGATTTTTTCCTAAATCCATATTGACGGTCAAATAAGAAGTTAAATGAGTTTAGATACTGTAGTAGTCTGCTATGTAATAGTTTTCAAAAATTTTGGAAATCACAGGTAAGACAGAGATAGGTCTGTAGTTGCCTGGATCCAATTTAGATCCCGATTTAAATATAGGAGTAACCTTAGCGCTCTTCAGTAAATCTGGGAATGTCCCGTCAACCAAACATTTATTTACGCATTTTGTGAGACTAGGTAATATTAGTAATTTAGACATTTTTATGACTTTCGCACTGATGCCATCTAATCCTGTACTAGTATTTAATTTTAGATTGTCAATAATTTTACCAATTTAAGTTCTGTGGCTAGTGTTATGTGTGAGAGTTTATGTGTGTGTGTTACGTTTTGGCTAGTGGCATAACTGTGGTGATAAAAGGTAGGTATTTGATTTGCTAGTAAAACACCTATATTCGAGAAATAATCATTAAGGGTTTCACAGATATTTTTTGGATTTGATGTAATTCCATTGGGTGTTTCTAGTTTCGAAGGGGCTAGGCTTGTTTGGTGTTTATTATTTGAAAGACTATTTATTAGTTTCCACATTTTCATAGGCTTACCTACACATTCTTTAAATGAGTTATCGTAATAATTGGTTTTAGTCATCTGAATTTGCTCAAATACATTGTTTCTTTGTTTTTTGAATGTCTGCTTTAATTGTTCATCAGAAGGGTTATTTTGTAATTCTTTCCACAGTAAATTTCTTCTGTCAATTTCACTAATGATATCCTTGTTAATCCAGTCTGTCCTGGGAGGATTTAAGATCTTAATTTTATTTATTTCATTGCTTTTTATAGCCGCATTAATTGTATCGTGAAACATTGCATAGTTTTCTCCAACAGTAGTAAAGTCCAGCTTCTCTAAAGATCCGTATAGTTTATCATAAGCTAGGCACGTATAATTTTTCTTTTGTAATAGTTTCGGATTGATTTTTTTCACTTCCATGTATATCTGTTTATGATCTGACATAGCAGATTCAATAATAGCAAGATGGAAACTATTTTCTTTTAAGCTAGTTAAAGCGTGATCTAGAATGGTTTTGGTAGTAGCTGTTTCTCTTGTACAATAGTTAGCGTTTATCTTATTAAGAATATTGTATCCGTTTTCCTGTAGTGTTTCCTTGTACTCTATGATTGGTCGTTCTTTGCTGAGTAGGTTGTAATTGAAGTCTCCTAATATTATGGATCTTTTATGTTTGTATAATTCTTCCGAAAAGGTCTCTAGAAACTGTGTTGTATTTGTCCTTTCTGGTTTATAGATGGCACCTATATCTACAGCAAATTTATTCAGATGAACCCACAAAAAATGATTGTCATTTTCACATTTGTCGTACAAGAAATTATGTTTTAAGTTATTATGGATAAAAATGGACACTCCTCCTCCTCTACTATGGGCTCTAAAATTATAGTAGTGTGAGTAATTTGGTATTTGTAGAGTTTGGGCTTCATCTTCAGACTTAATCCAGGTTTCGACCAGTATTACGACATGTGTAGTATTTTTTATTGCTGCTAGTATACACTTTAATTCATCTAGTTTCCCTGGTCTAACCAAGCTTCGTATGTTTGCATAGAAAACCCTAAGAGAATCTGTGTTAGATTTTATGTTGTCGTATTGACTTGTAATCTCGTAAGTGTTTATATAAGAATTGCTGTCGTTTGGTACTAAGTGAACCTATTGTATTTTAGGTTTCCTTTTTACTTTTTTGGATCTTGATTTATTATTTTAGGTGATCCATTAATATATTTGATCACTAAGTTGGTTTTTTCGATTTACTAATCGCTTCTGTAATTCTTCTTTCAATGATTTCATATGTTTTTGTTGTGCAGGAGTTTGATCAGAGTACATTTTTATTGATTTGTCCTTTATCATGGCTTTCTTACGTAGTAATGCTATCGCAGTCTCTTTTAGTGCAAAAAGTACTTTGATATGGCGAGTATTGTTAGGCTTATATGCTCCCAAGCGTCTGATTTTTATCGGCTCCGTAAAGTTGGGCAGTATATTTTTTATAATTTTAATAACTTCTTATCTGTCCTGGGTCAGTCTATCTTCATTGTATATGAGTTTGCATTAGATTTACTAGCAATGAACAACTTGGAAGCGTTACTATTTAATTAAGGGTATACATTGACCATGTTGCTGTTTGTGACGGCATAGAATATCATCACCCCATCTCATCCCGTGGGAGGCGTAGAAATCGACCGAGGGAATACCTATCAGAGAATGGGCAGCAGCGTCTTACGTCACATCGCAGGTACTTAGTCCGTTTTATATCAAGTTCATATTATAAATGCAAAGGTTTAAATAATAATAATAATATCCTGGAATATTATTTACACACGGCCATCTTATTCCAAACTAAGCAGAGCTTGTACTATGGCAAATTCATAACTGATATACTACATAATAATATACTATATATCTTACTACTATATATCTTATCCAATATCTGGAGTAGTTTATTATACGGATCTTGTAGCAACAAGGAACAACTTCCGTGCGTTTAAGCGTTTTTGCCATACCTACTATTGGAATCAAATATAACAGCTCACTTAGGACCCTTAAATTGATCCTCGGTGCTTTTGCAGCTGGCTTCTCTAGTTGCAAATCTCTCATTTTATGAGGCTATAGCCTCTTTACATCATTCTGTCTCCCGCTTTGCTCTGGAGGGAAGTGGAACTATTCATTTTCTAACTCCTCCTTTTTTCTGTTTCTGATTAAATTCGGTGCGGGATCCAAGACAGTTAAAGCGATTCCCCGGGACATGCCTGAGCTTCACCGCTCAGTGTCATTTCATTGTGTGCCACTGTTGATCCTGGCTTACAGGAGTTGCAGTGGTGGGTAAGAGGGAGGGACTAGTCCCGTATACTATATATCTTTTGTAAATACATACTTATATAGATAATTACATCCAGATTCAGGACAGACAGACATGTTCATGCACACAAATATCTGTCCTGGGTGGAAAACGAACACCCCACCTACTGAAAAAAAAAATTGAAAAGTAAGGATTTGCCAACAGGCCCGTCATATTATGTTTGAATGTTTGTTACTCAAGCTCGCGAAAACGATTGAACACCATTTGATTTAGTTTGGCAAAATATCGCGGATAAAAGTTTGGTTCGGTGGGATTATCAAAACACGAACTAAAAGATAAATCAACGAAAGTAATATCAGATAGTATTAATATAATAAATTATTATATAACTAATAGTTAGAAAGTAATTAGTTTTTATTCAACTACGAGTTTTGATATTTGTTACGTAATAGGGAAAACACATGAAACGGATTTGGTAGAAGATCATCGCAGTAATCATGTGTCATAGGCATTATCTTAGTTACTGAACTATATTTAATTGAATTAAAAATAAAATTTTGCCAAATTAATTATTTTGGACTTAATTCATTTGCCAAATTATTTATTTCGAATATATACATTATACCAAAGTATATTTTTTAAAATAAGGAGCACGCTCTTAATAATTCTCTAATATACTTTTTTATTTTTAAATATTACGCCCGCTTTACTTATGTAATTTACTGTATCGCGGGGATTTTACCCTCTGACTCATACACAACAATTTAAAGTTCAGCCCTATAATTGTCATATTATCTTCGGTACAATGGAATCTATCACGGCACAGACATCAACGAAATTGGTGTTTTCCATTAGTTTTTAGCCAACACTACGAAGTTCATCTTGTTAATAAACATGTAATATCCTGGGACATTATTCACACACGGGGAACTGATCCTAAACTAAGCTGAGCTTGTCGTATGGAAACCAGATAACTGATATACCACATGTACTACTTTTCTTTTTATAAATAATTAGTTACATATACAACATGTAACGTAATTAACGCACTTCCTGAAAATAGTTTGTTCAGAATCCTTTACTGAACCGATTTATATCATTTTCAATATAGGTAATTTTTTATTCCAATATAATAAACTACAGAAATTATTGTCATATCAACCCTGTAGAGTCAAAACCAATTGAAATGGACCGTAAGTCAAAGTAATAAGCCTTATAAATTGCAGTTTATTACGTTACAATTTGTATAGATAATTGCACCCAGACCCAGAACAAATAGAGATGTTCATGCACACAAATATCTGTCCTGCCCATGGCCTGCGGCGTTAAAGGTAAGATGTACGAACCACGCCAACCATACCAATTTTTACTACATTTAGAAGAAAACATCGATCCTTAGAACACATCTCAAGTACTTTAACTTGATGGAAACAAATACAATCACCTTTAATAAATGGTTATAACAAAATTTTCGCATAAAAAATAACAAACATATCATTATACTAGACGTGCACCGCGGTTTTACCCCCCTTAAATTTTATAAATTATACCCTATTTGTGTTAGTCCAGGGTGTCACACAACTTCATACCAAATTTGATTAAAATCGCTCCAGCCGTTTAGACCTGAAGAAGTAACGAACATACACACTCACACACTCAAAAACTTTTAACGCCTTTATAATATTAGTGTGATCTGACATAAACATCACGATAAAGTTCTGTGCGCTTAAAGACTGCATTTCTCAGTAAAATTAAGCCATATCTAAGAATAGAGCAAACATAATCATAGTCTTTTTGATTTATCTATAGGTATGCTTTTCTTATTATAGTTTTGGTTTAATACAATTTAAAGTTATCAACCCTCCTAATTTGTTCGCCGTTTAATCATACCCAATCCGTCCGACCGTCAATCATAATTGACGGTCACCGTAGCCTAGTTGGTAGTGCTCCTGCCTACGAAGCTGGTGGTCCTGGGTTCGAATCCCGGTAAGTGCAAATATTTGTGTGATGAGCACGAATATTTGTTTCTGAGTCATGGATGTTTTCTATGTATTTAAGTATTTATCTATCTACATAAGTATGTATAGTGTCGCCTGGTACCCATAGTACAAGCTTTGCTTAGTTTGGGGCTAGGATGAACTGTATAAAAAAAAAAAATCACACATAATAGTATTTCTCTTGTCATTAATTTTATAGTTTTTAAACTGTACTAATTTTGTTTAAGTAATATTAATTTATCTTTTAGTTATTATTTGTTAAATAGAGAATTGTATTATTGAAATCAAAATTAACTGTGCCTCCTTTGTGTAAATTAATTAGTACATTAAGCAGGTAAAGTTTAACGAAGTTAAGGTAAAAGGATGTAAAGTAAATAGATGTGCCAGGAAAACAAATAACAGTAAAAATATAACTTGTGACATCGAATAGTTTTTCCAATATAAAACAAATATTTAGAACAGCTTGTCGCTCTCAAATATTATTCCTCCTTTCCAAACGGCTCAAATAAAAATCAGAAACTGCAACTGCTTGTTTCTTCTATAAGGCAATGTTTTGCAAAGTTTATTCGATACTACAAATAAAAACTTGTAAAACATTTGCCAATAGTTACATGATAAATATTTACAATATATATACAATGTATAAGACTTTATCTCATTTTATTCATATAAAGTTAGAAAGCACCTTTGTACGAGAATGTATTCTTTGAGTATCTCAAAAGAGAGAAAGAAAAAGACAAGACATTTATTAACTACCATGATCAACATAGTATTCAAATAATACAAGTAATATAAAATACATACTCACAACATACAAACAACATATTATAAGCTCAACAACCCTATTTTGTGAAGAGAAAATAAATCGTTTTTATTATTATTATTATAAAGTCGTACGTATTTATGTATGTATGATGTTAACTCTCCGTGGACTTAGTTATACATAGACAGGCGCCTGTTTTGCAGAGGGTTAGGCAGAGACAACGGATTTCCATTTGTCACGATCTTTGCACACCTCTTTTGCGAGACAGGAAGAGCTCACACAGCACCTAGAAGACGGAGTGACCCTTTACTAAGATTTTTAAAATTTTACTGTCAAAAGTGTTTTAATCTAGTTTAAGGTTCCCTGTTAGAAGTGTGTGGTTATATCAACAGAGTTACAGTTCTCAATTATGAGTATTGAAAGAACACAAGAACATCTGCTTTCCACATTTTTCACTCCCAAATCCTAAATATAAAGGTAAATACAATACAGAACGCCATCGAAATAAAAGATTCCAAGATTCCAAGCGGCCTGCTATGACATATTTGATCAAGCGATTATAAATAACAAAAGGTTTCTACTGTCTACTATCAATATTTAAAATTCAGAACAGAACATGAAAAGATGGATAAACCTAAACATTTTAAAGTATGAGTATTAGATATATATGTATTATCATAAAATAGGTTTAATGAAATAAAAATCATCCATATTTATTTAATTAATTAATTTAATAATCCCACTCCTGATTTCAATTGTTTTGTGGTCAATGGTCGCCTGTTGACCACAATTCGAATAAAATCATAATTCCATTTGCCAAGTGATACTTATCATCCAATGGAATATCAGTAGATAATAAGTTCTTTAGTAAAATAGATAAAATATGTTTTCATTCATGTAGACTTTAAATGAGCGATTGTAAATAATCAGAACATGTTTGTAGTAATATAGTTTGGTATACATAATTATGGCTGGGTATATATTAAACAAACATTTAGAAACAATATTTAATGTATAATAGTAATGATTTAGTTATTTTAGCTAGCTTTATTAAGTTATTGTTTAATTATAGAAATGGATAGTTTTCGACCAGTTTTACTACATTTGTCTGAATGGTTCTGTCTGTATTAAGGTTAGAATTCAATATTATTATGGCGGACTTTAGTGATGACGTTAATCTGTAATACAGATTATTCTCCAAACAAACCGCTCTAAAATTGGAAAGCAAAACTCTCAACGCCACATATCAGACTGATATTTCGCCCGTCCTTCAATCCCTTCAATAGCGAAGCTGTGAATAGCGTGAAAACCGACGGTACGGGTGTGCGCAAACATTTCCAACACGTTGCAGTCACGGTTATTGCAACGCTTTCCTTCCATCGCTATCAATAACTATCGCAGTTTGTATTTAGAGTTATACAAACTACGGAAGCACGCTTATTCATACTGAATGTTTTTTTAAATTTACGATAAGATATTTCCACCTATTTTTTTAAATCTTCCATCCATCTATCCGAAATTTTAGTGCTTGGCACTCGTCTGTGTAGCATTCTCCATTTATATATCCGGTTGTAGAACCATCTATCTTACTTCTTTATAACTGTCCACTTGTAATTTTTCTTTAAGTTGATCAGTAAACTTTCTTCTCGGTCTTCCTCTCTTTCTTCTTGCGTCTATCTTCCCTTCTGTTATATTTGTGATAAACTGGTCGTTTCGGATTAGATGTCCTATCATTTTGCCCCTTCTGGTTTCTATGTGTTTTAAAATCTTCCAAGAAGACCATACATTCCTTCTTAGGAAAAGGTCTTCACTCGCCGTGGCTGGATTTAGTTTTAAAAAAAGTATTTTTGAGTGTGAATCTAAGTTGTGTTAAAGCCATCATCCATATGATTTAGTATAGTGTTGGAAATTCAATGAATATTTGTTATTGTCGTTTTAAATGCGTTGCATTTAAATTGGTGACTCCTCCTCTGCATTCTTTCACACAAACAAGAAATTACGCTGCATACATAGAGGATTTTAGGTTATTAATATACATATTCGTGTATAAATAAATCGTTTGTACGTAAATATTATTAAAATACAGTAAACTGTATTTTAATAATATTTACGTACAAACGATTTATACACGAATCTGTATATTAATAACCTAAAATCCTCTACAGTAAAACACCTAGTGGAATTGAATACAACGAATTATCTCCATCAAAATTTGTACAAGTCACGGGATTCTACTAATTGTCTCTAAATATCTCAATAAAACTTTATTCAGGGGTCGAATATCAATCCGATAAAAAAAGTGTAATTAAATCATTGTTTTCACAAGCTATGAACAAAACAAACTACACTGCTATTGGTTACAAAGTGCCGATTTCTCACGATATTATGTAAACTGAAGATATTCTATTACTAATGGGACAATGTATTGCATTGTACAACTTACGGTTAACAAACAGATTACGAATTGACTTTTAATCGTAATCATATTATTTTAAAGATGATTAATCCGAACATTCAGATCAATGTTTATTAAGCAATTTCCTTATTTAGTGCCGATATCAAATTCGCGCAAATCCTTCCAGGGTCGCCATGAAATTTGCATATTTAGGAGCCAATAAAAACTAGAGAATGTTAGTGTACACTGGTTTTTTACATAAAATAATAACATATCATTTGTAGTGTGTTAATATATTCAGGTATTATTACAACTTAATCTCAAACCCTACACGACACATATGGATAGCATGATGCTACCGTTAAGGTAGCATCATTTAAATTACGAATGGCACAGTCTTTTTAGTACTCTGGCAACTTAACTGTGGAATTATCTTGCAGAACTCATAAGAGTTTGTTGTTTAAGTTTTGAGTTGGGTTGGTCTGAGTCGAATAGTGTCAATAAATATCGATCAAGTAATTGCCACGCTACCTTGTGTTTCGGGTTCGATTCCAGGACAACCACTTGTTCGGAGCCTGAGTATGTTTTGTGTCCGTGAACTGTATGTTTTGTAAGTGCCTCGTGATACAAGAATTACCTTTTTAAAGTGACACATGTTTGTGTATAAAGATTATTGCCACGACTATGCCCGACCACTTTGATTATAATGTGGATAAGCTAGATTTTTTATACTTTTTTGTGTCTATTCAAATCTGTTGTAAATAAATGCCTGATAACCAATTCTGGATCCGATTTGACACGAATAAAAGTAAAATGTCATGCCATTTTTGTTTGTGTTTGAATTCTATGAATCGGTTGAATTTTGAGGAAAAAAATGTTGAACACGTAACATCAATTTTGTTGATTTCTGTATTGTTTTTTTATACGTGTATGCGTGGAGAGCATGTCCATCCCGGCAGTAAGAATTGCCCTAAAATAACCAGGTAACAACTCTAGAACTAAGCAGATTTATACTTAACTTCTTAATGTGACGTAGTTTTTTAGAGACCCTCAGAATTATATATTTATTACTGTTTATATCTTTATTATCATTTTACTACTTATAATAACTGATTAAAGTATCGGGTACTCAGCAAGGAAATCGTGGACTGAAACTCCATTAGGTCAACCAGTACACTAAGGCTTCACTTGAATAGAGACAGTAGCTTTAATTATTGCAGAAAGCCAATGTATTTCATTTGACCAATTATATTATAAATATGTCGTGCTGGTAATCGGTAATCGAATGAGCGAAGTTAAACTTAGTTAAAATATATAAGCATATTACGTGCAAATGCATATTTGTGTTCATTATTTACAACCAAGTATTATTTTAATGTAGTTAAGACAAATTAAACGTACCGTCGATATTTATTTAAATAGTCAGTACGTAAGATTTATGATTCCATAATGGATGTTCTATGTCTGGGCGTGTTCTATGTCCGCGAATTATATATTTGTAAAGTTTCTTACAATATATGGATTTCTTTCGCTAGCACTGTGCTTTAATATAGTTTTTATTAGTTATTTTATTTTATTTTATTTTATTAATCTAGAAAACTTACAGCTAGAACAGAAATAAAACAGACAATAAAGGATGAAGGCCAATTACAAGTTTTCGCTAATATTCATAAATTTAAAAAAATAAGAAAATCAGTAGACAAAACATAAAGATAAAGAGAGTAAAAAATTTAGAATATTTGTGGAAATTTACGTAACATTAAACAAAATCACAATCAACACAAAGAAAATCAAGGAGACTAGCTGAAAAAGTAGGTCAAATAAAACTAATAAATATCAGTTATTCAAGTATCTATCCTAAAAAAGTTAATGGCTAATTTATTTTTCATTCTGCAGGTGGTATTGCAGAATAGGTCAATATCAACCTTCTGACAAGTCTTATTGTAAGTTCTGCTCGCTCTCACCATGAAACTATTCCGTCGGTAATTGGTGCGAACAGTCGGTACGTGAAGTAACCGATGTTTTCTGAGCATGGCTGAAGGAACACGTAGCCCTAACTTATTCACCAACTCGGAGCAATCAATGATATTGTTCGCAAGTCGATACAAGAACACTATATCAGCTATTGTTCTGCGTTCGTATAATGGAAGGATATGAAATTTCTTGCACCGGCTTTCATAATTTGGAAGAAAAAGTTTAGAACGAAATTGGATATATCTTAAGAACTTTTTTTGTATATTCTCAATGCGATTTATATAAACATCGTAGCAAGGATTCCAAACTTGAGAACAATATTCTAGGTGACTTCGAACAAAGGCGCAGTAGAGTATTTTTATTAGTAGTTATATTAAATGATTATATTCTTTAGCCATAGGATATAATCATTTTTGTAAAATTTTGACACATCGTTTTCCTTAAACTCATTAATAGTATTGTACCGTTTGCTGTGGAGATGCTTGATACACTCCAAGTGGACCGTTTGGTGCTCTAAGTCTCTTTCCTTACACTTTTCCAGTACTTTGCAACGCTAGAGCTTAGCTTCTGGACTTCATCAAATTAAAATGTCCCCAGAGCATGCCTGAAAAACTGCATTAATTGTACCGGTGGGACATTAGGTAATTTTTTTAATGCTTTTTGTGCTCAAATATGCGCCTTCAATATTTCAAAGGCTAATGAACAATGTTCTCACTGGACATCAAGGTGGTTTTGTTTATCTTGACTATATTGTAATCTACTCCCATGACCTCTCTTCCTATATCAAAAATCTTACCTCCGTTTTCCAAACACTTAGAGCATTTAATCTCAAGCTACAACCCGATAAGAAGGTCCAGACATCCACTTCTAGCCTAAATAATAAAACTCGTTTTAAAGTTCGAAATAAATTTCATTTAATAAAAGTTTTTCTATAAACGTCCTATAAACGTAAGCTTCCATTTGGAGTTAAGCGAGATCTTTCTGTTTGTAATATATAAATACGGTTTAGTTTAGTTTTCTTTGTCAGTCCAATGCGCCATCACACGTCAGTCTCTATGAAGTTCTGTAGAACACTAATATTGAAAATAGAATATGTTTCAGAAATGGACTACAGTTACGAAGAGGAGGAAACAAGTGACGTGGAGCGTGATCTGCGGCCGGTAGTCCGACGGACGGCCAAACATATCGCGGCCGGCGAAGAAAGACCGCGGATCAATTCCAGCCAACAGACAACACCAACTGACGGTGAGTTATTATTGTATACCTTACCATGCGACACTAATGAGGGCTACCGCGTATTAATTTGCCGCTAGAGGCGCTAGCATCGCGGCAGGTCTACGAAACGTCAAAATACACTGTTTTTGTTCGGGTTACGCTGTTTATTAATAAAAACTGCGATTATAACTAAACATTTTGGTTTAAAACTAAATAAATTACAAAATGAGCAACAGCTCGATGACTGTAATAAATATTTTTCGTAAAAACATTCGTCGCGTCCACAATAACAATGATTTTGATCAGCTATAGTGGACCTTCCGCGACAGTGGCGCCGACTGGTGAGCACAAAAACGGTAGCCCTCATTGAAACCTTTTCTTAGTTACTTAACTAAAATTAATATAACCTAACTAATAATGCAAATAGAACTAGACCTAGTAACCTTACAGGAAGTATTCTATCCAAATGCATATTTTTGGTCTTAATGGTACTTTTGTTTGATTACTTCGATATTATTAAACAAGTAGTCATTATTTTTTAATCAATGGGAAATGCTTTTATTTGTACTATTTGTCAAATACGGTTGTAATAAAAAGTAGTATAAAAAGATAAACACATTTCTCGTAATAACTGTTTTAAACAGTATCTTATTATGCTAATACGAAATAAATTTACATGGAAGTAGCAACGCTACACGTACCTAATAAACTAACTTGGAGATAAAATAACCCCACATTGTGATCGTTGTATTCAACCGAACGTTGCGTACTAATCCACAAACAAACAACTTAACTAAACAATGAGAAAAGCAAAATGGCCGGTATTTAACCCTCCTAATTACGTTTTTATTTTTCTCATTGTGTAGTTTTGTCTTTAACGTAATATAAACAAAACTCAAGTACTGACTTGATGTCTTTTTAATGAATATATATTCAAATATAGATAAAGCTTAATAAAAACCGTACTATTTGGTCGTATAATGAAACAGTATTACCACTATAGACGTGGTAAGTCAGTAAGAAAACGTTATATTTACGATATCTTTTACTTTCTATGAAAAATTCCAACAATAACACTATAAAATGTGTAATAACCTGCAGAATACTATAAACGTCCTTAAATATACAATATATTTTATATAAATTGCCATTCATATACAATTTAGTCCAAAAGTAACTAAAGTGGAACAACAATCGTTATGTTCCATGTTAATAATAATATAAAACCGACAGGATTCGAATGGCTGATAATAGTTTTTAAATTTTATGGTAACGGATATAATATTAATATCCTGGGATATTAGAGCAAAGCCAGATAACTGATATACTACATACTACTCCTACCTACTTTTCTTTTGTAAATACGTACTTATATAGATAATTACTAGACTTAGGACAAACAGGCACAAATATCTGCCCTGGGTGGGAATCGAACCCACGACCTGCGTCGTGAAAGGCAAATATCTAACTACCACGCCAACCGGCCCGTATGCGGGTAGCATCCCACATCATATAAACTATTTGCTAAAGCCTATGGATGGTCGCTTGTTGACCCGGTGCATTCATCATCATCATCATCATCATCATCATATCAGCGGAAAGACGTCCACTGCTGGACAAAGGCCTCCCCCAAAGATCTCCACAATTGCCGGTCTTGCGCTATTCGCATCCAGCCGTTTCCAGCGGCCCGCACAAGATCATCGGTCCATCTTGTAGGGGGCCTGCCCACGCTGCGTCTTCCGGTTCGTGGTCGCCACTCAAGAACCTTTCTGCCCCAACGGCCATCGGTTCTACGAGCTATGTGCCCCACCCACTGCCACTTCAGTTTTGCAATTCTTCAATTAACTCGGTGCATTACTTATATGAAAATACCATTCCATACTACTTATACTGATTCCAGAAACTACTTAGTGCCGTACCTACTAGTGTATATGTTAGTACCTTTTAGCCTCAGATATTATTACTTAGCCGTCCTCAGTTTTCTTAAGTTGCACAGTACTTATATTCGTAAGGCACCACATAGGTCCTTACGAGTATAAGTACTGTGCAACAGTAGCAGTTTGGGCATTTATTCCTTCCAATCACAGGTTCTAGAAGAATCTGAGAACTCAGAATCATAGCGTGGCGTGTGTTTGCGCCCAATTGTTTGCTTTCCAAAGCGCGCATGAAATAATTTAGGCTGTGATTGATCTATAATATGGTGCCCTATTAGCGTTCCCTGCAACATTAAATTCTTTTAAATGAATCCAATTATCGAGAAATATTTGTGCCAAAGAGATTTTAGATACCATAATAATTGGTCCCAATGGCTTAACTTTTACAATGGTACTAACAATGAATAAAAACTAATACAAAGGAAACTTAAATTTTTCTTTAACTAGTTTAGGCACCCTTCCAAACTAAACTTATGCCGCGCGTTGCATAACGTTAAATTATTTTAAATGAATCCAATTATCGAGAAAAAATTGTGCCAAAGAGATTTTAGATACTATAATAATATGGTCCCAATGGCTTAACTTTTACAATGGTACTAACAATGAATAAAAACTAATACAAAGGAAACTTAAAATTTTCTTTAACTAGTTAAGTCACCCTTTCAAACTAAACTTATGCCGCGTGTTGCATAACATTAAATTCTTTTAAATGAATCCAATTATCGAGAAAAATTTGTGCCAAAGAGATTTTAGATACCATAATAATATGGTCCCAATGGCTTAACTTTTACAATGGTAGTTACTAACAATGAATAAAAACTAATACAAAGGAAACTTAAAATTTTCTTTAACTAGTTAAGTCACCCTTTCAAACTAAACTTATGCCGCGCGTTGCATAACATTAAATTATTTTAAATGAATCTAATTATCGAGAAAAATTTGTGCCAAGGAGATTTTAAATACCATAATAATATGGTCCCAATGGCTTAACTTTTACAATGGTACTAACAATGAATAAAAACTAATACAAAGGAAACTTAAAATTTTCTTTAACTAGTTAAGTCACCCTTTCAAACTAAACTTATGCCGCGCGTTGCATAACTTCCTGATGAGAAAATCGGTAAGCTACGCCACGCCGCGGCGCCGCCAAAAACCCATATTACATTGAAATTTACTTTGTCTTTAGTTGATTTTCAACACAAATTATATTACCAATGCAAGACACATTCAGTTGTAGGATAACAATATAAAAGTGTTTACTGTACGTAGTTTGTACCTAATGACAATACATTATCACGAATTACCTTCTTAAGGATGATGATATGAATCTCCTTTCACCGAAAATATTTGTTGTTCATATACCTCATCTGAAGCCTTCATTTGGTTAGTTTTGCTTTGAAAAATATTTAATTTAACTTTTCGTATTATTTCTATTTCCGTGTCTCCATAGAAATATACTGAATATTGGACTTCGTAAACTAAAGTAAATTTTAACATTTACAATGCTATTATAACGTGATAAAAATCAATGCTGAAATTTTCTTACGTTTATTATTTTTGGACAGTTTGTGTTTAATTTTAGGTATGATATGCATATGTTTGTTTAGTTAAGAGAAACGTAACCGGTACAATCCAATATAAGGCTGTTACAGTTTGTCTATCTATATTATTATTATTATTCAAAGTCTTAGAAATTAACTAATCATTACTAAAATTTTGTTTCTCTCTCTCTCTCTCCGTATTGGATGTACAGTATTACAAATCTAGTGGAATAAAAAAATTAACAAACACGCGTTTAAAGGATTGTTAGCGATTGGCATCTTTAGATATTAGAAAGCATAGCCAAAATAGCCAAAACCAACGGTTAAAATAATAAAAAGCTAGGCAACAGAAGTCTGATTGAAAGTTTACCTTACTGCCGAGCATAAAGGGCAACGAGAAAATTGGATTTTGCTACGTGAAAGTTGAATCACAAAATGTTAGTTCATATTGCATTATATTTTTCACGAGCTCTATTCGCTTAAACCCTCTACTCGTTATATGATGAACTTAACAAACTCATGGTACCTGTGACTAAAATACGATTATTCTCTTTGACACTATTCATCTTAACAAAGTAATATTTAAGTTCATAATTACATAGGTGTATGTGTATAATATAATTATATATTATAATATAGTATAGTGTGAGTTAGTATTTTATGTATTTATTTATTAGGATTATCAAATACCTAGCAAAGAAATACCCAGTCTTATTAGATAATTTATTATATTTCATGTAAGGTCTTCTGGAAGAAATCAGGATAGTTTACAAAGATCACGCCGCTATTATAACCAAGTACGCCAATTACTCACAACCTTCAGGTGAACAAGAAAACTGAACAAAGGCAAGTCGATAATTGATTGTGTATCTGCTAATGAAGTTACCATAATACAAAATGTATGTATACATTAATTAAATATCCATAAGAGTCATAGCTCATGAATATATTGGCGACGAATTTATAACGCAGTAAAACTAAATGATTTAAATGGTGTTAAAGCTAGTGCATATCTAATTTTTACAGATAGCATAATTAGAGTAAACTGTCCACAGTTACAATTTTGTGATTTAGAAAATATATGCATATTTTCTTAATCAATAAATTGTAAATAAAAAACTAAGTATTTGAGTAATTTGGTGAGAGCAAACTGGGCGATTGTATCGAGCTTCTTACGAAATGGCCAAATACACAGTTATTTATTATCATAAAGAAATAACAACTAAGTATACCAGGAAAGTACAACAATAAGTTAAGTTTATATTATTATAGCGATAATCAGATTAACGCTTTACTTCAATACCCCCCTCTGTTCATCTTAACGAGAAAATGCTGATAAAGGAGCGGATATTGCATACACTTTTACCTCACAGTTTGCCTGTTTATGCACTCAAAATTCCACTCGATCACTGGAGATCCTAGTTAATCCTTACTTACCAAGTACATTTAATTAAGAATATTATATTTATTTACTTAAATGTTCAATACTTTCAAGAGTGCTGGCCCAGATAACACACAACCCATTTTATCAAAAAAAAATTGTTAAGTAGGTAGATAGCTGATCTTTGGTTCTAGAATTAAAAATAAAATATATGATTAACCTAAGCGAATCTTAACGTAAATATTTAAATTATTATATTATACAAAAAATAAATAGGTATGCAGCCATACATACTTAATCCGGATATTATAATAAATATTTAAATATCCTGGTTACGTATTTATGGTGACAGCGTTGTTGTACAGTGTTTGGGTAGTTTTCTCGCTAGTTGGAAAAGCTGGACTGAAAACTTGTCATAAAAATTACATTTTTTAACCCTGTTTCACGGGTAGTTTAAAATAAAATGTTAAATTTTATAAGACTTTTTATATTTCCTTGAGACTGAATAGTTAATAAATAATTAAAAAAATATATAAAATTTTGCATAATTGGAGAACGACAACATAGCAATGTGTGTATTTATATTTCTTTGGTATATCATCGCACCATGAAAGTTACCTACAAAACAGTAACACCTACATCTGTTTTGACTGGCCAATCTACAGTTGGAAACAATATCAGTAGGATCCTAAAGTCTCCAACATCCATTTTCCATGTCGCAATTATCTGTCCGTCATACTTTCCTACGTCATCATCTGCCCTCCGCCCACTCTCACTACTTTGTTTTTCGCCAAACTCCGTTTACGGTTCATTGACAACCAAGTGACTGTCTTCCTACGCAAAAAGAATCTTCTTAAATCTTATTAATGTCTCATTGAAATCGAATATATTAATAAATATAGTCGGGGTCCCGCCGTTGGGCTTAATTCACTTACCCCGCGGAGAGACGTGGCGTTTCTATGTGTTCCATATCGCATTAATCATTAGGAGTGTTCTAAGGAATTGTTCATACTTATATCTACCGCCACGTTCCTAAACAGACCTTCTTTCCAGAAGTGAAAAATTTTGATGAATGGTAGTCTCATCCGTGCGTTTTACAAGAAACTTTTTACAGCGTACTATCACTCTATGGAATCCGTTAACTGTGGAGGTATTTTCGATCTGGTATGACATGGCAAACTTCAAGAAGCGAGCCTTTTCCTTTCTCAAAGACCAGAGGCCGACTACGTACTTGGAGCCCGTCTGGTGTTGCAGGTGTATATGGGCGGTGGTGATTACTTACCGTGACCCACTTGCACGTTTGCCTTACTAATGTGGCTAACGCTAGGTCAGGGATTTGAAAGAAAACTAGTGTTTGCAAACGGAGCCTCTATTACCGTTGACACTGACAGTTGTGCAACACCAAGTTCACAGAACGTGGCCCACTCACAGAGTCACCATGACGAGCAGTATGTGAAAGTTCCGACGTACACGGTATTCTTTCACTTTGTACGGAACACTTGGCACTGTTTACTTTTACTGATCACTTGCACTTTTTCAGTTTTCCACTTTTATTTCTTAGTTTTTGATTTTCTATCCCTAAAATATCAAACTTTAAATATTTCGAAAGTCATTCATTTCTTTCTGGAACCTTCACCAATACTTCTGTCCTTGTCTTCACCTATCTTTTTCTTTTTTATTAGGAAATTCTTTTTATAAACATCCAATGTGAATTTTAATTTTCATCAGTTATTTTTTTTCTTTCGTTATATTATTAACTACAACATTGTAACTTATGCTAAAGAAGCCACCAAAAACCCTGATTGGTACTATAGTTCAAAGTCTGAACGTGACACTATTATAAAAAGAAAAGACAACATTATTCCAACAGCCAAGTGGAACATGAAATTTCGGACGGGCTGTCAGCTTTTCACGACGGGAATTGCGTGATGTATATAACGATTCTACAATTTTTTTACGCGGGTTGTTATTGAACAGACTTCACTGTTCATTTCAGTCAGTGCTGTGAATGACGCAACATTGTCTTGGCTACCTGTATTAAATGCGTCAGCTGAACCACATCATGTCAATCTTATTTTTTTGTGTGTGTATTTTGCTTTATGATGTCATTAATTTCACGCTCAATTAATTTAAATTCCGTCCACTATTTATGTTTCACCTTTTGATTGTAAACGTAGTGTGAAGTGGTCACACATTGTACATTTATATATAATAATATTTAGTTTCCAATAAATACTACAATTAATAAAAATCGTAAAAATGATGCTCCCGGCTGAATTTTCTCGAACCTAAACTTTTCTAGCCAGTAAAATTTACAAAGTTAAATGAAACTGACACTCCCTCTTAGCTAAATAGAACTTTGCTTAGATAGATATTAATATTGTAGTAATACTTGTTTGTGGTAGTATAAAAGCTGTTGATTTATACTACCACAAACTAGTAATTCAAATATTGTAGAGCTATTGAGCTATACCAGGAAATAAATGAGTTATATTCATCAAATACGTTCCTTTGACCGATGTCTAAATGGAAGTCTAAATTTCAGAGTACGGTTACTAAATTAAATAGGGTTCATACATTTAACGTATTTATTTGCACTTTGGATTTTGTTTATATTACTTCTGTTCAATGTTGCACTTTCAAAAATATTTAGTATAAATCATAGAATAATAGGTTCACACGGTTTATTGGAAACTTCAAATATCCAATTGTGTGATCTGGTTATTGACAAAAATAAATTATTTTTAAGGTAACTAAAAGGTATGAACCCTCTTTGCGCTAATTCGACTCGCGTTTAACTAGTTTTTCTGGAGTTAGTGGAGATAAATTAATTTATATTGACTAAATGTGGTTACTAATGCCCTCTTAAGGGAAGGTAATCTTAAAGTCTCTAAATATTAATGAACTGTTTTATAACAAAACGAAAGCAAAAAGAAGAATGTTTCCGAATAATTGGCAAACTGGAGTGGCAGTGCACGAGGCACATAGCTCGTAGAACCGACGGCCGCTGGGGCAGAAAGGTTCTCGTCTGGCGACCACGAACAGGAAGATGCAACGTGGGGAGGCCCCATACGAAGCGGACTGATGATCTTGCAAGGATCGAGGGGTGCCGCTGGATGTGAGTAGCACAAGACCGGCAGCTGTGGCTTCTTTTATGTATGATTATGACAGCAAAAAGTTTCATGGTACATACGCCACTTTGTTTTATTAATCGTCTTAACTGTGCGTGCGCCGTTTAATGTGTACATTGTTTCTCTAAAACCTACATTGATTAATAATCACTTAATTTCAGAGTAACCGTATTTTACTATTTCTATTATCAAAGTTTCACTGGGCCATAAAAAAGACGGGTAAAAAATTTAACTACAATGCTGTATTCATTAGACAATGGTTTGTCAGTACTGATATTCAGATTTTTATTGAAGCGAACGTGCCTGAATTCGGAAAATTAAAGCAGAAATTTTCCGTTTTAAGGCACGTTCTCTTCAATAACTATTAATCCCATATAATAATAAAACGTACCTAATTTATCAAAACGTTTCAAAATCACGTTCTTGTTCATTCGAGTACAAACTTAGTTAAAGCACTACGCAAAACTTATCGGACTCTAGGACAAAGTTATTACTCCCTCGTCTCAGCTTATAAATTAAAATATGAAAGACATCCACCATACTGAACATATTCGTACAGTTGGCATGCTGTTATATTTTAATAAACATATGAGTCTCTAGTCTCAAAAACCCGTCTGCCAAGCGTGGCAATTATGGCATGTCCCCCCAAGATTATTCTTGGGGGAGGCTTTTGTCCAGCAGTGGACTTTTGCGGCTGTTATGATGATGATGATGAAATATTTATGAGAATAAGAAAATAGTATTTGATATAATGTGTTTAATTAATAGCTATGGCTAGCTAGCGAGTTATGTAGGACATTCTTATAGTTTAAGTCTGTTGCACAACATTCTTGAATGACATAACGAGGTAATACAAGCATGCTGGTACGATCGGAAACCTGTCAGAAACAGCACGTCTATTCCCGCGAAAGCTTGTTCGGAGGCTTTATTGTACGTAATACTGACACATTTTATATCTTCTCTTATCTAATACATCATACGATCATTAGAATTTGTCGTCTTTATAATGAATTGCTGCTTCAACAGATTCAAATACAGACAAATTAATCCACACTTTAAAAGAATAGTTCGCCATCTTTCGGAGATTGGCCGTACCAACTCAGAAACCTTCAAGGTTTAAAACTTAGCTGAAGATCATCACATGATCAAACGCATAGTTAATGATTCTATAAAGAACATACAGACAAATATTAATTATTATATTATATAGTTCAATAACGTATATGTTCACATAAGTCACTTCTTGAATACAACTAAACTAAGTTCATGCATTATGTTTCAGATAGTGTTTTGTTGCATGCGATTACGAATCGTGCTTCGGTGTACAAAACCCTATCTGTATTATTAGATCATTTAACTTACTGTCCTGATTGTAATGATGTGTATACCTGTTTAGGAATACTGTCTGGTACTAGCCCATCATGTACCATCGTCGGCCTGATATCGTCCACTGCTGGACAAAGCCCACAAAGTTTATTATGACGTTACCAATTGGTAAATTTTGCCGTAGTCACCGCGACCGCAGTTAGGTGGTAGCAAGAACACAGATGGCGCTGCTGACCGACTACCTGGTGTATCCCTTCGCCTTTCACGACACCCACGAATGTTATGGGGTGGCTCTCTTATTCTTTCGGGCCCGGAAACCGCACGGTTATCTTTTATGTATACCTCACTGTTATGTATCAACAGTATTCTGCTTTATGTGCCAATAAAATTAAATATTTCCTGAATGCGGCCTGGTACTCATATATCTACATAATATATACCCTTACCCGGAAACTCATTATCTGATACTAATAAGGTAATTTCAATAGAGATTAGCCAACAAAACTGGACAAATTATGTATTTAATAAATGTGTACCCCAACACGTTGTATTCAATTTAGTATACATGTTTATCTGATTTTCGAATAGGACTGTTATCTGATAAGAGATAGATCTGGTGAAGCGACGGTTCAAAATGCTCTCGAGAGGTCCAACATGACCAAGTACTGTCTCCACTCTCCTCTGCAATTGAGATATTTTCTTGCCAGATCCTTTCTAACTTCTGATTTCAGCTTAGAACAGCTATATAGATATTTATATAAATACTACAAAAGAGATCGTACACGGGACCAAATTCATTTTGATAAATGTGGGGCCACGTGGAATGCCATATTTTTGGAGGGTACCAAAGAACTGACTTAGCCAGAAGAATTGCTAAGTAGAAGTCGTGGAACCATGGCCACTGGGGCAGAATGACCTCGAGTTGGCTTTATTCAGCTGTGGACATCTTTCGGCTGATAAGATAAGGATAAAGGTGATAACAGTAAAATATTATTAATTTGTTGTTGACATTTGTAGTTAACAACAAATTCTTTTCATGTGATGGAGTTGTAAAAAATTCGTGAACTCTTATGGTTATATGCAACAAAAACCCAAAGTATAGTCGACCCAATAGTCAATTGATACTAAATCTTTACGTAAATTGACTTGCTTTTGACCTATTTCTTGTATATACTTAAAAAGATATATCAAGGTAGAGAGCCGTAGTTCCCTAGATACATCACGAGGGTATCTGCGCGTTAATAATAAGGACCTTCAAACTAACGCAATGTCTACAATACTACATATATTGTGTGGAGATATATTACCGTTTTATGAATTAAAGTAGTATTCCGTTTGGTTCTACGTTACTCACTTGCGAACCACTTTTACCTTGAAACTTATATAACAGGTACAGAAAAACCCAGTTAATAATAACAAGAAATATATATTACTAACTGTCAGAGAAAAAACGAAGGACAAGCTTTATTCTATTGAACTAAATATGGTTGTTTATGAGATTAGTGTGCCATATTGTCTCATATGGCACACTGATCACAAGGCCGTAATTTTTCTTATTGAAACAAAATCAAAATAGCGTAATAAATTTTTGTATATTCCTAAAATTAGTGTCTTTTTTATAAATGTATCCGGTCATGTAATGCGATTATTAAACAACATAAATGCTAACGTAAAAGATTCCGAAATTATGATTCGAGAACTTATTATTACAATAATTATCATATTTATTGTGCACATAGTAAAATATGTTTAAAAATTCTCCATCGATCATTTAATTGTTTGTTGTTGTTGTGTGTTATTTTGCATTTTGATAATTAAGTTCGAATTTAGCTGCATTCGCTGTAAGTAAGGCTTAGTACTAACTTTTAAATAACTAAACGTTAGAAATAGTTCCGTCGCTCAACGAGTACGAAGTTTAGTGATTATCGACATGGATAACGGGAACAATGCAACAACTAATCGGTGAGCTCTATATCGATACCTCCAACTACGAGTAGTTGGTACGCTTTTTATTTATACTATTTTTTAAACTCGTTTTAAGCTAAGTTATGATAGAATTTTACGATTATAATTTATTTTGTACTAATGAATAAAATATATGTTCTAAATGTATATCGAGAACATTATACAATAACTTAGTAGTTAGTGAGTATTGTTCTCATTATAAATTTACTATAACATGTATTGAAGTTTCGATGAGCAGATATTGAAATGGTTGATCGCAATATTATTGAATATGGCGAGCATCCATTTCAATATCTGCTCATCGAAATATCAATACATGTTATAGAATCAATATATTATCATATTTGTTTGAAAGTGCGAGAGTAAATAGTTGCATACAACCTGGTTTTAGCACCTAAATTCGTAGTTGCATAGCTTGTTTACATGTGGCTTGTGGGAGGTGTATCGTCGGCGTATTCATTTCCGCCTCGCCTGAAGCAATGGTTTAGGCCCCTTGTAAAATTTGTCAACAGAATCTAACTACAATGCATGTTTAATAGGTTCATCGTTATGGAATAGTTTTGAGGAACATTAATTTTCTACATCAAATCAACTCACATAAAAAAATCTTTTATATTATACTTATGTTATTGTTGGTTAAACTATATATTTATATACAAAGAAGATCTTTAACTTCTATCACTGCCAAAATAATTGTAAATAAAAGTCCCAAGTTAAACATAGAAGTACTCAACTAAATAAATGTTTCAGTTTAAGAAAATATAAATCATTTCCAATTCCAATGAAAAGAGTCTGCGGATGAAGTCACAAGCAAAAACAATAAATAAATAAAAAATATTACACAGCACTATCTAATCCAAACAAAGCTTGTACTATATATAATAGAACAGTTAAAATACTTATTTTGCTTAATATACCCATAAAATATCCAGACCAAGACATGTTCATGAACATATATTTGTCTTGTGAGAAAATCCAAAGCTTTGGATCAGAAAGCAGATTCACAACCAACTGAGTCAGGGCGTTGTAGATACAGTATTTTACTAAATAGTTAAAAATGTCTCTCTGCCTACCATTTGTTGGTATGCTCTTATATTCATCTAACGGACGAAATTCGGAAGATGTGAGTATATAAAACCGCTAAACAAATAAACTAGTACGTGTGATTTCGTCATTTCAATGCACCCTCTGCACAGGCTGTCTGTAACGCCAATCCTGGGGTGTGTTATTTAGTGTGCATGGGCGTTTTATCAGTGATGGTAAAAAATATTTTGTATGGCGACATGGTTCTAAATCCGTCCACTCTTTTTAATATTGCTGTGTGGTTTTATCATGCAGCCATGTTTTCAGTAACTTGAGTACATGTTGTCTATCGGACTTTTTTCTAATAACATGACCAGCACGTACATTCTCCGTAAGGGCATCAGATAGGGAAAGGGGTTTTATGATGGATGTGGAGAAAAGGCCTTATTTTTGTTATTGCCTAACTGAACTAAATTCCTAATTTATATTGACACCCAAAAACTTAAGCAATAGTGCTTTTGCTATGCAATATCTACGAAAATGATTTTAATATTCTTTTTATGTGCTTTAGTTTTATCTAGTACGATGGGAGCATATTTAAATTACTTAAGTAGTATAAAAATGAGACAAAATCGCTATCACTGTCTTTGTTAATAATTTTATTGTCACACATTATAAACTAATTTTATATAAAAATTTTATTCCGCAGAAATTAACGTGATGTTGTGAGCAGGTTCTCGTAAAACTAAATTGTTAAAATGTTGTGTACGTAGTGGCTTCGAAGGCCGAAAAATCAATAGACACTAATCATAGAGAACGTTGGAAGCTTCGAGCGAAGTTTATTTGACCGCCTTTGTCCTGAACTTTATTGCACATAATAAATTTGGTCTAACAGACTATCTGTGCTACGGAATGTGCATAAAAATTTATTAAGAATAAAAACCTATTAATATTATAAACGCGAAAGTATGTAAATATGGATGGATGTTTGTTACTCTTTCACGTATAAACTACTGAATGGATTTTAATGAAACTTTACAATATATATCTTATACATCAAAATAACACATAGGCTACAATTTATAAAGTTATTGTGTGAATTGTGCAAAATAATATGACGATAAGTGTCAAGTAAGTAGGAACAAATCTACCATCTGCGAGCTATTCCGGCGTTCACCGGCTAAACTGCTACACATTCTACTAATATTATCAATGTGAAAGTTTGTGAGTATAGATGTATGGATGTAGGTACATATGTTTGTTACTATTTTACGTCAAAACTACTTTAACGGGGATGAATTGCGGGGCATAGCTAGTTGAATATAATATATGAAAGAAACGATGTTGCTCAGTGGGCCCGCAGAGCAATATTGTTCATTTCTTTATTTGTCTTCTGGGCTTGTCATTTAACGCTTTAATTATTCAGTTTATAAGTATACACCACTTTTGTACTCAAAACTTTGTAATTCGAATATGATACTTAAACTATACAAGGAGTACTTTAAATCTATGAATCATGTTAAGAGCCATTTCACGTTTTCGCGCGAATTTCTAAGATTTTGGGCTCCTATATTACCATCTTAAGTAATACCCAGAAATTATTGAATACATGTTAAATATGGAAAAATCGTTTTTGTTACATTTACCAAAAATAATTTGCTTGTTCTGTAGTGATTCATCTCCCACAACCATTTTAATGAAAAATCGCCGCAGAGTCAATTTCAAAGTCCTGTATCTAGCAATAATACTTATAAACTAAGCTAAAAAAAATACATTCAGCATGAGACATATATTTTATTCGTCGTTTATTGTAACAGATTCTTGAATTTTGTTATCATTAATTAGTAAAAAAACAAATCCTTACACCAATTTTAAGTTTTTTTTTTAATTTCATATTGATTTTTGGTTTAAATAAAGCGTAATTACTAAAATAAAATTATACCAAAATAAACTATGTTCTTTGTAGAATCGAATTCTACAGTTTTTTTTTAAATATTTGCAATTAATTTGTCATAATATCGATTTGAACATCAGTTTAAACTACAATAAATTACGATACACGAGCGAGTGGGCGCCGATTAGTACGGCGCGCGGCGCGAGCGTAATCATTTTGTGAAATGGCTCTTAAGATGATAGACAAACATAAAATCATTTTCGTAATTGAATGGCCTTATGACTTGTACAAAACTATTTAGCTATCTTAATAATTTTGTTTAAACCATAAGGCTATTTTCACAATCGTCAATGAGCCGTGTGAAGCTAAAGATAATTATAGAATAGTGTTTATAAACATTCAACACTACATCTTTGTTACAAAGAAGCATACCACAATTTCCAGGATATACGGTTTATAAACAACTAATCGTAACCGGCATGCTTAGTATTTCCACGTAAAGGAAAATCCCAAATTAATTTATGACGGTCACCGTAGCCTAGTTGGTAGTGCTCCTGCCTACGAAACTGGTGGTCCTGGGTTCGAATCCCGGTAAGTGCATATATTTGTGTGATGAGCACGAGTATTTGTTTCCGAGTCATGGATGTTTTCTATGTAGGTATATAAGTATTTATCTATCTATATAAGTATGTATATCGTCGCCTGGTATCCATAATACAAGCTTTGCTTAGTTTGGGGCTAGGATGATCTGTGTGACATTGTCCCTAGATATTATTATTATATTATAAACTATACGCTATCTATCGTAATTATGTTGATCTGTGTGCTCACTGAGGGCCATCCATTATTCGTTTATTCTAGAAATGTATAAGAAAGATCATCAAGCCGCTTTATGCGGGCAGCACAAAACCGGCCATTGTGGAAATCCTTGTGGAGGCCTTCGTCCAGCGGTGGAAGTCTTTCGTCTGATTTGATGATGTTTCAAGGCCTCTAAGGTAGAAATTTCCATTAAAAAGTTAGTAAATTGCAAATTATTTGCAACTTATGAAATAAGGTTTTCTTTCCAATGCAGCGTAAACAGAAAAATATCAATATTGGAAGTCAATTGAAAATAAAGTAGGTAATAAAATAAATCACGCACCTGCCCCCATTCACGCAATATTATCGCCAATTTACATAAATGGAAGCTATTTTCGGTTCAAGAAGAAGTGTCCATTTTAAGTAATTCTGTAGTTACCCGGTCGTGGGAAGCCGCTGGATGCGGGCAGCGCAGAACCGGCTATTGTGGAGATCCTTGGGGGAGGCCCTTGTCCAGCAGTGGACGTCTTTCGGCTGATATGATGATGATGATGAGGATGTACTTATTACGACCACAAGGCCAAAAATACCTGAGCAGTTGGAGATATCGTCACTCCAATTTCTCAGCTATTTTCGCCTGTGTAGTTAAGACATGATATCTATCAAGGTACTAATATAATAGGTGTTCACGTGCTTTCTCCGCACATTGAAAACCAGAGATAGGTACTTGTAATATTTACGTTGCTACTTCTACATAAATACTACTATTCAAATGCCATAATATGCTATAATATCCATAACTTTTTACAAATGTGGTGTTATTATTTTTTATCTTGCCACATTATTAAGTTACTCGTAAATTTTACACACAAGCAATTTTATATAATAATATCCAGGGACATTCACACACGCAGAGGCAAGAAGAGCTTGTACTATGAAAACTAGATAACTGATTACTATCTATATACTACTTTTCTTTGGTAAATACATTCTTATATCGATCATTACTCCCAGACACAGGACAAAGACAGAATTGAACACACGACCTGCGGCATGAAAGTCAAGTATTAACCAACCACACCAACTGGGCAATCATGTGTTTGAGGCATATCTGTGCGCCTTAAACTGGTCCAGGACGGTTATTAATAATGGTTTTGTATGTACAAACACGTTATAAATGTAACAAATTGAAGTAAGTAATAAATTGCAACTTTATCTGTAGGTTAGTTAAGCAACTAGGCACTCGGTCTGTCCATAGATGGGTAACCACCAAATTTCTGAGCGTCTCCGTGCTTCGAAGGTCACGTCAAGCTGTCGGGCCCGGTTGTAGTCATTATTAGCCATGCCGCAAACGTGGGTCACCGGAGCAGCATACCAGCATTCCCGGGGCTCCTCCCATCAGGCGCCAAGAGAAGTCCACTTAAAGTTAGGTTAGGCGCGAGTCCTACAAACCCACCCGCAGACACTTCTTGCGGATGGCATGCGTAGGAATTCCCCTGCCTTAACAAAATTAAAAAAGGTAGGCCTATGTCATCTGACATGAAATTATTTTCCCGTCTAAGTTCTCAATACTTAATAAATTTTTGTGTTTAGTAAGTATATTTTGTATCAATTTTTTTTATGAATGTTGTATACATCTGTAGAGATTTAACACCTAGTCTTAAACTCAATAACTTCATCTTCAAATGTTTGGTGTTAAGTTGATGATGTATCTATTATAATAAATAAATAATTTAATACGCTCACTAACAATAATATTTCAACGTAATATAAGCTAAGCTACAGCTATGCAAAAGCGTGTGTACCAATTCATCAATTAATTCAATACGGGTTGCAATGACATATAATTTGTCACTGTTACGGTAATGGCAGTTGTTTATATACATAAAGTTATTGGATAATGAATGATTATAAATGATAAATAGAAATGTTTTTGATTTCGTACTAAAAGGCCAACTCCGAGGTGTGCGAGATTCGATTGATTGTGCCCCGGCAGTATACTCTACGATTGCTTGGAAGAGATCGCACCTAACGATAAAGCCGCTATTTGTACAATCTTGTTAACATGGTAATATATAACTGTATGTTATAATTTTGCTGGAAATAAAGTGTCAATTATTTACTCCGAAACTAATAATACAAGTCAATTAAGAACGTAAAAATAGTGTACTCAAATTAATTACAAACAAAAAAATTTAAGGAAATATTTTTTGATATGATTGTTAACAATTTGGGTATTAAAACGTTTCAAAACAAAAATATTATAATAAGACAAAATAATGTAATTTATTCAGCACTTGGATATTAGCATACACTTGTACTTGTCAAACTCAGAATGCAATACATAAATAGTCATATACAAATTTCAAGATTAATATCGTGTTAGACGCTCATGTTGCACACGCTCAAGTAAAGGTTGGAGATTCTACACTCAAACTCGTAGAGAACTATGTCCAACTTTGAAAAGGAGATCAATCGTAGAAGCCAACTCGGAAGTTCGGGAAGCTACGTAATATCATCGAATCCGAAATACCGCAGCGTCTCAAGTCGAAAGTCTTCGATCTTGTTTGTTTGTGATCACATACGGAACAGAGGCTTACTATGGTGGCCTCATGCTCGGAGTTTCCGTTCGAGATGGAATCAGAAATGTTGAAATCGGGAGGCGAACCAAAGTAACTGACATAGCCCGAAGAATTGCCAAGATATAGTGGCAGTGGACCGACTGCACAGCTCTTAGAGAGGCGGTTGTTGGCACAAAAAGGTTATTGAGGGGCGCCCACTTACTGAAGACATCTTACGAGACCGTCCTACGGGAAAGATATTCATAATATTGAAGCTGGCTTAAAAACTATTCTACCTAATTCCATGATCATGATGTGGGACCAATTGGCCACCAAGCTTCTTCTGCACAATATTAAAAGAAACTCGTTAATCGGTTCCCGAATTCCGGGTAATCGATTTACTTAAACGAGGAATAATACAACCGAATTGAGTATCTTCCTTCTTTTAGAAGTCAGAAAAAATCTATTGCGAAAAATTTTAGATTGTGGGCATAAGTTTGGAACATACCTAATCATGAAGTTTTCATTCCAAGATCTATATATTTAAATACAAACATTTTTTCAAGTTAGACAACGTCCCTTGTTTATTTAGCTGTTATGACTTTTCTTTTAACTTCTTTTTATACTCCCTTAGAGAAAGAAGGCTGTGGTGACACCCAAAAACAATGGTTTAGCTGGTAGCAGGCGACGACTTGACCCTACCGAAAATGAAAAATATTCATCATATACCTTCTATATGTTTCAATGACGTATACAACGGCAACCCACACGTGAAATAGCCGAGTAACAAAAGTAATCTCCGCATTTGGAGTAACGAAGTACCTAAATGAAATATTTCTCAAGATTTTATCTCCCGACTTTGTTGCATATATATTTATAACTATACTAAATTCAAACATTTTATTTTGTAGACAGACTATCAGACGAATAGTTAAATAAATACACAAAGCGATCCTGTTAATATACACTATAACAGTTTCTTGTTTACGACTAATTAAACAATGATAAGTAACAGGAATAATTTAAAAAGTGAAAATGATAAAAATGAGAAAATATTTTTATTCTTATGATAAGACGTCTCAGTGAAATTGAATTTAAAGGCTTTGTTTGAAGATTCTAAAACCGTTTGTTTTATGTCGTATTTTTTCTGCTTATGACTAAAAATGACAAACAGATCCGTAGAGCCCTTTTCTCAAATTATATATGATAGCCAAATATTTGAATTTGTTCATTCCGGTAGCTGCGGCACTTAATGCGATCATAGTCACTAAATGCGATCATAGTCACTTCTCTAGACAGGTATGTAAGTGATTGACCAGGTTTTTGTCGATGGGTGGATAGATGGCTTACTGCTGATGTTTTAATTTGGGTATTAAATAACTACAAATCAAAAAAAAATATTTGGTATTACAAAAAATCCGTATCGTGATCAAAAAGACTAATTGCACAGCAAAACAGTTATCTCAAAATATTATAATCTTAGCAGCAATATATGTTCATGACGTATTGCTATTCGTTTGTATATAAATTTGTTCTGGCACTAGCCGGCCGCTACCGCTAAATATGCCTTCTAATCTGAACCTCCGTGATTGGAAAGTTACATGAAGCTAGACACTAAACCATGTCGGATTGATTTAGACATCACTAACACTTAGGTAACCACTGCCCCTATGTCCGTATAGGCAGTGGTTACATTTACATTATCATAGGATAATGTAAAAGTAAATGGTGTACTCCGATTATTTAACCCCTGGCACGTTTTACATGCTATGTCTTTTAGATATTATATATATATCTTATATTATTAATTTTAACTGTAAACGATAAATTAAATTTAAAGTTAGTGTAGGCCTGTGGGTCCATTGGTTAGTGGCCCTGATTGCTAAGCAAGAGTTTCTGGGTTTGATCCCCACTCAGTACCAATCTTTATGAGATGATCACTATTTTTTTTCTGTGTCTGGGTGAAACTTATCTTCAATATAATATATACGTTTAGAAATATATAAATATGTTTATTAGTTGTCTGGTTGACATGGTAAAGGCTGTGCCTAATTTGTTATCAGATGACACTATGTTATCAAGGTATTGTAACTTTTAAATTATAAACTGCGTTACAATCAATTTTTAATTATTTTGAATGATGCTTTTTAATCCATTATTTGTTTTAAAAGATACGGTGTAATAAATTTATGATATAATTATTGCACGTCATTTCAAATTTAAACTCTAGCTCTGCTTGTTTGCTAATAACTTTCGAATACCTTTTTTCTAAACGTACAATGTTTTTTTATACATACAAATATGAAACATTTAAACAAGTAAAATTTTCTCATTAAATAGTACATAGGTATTAGATTAACATGTTAATAGCCACCCATAGTGCCGATTGCTAGTCTCATTTCATTTGGGTATGCTATAGAGTTTGATAGCAACACCAACTTGTTGAATTTCAATAACACTAGGTGAACATAAGCGAGGGGAACTCCTTAATTTGTTTAGTTACCCGACACCCACATCAGCCAACTTTGTTCAATAACTTGTGCTGTACAGTGTACCTAAATATTATACTGTACTTTGTAACATAAACCATGGGGGATATGTAAGGAGATAATAATAAATATCTTAGGAGAACTAACCATAACATCCGAACTAGGCCGAGCCAGTACTATGGCAAACAGATAACTGATAAACATCATCATCATATCAGCCAAAAGACGCCCACTGTTGGACAAAGCCGCCCTCCCCCCACCAGTCAATTGCCAGTCTAGCGCTATCCGCATCCAGCGACTCTCACAAGATCATCGGTCCATCTTGTATGGAGCCTGTCCACGCTGCGCTAAACATACATAATATAGATGATTTACTAGATTAGATAAGTAAAGGAATCAGAAGTTACTTTGCGAAATATCTAGGGTTAATTCCGATAATTGTCAGTAGTGTTTAATCAAGCCGGGATTCAATATGCATAGCCCTCCCGCCCGCAAGACATTCAAGAAGGACAATATAAACATGCAAATTACATGCGCCGGTACCATACCCAACAAGTGTTTCAGTCCTCCACGGACCATTCTCAAGGGATGCTAACTCGTTGAGTTCTCGAATGCGACTGCTCGGTGAATTAGATAAATCTAACCTTGAAAGTATGGCATTGACCTTAGCTAGCTCTAGGGGCTCGGTTGACGGTTCAAACCGAGTAAGTAGGTACTATGTTATATTAATCATAGAACTTAATTTATATAATTAAGTAATATATAACTGCCTTAGAGTTTTGCGGCTTCACTAAGTACAAATTTAATTTGGCCCCATGGCCCTCGTAGTCATTTGTATTACCTACGTCACCCAGGTCATTGATTATTTGTCATTATTCCAAGTCGCACTCTCACCTATGGCATAAATTGTACTTAGGTGCAAGGTATTCTTTAAGTTAAAATAAAATATGACGGCATTGATTTAGATTCGCGGCATTAGAGGGACTGCACTTTTTGTGGCGGCAATTTTGACTTGTCAAAAAATATTATTATATTATTTGACTGCATGTGTGGCACAGCGGCTAAGACAGTCGCCTCACCGCTTCGTGTCGCGGGTTCGAGTCCCGCACCGGATAACTATTTCTGTGATCTATAAATAGTTGTTCTGATTCTAGATGTAGTTTGTGTCCGTTTCTTATATTTTGTTAAAGTACCCCGCGACACAGGGATTAAATTCCCTAGTGCGGGCATTGTCTTTAAAAAAAATAATACATCATTTTCATCATATCAGCCGAAAGAGGTCCACTGCATCTGCAGCAAACCTCTTTAAAGATCTCCACGAATGCCGGTCTTGTGCTTCCGGCAACAAGCGACGAAAACAAGGTTCCATCTTTTAGGTAGCTTGCCCACGTGGCCTTATACTGCCCCAATAAATTTCGGTACTGTTCCGTGGTGAAAAGGCATGACGTCTCTATGTGTCCTTTACCGCATTCACCGATGGGCATGTTCTGAGGCATTGTCCGAACGTATGCCTGCTGCCACGTTCCGCCAAAAATGTCATCCATAGCAACTGGATGAATGGTCATCCACTAATGTGCGTCACTTACCATGAGGTGACCCGCTTGCTCGTTTGCCTTTCTATACACTACGGTAGTGCGGCCCCACCGCTCCCCATCCCGCAAAAATATTTACTTACCAATTTGAAGGTTCCGACAAATTTTCATCCATATCAACTGGATGAATGGTCATCCACTAATGTGAGTCACTTACCATGAGGTGACCCGCTTGCTCGTTTGCTTTGCTATACACTACGGTAGTGCGACCCTACCGCTCCCAATCCCGCAAAAATATTTAATTACCAATTTGAAGATTCCGACAAAAATTTCATCCATATCAACTGGATGAATGGTCATCCACTAATGTGCGTCACTTACCATGAGGTGACCCGCTTGCTCGTTTGCCTTGCTATACACTACGGTAGTGCGGCCCTACCGCTCCCAATCTCGCAAAAATATTTAATTACCAATTTGAAGATTCCGACAAAAATTTCATCCATATCAACTGGATGAATGGTCATCCACTAATGTGCGCCACTTACCATGAGGTGACCCGCTTGCTCGTTTGCCTTGCTATACACTACGGTAGTGCGGCCCCACCGCTCCCCATCCCGCAAAAATATTTACTTACCAATTTAAAGGTTCCGACAAATTTTCATCCATATCAACTGGATGAATGGTCATCCACTAATGTGCGTCACTTACCATGAGGTGACCTGATTGCTCGTTTGCCTTGCTATACACTACGGTAGTGCGGCCCCACCGCTCCCCATCCCGCAAAAATATTTACTTACCAATTTGAAGGTTCCGACAAATTTTGATCCATATCAACTGGATGAATGGTCATCCACTAATGTGCGTCACTTACCATGAGGTGACCCGCTTGCTCGTTTGGCACTACGGTAGTGTGGCCTTACCGCTCCCAATCCCGCAAAAATATTTACTTACCAATTTGAAGGTAGTACGTTAAATATGTAATATTAATCCTTAGTTATAATTTGACGTAAATGAATCCGTGGATAGTTCATACATATCGCATAGATGACTACCAGCGTGCGTTTCACAAAAGCTTTTTCACCATGCACTACCTCTTTGTGGAATCACTTAACTACGGAGGTATTTCCAACCCGGTATGATATGGCAACCTCAAGAGAAGAGCTTATTCCTTTCTTAAAGTCCGACAACGCATTTGCAGCCCCTTTGATGTTGTAAGTGTCCATGGGCGGCGGTGATCACTAATCATAAGATGACCCACTGGTTAGTATGCCTTGCTATTATAAAAAAAAACCCTCTACAACGGAATCGATTAATGCATATAATAACCATCCTTTCACTATCCGACGTTAATTACTTTGTATGGGAATCATACGAAATTTCTATTTATTTTATATCAACCTGAATGGGGCTCCAACTCGGTTTGGCGAAGCTCGCCTGATATTTAAAATAAAGCCCGAATAACACGGGTAACGAATTTAATCGACACGAACAACGCAGTATAAAACAAAACCTTGGTCACAAACAATGCATTGGATATTCTGGGAAACACAAATGATCAATAGTGTTGTCCCGCACTATAAAGGACTTGAGATATTAATCAAACGAACTGAAAAATGACTGATATTTTTCCCAGCTTTTAAACCTATGTCTCTCGTTTGTAATAATCTCAATTTTTTTTTTATATTTTGTTTCGCAGAGCGCGACTGTTTTGGATTTTTCTTTAGTAGTTTTATTTTCCAGCTACCGTGACCAAAGCAGTTATTTAAAGTTTTAGAGCTGTTGACGCATGTGTGTTTCTGCCTGTGTTGGTTAAAGAGCAAATATCAACAAACGATATTTTTTTTATCTAATCTATCCATGTAATTTATTTTATTATTATTTATTTATTTATTACCAAATCAAATATTTACATAGTTTGAGTACAGTTCTTACTGCCACTTAAACCACGGGGGTTTGTGTGTGGCAGCAAATTCGATTCGACTCAATTTGCTCGGTTTAATATATTAAACATTGATTGATATTTGCTCTTTAACCAACACAGGCAGAAACACACATGCGTCAACAGCTCTTACACTTTAAATAACTGCTTTGGTCACGGTAGCTGGAAAATAAATAATACTAAATAAACATATAACTAAAAATAACAAAAACAAAATTAGGTACACAGTTTTGACACCATCCTGACACAATGCTTTGTTTATATCAGGAAAATGTCATAACGAAGTTACAATAGGTCTAACATGTGTTATTTTAGAACAGTTTTAATGTTGTGAGGAGTAGAGGAGGACTCTAGTTTATTTTTAAGCAACAGTCTTAATATTTAACATTCCTTTAGAGATTTCTAATGCTTTCGTTGGTGGTAAACTATAGCTACTATCAAAATGTAAGGATACAATTCATATAATAAGATATATGTTTAAGAACAAGATTTTCAACCCCTACACATGAATACGAGGATTATAAGATATCAGAGCCCAGTATTTCGCGTCTTAACAACTCTGATGAATAAATTTAACATGTCAACTAACCATTGGCATTCCAATAATAACGCTACTTCGTCAATTTGTCACGACAAATAAGCGAATAATACTACAAACAGATGTCTGTAGCATCGTAGTTTAAAAGTGATGTTACTGCGGATTTTATTATTGGAAATCTATGTTGAATGGAATGGCTGTTTGTAGTGGAAATACGTCACAAAGTAACAGATCTCTTTTAGCTACAATTGAGTATCACTAATGGATAGGTTTTGTGAGTTTTTGGGGGTTCCGTACTCAACATGGAACCATTATAATTTCACCATTTCCGTTTCACTCTACCAGGCTTAACTTAGAGACTCTAAAGTGACCTCAATCTCGTAAAAAAAATACGGTTGTTGACAATGAGTTACACGAGAGAACTTTTTCGATTGTGTTGATGTAATCAAAGTTATTAGGAGACTTTTATCGTTCAAATGGATATTTTGCAAAAAATGACTCTTTAAAATTATTAAAAAAGTATTTCGTGTGGTAACTCACCAGCTACCCTATTAAAAAAAATTAAAAAATTCTGGAAGTTGTTCCTAAGAATACGTCAAAATCAGTTACCATCATTATATGTTGCCTCGTTTCTAGACGTTATGAGCCAGAAACATCAAAAAGCCCTTTTCTCAGTTTACTTTATTCTGATGTACTACTGTGGAAACCTACATTTCGCATAGGCTCACCGTCACTTGGCCTTTTTATGGGAGTATTCCCACTTATTACACTTATCTACCATTGGAACTCCTGAAAGCTAGAATCAAAAGTGGCACACAATGAAATGAAACGGAGCGGTGAGGTTCAGGTATGTCCAGGGAAATCACTTCGACTGTATTGGACCCCGTAACAAATGTAATCAGAAAGAAACAAGAAGTTTCACTTCGCTCCAGAGCAAAGCGAGAGAAATCATCAGCCTGATATCGTCTACTGCTGGACATAGGCCTCCTCCAAAGGTTCTATAACGTTACCATTTGGAGGGGTTTGCCGTAGTGCCCGCTCCTGGCATGCGAGTTAGGATGCGAGGTACACAGTCGACATCCACGGGATGGTATGCGGTGGAACTGGTATTCTTTCTAGCTCTGAAACCACATAAAACGAGAGAATAGCAAACAGAGAAGTCAGCTACAAAAGAACCAAGGCTGTATTTTAAAGGTCCTATCAAGTGAGCTGTTATACTAGATTTCAATAGTAGGTAGTTATGTTGTTTCAAAGTTAATTTCAAAAGCGCTTTGACGCACGGAAGTTGTTCCTTGTTGCTACTATGCACGTATAATAAACTACTCCAGATCTGCACTTGACCTGGTTTTATTATGTATTAGCTGTGCCCCGCGGTTTTACCTGGGTTAAACTTTATAAATTATGGCCTATGTGTTATTCGCATATATAAGCTATAATACTATAAAGTTTCATCTAAATCCTTATGGTAGTATTTGCGTGAAAGGGCAAGAAACATCCATACATACATACTTACTCGCAAAAGTTATCAAGTGATAATATTTTAAACGAAGTACAAAATCGGGTGCGTAAGAAGCTTTGAAGTACGTTTAGTACGTAAGAAGGAATTATATTAATACTTTTATTTCTTTCGCTCGATAGATGAGCACCGCTTTAACTTAACGCTTTAACCTTTTAAACGAAAAGCTCACAAGACTCATATTTATCTTTTAAGGCAAAGTAGATACGGGTCGAAATAAAGTGGACAGACAGCTGTGAAAACAGTATAAAACCTGGGGTGCGATTAAACAAAATTGCAGGTCAAATATAAACTAAAAATCTAAAACACAAAAGACTTTCCTGACAATACCTATATATAATTCAAACATCTGTAAGCATTGGTAACTTTTCTAAATTCTTTTGTTTTAAAGATTCAATATACTTTTAAGGATTTGTTTTAAGTAACAAGTCACTTTAGAATTTCTAATCGTGTTTTGGGTTCGACAATAAGAGTCTTGTCAACTTATAATATTTTTAAAAGTAAGCGTATAATACTTTAAGCAGAAAAAGCAATATATATTTTTTTCAAATACACTTATTTTGCTTGAAACATTGAACGTACTCATAAATAAGCTGTCCCATGACGAGGTCGTATAGTTCGGTTATAAATAATCGTATCATTATCACTATAGACTCAAAAATATAGAAACAGCGTCGATAGAAAAGTAGTAGTTTCAATACATTCTACTCCTAATTTGTCTTATTAGGTTTTTACAAGAATGCGTGCAAGAATACAGACATTTCTGTCTTGTTACCGTACTCTTATTATCCGCATTATAAGACAGATATTTGTGTGCATTAACGTGTCTGTTAGTCCCTAGCCAGATGATCTCAGGCAATCGTAAATTATCGGCGAGGTCAAGCAAATAGGCTCGCGGTCAGGGCATAGATGGGTGACCGCCAAAATGGTTCAATTTCACAGAAACGTTAAGCAGTTGCCGCAGCATATGTATGTGGTCTATACCTCCACCTTACAGAAGATATTCCTTAATAATAACGTTAATAACTTTAATATTGTGTTTCTGCGTGTAAATAAGGTCGCCAGAGCTTATTGGGGTGGGCGGAAGGGTCAGCAAACAAGTGTTGCTGACCCTTCCGCCCACCCCAATAAGCTCTGGCGACCTTATTTACACGCAGAAACACAATATTAAAGTTATTAACGTTACAAAGGCCGGCAACGCACTCGCGACTCCTCTGATGTTGCCTGTCTCCATGGGCGGCGGTGACCACTTACCATCAGGTGACCCCGTTTGACGACCTATGACACAAAAATAATAATAATAACAATTGCAATATCTTACGTGTTGATAAATCCATTATAAGAAAAAACTAGAGGGCATTCGGAACCTATCGCTCACGTTTTTAGGAACTTTATCTCTATGTTCACGTTTTTCAACTTGTTGCTCAAAATAGAACGACAAATACAATTTAAATAGATAGTGAAATATACGATAGTCAGTTTTGTCAAACTTCCGAATGCAACAGGTAACTGGGTTACCTGGTGTCACATTATGATAGATTTGTCAGGTTAGATTTTTAGACTTGAATGATCAGGTTGAGCACACAAAGTTAAAAAACGTATGAAACATCTTTAAACGAAATATGTTTAACTAGCTGTGCCCCGCGGGTTTACCCGTGCTAAACTTTATAAATAATAGCCTATGTGTTAATCCAGGGTTTTAGTTAACTCCATACCTAATTTTACTAAAATCGCTCCAGCCGTTTTGACGTGAAGAAGTAACAAACATAGACACTCACAAACTTTCGGCTTTATAATATTAGTGGGCGAATATAGCTTTTTTTTCTTTTTTCAACACTATTATGATATTATTATGCTTATTATAAAGTATGAGCCGATAAGTGCATGGAAACTTCTCAGATCTTTATTTGACATCCTCATTTGTTTTACTTATTAACCTTAGCAGCGTATGCTGATGTTGATGATACTCAAGTTTCTCTGCAGCGTATGATCAATATCCATGTTTACTGCAACAAACTCATATTGCAGTTGGTCTAGTGGTAGCGGTAGGACGAGGTCCTTGGTTCAAATCCCGGCTCGGACCAAAAAAGTGATGTTTAGACTTACTGTAAAAATTAAAAGTTCTCAGCATTAGCCCGAAGTCTGGGAGTTGGCGATATTATACCCACGTGCCTCGGAGAGCGCGTCAAGCCGTTAGTACTGTACCTGAACTCTTTCCCGGTCGTGTCGCTAGACGTCCTATCGGATCATGAGATTGATGGAATACAAAGTGCTCCTGTGTTTGTGAACACAATTGTGCACTATAATACGTCCCGCGCAAACGGCTAACCTCTATTGAGACTGGCCGCCGTGGCCATTAATTATAAATCCGAGATTTCATTGGTAAAACGTTGTAAAGTGTCACATAATCTTTGCCATGTTAGCCATGAAGCTACTAAAAATGTTTTATTAGTTTAATATTGCGTCAACTTTTTCATCATATATTATTTGTTTTAATTACTATTTGATCATTTGGTTTAGTTAAGTTTGCTAACCATTTGTTGTTACCATATGTTATTTAAATAGTTTATTATTAATAAAACATTAATTTGATCACACTTTGTTTTTAGGTTAGGTTATCATTTCTATTTGTGAGTGTGTGGTTGACCTTTTATTGGCAACTGTATAAGACCATAACTTGGTACCAATCTATTATAACCAAAATATTATAAGAATAATTCTTATAATAGCTTAGACCATCAAATATCCCTACGAGTGTATGCAATTCAGTGTATTGTACAGTATTAAATCAAGACCAGCTTTTAAATTTAAAAGTGATAGTGGCAAAAAATTAATAATAAATGGAAATTAAATAGTTGGCCTTTTAAGCAAGCAAAGTTTTCGCTTTAATTAATATATGCAGACTATGGACCTCTTTTTAAATTAATTCTCGGTGGACTGGTATTTTTTGTCACTTTTCAATAGATAGGTACAACATTCTATTATTAGAAAAGTTTGCTCGGAGACACGATTTTTCTTTTAAAAAGACAAGGCCCGCACTTGGGAATCTAATCCCTGTGTCGCGGGATTAGTAACATATAATAGACTGATACAAATTGCATGCAGACTCAGAACAACTATTTATGGGTCGCACAAATAGTTGTCCGGCTCGGAACTCGAACCCGCGATGCTAGGAGGCGAGGCGACTGTTATAGCCGCTGCGCCAAACGTGCAGTCAGTCAGTTTTTCACGAACTAAAGATAGATATTTAGTTCGTGAAATACAGGAAAACCTTGTTACATCTAGAGGTCTAAAGGGTCCTTCTTAGTTAACTCATTATATTAATTCAATTAGTTAAAAATAAACATACTTACCATTGGATAACTAACACACTTCCATCTGACCCCAAACTAGTCAGAGATTGTGCTTTGGCAAACAGACAACTGATAAACGTATACATATGTATAAATACGAACATATTATATATAAATTACTGTGTGTAATATACACACATCAACACAATCTAGGGATATTGAACATTTCATTGATTATCTAGAAAACTATAAACATTTTGTTATGACTGTAAATGGAAGAATTAAAGATAATTTCATGGCCGATATTTAAACATTAACAACACGATGCGATTTTGTTTTTCTAATTAATAAAAGTCTTAAATTAATTAAGCCATAGAAAATTACTGAGTGAACAAAAACATTTTATTCTTATAAAATTATTCAATCGAATTAAATGAATAAAAATCTTACCAAATCTGATAATCAGTAATCGGTATTTCCTCCTCTAACATTAATCACACAGCGGCAACGATTTTCCATACTTAAAATTAAGGTGTCAATGTCTTGCTGGGGTATGCAGTCCCAAGTTCTTTTTAAATGTTCGAAAAGTTGTTCTTCTGTTGTCAAGTTGGGCGGAAAATCCCTCAATGCTCTTCGCTGTAACATGTCCCAGGCGTGTTCAATTGGGTTTAAGTCTGGCGACTGTGGAGGCCAATCTAATACCTGAACATCGTGTTCTCGAAGGGCGGCCCTCACCAGCCGCGCTGTATGGGAAGGTGCATTGTCATGCATGAGCTGAAATTCTTGCCCCGTTAGGGCCCTGAGCGGGACAATGACACGTTCTACTACCTCCTCACGGTATCTATGGGCAGTCATGCTGCCCTGAATCCAAATGAGTTGGGTTCGTCCGCCGATTCGTATTCCTGCCCACACCATAATTGTCCCGCCTTGGTAAGAGTGGACCTCCTGTGGATGTCGGAGACGGCTGACCCTGCCTGGAGTTCTCCAAACGCGTGTTCGTCTCGAATCTGGATGAAATCCATAGCGGGACTCATCAGTGAACAGCACCAATGACCATTGTTGATCACTCCATGTCAAATGTTCTTGAGCCCATAAAAGTCGCCTACCGCGATTGCCACGTCGCAGCGCTGGGACTCGTAGCGGTCTGCGAGCATGACGACCAACTTCATGCAGCCTCCTTCGCACGGTTTGGTCGCTCACCAGCAGCTGCTGACCCTCCTGGAGCCTTTGCACTAGTTGCATCGCTGTGATATTGGGTAGTCTTCTGGCGGTCATTTGGAGAAATCGATCCTGTCTCTGAGTGGTAACACGATATCTACCTGTGTGCCGTTCTGCCACATCTCCAGTAGCGCGATAACGTGACCACAGCCTGGATACCACATTTTGGCTTGTGCCCAGAGACTCAGCAACGACGCGTTGAATAGCACCGTTTTGTAACATGCCAACTGCCCGTAACATTTCATCTCGACTCAAATGATGGCGTGGCATGACGCTAAAAAGCTTACACAACCAATTGAGAAAAGAAAATAAAACAATTTATCAGGTTTTCTTCAATTAACACGCAAAAAAAATTTTAATGCAACTTCTTGAAATTAGATACAACTCAAGATTGCGCTGTGCTTTGCGTGTTTTCATTTGTTTCTCATTTTAATTTTTAAATTTTGAATAAAGAATAGACAAGGTTTAAATCTGTAAATAAACTTTTTAAGGAAACTAAATAGGTTTTAAACAATAAAGCCATGTTTGATTTCAAAATAACGTATCCCTAGACTTTGTTGATGTGTGTATATATAATATGGATGTATTTATAAATATGTATACGTACGTAGAAAAAATAATCGTGCACATCGTACAATGACTTGTCCTGCGTATGGATAGAACCTACGACTTCTGGCTTAGTGGTCAGGGTTATTAACTATTATACCAACAGATCAGTCAGGCAACAGGCTAGTCAGGCAACAGGTTAGTCAGGCAGTCTTTAGCGACATTGACGACAACAAGACATATGAAGTCAGTAAAATAAAGACGAACACTTTGTATTTTGAAAGTTTCAACGCACTACATCAAAACTAACAATTTGAATTGGGTGAAATGTTTTTGAGATAATGTGTTTAGGAACTTAATATATAAGCATACTTTAACCTTATAGAAAAAGGAGTAAATTCTAACTGTAATTAATTAAGAGTTGTACCTAATTTTTCAGATGAAAATAAATGATACGTAACATATTCCATTTATAATGCTAAATTAATTATAATAACCTCATTTCATTTTGTCCTTAAAAGTGGTAATCATTCACAATATAAGACTTATAATTACTCGTATATCAGAAACTGAGTGCTTTATTTATATAACCTCGTCGCTTCCTCGCCTCAGCCGCCAAACCACCCGCAAATGTGATAGTGACGTGGAGTCCCGAAAGGTAATGGGGGTATTTTCTTTCAGGTAATTTCCACTAAATATATATTTTTATTTTATCCTGGGATATTATTTACACACGGGCATCTGACCCCAAACTAAGCAGAGCTTGTACAATGGAAAGCAGATTACGGATATATTACATATACTACTATTCTTTTGTAAATAAATACTTATATAGATAATTACACCCAGACTCAGGACAAACAGACATATTCATGCACACAAATATATGACGTGGGTGGGAACAAACCCACGACCTCCGGCGTTAAAAGCAAGCATTTGCCAGCCACGCCAACAGGCCCGTAAATGCATAGATGATAGGCATTTCAACCCAGGACCACATTTTCCATGATCAAACACGTAATCACTATACAGTCTAGTGTGAAAATAAAAATCCAAACGTTCAAATCCATAATAAATGCGCTTGGAGACATATTCAATTAGTCTCATGAAATGAAAATTCATTATTTCATTCGAATATATTTCTAGGAAATAATGTTTCTCCAATTCAATTCACCGAAATGATGTTACAGGAATAATTTGTAAATATAATAAAAGAAGCTTTAAAAACGCTTATGAACTGAAAATATCACGTCTTTATAAATCATACATACGTACGCGTAATATATTATTCTGAAAACAACCTACAATCGCCGTCTTTCTGTTTGTCTACTACTTTAGTCCATTCATCGATTGCGTGAAACATATCACTTTTAGCAATACTCCCTCCGTCTATACCATTTCTGTTATCATGTAATTATTTTTAGACCAAAACTTGCTTATGGTCAGTCGTTGGTTAGCAATAGAATTAAAACATGTCCTGCCGTGTAGGACTAGTTCCGTGAAAAAGATAATACATATGGAATATATATGGAATATATACATATGGAATTTGTATATTTATGTGAACATACATATTACACATACATATTAATTATAAAAAGTGATATAGTCATACCAGAACAGATTTCATGGCGGTACAATATGCCCATACTTTGGAAAGTACTTATACTTAAGTAATGACTTACGGAACAGAGACCTCGTGTGTCACATAAGAATGATCAAGGTCAACTAAAGAGCAATGCAGAGAGTTCTGGTCGGAGTTCCCTGCGAGATCGACAGAAATGTTACAATCAACGTAACGATCAAAGTCCGAAGGATTGCAAAGCTGAAGTGGCTTATAGCTCGTATAAACGACGCCCGTTGGAGCAGAAAGCTGGCGTCTGAAGTGTGGCGACTACGAACTGAAAGATCCAGCATGGACAACTTCCCTACAAGATGGACTAATGGTCTTGTGAGGGTTGCTGGCTCGTCACTTTTTTTTGGGCATACACTCTACGGAATTATTTTTTTAACATAATGGTACAAGCTTTTATGTAAAAGGCTAGTTAATTGTAAATTATTGGCTCAGAATTGATATTAAGTTTCTTCGCATTGGTTAAGTTGTTTATTTTTGTTCTAATATTCTAATCCGAACTAGAAATTTATACAGTAAATAATAATAACAATTTTGATGATTGTGTGCAAATAAAGGCCCATCTAGAAAAATATGCGAAATGAAAATTTTATCATTACTGAATACATCAAACGTACATGTGTATACATGAAATACAAGATTGATTTATGGAAAGCAAATAGCTTTCAAAAATATAATAAATAATATTACTTTTTCTGGGTTAAATCACGTAACCAGAATGTAATAAACTCTCCAACGGAACAAATTATCTACGAGTATTTTCTACATATCTTTTTTCGTTCTTTATTTGTATTTACAAAAAAAGAAGTATATGTAATGTATCAGTTATGTGATATCCATGACTCAGCATAGTTTGGGATCAGAAGGCCGTGTGTGAATAATTCCCCAGGATATTATTATACGATATTATAAGTATTTATTTCCAGAAATGGACGTTGGGTTTGCAAAAAGTATAAATGGCACTCGTAACATTCCTTAATCACTGTGTGTAACCTGAGCTAATCACGATTATAAACGACGAATTGCGACAGACAACAATAAATTTCCTTACTCTCTTAACCCATGTGTACAACACATGGATGGATGTTATATACCATCTTAGATTAAATACTTTTACATCACTAAGTAAATAAACTCGGTAACCGAATGGGTGGTTTACACAATTTCACTTTAAGCTTCCATGTTCAGCCTTTTCTATGTTCAAGGGGTTTCATAAAAGGTTTAAATCACATTACAAGAATCCGGCTCTGACCCAAAAAGAGTGAAGTATAAAATGTGAATTTTACATTTATTTAGAATGATAAAATGTTTATCAAACTACGGAAAGTTTTCAAAGTATGTCAATGTGAACGTCCACACGATATTGTTTCTGTAAAATATTCTTTATTCGGGTTACGAATAAAGTCCATTATTTCACTGTTTTGCTGTCCAGTCTGTGTGCAGTTTCTCAAATGAGCTATGTCCTCAAGGTCCACTTGTAGTGTGATTCGTAAAGTCTAGTTTAATAGTAGGTCTACCCGAAGGCTAATGATAGTCTTGGAAAATAGTAAAGTACGATCATAATAAACATTTAAAAAGAAATAATAAGCATCATCTTTTGTGTAAACTTTTACTAAGAGTTTTTTGGAAATATACGTTGTATTGCATATTTATATTCTTTTTATCAATACATATTCAAGTCACGTTTCTATCCTTAATTATTTTTTCACGATACGTTCAAATTATAGACTTCATACATTATTACAAATATATAAACATTAAAAAGAAGATTGTATGCATTTTTATTACGACTTCAAAAAACATGATATCGAAGTGGTATTTAATATATAATTTTGACGATAAACACTTTAAAATAATTGATTAAACTGTTGATTACTTTTTAGGGTCTTACCTAAGTTTTATAAAATACTGTAAATATTTATTCTAAATGCATATTACATATCTTGGGGCATTATTTACACACGGCCATCTGATCCCAAACTAAGCAGAGCTTGTACTATGGAAACCAGATTACTGATATACTACATATAATATTTTTCTTTTGTAAATACATACTTATAAAGATAATTACACCCAGACTCAGGACAAACAGACATGGTCCTGCACACAAATGTCTGTCCTGGGTGGGAATCGAACCCACGACCTCCAGCGTGAAAAGCAAGTATATGCCATCCACGCCAAATGGCCCGTCATAAACTACTTTATTGTTGAACAGAACCTCTATAAAAAGGAAAAATCTAATATACAGATAATCTGTTAAATACACGTCTAATCATTGTAGTTAACGCGTGCCTGTGCTGAATTTTGGTAAAACATACAATCTACCTGTAAACACCGTGTTACAACTGTGTTTTACTTACATAGGTAAGTAAAACACAGTATAGAAAATACTGTGTTTTACGGCGGCTTTCAAATATTATTTTGACACTTCATTAGCATCACAAAATTATACTCTTAAATATAATGTAAGAGTAATGAGAGTAGTAAGAGACATAACTACGCCAGAAGGAGAAAAAAAAACTACATCACCTAAAACATTTTCGGTAGAGTTTGTGTTTGTTACAATTTGTTTGGATGGGGGAAACATGTAATAAAAAGTAAGACGAGTTGTGAGTAGGTTTTATTTCATAACTCTAAAATATATAGTCTGAAAATATTTTATAATAATATTCAAAAATTTTGCCTACTAACATTTTTATATTGTACTTTCAGAGATAAAGCCTTATCTCTGATATGACAACTCCAAAAACTTTGATAAAGCCAGACCTTACCAAGATTTAAATAATAATCCAAATGAAGCTCTTAAGTTTTAAATCTTGCTGGGATCGAAAGACATTAGCGATACTGAAATGTTCTATTTCCTGGATTGCTGGTACAGAAGCCAGCACATCAAGCTACCCCAATCTGTTAAATTTCCCCAATTGAAAGTGAACCTTATGTGATAAAGTTGAAAATCTATAAAAGAAATATGACAAATTGGGGTAGCTGGATGTGCTGGCGTCTGTACAACATATACGAAGTCTTAACAAAGCAACCCACAGCTCGAAATCCCTCGTAATTTTTAAAATATAATTTTGTCACCCACACTAGATAAATAATCTAAGTATCGTAGGGGACTTTTCAAAGTACACCCAGACTCAGAACAACTATTTTCAAGTTACACAAACTAAATAGTTGCCATGAACAGGGATCGAACACGAAACTCATCGGCGCGGCGCCGAGGTTTTACGACGAAAAATAATATATTTGTACATTTTAGTAGTTTAAAATTACCACAAGAAATCCCCGTTAGATGGGTGAAAGCTAAAAAGAAATTAGGGTCAGCTCTTATCTATAATCCACTTAAATTTCTCTCGGATTAGGTTCACCAAAGTCTGCAATAACTGCTTTACAAAGCTGTTTTTTATCTTTATAGCCTAGTCTATACAAGATGTTTTTAAAATTAAGCATAACCTTATGCTTAATTTTAAAAACATCTTTAATCTTTAAAAACGTATAATGCTCAGACAAGAAATCGTTAAGGTGATATAAACTGGAAAAGTTTGTTAATTCGATTATGATGTGCCCAAGAGAATATTATTTACGTTTTAACTTATCTATACTTAATGAAATCCAGCAATGATTTTGTACTATTTGAAGGTATTCTTTGAAAGTATAAATGAAAATATTATTTCCTAGTTCGACGTAACTCTCTCGCCGCGAAAATAAGCGATGTAGGTACAATACGATGAGGATAATTTATGAGATTATTGCAACGTAAGGCTCACCTAGTCATAACACTTGTAACACACTTAGCATCAGTCATTGGCTGCCGACCCTTCCACTTACTTTAGTCACCTTACCTTACAAAAACAATTGAGACAATTTTTATAAATACTCTTCGAAAATGAAATCGGAAGCGAAATCGTCAAAAAAATTTCAAGCCAATAATAAATTAACTGCACGTGTGGCGTAGCAGTAAAAAACCATGCTTCGCCACTTCGCGTCCCGGGTTCAATTTCCGCGCTGGACAACTTTTTGGTTGACCCATAAATACATAGTTGTTCTAAGTCTGTTTATACTTTGTCTACGACAATTGTATGTTTATAAAGTACCATGTGACACAGGGATGTATTGATCAAATGCGGGCAGCTGTGTCTTTAAAAAATGAAAAAATTACACACTAATCCAGATTTAGGACATGTGTCTTGATTTACACACTGACGTGCAGGCTATGCTGGTGGGCGACCGCGTAAGGACTATGCATAGTGTATCACACATTTTTCTAGATTCACCCCCACTCGCAGGCGAAAGCCCACTCCCACCCACTGTGACGGAGGACTGCCTATTAACCCAAAAGATGAAAACGAGATGGAATAATAATTAGATACAATCTAGTTCTCTATTACTTTAGAGCGTATAATATAGCACCGGCGGACATTTTATTTAGATGGATACAAGGTTTAGTCCTTTTAGATTACGGTACGATACGGATACCAACGGTTTATTCTCGGACACTAAATAAATGCTGGGTATTATATTCTAGGTGCTATGCCGCTAATGAAACTGGACTGGAACATTCTATAGTTTCTTGTTTAGGGATTTTAGAAAGAAATCGGAGACGTGCCGTGCAGAGGCAAATCGGTGGATACACTTTAGCCTATACCTACAACGCCTTATTACGTGAGATATAAGATCGGTTTTCGTAGTTCAAGTGATGTTTAGGTTCATCATATCAAATCCAGGATAATAATAGTGAAGTAAATAAAATAAAAAAAGCTTCAACATTTTCGAAACGTTAAACTTTAAAAACTGTTGAATCAATATTAATTTGATTTTATTAACGAAGTTTCTGATTAGAAATGTAACGTCCAATGAGAGTTCAGTCTTTCTTCGTAAGCCTATTCAATTTATATAGTATATAAATTGATTATACGGGGTATCTTAGAAATATAAAAAGTGTTTTTGAAGTTCTGTGTATTTCACCAAGTTTATCCACCTTGTTTCAATATTTTAAGTTAATGCATAAAATAATGTTTAAATTATACTCAGAAAAGCCTTTTCATAATCTCAGTACATTTAAATATGGTTGATATTTAAATCTCAAATTGTGTGCAGATCTACTAAAGAACGATTTGAGCTTAATAGAAAACATGTGATATACTGTGATAGCACCCGCCGGAAGCAGCTTTGTGTCGCTTACACTTTGATCATATAAATCTACATTTTACACACTTGCTAATATATGCAATTTAAAAAATTCACTGCAGCAAACGATAAAACGTTGATAGTAATAACATTATTATAATACTTACCCTGAATATAGGTTAAGACAACGTTTTCGGGCTGTTTTATCCCGAGCTGTTGTCGCATTGCGTCTGTTATGCGGTGAGGATATGATTAATTTTAAAATATATTATTAAAATTAAGTAATTAGTAGGTTGATCGATTCTTTAAACCTGATTTTCATTTTAGGATATCAATTCTGATTTATTGGAACACTTGATTTGACAGAATTATAATGAATATGAGCATTGAACGTGAATTTTTAATTTTGTGTACATATCCATGATTATCTATATTTGCATTTAATAGGTGTGTTATCATCTAAGCGTCAGTAAAATCCGAATTCAAACAGTAAAAGTGCAGTAGCTTTTGAACGGCTAAACAAATTTTGATTATTTAGTATATCGATTAAAATAATATCCCTTCCTTTCAAACCCTGAACTGGTCATTTTTACCTCACCTGCGGGGCATAATAGACCATCCAACCGTACTGTTCAATACCAATAATATCTCATTATCATCATCATCATCATCATCTCAGCCGAATGACGTCCACTGCTGGACTGGAATTGTGTTCATCATTTGGAGCGATATGACATAATCGCCCCGTCTGGCAGGCGGATTGAAGGCCGCAGTATGATGGTTGTATTACGCTGGGAGAGCTGCCCGATCTCTGGGAGTTATTACCTCGGGATTCTCTCTTTCTCTCTCTCGCTCTCCACGGGATAAAATGGGATGGTGATATTCTTCGCCGCCCGTCACCCAGTAAGCAATAACATCGAGCATTTAGAAATAATTTCAAAGGTTACTACTCAAACGTGTGTAAAATTGATACTTTTCTTAATTTTTGGACATACTCGATGTACGTGCCGAGTAACCGCCTTGGCGCCGGCAGCGGGTGGTCGCCGGTTCATGTCCGCACTGAACAATCTTTGTGAAAGCCAAGATATGTGTCGGGGATTATTTGGTTGGACTACCCTACGTGCCTCGAATTGTACCGAGAGGGTCTACTGGTCCCAGTTTACATGGGAACAATATAACAATAATGAAAGTGGTTAGAAGTCTAATAAAATCTGAAACCTGGTTCTATATTATTTACCGTTTCTCTGTAGGTTTCGAGGTCAAACATTTTTACATATAATGAAATTAAATAACCTAAAAACTTATTAACAATTATTTATGGCTCACACAAATAGTTGTCCGGCGCGGGACTCGAAGAGGCGAGGCGATTGTCTTAGCCTTAGCTTAAATTTAGGGTTGTATGTTTTTTATGTTTGGTTTTATGTTTTTTTAATGCCAAATGATACTTAATAAAAAAAGAAATTGTCATTAAAAGAAATTAAGGGTCGGTCCTTCCTATTACAAAATTTCATACAAATAATAAACTGTTTTACCATTAGGTGTAAGAGGACTTGGCGTAGTTCTACGAAAACTTCTACGACATAAGTGCTACGTGTGTAATACGTAGTAGATAATATAGCAATTGTAGTTATACGTATATCTGTATTGGCACATAAGGTTGGTGTCGAACTTAACTCCACAATTGTGGGACTGATTCTCAAATCTGACTTGTAAATCAGCTCCTCAAGTTGGCCTCAATATAATAAATACCAAAATTTAATGCACCCTTTATGTCTATTTTTTTAATAATTTGAAGTATATTATTCAAATTAAGGCAGTACTAATAGTTTAAAAGAACACTATCAAATTAATGTTTAATTTCCTCAACTTAACGCGTCATAGACACATCAATTAGTTTCTATGTGTTGTACGGATAAATTAGCACTTAATAAAATACTAACCACATTAGCTCAAAGGGCAAAATCGACGCTAGAGCGCCACTAATCACTGATGCAAATTTACATTTAATTAAAATGTTAGCAACAGTGGAAGTTAAATGGTTTCTGTTTGAAATCTAATTTAAAGTAGTAGAAATATTTTTAAAAGGATAGTTATTTCTTTTTCCTATCACATTTATATTTTTCCACATTTTTAGTAAAATTATGTCATACGTCAAATACGTAACAATGCTTTTAAAATGTTTTTGGGATTGCCACGATATTCTTTGCATATTTGTAAACACAAGGAACTAGCTCCAACAGTATTCTAAAAGTGATCGCTGACCGTAACGACTGACCAGTTAAAGGCAATCTGGGTGGAAGGAGTAAGTGAGCGGAACAACCAACCAGGTTTTTATGATCATTAATTATTGTTAATTATCTACTAACATGGTTCTATAAATTTTATTGATAACGACCTATGAGTGGAACAATGTTCCGAAATAATTCATTACTAGCTGTGCCAGACGGTTTGACCCGCGTTAATCTTTAAAAATTATAGCCTGTGTTAATCCAGGGTGTCAGCATCAGCTAACTCCATACCAAATTTAATTAAAATCGATTCAGCCGTTAAGACGTGAAGAAGTAACAAACATACACACACTCACAAACTTTCGCCTTTAAAATATTAGTGTGATTTTTTAATATATTATACGTGCTTACTTACTTATCGTATGGGCAGCGGTTACCCTAGTGTCAGAGTTGTTCTAGCCACCCAGTAGGCCTCTGACATGGCTTAACATCTTTTTTCGAATGACTACAACCGGAACCGATAGCTTAACGTGCCCTCCGAAGCACGGAGACGCTCAGAAATTAAACCACTTTGGCGGTCACAGTTCTATGGACTGACCGCGAGCCTAGTTGCTTAACCTCACCGATCACTTATGGACCGGTGGAAGCACCTAGCTATGAGTATATACGTGCTTATATATATATGGTATATCATGGCCTAAAAACATGACATTTAAAAGTGATAAAATTTCAATGGGTTATTTTGTTACACGTAATGATAATGGAAAACAATGAGTTGTGTTTTTGGCAGCGTACGTAAAAAGATTATTATGGCTTCTTAACAAAAGCTTGACAAACGGTAGAGGACTCCGCTCTGTCAATCAAAATGATTCATACCCACTCTACCTATTTTCATTGTGGTTATACAAAGCACGACGTGTGAAGGGCGGCCTGGATATGAATATCCAGGACGCCCTATTTTCCTCACACTAATATTATAAAGGCCAAAGTTTGTGAGTGTGTGAGTGTGTATGATTGTTACTTCTTCACGTCCAAACGGCTTGAGCGATTTTAATAAAATTATTGAGTTAGCTGATACTCTGGATTAACACATAGGCTATAATTCAGAAAGTTTGACACAGGTAAAACCACTGGGCACAGCTAGTTGTACATAATTATGTAAACATTTAGTTTCAAATAAATATTATTTCTGGAGTCAATACCCTTCTTTGGCACTTTTCCTGATGTATGTTTTATTGTAATAATATTTTTTTCAGAGTTATTCGAGCCACCAATACGGCTTAACGGTGGTTGTTTAAAGCCTACAGTCAACAATTTAAAGATGCTCATAACCAGTTTCTCTCATTGTCATTGTTAAACTGTAAAGTCTAATCGTTACCTGGGTACAAATGTATTTAAAAAAATCTTTTATTAGGTGGTTCTGTCTATGTCGAGGTAATAATTCAATATAATTATTAATAATACCCTGGGTCATTATTACCACACGGTCATCTGATCCCAAACTAAGCAAAGCTTGTACTATGGAAATCAGATAACTGTTATAATAAATGATAACCAATCATCATCATCATCATCATATCAGCTCAAGGACGTCCACTGTTGGACAAAGGCCTCCCCCAAAGATCTCCACAATTGTCGGTCTTTATAACCTATGTACTTTATAAATTCTGAAAACTTTAACTTTTTATAGTGACAGTATTCAGGAATGATTAAATATAAAACATTAGAGTTAATAAACATATAATGTTCTTTCAAGTATGTTTTGCCGGACGATACGGTCCGCGTATAATCCGGTGGTAGAGTTTTTTTTTGTGTAATAAGATGGCAAACGAGCAATTCACCTGATGGGTCACCTGATGGTAAGTGATCACCGCCGCCCATGGACACCTGAGGAGCTGGAAGTGCGTTACCGGCCTTTAAGAAAAGAATAGGCTCGCTTCTTGAAGGTTGCCATGTCATACCGGATCGGAAATACCTCCGCAGCTAATTGATTCCACAGAGCGGTAGTGCGTGGCAAAAAGTTTCTTGTGAAACGCACAGTGGTAGATGACCATTCATCCAGGTGATAAGGATTGAATTTCCACTTTTGGCGAGAGTGTTTGTGGCGGCAGGTATAAGCTCGAACAATTCCTCTGAACACTCCCCGTGATAAATGCGGTAAAGGACACATAGAGACGCCACGTCTCTCCGCAGGGTATGAGGATCAAGCCAAATAGTGGGACTCCCGTTGTCAACGACGGTAATCAGAATCTACTAAGTTTGTTCACCCAATTTTCTTAGTAGGGTCGCATTGTATAGTAGTATAATGAATTCCAGATTGTCGTCACACACACAATTTCCACGTAAATAATATCATAGATACGCAAAAACAAGCACGTACACAATCTGTATTAAAACTACCTGTATAAAAACTTTTAATAAAATAATATAATTATTTTAACGCAAAGGTCACCACCCAGATTGAGTTAATTTTTATTTTGTCAGCTAACAAATATGTATAAACTAATTATTTAAATAGAACTCAGAATTATAAATATTTTATTACTACACCAAAGTTAATAAGGGCTTTCAACATTGAAAGGAAAAAGATAATGGTCTAAAAACAAACCGAACGGTATCCTGGAGAAGGCAAAAAGCAGCGTAGGACACCATATCGAATATGGAGTGACGTTTTAAAAAAGACTGCGGGAATACTGTGGAGCAGATCACATTACAAGGGCGACTATTGGAAGAAACTGGAAAAGGCCTATACAAAAGCAAAACAATTTACTAAAACAACTCCGCGTCCGCTATGTAGTTTTTTATATCAAACGTGTTTTTGTGTATTTGTCCAGCCTATTGCGTCTCACGTGACTTACAAAAAGGACCAGGAACACAAAACAATAGTCATCACTTTAATGAATTAAATAATAAAAGAAATTCCAATGTTTATCTTAAATATCATGTATAATTCTCCTGATGTCATAAAAATATTAGGAATGTTTATTACAGGCATTGCATGCCCTGTACGATACAATACATTGGATAGCACTCGATAGTTATTCTGACATTAAAGGCACGTGCAATAATAATGTGGGATAGCCTGTCTGCCCGTAAGAGCTGTATATATGCCTATATACACATTATATGTTTATAAGCGGCCATGCGGGGACTAGCTTCGTCTTTAAGTATAAAGCTCTTGCAAGTTGTTCAGCAAGTTGTCCTCCGAGTTCTATCAGAAACATACCAGTAGCAAGTGTGCTCAGCATAATAACTACGTGCCTGTCAATGTTGGTATATACCCGCCCTTGGTATATACCAACTAGTATTATGTAAGATCCATTATGTAAGATCTTCCTATACACGCAGCAGCATTCGGACAAATAGATAATATTAATTATAAATAACCAACTAAACTAAACAGATTTTCCCAAACATAGTTCATAAAGTAATTACACCAGCCTTTTAATTAAATAAACTGCGATGAAATCTATGCAACCGTAGGGGTATAATTGACTTAAAAATGATATCACATTTAATAATTGCATTCATGGCTGACATTTTACTCCGTGGGCAGTGGTTAAGAGAGTAGCCACGTCACTTCGTGTCCCGGGTACCATTCCCTGACAACAGTGTGTTTATAAGATGTTGTATTTTGTTCTTAGTCTGGTAGTGCTTCGTGTCTATCAAATATTTGTAAAGTACTCCATGATACGGAGTATTATGAAGGTAGTGCGGGCGCTGACCTTAAAAAAAATTACTGCACGTACCTATGGAGCAATGGTCAAAGTTGTCATCTCGCTAGATACGCTCATAGAGCGGGCAATCGTTTAGCTTTGCCCTTTGCTGTTTTGCCGTGACATTAGCTATCAAACGGATTTGGAACTCTTTCATCCAAAATTAGTGTTTTAGTGATAATTCTTTTCTATCTTTCCGATATTGAAATAGTCAATAAACAACTAAATAAAAGTAGAATGAAACAACTATTCCAATAAAAACATCCTTTAGCTTTTTTTATGGATCATTTAAATTAATAAAATATATTTAATGCATTACTTGCCTCTGTATATTTCAGCCTTTAAGTGAACATCAAAGTGGATACCTATTCAAATAAAAGCATTAAAACTACGTTTGCGAGTGCTAGCAGCTTTTTAATCTTAATCTGGTTATGTAAATGTTGCTGGTCCATTTTAAAATATAAAATTACTTTAATGCGGTAGTTCAATGATTTTTTTAAATATATATTGTATTTATAAAAAAAATCATTGAATTTCCCGCCAGTGGCTTTCCGGTCACCGCCGCCCACGGTCATTTGCAACACCGGAGTGACCGCAAGTGCGTTGCCGTCCTATATATCGATAACTTCGTAATTACCATATTTTTATAATATACTAGCAATCCCGACGAACTTTGCACGGCTTTTAGAATGCTTTTAGAATAGAATAGAATACTTTTTATTGTACACACTCAAACACGACAAATTCATAAAACACTAATAAACCAACCATGTACAATGCGTGGTCTTATCGCATCAAGTGATTTCTTCCAGACAACCTTTGGATGGATAGGAGCTGTGATTATTTTAAAATAGTAGGTGTGAAACAAATGAAAAAGTAAGAAAGTATAAAAACATGAATAAATATAAACGTATACATAAATATATATAGATATAATAATACTATGTACAAATACAATACAGTGCATATTATATACTTATCTACAAAAAAAAATAATGCATTGTACGACTAATGTACAATATTCTTCGTTTTTCCTTCCGGAGAGAAAACAAAGAATGCTGGAAAAATAACTACCAAAATAAAAAAAATACAACGTCTCACAGTCTTCTGTCTCACTTTTCGGTGATTTTTAAATATTTGCTATTTTTTTTTTATATATACAAACCTTCTCCTGACCACACCTCCTGAATAACGAACACATAAAAGAAATATTTAACCAATGTGATGGAGTTGTTTGGAAGTTATGAGTATACAAACATTTCGGTAATTAATTTTTATTTATATAATTTTTTTTTCATACATACCTTCTCCTGACAATAACGAACAAATAAAAGAAAGGTTTATCCGATTTGGTGCAGTCATTTTGAAGTTATGAGTATACAAACATAAATGGGGGAGTATATGAGTATCTATATAATGTTTTGTATGATAAATAAAACTGCGTGATCGAAAATTTCAATGTTAGTTCTAGGAAAGTAGATGGCTTCTGGAAATATATGAGAAAATATATAATGTATATTTATTGAGTGTTAATAAATTACTTTTCTGAACAGTCAATTTAGACGGTCAACACTCGTTACTTAACCCACATTTCATAAGAAAATACTGAATAATTTCCATTACCATATATAAAATAAGTTAAATAAATTATTTTAAATGACATTAAAAAAGCGCTTGTTTATAGTGACAAAATGTTTATAGTAATTGTGTAGTTAACTGTAAATCATTCTTTCTACGTACTCGTACATGTAGATATTTATATTTGATGTTTGTATCGAATCGAATATCTTAGTATTACATTTAATTTATGAAAGTAATAAATAAGTTATTTAGACAGGTTGCTTAAGTTATTATTAAAGTGGTTGTAAGTTTTAATACTTTTAACTCATCATCACCACCATTACAACTGAAAGACATCCACAGATGGACAAGCCTCCCCGAAAAATCACCTTAGGGGGATATGCCAAAATCGCCAGAAGCCAGAGCCATTAATCCATCGATGAGAAGGAGTAATGGTATTCTGATATTAGTAATATATATTTTTTTAATTTTGATCATGATGAGAATGTTTTTTTTTATTCCGTGCTGAAATGGTAAAGAAGATCCCGTAAGATACCGGTACGTCGTATATTTTTCAGGCGTTGCTTTCCCTAATTTCGTTGTAAATGGAGAAAATATATAAATTTTTTCATTTCACTGATGACGCAAATAGTCTGAATTAGTTACGATTGGTTGCTGTGTGGTGACGGTACAGAATATCATCACCACATCTCATCCCGTGGTGGGCGTAGAAACGTCCGAGGGCATACCTACCAGAGAACGGACAGCAGCGTTTTTCTGTAAACTATGAGTATCAAACTGCGATCTGTAACCCGTCTGCCAAGCGTCGCGATTATGGCATATCCCCCCATTCTTTGGGGAGGCTCTTGTCCAGTAGTATACGTACATTGTAGTTGATTAGTGTTTGAGTAGATTGGTAGTTGTTATTATTATAAATATTAGAGGAAGATAGAATGATGTCTCTAACTAGCACTATTACGTTTGTTAAATAATCATTTACGGACACACTAAGTTTTGCGATCAGGGTTTTAGTACAGTATGACGTCATCTCAGTTTAATAAGTTAGAAGAGCTTTCAGAGCGCGAGTTCAACTTGCACTTGAGCATGAGTTTATTAATTTTGGATCTTAACTAAGCTAAGACTTAGACAGTTATCGTCGGTTGTGGCTGGAGTATCAATAAAAGAAGGCGTAATTATTTTTGGAATGATCAATATTTATTGCGTAGCTCAAGGATTAATATCAGGTTATTCATTTTAATGTAAGTGATAGCAAATATGACTATAGCAGTAAGATCACTTAAAAGTAACCATACATTTAATGTTGTTGTACAGGAATGACTAAGAGATCAAGAGCTGAGAATCACTTTGCATTTGATTAGTTCTGTTGTATGAAACCTGTGACTAGCTAGTTAATATACAGAAACTCAAGAGTATTCATTGTAGTGCAAATGAGACGTAACTCAATGGACAGATCCTCTATATTGTCATACCGAATCAACCACGCTCACAATGTGTATGTTTCGTAAATGCCTGAGCATATTTCCTCGCTCAATATAAACGTCCGGATACTCGAGGCAGGTTGGCCTTGACCGGAGTTTAACTGGGACACAACTGGCTGCCTATACACTCTTACCTACGTATGGCAAAAGTTGTAAATAGACACCGATAAAGATATGACCGCTCTTCATTTCCGAGTACGAAGAAAATGTGAAAGTGTGAAATACAAATAAATTGATTCTAGGGCATGAGGAGACTGAATTGATGTCTGTTATTTATAAGACGCATAATACAGAATGTAAAGAACAGAGTTACGATAACTCTAGATGTTCCATACGAGATGGGCTGGTTAGCGTGGTTGATAGATACTTTTATTACAGCCTTTTACGCCGTAGCTTCGATTCCCACCCAGGACAGATATTTGTGTGCATGAACATGTCTGTTTGTCGTGGGCCTCAGCCTAGTTAGCTATATAAGTATGTACTTTCAAAAGAAAAGTAGTATATCAGTTACCTTGTTTATATACATAGTACAAACTCTGCTTAGTTTGGGATCAGATGGCACACATTCTATATAATCTTTATATAATTCTCTATAATATCTAAGTCAATTATATATAAGCTATTGTATACCATAGCTTATATATAATAGGCTTATGCTGCGCTATAGCGCATGATACCTCAATATGCAGTATACATAGAAACATTAAATCTATTTTGAGAGAATACCTATCCACTGAAGAACGAATACCAAAATGTCTGTACAGCATGCATATTCTGATGTTGCTATTTTATACTAAGCTCAGCGACCAAACGTTTTAATTTGGCCTAATTATTTACAGATTATTTCATTAAAATGTTCATAATTTGTAATATAAATTTACCAAAGGTCAATTCTTATAAGTATTATATTGTACTCCTTAGTGCCAATGTCACAAAATGAGACTTGACGTTTTGTGAAAAAGTTCAGTACGCCATGTTAATGTCTATTGTCTATGAACGTTATTTTATCTTTTGATGTTGTGTTTGAATTCTGACAAACATTAATTATAGCCAAAGTTGTGTAGAATGAACGTATCTTGGTAAAAATAAGAATATTCATGTAAAATGCCTTCCGCTAAATTCGTATCGGATCGATAAATGAACAGGATTGCCCATTTTATTAAGATAACGTTACTTTGAATATCAGCAAACTTGCAACTTTGCCACAGTAGTGCTTATTCGTACTACTTACTTATTTAGTATTATCCTACCATCCACTCTATCCAGTGGTTATCCTACTGTAAGAGTTATTCAAGCCGCCCATTAGGCCTCTGACATGGCTTAACGACTGATGCCTAACGGCTACAACTAGGACCGACAGCTTAACGAGCCCTCTCAAGCCCAAAGACGCTCAGGAATTAAACTACTTTGGAGGTCACCCATGTGGACTCACCGCGAGCCTTGTTGCTTAACCTCGCCAATTACTTACGGGCTGGTGAGAGCATCTGGCTGTGAACGCTATTTTAAAGCATTATTGGCTATTCTGTAAGACAAGATAACTTGACATGCAGTATCTATTTTAGTTTGTTGGCTTACTTTGGGCACGTCTAAAATGAATGTAGGTATGTACAGACGCCAGCATATCAAGCTACCCCAATCTGTCAAATTTCTGTTATAGACTTTCAAATTCATTACAAACGTATAAGGTTCCCTATCAATTGGGAAATTTGACAGATTGGGGTAGCTTGATGTGGTGGTGTCTGTACCAACTATGAAAACATTGATGTGTACATACTAAGCTTAACCACCTGGTGTGTCCAGTTCAATGGATTGTCGATGACATAAATCGTACTTATTTGAAAATTCGTTGTAAGTTTCGTAAGTTTGAATCATTCGGTGTATTAATATCGATCTCAGTATTTCAATCGGCAATTTATTGAATGTGTTTTAAAACAAAACTATTTTGTTTTGTAGATACTTTGAAACGTTCGCATATTTTTGTTTTATTGATATATTGAGCGTAAGTACTTAATAATTCTTAATTCCATACATGGGCAAGTATTTTTTAGTTACCCCGTACTTTTAATTGAAGGTTCCTGTTCACTAAAAAAAGTAATTTTGAAGTATGATACAGAGACAGACAAACACACGCACTTGCGTCTCCTCTGGTGTTGCGAGTGTCTATGGATGGCGGTGATCACTTACCATCAGGTGACCCACTTGCTCGTTAGCCATCCTATTATATATAAAAAAAGGTAAAACGCTTTAAACTCATAACAACCTATTTCATTATTATGAAAGTGTGTGGGTCCACAAGCTTTGCACCAAAACAATCCATACAAACATTTTCATTTACGTAGTTCCTCAAAAGGTTAGTTAAATAAATATAATTTCAATTTTCTTAGATACACAGATAAATTCCGCTTTTCCGAGCAGCTTTTAATTATTACAATATTATTTCTGCAAACAAGTTTTTTTTGTAGAAGTGATCACGTTACTTTACAACCGCTCCTTATAAAAAGTTGGTGTTTGAAGTCTGAAACTCTAAACCGGCATTCCTTGGCTACCTTCGGTATAATTCATAATTGTGAATAAAATTGCTGCGGAATATTATGCGAGGTAAACTTTCCACTCGAATTAAGGTGAAGGAAAGTTTGGAATAAGTGTCTTATCTCACGAGCTCAAGCTTTTCTTCCTTAATTAGAGCAAACTAACGTTTACATTTGGCCATACTTCTTATGCACAAATATTGTCAATTTTTTTCATATTCGTTTATTTAAGGACCTCCAACAGAGATACTATGGTGATCTGCAGTCCAGATGCCTTCGGGAGCTTTTGGATATATAGGAATAAAATACGTCACTTTAAATTTGAGATTATATTCTGTTTACTTTTACTGTTACACCATATATGGCTGTTACGCCATTGCTAGATACTAGGGTTCTGTCGTTGAATGACGGCTCGAAAAGGTTTTTTGTTTGTTTTTTGTTTGAATTATTTTCAAATGATTTCTTTTTAAATATTTTATTTTTAAAACGTTTTCTTAAAATGACCATGGAGATCGTCACAATATAATGTCTTTATTTAAAAAAAATACAGGATTATTTCCACTGTGCTCCACTAATTATATGAAGCCACAGCATGAACTATTTAATACCTACGTTAACATTGAGTTTGAATATAATCGATCGATCGATTGGAGACAGTATATTATGTAAAAGGTCACATTTAATTATACTATCGGGTTTTCAGATATTATATGACGTATTGATAAATATAAACGGCTCGAGGGTCAGTGAGCGGCACTAGACTGCACACAAATCCGCGTGCGTTATAGCTTGAGTTACTCTTATGTCAGCATCATCATATCATCAGAATGACTTTCACTGCTGGAATTTTACGATTTATAGAATGGGGAAATCCCATAATCGTCACGCGTGGAGTCTTGGTTTGGTGTTGTTTGTGCTGGCGTTGATAGACTGCCGCCCGTTTCCTGGTAGAAGATCCCACGGGTCAACTTCTACGCCCCTACGGTATGAGATGGGGTGGTCACATTCTATGCCATCAGCCACATAACAACTTTACCCTCATCAAGAATTTTTTTTTTAAATTTTATAAAATCATCAAATAAAAATGTTAAGGTATTAATCAATAAAAATGTCCAGGCTGCTAAACTTTTGCTTCATCGTGGCCGCCGAATGACGTCCACTGCTGCACAAAGGCCTTTCCAGAAGATTCCCATAATTAATGGGTCCATCATATGGCGGGATATGCCATAATCGTCACGCTTGCAGACTGTTGGCGATCGCAGTAAGATGGTTATAGTACTCAAAAGCAAGCTGCTGCCTGCTCTCTGGAATATATTTCCTCGGGACGACTTCTACGCCCCCCACGGGATGAGATGGGGTGGCGATATTCTTCTTGGTCGCCAGCCACACAGCCAACTTTTGCTTATGCTAAACATACATGGTTAGGAGCATAAGTTAATCTTTAAGCATATTGTCAACTAATTATTATATAACTGTGTTCTGTTTTCTGTGCCTTAATAAATAAATAAAATAATCATGTAGTTATAGCAGTTATGCTCAAAAGTAAAAACCAGACAAATAAAATACACAGTTTTAAGTTCCTAATGCTTTATAATTGCTAAAACAAATTGGATTCTCTACCAGTATTTTTAATGCATCGCATTAAGTATTTCTTCGGCGACTTCATGCGCATAAGCTTTTTAGGACGCGTACTTTGCAAACAAAAAACTTTAATCGCCTATTTACTGGGGGTAGAATTTTCAATAATGGCGAAAGGCCTAAGTTTAATGTTAATCACAGTTATTAGATTAAAATTCATGCTTTTACCTTTAATATTGACGGGCATAACAAACAAACTAATTTAAACCCTATTTTGATGTTTTAAGGTCAAATTTCCATAAATATCCAATATTGTACATTTATTTATTAAGTGAAGCGTAAATATATAAATGTTATGGTGGGATTCCCGACAACCGCCCACACCTGTATCAGATCGTTAGAGGTGGGTTTTCCGAATATCCCTTTTAATGGATGCTTATAAAATAAAATGTAGTTACCGTCTATGTTTTCAGGTTTGTAGCCGCTGCGATTTAGGCTGTGTGATAACAGATCAGTCAGTCTGTACATCTCCCTGTACAAATATAGATTGGAGGTGTACGAATTAATCTAGTCCATCGTTCATTGGACGAAAGCGGCTTAAAATCTGTGAACAAAAAAGTCAGTTTTACCCAGACAGTGCATAAACTGGATACAATTATGTAAAATTGTCATGTTTGTTTGTATTGTTTGTATGTATACTAATATCCTAGGAAATTATTCACACACGGCCATCTGCTCCCAAACTAAGCAGAGGTTTTACTGTGGAAACCAGAAATCATAAAGTACTTCGATTTGTAAATACATACTTACATATATAGATTATGATTAGATAGATTCTGCATACTAAACTTTATCCTATTTAATATATAACATGTTTAATCTATTAAATATTATAGTTTAAGCTTCTAATTTAAAGCTAGTGAGGTGAAACAGTTTCAAGAGTCACATACTATATTAAATGAAATAAATTGAATAAACGCAACTAAAAACAATAGTACCTTCTTCTTATCCATTATTTATATCTAATGTCCATTTATAATATAAATATTAGGCATATTTTCTTTTTCCATTAAGTATTGAGTCGATAATAAGACGTCCTGAATTATTTGTGGGAGCAAATATCACCGTTGTAATTGATTTGATTAATGGTGTACACATCTCGAATACAGCTCATTTATTGCCAAGGTTTTGATATATTAAAGGACGAACATACTTGAATAAAAATAAACACAAAAGTAAAAACCTGCATTATATGTGGTTACATATTATCAAAGCAAAGCTTGCTATATGTGCTTTCTCTCGGGTAAAACGGTTTTCTAATAACACAAGCCACATCGCCTTTGACTTTATTTTATAATATGAAATAACTTGATTTATTAACACCAGTACAAGTATGTTTCTAATAATTATAAACGTTTGGTTACTAAATTAAACTACGAGCAGCGGGGTGGAAATCAAATCATAACTTTGTCCTTTAGGTAAGTGCTAATGCGTATATAGGTTCTATAGGACGCTTTCTGATATATTGTAATGTACTAAATTCTACATAATATTGCATATTTGTAGGACGATATCCATTGAGATCTTTGGACTACATGGCTTACAAATGAGTTATCTAACAAATTGGAAAAGATTCCAAGGTCATCATATCAGTCGAAAGACGTCCACTGCTGGACAAAGGCCCCCCCCAAACATCTCCACAATTGCCGGTCTTGCGTTATCCGCATCCAGCGATTTCCAGCGACCCTCACAAGATTCTCTAATGTACACATATATTATTTTGGTGTGTACGAATCAGGTAATGTAGCCGAAAAAATAACCAATGATTAATAACTAGCTATGCCCAGCATGCGTTGTAATGTGGCATTACAAAATTACCATAACATTAAAACCTATATAATCATACCGCTGCCAAACTTTACAAGATTAGGGCTAACACAAAGATTTTCTAAAAAATCTTAATAACTGTTCTAGCCATTTAGGAGACCATAAGCAACGTACATACAAAATATAATATATATATGATTCCTTGTAAATAATTAAATTTATTTAGCTCACAATGCAGTACATAAATATAGTCAAATACAATATTAAATTGTAGTTTATGAGATAGTTAAAATATAACACACAAAAATATAAAAGAGGAATATGTGTTGAATCCATCGCTATAAACTTAAAAAGACAATGGGCGCTCAGCAGAATAAACGATCGACTGGAATTTTATAAAAATCCTGGGTGGTGGGTATCCTGGGTGTGGTATCAACACATATTCCTCTTTGAATCCATGAGAGAAATCGATAGATAAACTCTTTATTGTACACCAAAAGAATATCAAATGTTAAAAACAATTAAAACCTTAAAAATATACAATGGGCAGTCTTATCACAAAATGTGATCTCTTCCAGACAACCAAAGTAAAGATCAGAGAATGGAGATATTGAGAGGGGCAGTTGTCGGTAAGAAAGAAAATATATAAACATATTAGAAATAATATACACAAACAATATATTATGCTACATCACAAATACATAGATGAGAGTAGTGACAGATAGATAGAGAGTAGATTTTTGACAAGTCTTTGGGATTCTTACAGACTTTGTACACGTCTCACTATTAAAGACAGCGCATTCCACAATTTAAATTAGTTTCAGTTTAATTTTGAAAACTACCAAATTACGAATGGATGGCATGTGGTTAAATATTAATGTTAATTCTTCTAATATTATTTTATCCCTGTAGTATTACTTTTGACCGACATAGTCATGTATAGATCACAAACCAAAATGTGACCAGCACGACGCGGTCACAACTACAAAAGGTACTATCCCACAATTGCTCTTCTATTGACCTAACCAGTTTCGGAATTTAAACTCAGAACCACATTATCTACAGGTGAACGCACTACTACTAGACTTATGAGGTAAATTTTTAGAATTACGCAATCTGCCACGTATTTGGTCGACCATTTGATTTTTTTTCAGACAAACCTTTGTAGAAGTAATGACTCTTCTGAATTCAATAAAATACCTATTATAAACTGCCAAAATAAATTAAAGCAAGCCGGCGACTGGAAATAAATTTGATTTGTTGATTGAAATCGATTAAGTTTTGGCCGAGAAAATAAAAGAATACGAAACCTTTATAATTTTTTTTTCTTTTTTACTCCTATGTCGATACAATCTTTTGCTAGAGATTGAGAGAGAGTATAGGCAGTAGTGATTTCTCTTAAGGATTTAATTTGGCGACCAATGCTTATTAATTTTAAAGTTATCGGAAATATCACCGTTGACATTACAAATCAGTTTATACATGTAAATATAACCAATTCCCCTGTATCTAAATCTAGCCTGATATTTTTTAATTACGACTAGCAGGGTGAACTCCTCCTTTTGCAAAAGCAGACATGGCAAGGAGGCTTGGCATTTCGCCAGAACCGCCTATCTCGTATTTTAAGCCGCCAGTTAACTAAGACATTCGGGATCCGTAGAACTGTAGGTGAGTAGGCCGAATGTTGAGATGTTTATATGAACCCGGAGCTCCCGTAACATTGGACGAATATTGCTTTATACTTTCTGTTGTTGTGTTCGTAAAGACAGTGCTAACCCCACTGTCACAGCTTTTCGGATTTCTCTGTTAGTACCCATTTTAGTTTTGGTATGTTTGATTCCTTACCTGCGTTAATTTACAGCTTGATTGGGTATATACATATTATAATTGACAGTGGAATTACATACTCACAGATGTACACAGGCTCACGCCAATTTCCCAGAAGGGTAGGCAGAGACAACAAATTTCCATTTGTGACGATCTTAGCACACCTCTTTTGACTCTTTTACTGTCATTATTATATTCTTTTAAGATGCATGCATGTAATACATGCATTGGGTTTAGGGTATTTCTGATCTGGCCTTTCTTGAGAGGTCTCCAATTTGGTAAAATCATGTTTTACGAGGTCTTCTCTTTCCGGTTGTACTGTTCACACAGGCCAAATATACTTCTTTTGTCAATCTTCTCTGATTCAACCTGTCTAAATGCCACAACCATCTCAGCATTATTTTTAATTATTTTATAACACGATTTCGCTCAGTTAACCGTTTAATAGTCAGTGATTCCGAATCCCACCAACTCGAATTAAATATAATTAGTACACAATGTACCTACTTCGATGTATCGCATAAGCAGTGGATATCATAGTTACCGAGTCATTCAAGCTGGCCTGTAGGTATTTCTTACTGCTTTACCATAGTTCTCTAATCATAGAATTGATAGCTTAACGTGTACGAAGACACTGAGAAATTTAACCACTTTGACCGTTACTCACATTTAGACTCTCTATCTAAACGCGTGCTAGGTGCTCAACCTCACCGATCAGTTTCCGACCGTTGAAAGCAACGCTGCTATTCAACGGTCCCGATACTCAATAACCTCAACTAAACTTCATTTAGCAGCTAATACCGCCGTGGTTTGAGATAATTCTGCTTTAACTAAGGCTTTAATTTCATCAATATCAACTTCAATCTCCGGTAAGCCACGAGATACATTGTTGATATACAAATTACAGAAACGAAGGGAACAAAAATCTAACGTCAAAACACAAATGAACAAACCTAAAATAAATGTTACAGTTATGCATTTCATAAAAATACTTGGATTTTTATTTAAGTAGACTGAACAACATCGATCTTCATACTAACCAGTATTCAAAATCGTCAATTTCATGGGTAATATTATAAATTATTGAAAACTAGCGGCCCATCCCGGTTTCACACGGGTTTTCATTAAATATGTTGTGATATATGAAGAGATGAGTATAGCTATCTCTATACTAAATAAATTATGATGGACCGGTTGAAGTAGTTGGTAAATGCTTGACTTTTGCGCCGCAGGTCGTGGGTTCGACTTCCACCCAGGGCGGATATTTGTGTGCATAAACATGTCTGTTTGTCCTGTGTCTGGATGTAATTATCTATATAATTACTACTATATATTTACAAAATGCTTTTTTCACGTGCTTATTAATCTGACCGCGCATTTGAGCTGCGCGGCTCTTCCACGTTTCTTCTTACTTCCCCCTCCAGCACCACGGTCTTGCAATTGCGCGTTGCGGTGTTAATCTTATATTTAAATCAACGACATATTTTAATTGAAATGTTCGAAACCAATATTTTTTAAAGTTATCTACGGAAACCGGTTCTATTTCAGCCGGGTATTTTACAAACATTTTATATGTAAATAAATAGTTATAATTATGTAACTGCAATATTTTTCGATATGGCAACGATAATGTACTATTATATTACTGAAATATTTTTCAAATGAGTGCAGTAGTTTTTGAGTCCATTCATAACAAACAAAATACAAATCTTCTCATTTTACCATATTAGATATAGTATACTAGCTTGAGCGTCCCCTACCCTTCCCTACTTCGTCCGCGTGGAAGTCCAAATCAGACATCGGACACACGTTAAAACGAACGTATTCTGTGTGTTGATCGATCAGTTATTCAGTTTCTGTTTATATATATAATTAATGAAAGAAGATGGTCAAAAGAAGTATACCGTGCTTGTGTGAATGGTTCAGCCAGAAAAACATTCTCCGACCAGATCAGAGATGTTCGCATTAAATGCCAGGTCTGAAGTACCCTAAACTGACGAACATGTATGAAAAATATTATGACAATAAACGATGTAAAAGAGGTGAAAAATACCAATCTCTCTTTATTATATTAGTAGGTATTGATAATTTCTCCTAAAGTAATTTCTTAATGACATCCGTATAACAAGCGAATTCTCGGCTTACCGCGGCGCCTGGATCCATTGGATTCTTTCGGAAATTACTAGCGAAAGGCTCTTAATAGCCAATACACAATTATGCTGAAAATAGTAGTAAGCTACCAATTAATTAGTTCAAACTATTTCATGACTAAATTCCACAGAAATCTGATTTTGTAAAACAGCTAATAAAATTTAATCGATTATAACTGGCTCCACAGGCGGGTTGTTAATTTTTTCCTGTATATACAACGAAGAAATTGCTTCATTGTTGTTTGTAAAGAAATGTAATTTTTTTTTTATTAAATCTTTAGTATAATATTAACTTCTATTGTAAGGTGGTTCAATAAAAGTCTAACTGTAAAGGTCCAGACAAAAAGCAATTAAAAGTGATTAATGTTTTTTTGCGTCTTTTTCTCCTTATCCTAAAAATTGAGACTCAAATGATATAAAAACTCAATTTTAGGTTGACGCTATTAAGTGGCTTTTCGTTCGCCGCGGACGAAATTAATTATCTACCACGTTTAATGGAATACCTGTTAGTTGGCGCTTTTAATTTACATCCACTGTAGTTGATCAATTAGTGCCGCTAACCGAAGCATATTGAACGATAACGATTAAAAGAGACTGTGAACTACTGCAACATGATCTCAATGAAGTTATAAAATGGTGTCACAATAATAAAATGCAACTAAATCCAAATAAATGTTACCATGTAAAATATACGAGAAAAATTAATTGTATTGACACGGAATATCTCATAAACCAAAAAAAAGTCCAGGAAGTCGAAACAATGAGGGATCTAGGAGTTCTTTTTGACAAAAAGGTCACTTTTGTGCCCCATATTGAATATATTATTAAGAAATCATCAAAAATGTTAGGGTTCTTACTTCGTAACACTAAAGGCTTTCGGAAAAGGGGCACTAAAATAATCTTGTATAACAGTCTTGTACGCAGTGTTATGGAGTATTGCAGTGTTGTGTGGAGGCCTCACTATGCCACTCACATGTTGCGTCTAGAAAGGGTACAGAAACGTTTTGTTTGGCATTTAGCCTTCAGTGAGGGGAAATCGAAGCGTCTGCCCTCTTACAAGGCTCGTCTGTGCCATTTCAAAATACAAACCTTATCCATGCGTAGAGATATAACCGATGCCTTATTTCTTTGTAAACTGTTGCGCAATAATTTCGACTGCCCCAGTCTAATAAAGCTTATTAGGTTCCATGCGCCCTCTAGATACCCTAGGAATAAAATAACACCCTTGTGTCCGCCACTTCGAAGGTCTGTGCTTGGTGCGAACTCTCCATTACCCAGATTGTGCAAAATCATTAATGGCCGCAGTGACATAATTGATATACACCACGACAGTAGATGTAATTTAATTGTATACGTGTTTTATTTTTAACTATATTAAGATTATTCTTATAATTTAATTCTATTAATGTAATTAATTTAATGTTGTTATCTATATATAATTATTTCATTTTTATTCATAATTTAAATTATAATCAAACAATTTAATCAATTACAATTTTAATCACCTTATACATCTTCATGCCATCTTTTTTTATATACTTCATTGAATGTTACTAACTGATTACTTTATTTGTTCTTATTTTTGTTTGTATAATTTCACTTTTAATTTTAAATATGTTAGATAGATAATTTGTTAAAGCCGTTTTTTTTTGTGCATGTGGTGTTAACCTATAATTAATTGTTGCACTTGTAAATGTTACCCTAGCCTTTAAGTTAGAAATGTTTATGTGTAAACAATTGTTGGTTAACCTTAATAAATAAAATAAAAAAAAAAATTAATTAACAGTTTCATCACGTGCTGGCTGATATATCAAATTAACGTCACCTGAAATAAAGTGACATCTAATTGTGACCTATTGATGATTTTTTTTACAGTTTAGAGCCTATAAACATTTCGCTGCTTTTACGAAAAATAGAGTCGAGCGGAAGCTCAAACTATTAAGCACATAAAACTACAAAACTATGAAACGAAGATTAACACACACTGACACTGAAGGGCTAGTTCAGTATGATAGTAGTGATGGGATGGACTATCAGTACAATTTGGCAAGTAATTTTCTTAGGAACTTCATCCTTGATTGTTGTCTACTCAAGATACGATCGCGACCATAATCTATGTCAAATAAAATTATAATTGTTCCCAACAAAGTTCTAGTGGAAGCAGTAAACTATTTGTAATGCCATTAAAGTAACTCGGTACTAACTAACTACTTCTAGGTCTGCTGCTAATAGTATTAACCTAGTAAAAACCTACTTACAGCACAAAACTGGCCAACAATTTGAAAACTGATCGCCCGAGGTAGCTTTATTTTCTCTTTAAAGCCATTCTTAATTTGTTGAAAGTCGTTAAGTGCTGCTTTTTGAATAAAAATAAATAGTAATCACTTTTAAAATCACGCAAGAACGACAAGAATTCTAAGGAATTTATGTTTCCATTGTTATTAACGGTCTCTTATTATAATTAATATTTATCTGTAAAACCAAACCATGACAAGCGGGGCATTTCACATCTCTGTACAAGTTAGTCGTAATAAAAAGTCTACCCTTATATTTTTTTTACAATCGGTAATATGCTTCACATATCTGGGGGCTGCTGGAAGCAGCGAAAAGCTGAGCTCAAAATACAAAACTCGGAACACCTGAAAGCCCGATAACCGCGACTATCGAGTCCAATTACGTTCATAGGAAACTCCACGTGGAAAATCACATGGAGTTTCCCATCAATATCATAGGTTCACTTTCACCATCGCTTAGTGAGCACGACAGTTTATTAAGTAAATTGGCTATGGGAGCCATCTCCGGGCTCACCAACGCCGTCCATACCAACAGTGGTCGCCACGACCGACATCGGTCAAACCAATTATCATCATCATCATACGTTAAGGATATCGTGCCCTCTTTAATAACCAGTGAGGCAATGAAAACATCCTAGTTTATCTATAAACGTCTCGTTTTAAAAAAAACTGAAAAGGCTTAGTGATGTCAATAAATTGAACCAATTCGTTGACTACCGGCGACTACTACTGTATACTGGCCGTTTTTATTTACCTTGCACCGGATCAGCTTATTGTTCATGCGGCGGCAATTTCTGAAATAGAACGGATTTATAAGGCTCATCTAGGAATCACAGATTGTAAATAAATCTAACGCAGGAAATGTATTTGCACTACACTTCCTTTCGCCTCTTCATGTTTCCCACTTAATTTTCACGCTACAACGGGCTTCGCGACATATGAGCGGATATATTATTTTCTTGAAGGAAATCAATTTACACAGAAATGAAACTTTTCATTTTTCTGAACTCTATTGACATCATCTTTTAATTTTAACTTTCCTGTTCTGTGATTTGATTACTCTACTTGAGTGTCAGAAATTAATATTTTAAATAAAACTATAGAGATAGTCCATTGGTGGGTAAACGTGACAACGCACTTATGAATAGATTGTACTTAATTTATTTAGTTAACGGTATGGTCAGCTATAAATATACCTTCGGGATTTTCAATTATCGGCGAATAACATAGCTGGGTGCGCTAACTTTTCTATAATTTTGAAGATATTTTCTATACTTACTGACCACATGCTTTATTGATTACGCAAAAGTTGTCGTAATGGACCGCGACCACCAGTATAAACACAATGTCCCCTTTATTAATATTCAGAAATTAATGTTGGCAATATCATACATGACGCGTTGATAAAATATATCATACGCTTATTTTAGTTCATAGTATTTTGACGGGCCTGTTGGTTTGTGACTCTGACTGCATAAAATAAAATAAAATAAAAAAGGTTTTTATTCACGTAGACTTTAAAAAAGCGCCTGTAAATAGTCAGAACATGTTTGTAGTAATACAGTTAATATTTCTAGTTACTTATTACAGATATTTAGGTACACGGAATGTTAAAACATTTATACAATTTATTTTATAATGGTAGTGACATTTAGCTAGCTTGTATTAAGTTATTGTCAAGGAGATTATGTCATAGCCAGTGGTCGTAGGTTCGATACCCACCCGGGACAATTTTTTGTGTGAGGGTGATTGTGTATTCTTTGTCTTGATCTACATTATATATCATATGTATTTATTTAAAAACATGTTTATCAGTTGTCTATTTGCCATAGTACAGACTTTGCTTAGTTTGGGATCAGATAGCAGTGTGTTCCCAAGTTATTTAACATAATTTATAGACATGTTTTTGTCGTCCGGAACTCTTCGTAATATAATATCACTTTAATTACTCGACAAAATTTATGTGACAGTTGGACGTACTAGACATCCACCAAAATGAATATTCTATTGTGTTGACAAAATTACATTTGACGAGTTGACTGCTCATTAATTGTTAATTTAGTTTATTTATATTATCTAAGTGCTGAATTAATTTCTGTTATTGCATACATTGTTGACTTAATGACAGGAGACAATTTAATATCTATACATATAATAAAATCGTAGGAAAGTCTAATTGAATATATTTTAAGAAGATGCTTGGGGCGTGATCTACTAGCGATATCGAAGCCAAAAATATAGTTGTTAGAATTTGTATCTGTTTTCCTGTATGTACATATGTCCGGGTTAAACCCAAAAAGTACTGCATGGTTTTACTTAGAATTTTGCATGAATATTACTAGGAGGTCGGGTCAACATATAGGCCACACTATCACACAATCACCTACGGGGCAGGAGCTTTGGTAATTTATAAATTGTAACGCGGGTAAAACCGCGGGGCACACCAAGACCAAATAAATACATCTATTTTAATGTCTGTTAAGTAGAAGCGCCCTTTATCCTTATTTAATCAATATTCAAAGATTGTCTGCAAAAGATATGTAATGATTAAACAATATTAAATTAATTCTACATGAGTATAGATAAATTACAGATTACTTATGTATATGTTGAGATCAGTTACTTCAGGTAGGCAAATTCTATCCTAAATAGTTATTTGTCAGTAAACGATAATTGGACTCGAACACAAGTAACGTAAAATAACGAGACGTGATAAAACACAAATAAGCTTTAATTCTACAAGTGTAGGCCCAAGTAGCTGCTCGTACATACGTAGCTACAAATTGTCCTGAATAAAAAATATTTTTGGAATGAAGCTATCAACTAGCGGCTCGTCCTGGCTTTTTGATAAGTTTTTGTTATAAGTGTAGTAAATAAATTAAATTTTATTAAATTAAATATTACAAATGAATCCAACCAGACGCTGCGAATGTTCTCCGCTAGATTCCCGTGCACGCGCTTGGTAATTTCTTGCTCCGTTTTGCTGCTAGACGCTGCGAAATATCAGCACTCGACTGTCGACAGTCACGTGCTAAAAGTTCTCACAATTTTTTAAGCAAAATTTTGATTGCCCCTCATTAGACAATGTTTATCTTCTTAGTAATGTGATTTGATTCTATTTTTAAATCTATGATATCTTTGAAATGAAATTCCAGTAATCCAAAAGTGATCTACGGGTGATGACTGCTTTTACTACGAAGGCATTTATTTCATAAACGATGAATAACAAGATATGAATTATCATCATATCAACCGAAAGACTTTCACTGTTGGACGAAGGCCTACCCCAAAGATTTCTACAATTGCTATTCACTTCTAGAGGTTTTCCACATGCCTCATGTGGTCTTATTTCGGCCAGAAATTTTATGAACTTTTTATATGTAAATAAGTAGTGTCTTAGGTTCGCATGTCTCTGTAGACAAAATGTGTGAACTTAAACCTTATGTAAACATCCTGTATGTACCACGTTTTTAAGCGAAATAAATACTTACTTACAATTGTACTTAAAAAGAAAACAATAAAAAAAATAGTATTTAAGTCAAGAGTTCTGGAGACTCGCGGGTGAAGTTGCTTGACTCTTACTACTGATTTGATCGAATGAATGCGTGATTTCTACTAGTGGATTGTCTCTGTGCTTATTTCTTTGCGTAATTTTGAGGAAGTATGTAAAAATATGGCCATGTCTGCCACCACTGAGAATATTCTAACAATATAAACCAACACATTAAACTTGCCATTATACTTTCCGATCAAACATTATTTAAAATACGTATCATATTTAAATTTTATAATTGTATTTATATTAATTTTAATTTTTAAAAGAATATCTATAATGTATACTTCTCCGCCTTTCATTCTGTTGTGTATAAATAAACAAATCTACTAAATATCTGACAAGTAAGATTATATAAGCCACATTGTATGTGGACATTCTTCTCATTCTTCATCACGTACAATATACATGCCTTTGAATCTGAAGGCGTAATACAACGCATACTAGAAATATATAAACAAAGTAAAGAAACAAAGGCATAATATATATGTATTACTGGCTCCATGCCAACTACACCTTGAGAATGTCATGTGACAGAAGCACTATCGGTTAAATATGGAAATTGGAGAATTTGCAACAAACGGAAAACCGTTTCTAACACCGGAAGTCGCGACACGCCACAAGCGCCGCAATATACGATTGATTTATGGACACATTTTAATATTAAATTATGAGAATTGAGGAAAATATTAAAACACGTTTTATTTATTTGGAACAGAGTGATACCAATTTTTAAATATTTAAACTTGATATATCTAACTTACGAAGTTCCTACGATTAATGAATATTGTTTACAACAAGGAAACCTAAGCCAGTCTTCTAAGCATGCTACATTTTGATGGCAAAGTCATCGCATCTACTGGATGGCATAGACCATTTTTAAGGGCTAGTTCTATTATATCACGTATCCTCGTGGGCCTCTTATATTTAATTAAAATAATTTCTCAACATACCAAAACATAAGTAACTTTCAAAGGTAAATTCTAAGTCTTCAAAATATGTTCTTTCTAACTTTCGAGTACAGCCAAATCTCTTAATACTAATTTTAATAGAATTTTATAACATCTTTTATAAATTATGTAAACATGTAGCTTTTTAAAACCCACCCAGACTCGACGTTGTAAATCTTACTTTAATAATTCAAATTTATAATGGAAATTATGTAAATATTTTATTTATTACTAAGTGATTTTAGTGTTCTTTTCTGCATATGTTTAAAGAATACGATGTTTGTTTTTCATTATAATACTAAGTCAGCAAATAAGCATAAAACTCGTCTCATAATAAGCGTACCGTAGGATTTGACCCTTGCTACGCACGTGGTATCAATCAAGCTTCGGCGAACCGTTCCCCCAGCGCGATGAAGTATGGTGATTCACACCCAGGACCATAACATTAACATATAATGAAGTTACCTGGAGTCGAGCCGTCTTTCTTACAGGATACCTACTAATCCTGTAAGCAGGAAGGCTCGACTACGGAAGCAACCCCAGTCATTCATCGAATATATAAACGGTATATCTCATTTAAATATTGCTAGTGTTTAGTGCTACCAAGGTTAAGCTTATGCTTAATATATGTCCCAAAACCATACTTATATCCATCGCTAAAACATCGACTAATACTCGAATACATTTGTCATTTAAAGTCGGTAATGGTCCTTAACACGCAGTAGTGGAACAATATTATTCCACACGGTTGTGTTATGTAAAATTTTAACGCCGCTGTAGTTGTACTTACTAATAAATAGATAGGGAATAATTAAGAGATAATTAATATATTGAAAACCGGCACAGTATAGCATGGCAACCGAGGGCCTTATCTCTCTACATTATTCGACCATTTCCCATGTGTGACTGACTTAGAAAAGGCCTACGATAGAGTGTTGAGGAATGAGCTGTGGTCGGTACTGTCCATGTATGCGTTGGACGACAAGCTTGTTAAAGCACTGTAATCTCTTTATAAGGATTCCCGATCCCGATCGCCGATGAGTAAAGATTAACGGGTCATACACTGAGTGATTTAGTATCCATAAGGGTGTTAGACAGGGATGTATAGCGTCACCGTGTTTGTTTAACTTATTTAGGGACACCTGTTTAAATGATTTGCAAGAAGTTGAATGTGGAATGATTTGAGAGAAGATGAATAAGTTACTCATCAAATGTCATCTTTACGCTGATTACCGAATTCTAATTGGATCGTCGGCGGAGCTGAAGCTTTTGAAAGGAAATGAATATAAATAGATGTTGGTGGATGAGAGGGTTTGAATACATGACACCATGTAATATTGTGATTGGAGGAGTGAAAGTCGAACAGGTCAAACAGTCATATATGCCTTTATGAATAGTCGGCAAGTCTTAAAAGTGGCTCGACTAGCCGTGCACGATGGAGTGTAGCAGAAAAATAATAGTAGTAAAATAAGGGCAGTGGTAATGAGAACTCTGTTAAGTATGCAAAAGAAGTGTGCAAAAATCGTGACAAATAGAAATCCGCTATCTTTATCAATACCGTCTAGGAAACAGGGGTGGGTCTTTGTATGTATGCATGTAATACAATGGAACGTTCATAGGTGGACTTACTGCCGAAGACATTTTCTACCAGACAACCTTAAGGTACTGCAGAGAGATCATGGCAGGTGCACTTAGTTATTAATGTGTATATTTATAAATAATAATAATTACAAATAGTAACTATAATATATAAAATACATACTCATACAACAGATACTTTATAACTTAAAATATACTACACTATAATAAATAAAGTTATTAAAACTATTAAGACTTTCGGCGTGATGTTTCTTTAAATTTTCTCAAGTACTTTCTTATTAAACGCGAAGCGACGCTTAGCCATCCTGTTCCCAAAGAAGGATAGATTGAAACGAGAAAGAGGAGTGAATAAAGTCAAAGCTATCAGGTTGACATCGTAAAAGAGGATTATCACTAGATCGGACAGTTTAACTATGAGTAGAGAAGGAAAAGTAGGCGAGTCGAGTAAGGAGAAAAGAACGGTCAATGCCCGCAAATTTATTTGCTGGCGAATGAGTAACCAGTTTAACTGGGTACGGTAAGCATAAACAAACTCATACTAACGCAGAGTCAAAAGGAATTTGATAGAAAGATCTGCATTCAGGTCAAAAAAGCACACATTACCAAGTCGAAAATTGGAGAAATCAAGAGCAGTTGCACCTTTCTGAATGCACCGAGTGTACTCAGATCTAAGATCCTCATTGATTTGATCTATTCATAGCCGAAGACCTAGCCAAATGGCAAACGAACAGTCAAAGTCAAAGTCAAAAGTTTATTTGCGACTAAGTGTTGTACAGACCTTATCTAATAATAATATTAGGTACAAATTTCGCTCTTAGTGGCCTTTTGCAGGCATTGCAAGTTTAATTATTAAAATTAGGAATAAATGTCCTTTATCTCAATTACGTTATTTGTTTTTGTTATATAATTCTATTTTTTTAGTGATATAAATATTAGTAATTTAAAGTTTGTCTCTATATAATGGAACGATGATCACTATAATTAACAATTGTCTAAATAATCTAAATATACGTCAAGGGCATAATTCAAATAAATCTAAAACTAAATCTAAAATAAATTAAATAGGATGTCCATTAATTTATATTTTCTCATAGTACCAAGTAAAATGTCAAGGTAATTTTGAAGTAGATATAGAATTTAAATTGGTTCATACATTTTTATAGAAATAATTATATTGGAATTAGGTATGTCGTTTTTCTAAATATTCTTTGTTTGAGTAAAAGCAGTTTTTTAATACGAATGTTCTTAATTTTTTACCGAATGCTACACAATGGGTTTCATTTTTTATGTCAGGTGGTAATTTATTAAATATTTTTATCGCCATATAGTGTGGGCTTTCATTTAGCATTTTTATTCTAGATGGTGGAAGATCTAGTCTTTTTTTGTGACGTGTGTTTCTCGTATGCGTGTCTTCGACTTTTGTAAATGTGTCCATGTTTTTACGTACAAAGAGGCATATGTCTTGGATGTATATTGATGGTAGGGTCAATATATTGTATTTGATGAAGTAAGGCTTACAGCTTTGGGTGTTGTCTATGTGACTTATGATTCTTACACACTTCTTCTGCATTATAAACAGCTGATTCGCCTCCACACTATTTCCCCACAGCATAATGCCATACCTTAACCAGGAATATGCGTAAGCATAGTAAGCAGACAGGGCGGTGTTTGTATTAGTGTTTTCATTAATTTGGAAGAGTGCGTAAGTAAATTTCGATATTTTGGATTTAATTTCTGTTATATGTGTTTTCCAGTTTATATGTGTGTCGATGTGTAATCCTAGTAGGTTAAATGTTTCAACGGTTTCTAAAGGTGTGTTTTGGTAGGTTATGTTTGTGTTGAGGGGTGGTTTCTTGTAAGATCGGAATTGCATAGTTTTCGTTTTATTGTAGTTTATTTCCAGGTTGTGTTCTTCTAACCAGGTAGTGGCAGTGTCCAATGTTTCTTTTATAAGTGGGATAGGGTCCTCATTATTTTCACATTTTATTAATATTGAAATATCGTCCGCGAAGAGCACCGGTACAGTATTGTCTTTATTAAGTATTTTTGGAAGGTCGTTTATGTAAACTAAAAACAATATGCAGCCCAATAACAATATAACAATACAAACAATATGCAGCCCAAACATCGGACCGATGACATTGAACATTCGTGATGAAACAATCAACAAGTTAATGTCACTCATAATATGTTCAACCTGATTATCTATACTAACCTGATCACCTAGGTATTGGGAATTGGGATAAAATTAGTATCAGTAGCAACCCGTAGTCAAGCTCTAGGCGGTGTTATGGTTTTGTATCATGGCAATCGTATTAAACCATCGCGTACTAATGCAATCCCGATTTCTCTTTGGTTGTATAACATTATTGTCCTATAAAATAAGGAAAGTAGCGGAACTGATAGTGCAACCTTTTTGGCACAACTGTTGACATCTCCTGTCATAATCCTGCGTTACTGTAGCCGCAAATATAAGATGTTGTCTTACGGACGTAAGACTTCGTGAGAGAAGTATTACTAGATGTGGGGGACCCCACATCTAGTTATACTTCTCTCAAGAAGTAATCAATTAGTCGAAGAAATTGAAAACAAATTTCACCAGAAAACCGATATAATTTATTTTTTATACTGGAACAAAACACGGTTTACGAGCCATTCTAATTTAAATAATCTCGCTTTTATCAAAAACGTAACGACTAACATTATTGCGAATGTCGGTCGATATTTGTACTCACGGTACTTTTACCCTATTAAATTTTGATTGCGCGAAACAATTTAATGGAGTTTACCCGCGCCAGAAACTCGCGCTAACTACGTTTAATGTATAGGAACCGCCTTTAAGTATAGCCTGATTTAGGTTTATTTGTTTAATGTATAAAATGATCGCAGGGCGGCTTTTCCCACAGCGGACGAATTTGGCGAAAAGTAGTTCATAGTCGGTTTAAGCGCTACGAGTAACTTGACTGGGGAATGTGTTTTACAGAATATTATGGTGCACGCTTGAACCGTAATTGTGACCTTGGTACGAAAACGAAGCCGGTCAGTAAACTATAAATATATATGACAATATATGAAATATCTTTATTTCAGCACAATTATAGTTTAGCAGGAAGTAAATGTTTGCTTATAGTAACCAAGTCCAACTGTCATTGGAGCCCCAGCTTGCCTTCTACTGCCCGGTAAAGCAGTGAAAACGACATCTCAATATTTTTGTCTTGAGAGCAGGGATAAGAGAGAGAGAGGAGGATAAATTTTGAAGACCACTGAATGTAAAGTGCGTCACTATCTCAAATTATGTGAGTGTTAAGCGACAAATTCGTAAATTCCGTACTTGACTTCTATGACTGTGGGTTAAGTAGTCTAGCCTATTTGATTATACTCTTTGAGAACTGCCTTCCTGCGTGTCTTATATAGATATGGTATGCTCTTCCTTGGTATTTAGATATGGAAGAGACATCAAAACGCTACACACGAGGCCACGGTGATTTAACTCTTCCTTACCGATCGACACTTTTACTTACGGGACTGTTAATAGGTCACGATACAGATGAATGCCGCAGTAGTGTGGCAAAAAATGGTCCACGCAAATATGTTTCCATCCCAAAGGAAACCACATCGACCCGAATGGGAAAATGAAAGTCACGTGCATTTTTGCCTCGTGCGGGCCAGCGTTGCAGTGTATATACAAAAATATACTCGGTTAACGGTAACTGTGTAAGGATCCACAGTAGTGAATAAAAATCTATCACGACAATCTCAATAGAAACTCGCCAATAGAATTCTTAAAGCCAAAACAATTACGCGCATAAAACAACCTTGTGTATGCATTGCAAATCTGCTAGACTAGAATTGCAGTAAGCATGTTGCTCTATGCTCGGCGTGTTTGCAATGAGACGACGGCGGCCCCACTACACTTCTCTTTGTATCTATCTACCATCCACTCACGACTGATGTACTAAGTACGTTGTAGTACGATAGTATTGTTTAAACTCTTTGTCTATTGTTACGAGTGTGGAACATTTACTGCCATGTAGATTTAATATACGTACATGCATAATTCAAGTATTATGTACATATATATGAATAAACTATCTCGATATTTATTCCGTGACCCCTTTAGTTTAAGAAACTGATACGATCGAAACGTAGTTTTCGTATTCAGTACAACGATCATAGATCGCCTATTCTTCGTCGTTTATTTCGCAAACCGCTTATATCTGCTAAAGACAACATTTTGTTCCAGTAGATGTATTCATATATACTTGACCTAAAATAATTGCTCCGTTTGTCCTCATACATTACAAAATTTGATTATTTATAAAAGGAATTCAAAAAATTTGCAAACTCTTAATAACACTTTTTATGTTGGAGTTTTAATACATTACGGCTTATAAATTACTCAAATTGTTAATGCAAATTTTTTATATTTTAGTTTAGTTTGATATGAAACTATTGATGATATGAATTTATCTATAAATTTCATTTGGGTATTGCTTTGTATTATATATTATTTTATTGAGTTCGATAGTATAGACTCCGGATAGTAGTGCTAAGATACAGGCCTCGGTTTAGTTTTGACTCCAGATCTCCCACGAGTTACATATTATGCTCTATAGTTTGTCAACACAATTTTTGTTAAAATACATTGTAATTTGTGGAGATAAAATAAAACATTTTTGTATTTTTTTGATATACGTAGTCGACGATAAGCGCGGGCCCCCAAGTTTCTCCGTGCGCACCGAGTTGCTCCATTAAGGTTGGCTAGTAAATGCGAAAAGCTAAAATTTATTTTAATACAAAAAAACAATTTATTTGGAATCTACTAAGTACCTACACTTAGTAGATTCCAAATAAATTGTTCCAATTATATTGTCCCATATCTAATTAGCATGTACATGTGTAAATGTAAATTGTAATTTACTATAGTGTTAATAAGTTCATGTTGTAACCCTGGGTTTTTATTTCATGGGTAAATTAAATCGTATGAGTATGACTGATAATGAGTATATTACACGCTTTTATATTAAATTCCAGGAGTTCATAGAATTCTATTTAGTGCTCTAATAGTGTTATATTTTATTTCATGGCAAATCTGCAGGGTCTTGATTCACTGAATATATAAAAAGTTTTTGTAATCCAGTTGACCGAGTGCCGCAACCGGGCTAAATTTTCCAATTTTGTATTTTCCACACGGTGATTTTCGGCCCCGACATATCGTAAAAATTTTGTTCATGATTTTCGGAGAAGGGTTAAAGGTTAATAGGTATGGTGACAGCAAACTCACTAATTTGTTCGCTGAATAAGCCTAACTGGACAATTAAGTTAAACAACCTGCTAGTTAAACCCACTTATTCTTCTATTTCTGCTCTGTCACAGACAAATTTCTGAACGCACCTATAAATATTTGATAACCAAGTGAGCTTTTTATTCATAAAATTTTGTGTCCAGAATGGCTGAGTCGAAAGCAGGTGAAAGCCACATTATATGCAATATTAGCCATTGCCATTTTATATCTGAAACGAAGTTCTACTACTGAAATTCTAAGTATCGATTGATGCGATGAGTGTACTCCAAGTGGTTGAATTAAAGGTAAATTAATCTTTTTACGGCCGTTGGGGCAGAAAGGTTCTCGAGTGGTGACCGTGTACCGGAAGACGCTGCGTGGGCAGGTCTCCCACAAGATGGACCGATAATCTCAGGTCGGGTCACTGGAAACCACTGGATGCGAATAGCGCAAGACCGGCAATTGTGGAGATCTTTGGGGCCTTTGTGGAGCAGTGGACGTCTTTCGGCTGATATGATGATGATGATGATAGTAATATTTATTATTAAACCTGACGAAAACTATAGCATCTACCAGCTCTATAATTGTATCTGAAAAAGTGCGATCTGTAAAGTATCTGCGAAAGTGAATTAGAGGCCGAAGTTGCAAAGCTAATGACTTCTCTCGGAAATAACACAGACACTAAAACTGGACCTGATAGAGAAGATGGCCAGGGGCAACATGTATGCTCAAAAAACTGAAAAGGCAACACAAAATAATGGTAGAAACGGGGAAAGCAGACGAAGAAATACAAACTGCAGAACGAAAAAATTTCATCCAGGCTTGATCTTTGTACCGGAAAATACTGAAAAAAATTTACTCAACTTCATAAAATATCCAGATCTAACGATTATTGTAGAAAAGCTAGTTATGAAAACAAAATAGCACGCAACATTTGTTATTTGCGTACCCGAATCGCTGTTTGAATCTATTTACTCGTCGGCGGCGTGGCCACCGCGAGTCAAGTTCGCCGAGTGGTTTCTTGCCCGGCCCCGTGTGGAACGGCGATAGCATTAATATGTAATCAGCTATTTCAAATGGGCCGATATTGCCTTGCTACATGAATGTATATTAATAATAGTTTTAAATACAAAAAATTGGACTGCTACACAAAACTCTTAGTGGTACCTACGTCAACCAAGAAACCGCGGTAGCGGCTCACGCTGCGCCCGTACACACTGGTCTTAGTGACCATTTTGCAATCCGTGCTGTCGTGCCGAATGCGTCGGGCCCGGGGCCTGCGCCAGCTCGGATATCCAAGTCATAGTCAGGCTTACAGGCACAATTTTGTCTTAGCCTTGAATAGTGTAGATTGGAATGAAATCGAACTAAAACAATCTACTTTGTCAAAGTCACTAGCCGTAGCAGTAATTTGTATAGTGAATGAAAAAAGGAATGATAAAATATAAGAATATATGCTGGATAACGGAGGAAATAGTTAATTTTAATTTATTTTTGATAGTCTTCCATAAATTGACATTGAAGTTCCCATCAAATGCTGACTGTTTACTGTTATTTAATCAATACAAAATATATTATCTCCTTTAAAATGATAGAAGTAACTACTATTGTAATGTAAATGGTAAATGTAATAATTTAATCAAATCCATATGGGAAGCAGTTAACACAAAAACTGGTAGGGACAGAAGATATCACGATTACACCGAAGCACTGAGAAAGCCTGATGATCTAAATTTGTTAGCAAGACTGACGCAGTTGAGGCGGTCAATGGGCATTTTGTGAATTCTGCAACAACATGCGGCGCACCCCCCACCGACATCGCTGAAGCGGCTCGCGTGTTGCTGGTACGTCCACCAGCAGACCGTTCGCTGAGGATTAGACCTTTTTACACCGGATGAGGTATTTCGCATACTGGTGAGTGGATTAGCACATAAAAAGTCCATTGATGTATATGACACATCGGTCTCATTACTTCATACTGCCGCCGTGCCCGTATCACCCATACTTTCCCGCCTGTATAACAAACGTGGCACTGAGGGACGATATCCCCCTGAAGCATGTGAAAGTGTCACCTGTGTATAAATGGAAAGGTAAGCAAGAGGAAATATATAGCTATCGACCTGTGTCAATAATACCGGGTACAGTAACAATTTTTAAACACGGTTTAAGTATTCGGCTTACTGAGTACCTAATTCAAAATTCAATTCAAAAGTCAATTACTCCGTTAAAATATTACATTTGTGTGGAATCGTAAATTTTTTTTTACCCTACAATGTATTGTTGAATTGTCTACCTAATGAATTGCCAATATTTAAGTGACAGACAATATGCGTATCGTAAAGGCCTTTACACAAAATGTTTATCCAGGGAACCTGGAATTTGCCGAATTCTCGATGCACGTGAAAGCCAGAAGCAGGTCCCAGTAATCTTCTGCGACCCTTCGAAAACTTTTGATGTTGCGGACCACGAGGTCATATCGATGAAGATGAAGTATTACGATATAAATGGCCCAGCATTAAAACTGTTCACCGAATTCATGTCAAACAGATGACTGGTGCTCGTGGAAGATGGTGGGACTATGAAATCTTCAAAGCTATTGAAGACCGTAATAGGTGTAGTTCAAGGCTCATCAATTTCCCTTCTTCTTAACGATTTACCAGAGTCCATTAATGTCGGGCATATATTAATGTATGCCGATAACGTCGCGGCTGTTGGAAGTGCTCCAACGTTGAATAGGCTAGAGCAAAAGCTGAACGTAGTGTCTCGAAACCTACATCAGTGGTTTAAAATAAATTGTCTAATATTAAACACAACCAAAACTCATTTTAACATTTCTGGAAAACTTATAGACCACTTGCAGTTCAGGTTGGATCTATAAAGTTGGAACAGGTGAAGCCCACCCCATTTCTGGGCTTCCAAATAGAATGTCGCTTAACTTGGAAGGCGCGCATCGACAAACTTTGCGAGAAGGTTGGGAACGCTTGCTTCGCACTGTGGCGCATTTCAGCTATTCTACCTTATGACATTGTTTGGAGTTGTTAATTTTCTTCCGTACACTCGATTTTACAATATGGCGTAGAACTCAGGGGGCGTAATGAAAAATAGAGCAGTAAGAGCCATAGTGCGAGTGTCATGGGAGACATTGGCAGCACCCCTATACCGGACCTTGAATATTACTGACTGTCCCGGCGTTGTGGCGTTATATTCGTACGATAACCAAGAAAAGTACTTAAAGCGCGGTAACGTTCATAAGTATAGCACGCGGAATAAAGACCGCCTGCTATCGATGCCACGCAACCTAGAAAAAACAGCTAAGCTATTTAATGCATTCAATGGAGCCAGCCGTCTACAACCGACTTCCAGATGACGTGAGAAAGCCTGGCTCTAGAAAAGCGTTTAAATATAAAACTAAAAAGTGGCTTTTGAAAAGACATTTTATTCATATGACGATTACATGAAACTGCCATTGACATAGAATGTCATTAACTATTGTTTTGTAATTGAACTGTATTGTTTTCATTTTTTATTATTTTATTTATCAATGTTAGTATTATTTTTGGATTATAATTTATTTTTTTATTTAACTACTCACACCGTTTAATTCTGTGGTATTTAATTTTATTATAATTGTAACTTGACGTGTAACATAATTTTCTGTTATCAATAGAAGAATATGAATATTAATACCCGTGCAAGCCCGGGATGGACCAGAATATTAGGAATAGGGTAATAGTCATTTAGCAACATTTGTACAGGAAACTACTGTAGGACTTGAAACATAAAATATTGAAAAATAGTAATGGGTACACGAAATTCATTTTATGTTGGATTCGGGCAACAGTTTGTTAAATGAATTACGTTAGTTACCCGTTACTACTTTTCATAATATTAGCTCCTCAGCTCAGTTTTAATTATAATACTGCAAGATAAAGTTTGCATTTTCTCACTTCAGCGTACTTATATTTACTAGACTCTCGCTCTTACCCATTAACCCAGTACCCAAATATAATAATAATAATATCCTGGGACATTATTCACACACGGTCATCTGATCCCAAACTAAGCAGAGCTTGTACTATGGAAACCAGATAACTGATATACTACATATACTATTTTTCTTTGTTAATACATACTCATATTGATAATTTACACCCAGACTCAGGATAAACAGACATGTTCATGCACACAAATATTTGTCCCGGGTGGGAATCGAACCCACGACCTCCGGCGTGAAAGGCAGCGTAACCACGCCAACAGGCGTATATCTTACAAACGTTTTCAAAATAGCTTGCTTACATTTAACTGACGGTGAATCACTCACGAAAAGGACAAGTATAGATGTAGGATCTATGATTCGCATACAAATGTATCTAATACTTTAATATTGTAATTTGTTTCTAAGATTCTAAGAAACTTAATTTATTTATGTCCAAAACAACTGTCATTTATGTAAATGTCATAATGGATGTCATTACAGCTTATTGGGGAGGAGGAGAAGGGGTGATAAGACGTTAGCGATACTGTTTGTATCGCAAGCGTTATATGTTACAGTAGCCACTTACTATCAGATGGGCTGAATGCTTGTTTGGCGTCGTGGTAGTATAAACACATCCGGCTTACGTAGATATTATTGCTTGTGTGATTATATTAATTATTTTCAAAACCTAAACAAAATATTTTGATGAAACTATAGTCCGTGAAAATTAAGTAAAATTATTATTATTTTGTTTTTTTTAATCCACGTAGTCTATTGTATAAGAAAGCACCAAGGCAAAATTTAAAAACAACTTTGAGACATATCTGTACAGCATGCTCTAGAAAGACATACGATTTTCCAAACGCCGTAAAACTTTAAGAAAATTTGTATTACATATTTATAAATTACATATATTCTATTAAAAGTATATGGTTACTGATGTGTTACCTATACTGATCATGTTTTAAATTACTTGTCAACTCAGACAGGTTGAGATAAAATCTAAACAGAAAAGTACATTCGATTTTCAATTAAATGCTAGTGCCATTTGATTTTACAGTATCTTTCGTCAGAGATTTATTCAGCCGAGCCGTTAAATAAAAGGTGTTTTCATTTCACCATGACTTTAACCAATACAATGTGAAATGCAAATGTATTTTTTGGTATTTTCCAGCAAATATGGGTTGGTAAAAGTTTTATCTAAAACTCGTTTTTATTTTCAGATTGCCCGCCGGACATCTGTATAGAAGAAACCCAAATTGAAATTCCGTCGGCGTCACTCACCAGTTAGTATATTCATTTTTTAAAACTCACCAAAATAACAAGAATTGATAGCGAGCTCTTTGTAGTAGCTGCATTTAGTCAGTGTACTGTTACGACGTAATAAAGTGTGAACACTGTGAACACTGTACTTGTACGTAGGTACAGGTAAAGAGAACCAAACACGAGTTTTGTTAAAATGTGTAGCACTCGACACTGGCTGGCAGGTACAGATGAAATTGCAAAAAGCTAATTGAGACAAACGAGATCGACCACTGGATATGCAGCGGTATAATTGGTTGTTCTCTTGACGATATGATACGTTCACCAATCACATCGCTCCATTATCACCGAGAGTGTGTTTACGTTTCGTTGATGCTAGACTTGTAATTACGAAGCCTACTTAATATTTCAATATGGCATTCAGTACAACTGTATACGTATAAACAGTTGTACGTAATATACTATTTAATGTAGAACGTGTATGTGTGTGAAGAGCTTATGAGCAGATTTTCATCAGAAGGTAGAACGAGTCGTCATAATAACACGTGCAAACATGAATATGAAATTCTTTAGAAACGCACACACCCAAAGAAGGCTAAGATAAACAAATAAGTAATTCTTAGCGTTTGTTTTTATATACTACGAAATAGTTTATTACAAACAATTTAGGTACTTTATTACAAACAATGACAAAGTTTAGCATATTAAAAGAATTATGCTAGTACATTAACTATACAGTGTTTATTGGAGCTATATCATTACTAATTTCTTTTTTGGCCGACAGTAAAGTATAAGACTCATTGGAACATTGTTTAAGATATATAATACGTATCCTCTTGGATTTTCATTTTTAAAACGTGTTAAATAAATACGATCAAGTAAACCGTATACACGTTGCTTAATATTTGATTACAAAAGCATGAAATATTTTAAATTCCTTGTTGTTCTCGCCTTAATTAAATACTTTTTTAATTCCACAATGACTTGGACATATTTTCAATCACTCATATGTCTTACGACTTTATAAGGAATTGCGTAAAATTAAATGATAAAATTAAGTACTACCTACCTTCTTAGAGCCTGTGTGCACCATGTTTTATAAACGCGCAGTCTACGCGCGTTTTAGAAACGCGCGTCTATGGTGCGCTTTTATCCTAGAGAGCAGTTTAGTTTTTGTTTGTATCGGTATAAACACGATCCTAACGCGCGTCTGTATCGCTACAAACGCGCGTCAACGGCGCGCTTATAAAACGCGGTATGGATAGGCCCTTAGTCTATATGGTACGGGCAGTGGTTACTTAAGCGTCAGATTTGTTCAAGTCGTCGCCTCTAACATTGCATAACGACTGTTATCTAACGACAACACAACGTGCTTAAGTTCTAAGCGATACCGCGCTCTGAAATTAAGCATGTTCAGAAAATAACCCACTTTTGTGTTCACCCATGCATAGACCGCGAGCCTAGGTGCTTACCTTCATCATCAATCACTAACAGACCGATGAAAACTACCTGCTATGACTAGGTACCCGCTAACCTTTTAAAGTTGCCACATAAAATTGATGTTTGGTTAAGTTTTCATGTCACATAAAATTTGAATAGTGCCTTTTCAATAAAACCCACCTCTTCCCCTTTGTACCCTGCTCATCTTTCAGATATTTTCGTCGTAGGTGTTTACATTCTATTCATTCCTCAGATTTGTAAGATGTGTAGGACCTACTTATCTTTTCGTTTTGTTACTTTAGATATGTACATCTTTATATTATTTAATAGCTAAGCGAGCTTAAATATATTGGAAAGCTATAGTAAAATTCTCTGCGGAGTTTACAAATATGCAATTCACGGATACAAATCACACCCAAGCTAAAAAAAACTGTATTGCCCACATGATGTGTGACAGTAGAAAAAATAGTAGGGAGGCAACTTTTTTAACCCGGCCGTAAAGTTATATTTAATCCAAATATTATAAAATAATATGTCAAAACCAACATGGCCTCAGTTTTCAAACAAACAAATACATAATATGAGATATATTATATAGTAACATTCTATAACAATATGCAACAATATTTTTATTGGAGTTTGGCCGTCAACGCGGAAAAAAACACATTGAGGCATTGTTTTATTTACTAAAACTGGTGTAAATTTGAGTTTTTGTATGTAACTATGGTGAGTTTTTAAACATAATGAATTAAAAAATGTCTACATTAAAGCAAAAATCAATACACAGGTTCTTGCTACATCTGATTAGATTATATTACTTTTTTTTTGGCGGTAGGTGTCTAAAAAGTTAAGACGCGTTTTTGGTTGCTAGTGAATTTTAAAATCGAAATAAAAGTCATTTAATATTTATCTTAGTTAATTTCTAGTTTCCTGGACTATATATATGTGTACTTACATGTGTGGCACATTTTATGTGACAAAATCACTATAATTCACACCACCTGCCAGCTGCATATTTAACATTGCACTACAGTATAATTCACCATACAACACAGAATCACAAGATGTCCCAACTCTTAGACATACAAAATGCACAGAACAGGATTGAAGATAGTGTCAATAAGAGATTTGACGAGCTGCAAGCACAGATACTGAATGCGGGGACTGGTTCCAAGGACACCGTAGCAAAGGTAGCAGAGGAACTTCGTGGCTTCAAAGAGCTTATATTCGGAATTCTTGGTCTTCTGCGGCAACAAATTAAGGAGTGCTCAAGACAAATCGATGACCTGGAGACACGAACTCGTCGAAAAGCCCTCATTTTCTCGGGTATTGCGGAAAAGGATGATGAAAGCTGCTCACAGTTATTGCTGGACATCTTTGTTAATAAAATGGGTCTTAAAAACATCACAACCTCGTCCATCAAGGTATGTCACAGGCTTGGGGCCCCATGCAAGGATCGGGAGCGGCCCATTCTGGTTCGGTTTTCAGACATTCACTATAAGGATGAAGTTTGGAAGTCAAAGACTAAGTTGAAGGGCTCCTCCATATCCATAAAGGAGTTTCTCACAAGAGCCAGACAAGCAGTCTTCAGCAAATGTCGCCTCTTCTTTGGAATAAGTTCTTGTTGGTCACAATCGGGTATTATATTCATCAAAACCCATGATCAAAAGCGGCACAAGATAACCACCAATGAAGAATTCATGACTCTCTCGGCCAAATATCCGAAGACGGCAGGGGTTTCCTCAACAGGCAGCAGCGATAAGCTGAAAAACACGGTTCGTTAGTTCAACAAATTCCTTTTAAATAAATAACATTTGTTAAATGTAGCACTATAAGTCTGAAACTTACCATATGTCAACATTATTTCGTAATTTTATAAAGTTTTATAACATATTATTTCATTAATGTTGTTAAAAGTTGATGAAGTTCCTTTGTTTATCACTCCAACTTGTTGTTACACATAAATTGCTAAGAAGTTTGAGGTTATACTAAACTACTTCACTCATTAAAGTCATTCAATCTGTTCATTCTATCCATTATGATATGTCTTTAGTAAGTACCACGCAACTCGAACCACTTCATTGCTCACTTCATTATGGTCGCGAAGTATGAAATGGGAGCGAAATACCGTTTTATTTCATACTTCTCGCTTTAACTTGTCTTGAGGAATGGGGCATAGGTGCGTTCTCACTGCGTAGAATTTTTAAGGGTCCATTCCAATACCCAACTGAATATCTACTTTTAAGCTTTTTTTTTATTGTTTTGTATTTTTGCCGGTGTGTTGATTACTTCTATTTATAAATAGTTTTATATTATGTTTAAAGCAGTGTTTATTATGTTTGTATGCTGGCGGGTGGTGCAGAGTTTAAATTAAGTTTATTTCAACCTTGCACTACATTTTATACTCTTATATTTTTATATCTTATATATCTCTATTTTATATACATATATATCTTATTTATTTATATTTCATCCCGGTTATCATGTCTGTCATATTAACGGACGATGATACTGACTCTTTTCATTCTATTTACGATTCTGCTAACGACAGTTTCTGTTCCTTGGAAGGCTCGCTTGGTGATATTCTACGTGACAAGTTTAATGACAGCCGTCCAAATCTATTAAATGTGTGCCATCTTAATGCTCAGAGCATTCCAAGCCACCATAGCGACTTGCTAGAAACTTTCACTGAGTGCAATGTTCATGCTATCCTGATTTCCGAGAGTTGGCTCAAACCGCATCTTCTTTCCACTTTATATCCTCTTCCTGGTTTCATTTTAATTCGAAATGACCGTACTGGTAAAGGAGGAGGTGGTGTCGCGATATACCTACGGAGTGACCTTCCCTTTAATATTGTAGCTACCTCCTCCTCAAACTATTCAGCCTCTGCGGAGTTTTTATTTCTTGAGGTCTCTGTCAAAGGAGTCAAAACCATTGTTGGTGTGGTTTATTGCCCCCCTAATGTCGACTATTTCACTGATTTCGAATTGGTTTTAGAATCTTTGGGCTCAGAGCACGCTCACCACATTATCATGGGAGATTTCAACACCAACCTCCTTGCTCACAACACCCCTAATTCCCGCAAACTCCTACACATAATCGAGTCAAGCAGCTTGCACGTCTTGCCTCTTCAAGCTACTCACCATAACGTCTTAGGTGATGATACTTGGCTCGATTTAATCCTTACCTCAATTCCTTCCTTGGTTTCGTCCCATGGCCAATGTCCAGCTCCTGGATTTTCTCATCACGACCTTATCTTCCTGTCTTATCTCCTCAAACCACCTAAACCTAAACCCAAAGTGTTGTACGTGCGTTCTTTTGCTTCTTTAAAGGTTGAGCTTATATCTAAAGATGCTGCATTAATCGATTGGGAACCAATGTTACAAGCAACCACTTTAGACATGAAGGTCAGCATGTTTAATCAAACTGTCACTGATCTTTATGACGTACATGCCCCTGTCAAAAAAGTTAAAATAAAGCGCCCTCCAGCACCGTGGATGACAAGGGAAATTAAGATGGCAATGAGACGGAGGGACCGTGCATTCCGAAAATTTAAAAAAGATCGTACTGAAGACAACTGGAGTATTTTTAAGGTTGCTAGGAATCGGTGTAATCAGATGGTACGTAAAGCTAAACGCCGTCATATTCTCAATAACATAGCTACTTCTTCTCCTGCTGGTATCTGGAAGTTCCTTGGGACTCTTGGTATCGGCAAGTCGCGACATTTAGACCTTCCTAGCTCAATGGTTCTAGATGATCTTAATCAACATTTCACTACTGCTTCATCTATGGATCATCTGGCCAAGAGGCAAACTATTTCGTACATCAATGGTTTAACGCGCCCTAATATTAACCCTTTCAAATTTACTCTAGCTGATTTGGACGAGATCAAAAAGATAATCCTCTCTATTAAATCCAACGCAGTGGGTTGCGATAAAATTGGTCGACGCATGATCATTCCTATCCTAGACCACCTCCTCCCTGCCATTACTCATATTCTTAATTTTTCCCTCACATCCGGATCATTCCCGTCATTATGGCGTAAAGCTCTAGTCCATCCACTCCCTAAAACCTCAAATCCTTCCAGTCCTATTCACTACCGTCCAATATCCATTCTTCCTTTCCTTTCCAAAGTACTTGAGTCATTTATCCATAAACAACTTTCCCGCTTCGTTCTCATGAACAACCTTATAGGTCCACTACAGTCGGGGTTCAGACCTGGCCACAGTACCACCACCGCACTCCTTAAAGTGACTGGCGATATTCGGGCTGGCATGGAGGATACCAAGATCACAGTCTTGGTTCTGGTCGATTTCTCCAATGCCTTTAATACCGTCAGTCACGATATCCTTTTAGCTATCCTATCCCATCTTATGATCTCTGACGAAGCTTTAGAGTGGTTTTCATCCTACCTTCGAGATCGCCTGCAATCAGTTCAAATTGGTGAATCTACATCTAATTGGTGTAACGTTACTTCAGGCGTACCTCAAGGCGGTATTCTCTCTCCTCTACTATTTTCTCTGTTTATAAATCTTCTCAGTCACAACCTTCAGAGTGCGTACCATCTTTACGCCGATGACCTTCAACTTTATGCTCAAGCAAGCCTGGAGAACCTCTCCGCAGCGATTGACCAAATTAATAGTGACTTGGTATTGATAAAAGATTGGTCTGATAGGTTTGGCCTTAGTGTTAACCCTTCAAAATGCCAAGCCACTATACTAGGTAGTTCCCGCATGATCAGCAGAGTTGATTTTGACAGTCTCGCACCAATTGTATACGACAGTACTATGATTTGTATAAGCCCTAACGTTAAGGATCTGGGAATTTTAATTGACACAACTCTTAGCTGGCAAAAACAAATCGGAAGTGTAAGTCAGAGGGTCACCGGAATCCTGCGATCTCTTTATCGACTCAAACATTTCTTGCCGTGGAAAACAAAAGTAACGCTCGTGCAAGCTTTAATTTTTCCTATAATCGACTATGGTGATGTATGCTACTTTGACCTGAATGCAGATCACCTCAATAAACTTGACCGACTTCTGAATAACTGCATTCGATTCGTCTTTAATCTCCGTAAGTACGACCATGTATCCTTCTACCGTACGAAATTACAATGGTTGCCCATTCGCCATAGGCGTTCTTTGAGAGCTTTAACGACTCTTTACTCTATACTGGACTCTTCCTCCTCCCCTTCTTACTTAACTACTCACTTCCAATTTCTGGGTAATAATCATGAGATAACTCTCCGATCTACTTATAACCGCCTTCTTCAATGCCCGTCTCACCATTCTGACTTTATTCATTCTTCTTTTTTTGTCCAGTCTATTCTTCTGTGGAATGCGCTGCCTCTCGAAATCAGGTTGGCCAAAAGCCGTTTCTCATTCAAAAGGAAGCTAAGAGAGCACACTCTAAACAAATTGTAAGCAGAATTGTGCTTTCCCTACCTATTTAATTATATATTTATGTATGTATAGTATATCATTGTAGTAATAATATTGTATATATTAGATATTTATCATATGTATAGATTATATATTTATGTACATACATCTAACTATCTATTTAAGTTATATATATATCTAATCCAATCTCTACTTAGTGCACCTACCCACTGTTTATTCTCTGCACCTCCTCAAGGTCGACTGGGAGAAAATGCCTACGGCATTAAGTCCACCTCTGTACAATTGTTTGTGCATAAAGTTTTGAAATAAAAAAATAAATATAAGCATACATCAAATTAGCCTGTTTTGTGAGTATGTATGCATTGGAATGTGCAATCAATAATAATGATGAAAGAAAGCCGAGAGGCATCGTACTAAATGAACTCTACACCACTGATACAGTGATACCTACTGAGTAATTTGAGTAGAATGTGTGCCAAGTGCCAAACACACGACCTACACACGAACGTCTTGCCTTTTGGCATCATATGATCAAAGACTTATTGCTACATATGTGATGAGAAGTATATGCTCGTTTCTATATGTACGCGATTTGTTTTCTCACGCTTTTGTTTTCGTGAATTAAAACAATGGTTTTGGTTGTGATTCTTGTAAGTTTGCCCACGCCACAGGTGAACTCAACTGTGTAATGTTAGAAGGAGTTTGTGATAAACACAATTAAGAGACCACTCGAACGTAGGTACTTAATGAAAGGAATATACAACATGTAACTAAATTAACGCACATGCTGAAAATAGTTTGTTCAGAATCGTTACCTGAATCCATTTATATCATTTTTAATATAGGTATTTTTTTAATTCAAAATAATTAAAACTACAGAAATTATTGTCATATTAAACCTGTACAGTCAAAACAAATTGAAATGGACCGTAAGTCAAAATAATAAGACTTTTGAAATCGCAGTCTTATTTGTATTCATACAAATTCCATCATTCAATACAAAATAAAGAAAAATAAACTTTATTCCTAGAAACTAATTTAGTAAATAACAATGCATATTACAACATAAAATTCTAATTGGGGTGTTTGAGGGGGTGCGTTAATTGCGTCACATGTTGTATACTTAACAGAAACACAAAAATATACATCATTTAATATTTAAAACTCAAGGTAAAATATCTTGAAATTGAACACAGCAGGGGCACTTGAGCAAATCAGGCCTTTGGAAATATTCAAACTTATCCCTAAATATATTACAAAATACGATAATCCTACTAATATTTTAAATGTGAAAATTTGTGCGTATGAATATATAGATGTTTGTTACTCTTTCACGGAGAAAATACGTGACCAATTTGATGAAACTTTGCAGTAATATAGCTTATATGTATATCAGAATAACTGATATAATTTAAAATATTTATACGCGGGTGGAACCTAAAACTGCTAGTTTTACATAAACACGTATTTCGTATAAGGTTTGACTCCATAGTAAATATATATTTTTAGTAAGTACCACACATTACTATAATATTGAAATACATTTCTCCGCAACTTTACTCATTCATGGGAGTTACAGAATTGCTAAAAAAATACCATTAACTATCTAATATTTCTGTTCCCACTTACACGCTATTAGATCTAGGATTTTTAAAAGCACTTAGAAGCGTTTATGGTCGTTTATATCTAATATTTCATTAAAGAAACTAATTTCGAAGTTGATGAGTCTCCTTTGTAATCATAATTGGGTATATTCCCAATTATGAATACAAAGGAGAGTTTTGAGAAATACGTATATTTTTATTTTATAGCACAAATCGCACGCACAATGATACAAACAAGAGTGTAAGCGCGAAAACCAACGTTTTCGAAAATTAACTAAGTAGAATTCATAGCTTTTAATTTCATGCTTCCAACGTTAAGAATTACAGATAAATTTCAGGCTCCTATTTCATCCATGTAGGATGGAAATTCCAGTAACAGTTGCAGTATGCAGTTATTTGTAAATAACACAATATTCAATTTCAAGCGTCTAGCTTCGTAAACGATGGACGTCCATTCGCTTTTTTAAATCTATAGCGGTAGAATTTCCAAAAACTGTACTCATCACTGTGTTTCTATATACTCATATATAATAACGGATCAATGACCCGAATTCACAAATCAGCTATTGTCAGAATTTACCAACGTTCACAAAATTCATGGTATGATGGAGAGATTTCATTGGTCCTTAATCAAATCCTAACATTAAAATCAGAAAAACTAAATAAAACAGTAGTAAATACCAAGATTTACGCCGTTTTCATAAAATATTACAATAAATATATCATTTCACCAAATGTAGACCCCTCGAAGTTGTTGCAGGACACAAACCCTTGAGATATTTTAGCCGTGCAGTGCCATCTAACGCAGATCACTACTTAGTTTGTAATTTTATTTCTTAGATGGATTGAGCTCCTAGAGTCTAGTGCCCTTGAAGAGGAGTTCAAGAAAATAAAATAGAATAGTCTTTATTGTACACCATAAGAATACATATTATATGGACAAGTTGTAAGTACGAAGGACGGTTTTATGGCATAAAGGCAAAAGTCATTTCTTCCACTCAACCTTAGGATGAATAGGAGTTGAACATTAACTAATTGGCAGTAAGAATGCAACAAGTGATATACTAAAATAGTAGAATATCCATAAATAAAATTATGTTTAATAAATTTACTGCAAAAAACATATCTATCCGTCTATCTCTGGCACCTTAGCTCCCAAACGGGTTTAATTGTGGTTTTATGAAACAGAAAGCTAATTAAGTGAGATGTTTTTAAGCTTTTTTTAAGTGGCCTTAAGATATGGATTTTAGATCTCAAGTGTAAGTTATATATATTACATTCATATTATTTATAGTATGTATGCCACCCCCAAAGTAGGTCAATACAGGTTTGCAGACAGTATTGTAGGATAAAATCTTCCGACCAAACGAGTCCTTACATAAAAGATGTAAGAGCTTCGCGGAAAAATTTCGAGTCCAGAGCTGCACCACTTTAAAAAAGTTTAACTCAAGTTGTTATTACATCTTTATAAGAAGCTTTTTATTTACAAGTGCATGGATATTTCCCGTAGTCAATCATACCAATTCGTCCGTTATCTATTTTTTCCGTGATTCCGGGTCTTCTTAGTCTCTGAGATGTGTACATATGTTTGAACGGTTCAACAATTGAAATTGTATCGTATAAAGTATTTTAAATATAGGCTGAGGTAGTATTTACCACTCTAATGATTAAAAATAATAAAACTGTGATACAATCGATGGTTAGTTTAGTAATTGTTTTCCATAATGATAATATGTTTTAAATGACTGTTACAATTATGAATTTTGTCTGGTACAGTCAATAGTAAAAGTAGTTGACCAAAATCGTAGATTCAAAACTAATGATCATATATCGCGGCATCAGCTAATATTTGCTACAATTACCAATCACGTACTTTAGAAACCTATCACCGCAATACAATTTTGACGCAATCTACGATCATTTGTATTGAATGTCTATTTTTGATCATCTGCTTTTGCCGTTGACTGTACAACATGCTTGGTAGGAGAGCAACATCATCATCATCATCATATCAGCCAAAGAACGTCCACTGTTGGACAAAAGCCTCCCCAAAGAATGGGGGATATGCCATAATCGCCACGCTTGGCAGACGGGTTGGCGATCGCAGTTTGATGGTTATTAAGTATAATATTATGTTATATATACTAGTTACACCGAAAAACGCTGCTGCCCGTTCTTTGGTAAGTATTCCCTCGGTCGATTTCTACGCCCCCCACGGAATGAGACGGGGTGATGATAGCACCACACAGCAAGAAGAAACATACATTGTGTTTGTAATGAATATATTTGTTATTGCAGTTATTAATATATAAAATAATAAAAGATTATAAATAAATAGAGAATAATTAATGGAATAAAGTTCCGGGTTTAATCTCCGCAGAGGACAACTAATTTTGTAACATATTGAAAGTTATTCTGTGTTCGTCTATTATCATAATTCTAACTTATTATACATCATTTTAATATAAACTTTCTAACCTCGGCTTAACTCCCGATCTTGTTCGGGATCTACTTTTTCTCGATGAGAGGTTCCGTATCCTTTTATGAGCACCTAACAAGGACTGTGTAAATATTCACGATGATCGGTAACTTCGTTAAGGCGTGAAAGCGTAATTAACATAGAAACAATCTCAAGATACAATATTGTTAGAAAGGATACTTAGAGTTCCGTTCCATATTCCACGGAAACCGGAAACTCCCTTAGGAGTTACCGGTTTCCGTGGAATATGCTTCTGCACTATGTAGGGCTTGAATTCACCTCTTTGTCGAATGATAAAATCATAGTTTGAATGCAGTGACAAGGCTGACATCACCATCATTTATTAGGACTGTTTCGGAAAATAATCAAGTTGTTTAAGGTCTTAGTTAAGAAACATATTCAAAAACTTTGAATGTAGTATTTACCTATAATTAACTAGACATTTAGATATGAAAGTTTAAAACGTTGTGTTATTTTGTTTGTGTTGTAAATAAATAAAAAATATGGGATTTATAATGTTCTTGACGAATTTCGGCCTTGGCAGCCAGTCTCAATGGAGACTAGCCAACTGCGCGGGACATATTATAGTGCCACTTGCGCTTTATAATAATGAGAGTTATAGAATTCTTTTGTTTCCCGTCACTCTGGTGATCTGACGGGACGACTAAGAAGTCGTCCCGTCAGATCACCAGAGTGTTCTTACACAACATATCCACGGGGGTGTAAATACCGCATACTTCCAGACTTCAGACTGCAATTGAGAAATTTTCTTTAGAGATAAATCCCAAAATCTAGACCTAGGCTGCCGCTATAGACTAATGAGGTAAACAGAGGGAGATGACACGCTGTATTTATTAAATATTTTGGGTTTACTATTTTAATCAAGAAAAATAATTAAGAAAAAATCTAGTAATTAATTTAATTTAGATATTTAATAATATTTATAACTGTTATTGATTGTTTCCTTGTTTATTTTTAATTTTAATAGAAGTAAGTACTTGTTTTATAATATTTTCCTATAAAACATGTAATATAGATTAATTTACTACCTAAAGAGTGTATCTAAAAATGTGGTGTTTACCTATAATTAGATGCGCAATTAGAATTAAGTTTTATTGTATACTGTATCTGTAAATGAAACATTGTCGCTTCTGTTGGTAAACCTAATAAATAAAATAAAATAAAAAATAAAATAATCCTTGTCTATTGATATATTCCTATGGATACAATATTAGAAAAGATCTGAAATTCCCCAGGATAATCAGTGGTATCACGAACTTTCTTGCTTTAATATAGGTCATCTATGATAAAGCAAGGAAATTCAAGTAGAACTTAAGTATTAAAAACATGTCAGTATGGGTACGTACATATTTTTGATACTTAAGTTCTACTTGAATTTCCTTATTGTCGGAGGCTAAAACACAAGCTTAAATCAATGGAGCGGTTGATTAAATGTTTCAAGAAGATATTAAAATAAAGCTCCTTAAATTTAAAAATGCTCTCTTCGAAATTTTTCTCGGAATAAAGTTAAATTAAAAGAGTGCTTACTCACCTGAGGCAGATCTAAATAAGACTCATGATTCCTCTTAGATGTTCTTCTTGTTGCCTGTGGATAGTAAACTACCTTCTGTGAATCTTGTGAACTTTTGTGACGAAGAAAGCAACTGAACTATTATTAATACGTCTAGAGCGCAGTATCATACATAAAGGAACCTCTGAAGTTGATTGTTACGTATTAAGCACGTACGAATTATTTTCCGCACGGTAACTTGACGAGTTGAGGACATCTTTAACGTAAACTACAAATTAACACAAAACTGAAGCGACGATATATTATGTAGGTAAAACATTTAGTTATTAATAATATTTTAGAATCGATAAAGGTTGCATTAAACTAATATTGTTCTTTTGTAGATTTTTTGTAATAACGCCTGTTGTAACTAAAAGAATCCCTATGTCGCAGAGTACTTTACAAACATAATATATAAATAATGGACACAAATTACACCCAGATTCAGGGCAACTACTTATGAGTTACACAAATAGTTGTACTATGCGGGAATAAATATGCCTTCTTCTTATTCTCTCTCTCTCTCTCTTCTCAGTTTCACACCTTCAGCGGCTCATGTTATTATTAATTATTTATCAGCTTCATATTTACATTCTCGTAGTTATGAGTCCGCTAAAAATAGTTAAAATAATTGCATCAATCCTCTTTCTCTCTCGTTGTGAATGTTCCAATGAAGCCTCGGTCTACGTTAATCCTCTTACAATGTGATATCTGCCATGAAATGCCATGCCACTAATTTTAAAGCTGTTCCTTTGTGGAATGCATTGTCTATGGAAATAGGACGTGACCAATCACTTAGAACTTTTAAAAGTATGGTGAAGGAATATTATTGAAAACTATCTACTTTCCGCTGATACTTCACTTAGTTTAGCTGAAAGTATCTTATTATAGTTAAGTTTTTATAAGTATAATTAGGTTTATATATTTATTTACAACGATCGATTTTATTGATGAGGCCGCCATAATATTGTACTGTTTATATTCCTTGTGCAATAAAGCCAACTTCTTCTTCTTATCAGCCAGTGAAAGTATCGTCGAAAACATCCAGCCATTTTGCAGATTACCCGGAACAGAAAAGACAGTTAATAAAATAACGGGTCGGCAATAGCAAGAAGATCGAAGAATTGCCAAGTTGAAGTGGCCTTGGTCAGGACAAGTAGAACCCGCGGCTGCCGCTAAGAAAGGTTCTCGGGTGGCGACCACGAACCGGTAAACGCTGCGTAGGCAGGCCTATAAGATGGTCCGATGAGGGTCTCAGGATGCGGGTTGCGCAAGACCGGAAATTGTGAAGATCTTTGGGAAGGCCTTTGTCCAGCAGTCTGTCGGCTGATATGATGCTGATGATAAACTAGAAACGAGATAGCCTAATGGTTAGTCCGTTGGACTATGAAGTCAGTGGGTTCAAGTTGAAACTCATGGCGCTCGCCACTGACTCTAAAAATGTATTCATTTATCTCATACTTAAAACGGTTAAGGAAAACATCACCATAAACATGCATGCCTGACAGTTCTTCTAAATATTCTTGATGGCGTGTGAAGTCTGACAACTTATACTAGGCCAGCGTGCTAGACTGCCCTGCAGTAAAGGGCTAAATTGTAGTGAAGATTCATTTAATATCGTTGCATACCTAAGCTGTGATTAGAAGTAAGGTCTATGAATGATTACCAAGGGTGTTGTCAATATAATATTAAGAAAATTAAATTTTAAGTTATTGCCATTGAAGGAATTTGTGAAATAGGACATTACATGAAGTGGTATAATCTTCATTGACATTTATATAATATTTCATATGAATTTAGTAAAAGGTTTTTATTTTGTCATCACAAACATACACTTACTTTTTATTATTTATATGTACATTAGGGGATATTCTTCGAGCATTTAGACAAATACTCGAAGGGGATATTTGAATTCGGGTGCTAAGTCTTACGACCCGAAATCACCAGTTTTATAAATAAAATTATTAATGTGAGATGCGTCACTCTCAATCCTGTCCTAAAAAAATCTTGGTGAAGTCAGTTTTCTAAATAGCTGCATTATAGATATGAGACTTCTATTTATTCACACATACACAAGTGTTTGTTTAGAATTCAAGATAATATGTACGGATGCATTTGGAGATATATACGGTATTAATTAACAACCAAATGTTTACCTATCTGTTTCTTCCGGTTGATCTCCGAAAGGGTTGGATTGATATGGTCGGGACCTTCGCTGGCAGATAGTTGATGTTATAAGGAGTAATATAATACACTTGCTTAGGCACGTGGCTTAGCCTATCTCAAAATCGTTTTTCTATTCGTTTGGAACAGTAGGTATCGTATCAGGATGCAAGGTATCAGGTGTCTCGTGCAGCTGCCACCGACGCCGCAAAAACACGACGGCACCGCATCCTGTTCGCGCGAAAATATCAAGCCGACTGATTGCGTTCGCTTCATTTCGCGCCGCTCCGCACCGCCTTTTGTCACGTAGGACACTTCAATATGTTTCGACTGTTTGTTGTTTTCGCGCCGCGCCGCTTCGCATTCGCGTCTAGATCGCTCACGTAACGTCCTACGCAGGCAGTTAGGCTACGTAGGATTTACGATATTGAAAATCCACTTTTAAATTATTAATGGTGGTACCATTAAAAAAATGATAAGATGTTTCTTGTTTATTAAGGATATATATTTATATTATATAGAATTTAGTTTAACGTATTTCATAGCATTTGTAGATTTTTGTGTATCAGCATGTTCTTTTCGCTGATAACATGTTCAATTCCTGTACATGGAGTGGGGCAGAGAAAGAATCGATATAGCGAAAATGACCAACTCCAAAAATGGGTTATTATCCGCTGCACCTTTGTTTGGAATAACATTCGACCGTAGTATAATTATTTTCCCATTAATAAATTGTGTTTTACAATATTATGTACATTATAAATAGACGCACAATATAATTGATATGGCAGTTAAATGGTTTTGCGAGAGTTATCATTATTACTCGTTTAATTTATCGCCCAAAAATCAATGAGATCATATAAATAAATTTCGCATTCATAGGCATTTCTTGGATAAGCTATAGTTTGAATTGTTTACAATGTTTCCGTAGGTTTCATTCTGCTTTTGTCATAACATAATAATATTAAGTCAGATTCAGCTCAGAATTGCAACGCTTTTAATACGTTAAGCGGATCACAATGGTGTCAGCTTTTGAATGGCATGATCGCAGCAAAATTGGTATAAAGATGGGCTCTTCAATTCCCCTTTAGCGGCTTAGTTGGGGCTTCATCAATGCTTTCGAATTGTTTGTTTATTTTTTTATATTTGTCCCATACAATAAAGTATTTCGGCTATATAACAATTTCACTCTCTCACTTTTACGATTTATAACACATTCTTTGTGATGTCTAGCCATTCATCAATAATCCTATGAACAATTGGTTCTATTCGTCTTTTTATTAGTTATTTAAGAGTTATTTCCCGTTTGTTACTTTTACAACTCTATGTAAAATATCTGAATCTAGAGATAAAATGTGTTAAAACATTAATTTTATCTGATTGGATGTCAGACAAGATCACTGATATTGCTGTGTAAATTAAATATAAATTGAAATTTTTCTGAACTCTATGTAAAATATCTGCCAGTTGGAGAAATGGTAAACTAATTGTCTGATTTTAGGATAAAAAAAATGTGTTTCGAGGAAGGGATTCTTAAGACGCTAATTGGACCGATTGGTCAACACTACGCAACAAAATCATATTTTTAGTATCCGTCCCAGTTCTAAGTTCACAGGTTACTCCGTTCGTTAACCCAACTTATAGTAGAGGCAATATCAGTTCCTACCCCTATTGATTTTTAATATTTATTTAAGCCGAGTAAAATAGGGTTCTGAGGCCATAAACTGATTTCGATCTGAACGTATCTTAAAGATATATGATGACATTTTTTTTCCTAAAAAAAAATTCCTTAATGTGGAGTTAGTCTTTACAAACACCACATTATGGATTCTAATCCCTGTATCGCGGAGTTCCATATCCATACACTATAATGTTGTTTTAATGGCTATAGTATCGGGTTAATGCAAGATATGCCTAAAAACCTTATTTTTCGCGTTTCGTCATAAAACATACTAATAAGCAGGAAAATAACATAAACTTGGGCGGATTTACACTTTTGTGTAATTTAACTTCCATACTTTTAGCCATTTTTTTATGCCCACGCGATTGTACATAGTTACGCTACAAATGCGGATAGTAAACAGGCGTAACTATTTCGGTACTAGAATAAAAAGGTCGCCGTCAACTTAGCAAAACGTTTATACGCTGTGCTTATGGCAGCTAAAGTGAGAAGTGCAAATATGTCACCATATTCTTGCACTTGTAGCACATCTTTCGAAGCAGCACCTTTCAAAGCTTTTTAAATGGGCTATGTGTTTATATAATAAATATATAATGAACTCCGAAACATAGTGCATAGTTTTAATGAAAAAAAAATATGAACAACAACGTAGGTAAGTGATTATTTACCTAATGTTCTTAAACAAAGACATAATTTGCCTTTCTCGAAATCTCTCTAATATGGTGAGTGAGGCGATGACTGTGTGCCACCGCAAGCAATACGGGTATTGCTTGCGGTAACTGGTTAACTTGCGATCGGGTGTATTTAGTTAAAGCTGAACTATGGGTATCTGAGGCTGTCCTTGTGTAATTTGTGTATGTGCAAATGTGGTTAGTGCACTCGCAATTTATTTTGTTGCTGGAGTAAAATTGTATATGGCACTTGTATCATCTGAACTATTTAGTCTACCGAGGTCTCAGTGCGCAATGTTAATCCGGTTAAAAAGGACTCTTTGTTGTGTTAAGTTATATGTTAAAACATATAATGACAAGTACAAATATGTTATAAATTCGTAAGTATGTCTTTTACCTTATCCACATCATACTTAAGCAAGTTTGAGCTAGAATTTCCAACTCTCTCCTAGAGATTCCCCCTATAAGTAAAAGGCGTTTGATTGCAGCGTGATAGCAAGGGTAATGGCAAGAAATCATCAAAACCCAGGTTCCACAAATACGGCGCGATCACTGAGCCCTGGGGCAACCCATGGTTATTGATTTAGTGGTCCTGTAGTAACAACTGTACCGCGGAACATCGTTGTTATCATTGAATTGGCCACAATAATTTTTCAAATTTCCCCGAGATATCTAGGAATATAGCTAAAACGTATTTACAGTCGGACGAGTTCACGGTTTTCCTCATTGAGATAGCTGCGTCAACTGTTGATTTACTCCCAGTAAAACCAAATTGATTTTGTAAAAACAAATGTATGTTGTGAATTCGCAAGTATCGAATAAATATAATTTATTTTCGGTGGCGTTAATTTTCATCTGTGTTGAAATCTATCTTTTTCATTCGCCCATATTCGTTTGATTTCCAGTTTGATACGTTCTATGTTTTCCATTCAACAATTACTGTGAACACAAAATAGTACCGTCTCGGTGGTTTAGCGGGATCCTGTTCAACCACAGTTTATGAAAGATTAAGTTTTACCAGCAAATACGTAGAGTTAGGGCACAGCGTTCATTCGCTCAAAGAGCAGCCCGACTGGGGAAGTACCTCCACCTTACAGAAGACATTTATTAATAAATTTAATGTCGTGTTTCTGAATGTGAGTAATTCAATAATTGTTTGCGGACTCTTTTCACGACCGGCAACGCACCCGCGCCCGACTTCTTGGTGTTGCGAGTGTCCATGACGACGGTAAGTGATCACCGCCGTCACTTGCCATCAGGTAACCACTGCCATCAGGGTTACCACTTGCTCGTTTGTCGCTCACATAAATAGGAAAAAAAATACTTCATTAACAGCTCTGACTAGCAGCTTTGCGGTGTTGATCAAGTGTTTAAGGGACCAATTGGGGTATATAATATTTCCCATGCAGTTATTTAGTAATCGTAGACATTAACGGCCATAGTCAATACATAATTATTTTAAAGCAAAGAATCATAAATACACGAAAGCTAAATAAAAAGGTGGTTATTCGTTTCGTTTGCACATATGGCGCAGCGGCTAAGACAGTCGCCTCGCCACTTCGTGTCCTAGGTACGATTCCCGCGGACGACAACTATTTGTGTGACCCATAAAATGTATTTCTGAGTCTAGATGTACTTTGTGTCCATCAATGATATGTTTGTAAAGTACCCCGCGGCATAGGGATTAATTTCCCTAGAGCGAGCGTAGTCTATAAAAACAAAAATTGCTAGTATTTGAAATTAGTAAAAATATGTTTTCTCAGAGATGAGACCCAATTCAATCGATTCTTTATTTAGACGTATGTTGAGTATGGAATTTAAGAAACCAGCTCGAAATAATTACAAACCAAATCAGGTTACGTTCCTACATCAAAATTGTTCATGATTAAAATAGCAATTTAACAGCTAGAATAAAATCGTAGGTATATTTTAGGATTATGATTAGTTCACGATAACTAAGGTTCGTTTCAAACTGGTTGTTTACCTTTGGGCGAAGATTAAGTCACCCAATATTCTCTGCATTAAACGTTGGCTTTAAACCTTAATTAATAATAGGTACTTTAATTCAAGTGTTAACTCCAGTTAACACTTGAATTGAAGTATTATTTATTTAGGTAACCGGCGGCAAACTAATGTTAGATTTCTTGATACTGAACTTCAGTAAGGAGTCTTACATTTTCTCCATGTATTACAATTATGTAAAATTTTATCGCGCTCATAGCTAGATGCTCTCACCGGTCTGTAAGCGATCGGCGAGGGAAAGCAACTAGGCTCGCGGTCAGTCCATAGATGGGTGACCGCCATAGTGGTTTAATTTCTGAGCGTCTCCGTGCTTCGGAGGGCACGTTAAGCTGTCGGTCCCGGTTGTAGTCATTAGACAACAGTCGTTAAGCCATGTCGGAGGCCTACTGGGCGGCTTGAACAACTCTGACACTAGGGTTACCACTACCCATACGATAAGCATAAGCATGTAAAATTTAGAAAAATTTTAACAATTATTATTTGAATAATTAATCATTATTTCGTATACTCTAATAAGCAGCAACAGTTCGGCCAGCACAGCGGCTGCAGATTAGAGGACCAACACAAGCTATGGTAAAAAGAGAAAATCTTTTCTTAATATAAACAATTAAACATCTATAATATCGTTACTATTAGGTACAGAATATTTTTTTTAACAATCCGTGTACCTTAATATTTCTTTGTACATACATACTATGAATCACGCCTGTTTCCCAGAGGGGTAGGCAGAGACAACGGATTTCCATTTGTCACGATCTTTGCATACTTCTTTTGCCCCGATTACTGTCATTATATTCTTCATACATGCCCGCCGGTTTAGGGTACCCCTGACCTGCACTTTCTTGAGAACATCTCCAATTTGGTCAGAGAATGTTCGACGTGGTCTTCTCCTTCCGGTTGTCCCATTCACACATGCCAGGTATACTTCTTTTGTCAATCTTCTTTCGTTCATCCTTTCTAAATGGCCAAACTATCTCAGCATGCCTTTTTCAATCTTTGTGACTACATCCTCTTTCACACCACAACGCTCTCTTACATCAGTATTTCGAATTCTGTCTCTCAAAGTCACACCACACATACTATTTCTTTATAACTAGAAATATTTATATATACTTAAGTATATTACTACACACATGTTCTGACTATATACAAGCGCATTTTTTTAATTTTACGTGAATAATAGCCCTTTTTTATTTTATTGGCATGCCTTCGATTTAATATCGATTTGTATAACGCATTGACGGTAAACTTAAGTTACTACCTGAAGTCTGAAGAAATGGACATGCATACCAAGTGCCAATTTCTTCAGACTGAGACAGATCCTAAAATTTGGATAAGCTTCCAAAGAAAATTTAAGAAATTTCTTTAACGGGGGGTGTAGGTCTGTATAGAAAATTATATAAAATATTTCTTATATATATGGTATCTTTATACCTGTAAAATTATATTATTTTTTGAATTTTATATTATTATTGATAAAACTGCATATTCATTGACTGATTTTATTTAATATCAATAGCGATTAATTTATGAAACTTTGCTATTTCGTTTTAAAATAATTACTTACCACAGAAAAAGTAAAGACTTTTTCGCTAACTACTTCATATTAGTGGGTAGTATAACCAGTAATATCCATAAACGAGAACCTGACATTATTTTCAGACACTTAATAAATTTGTATCCAAGGAGGCGTCTCGCCCTTGACATACTTGAATCGTACTGTAGGTTCCTAAAAGTTAGTGGGTAGGAATCATAAGATAATAGTTTCTCCCACAGTATGTGGTTAGCGATGCAGAATTACTAAAAGTATGCTGACCATCATGCTATTTGAACCGTTGCGTTGGTTACAAAATTATTACGTATGGCTATTGCCGCGCTCACCACGAATTAAATAGTTCGATTCAGTTTAACACCTCTGTTTCCCCCGCGCCTTAAATAGGAACCTCCGTCCATACTTTACAACTTCCTCTAGAATTTCCCTCTCTGATTCCTTACCTTCTCATTTCACCATTTCCAAAGATATACTACATAAACTCAACAATATTTGTCAAAAAGACTCCTTAAAAGTCTATAGATATTTCCCGTTTCTGCAAGTCAAACGGTAGGTATCTAAAATTAGAATTTATATTTAATTTACACAGCAAAATCAGGGAGAATGGTTTTGTCTGACATCCAATCTGATAAAATTTATATTTAAACACATTTTATCTTGTCGGTGTTGTTATACCCACAGCAGGTTATTAAAAATAAGATACTTATTAGGTATGAGGGGTGCAATGTTCAAATTAATTTATATAATTTTAATAATGTTATTTTTTAAATAAATTTATTTATTTTTGGAGATGATTTACTAAAGTATATCGTACAGAAAAACCGTGTGTTAAAGGACAACTTTTTGCATTGCCTATAAATAGAATAGATTTGTAAAAACTGCAAGTAGCCTTAATTTGCTGTGATTTGTCGAAAGCCTTTGATGTCGCGGATCGTAATATAATTGCGATAAAACTGCGACATTACGGTGTGGACGGCCCATCACACGCACTTTTTGCAAAGTTACTGCAAGACAGGTCACAAATTGTTGTAGGTTGCGAGGGCACGGAGAGGTCAGATCCGTTACTGTCAAAGATAGGCGTGGCTCAAGGCTCCTCAGTGTCAAACATATTATTTTCGCTACTGCTGAATGACCTGCCGGGTTCTATAACTGATGCAGAAACTCTAATGTTTGCGGATGACGTGGCTGCTTTAGTAATGGCCTCTTCGGTAGATTTACTAGAGGAAAAGCTAAATAGGACAGCTAATCAGCTTGATAAATGGTTTCGACTTAACGTGGCCAAAACTCACTTCATTCACTTTGTGCTATCGGGTCACACACAGAGACCACTCGTGGTGTCCGCGAATGGAGTGAGTATTGCACAGGTCGATGAGACTACTTTCTTAGGCTTCGAAATTGACAAAAGCCTCAAGTGGGAGAGCCACATAAATAAATTATGCGGGAAACTAGGGAGCGCCTGTTTTGCTCTGAGCCGATTGCGAAGTGTAGTGTCCATGGCAGAGATGCGTGCCTGCTACTTTGCAACAGTGCATTCATTGCTGCAATACGGCGCGGAACTGTGGGGCCGCGCAGCCGATTGGGAGCGAGCATTCCGGATGCAGAAGCGTGCTGTTCGAGCAATGGCCCATGTACCGCAAGATATATCCGCTAGACCCTATTTTAAACAACTGGGTATTATGACTGTGCCCTCCATAGTCATATACCAAGTTTCCGTGTATGTTAAAACTAATATAGAACTATATACCACACGAAGCACTGTTCATTCGTACAACACACGGCATTACTACAAATTGGCAGCAGTTCCTAGGACACTTACGAAATCATCTAAGATCACTTATGTTATGGGTTGCACAGTTTATAACAAACTCCCGGTGAGCATATCCAATATCCCTTCATTACAGAGTTTTAAAGTTCGATTGAAGAGGTGGCTTATCGAGCAATCGTTTTACTCGCATGACGAATTTTTAAAGTTTAGATAAGTAAGTAGTTTGTATTAGAAATATTTTTATTCTTTGACATTGTATTCCATTATATTATTTAAAAACTATGTAAAACCATTACCAATAAATGACTATTTGACTATTTGACTATTTACTATTTGACTATAATTTTTTTAGTTCCTACGAATAATCTTAGTAAAAAGTCATAATTGATTTATAATCGCCCAACCAAAACAACTGAAGCTAACGATGCCATATTACAATGAAACAAATCCCGTTAAAGAAGATGAGGTTACTTCGCGTTCGTGTTTTTCAACGGCCATTTTGTAATAGAAGTTACCATCTTACAAAATTATGCATGAAATTCAGGAAAGTTTTGACTCAAATATTAATTTCTTTTGCCGCAGGCGAAGAGAGTGATACTGCAGAGACGGAAGGTCGGCTATCGTCGGAGAGCTCACCGCTACGGCAACGAAGGGGAGGCATATTAAAAGGGGGGAGGCTATGGAAGTCATTGGACACAGACAAAGATACAATTGAACAGGTGAGTGGATAATTTATTACACAATTACATTGCTATCTTTATCTTTTATTAGTCGCTAATTGTACTTGTATATATTTACACGTATAAACTTACTTTATACAACGGACAACATCCGACTTCTAATGATAACTTTTCGTGATTGTGATCTTGACTGCTTACATATCCATATATTTATTTGACTATGATCCTCTGTTGCCTGCAAGTAACGATACTTAAAGAAAGCTAATTTGATAAAAAGATATCTTGATAAAGAAAGAGCGAAAATCACACTAATATTATAACGGCAAAAGTGAGTGTGTGAGTATGTATGTTTGTTTCTTCTTCACGTCTAAACGGCTGGTGTGATTTAAATAAAATTTGGTATGGAGTTAGCTGACACCCTGGATTAACACATAAGCTATAATTTATAAAGTTTAACGCGTGTGATTCTAAGTTAAACTGAGTTATAAAGAAATAAAAAAAACAATTCCTCAAAGTCAGACCATTATAATTCCGGCATCATGGCATGTTTTGCTTATTCTCATTGTTTAGCATATCACAACCATATCCCAATATATATTATAATCCACAGACGGCTGACTTTCCAACAGCAAACGTTGGTCTTTACGAACCCTAGTCACTCAATATTCATAGCTTGTTCCAGTAGTCCGACTATGAATAGACAATCTAAAAACAAAACACAAACGTAATCATTGAATTAGATTTCTTGTTTTTATTTAGCACAGGTTGTACTTATATTGACCAAGCAATTGATTTAAGCGTAGCTATCACATATCTATTTTCTAACAAGCTGCGCGTCGCGGTTTCACCCGCGTTAAAGTAGTTTTGGCGTAAAAGACTAACAAACATACATACATACATCTATACTCACAAACTTTCGCATTTATAAGATTAGTAGAATGTGTACCTCTAGCGGCTTTGGCCGTGCACGCCGGAATAGCTCGCAAATGGTAGATTTTTTCCTACTTACGTGACACTTATCGTCTTATTTTGAACAATTCACACAATATCTTTATAAATTGTAGCCTATGTGTTATTCTGATGTATAAGCTATATTATTGTAAATTTTCATTAAAATCTATTCAGAAGTTTTTACGTGAAAGAGTAACAAACATCCATCCATACTTACAAACTTTCGCGTTTTAATATTAGTAGGATAAAACGTGCTTTATCATTTATTTGTGATTATAGTTGCACTTTGTATTTTAAGATAATGAAAAGAATTGAAGCGTTCCATATAACTTTAGAATAGTTATATTAGTAATCTGTCCAAAAACGGTGCTTCGTAAAGGTACTCCGCAGTAGAACAACAGAATCCAGTTATTCATGGTGCAAGTGCAACATGCTCTTATGATACTATTTGACAGAATATTTCCTTTACTTAAATAGATATTTGAATTTTTAATGTCTTTAAAGTGACAAGTGACAAAAGCTAATAGAATATTAACTTATGTTCGTGAACACAGACAAGTTCACGAACATAAGTTGTGGCGCAGCAGTTAAGACAGTCGGTGTCAGGACAACTATTTGTGTGATCCAAAAAAAAATTGTTCTGCATCTGCATATACTTTGTGTCCATCAATTATATGTTTGTAAAATGTCCCGCAACACAAGGATCCATTTCCCTCGTGTAAACATTCTCATTATATAAAATAGTAATTAATACTGAGAAACTATACAGAGGAATCTAGTACTTTGGGTTTTATCTTTTTCTTTCTTTCTTTCTGTAAACACACAATATGTGCCACAAAATGGGAAGGTCGAAACAATGGCGGCCGTGTTTAGGGTAAATTTTAACTGTCACCGAAGTTTAAATTTATTTTATAGACAATGTCTTCGTTGTTTAGATTTTGAAGGCAAGGAACGTGAGAAGTAAAATGCATCTTAATTTTTGAGGAGTTCTATCTATGTATGTATGTGTGAATAACTTATAGAAAATAGATGTAAATTGTAATAGTTGTTAAAGAAAATCTGTAGGCATTGATTGATCTGCATTTTTGTGTGTGAAGTAAAAATTATAGTCATGTCTGTTGTTAAAAATAAAAATCCGTCGTGCAGTCAGATGATTTTGTTAGATTTATAAACAGAAAGACTAAACAAAATCATCTGCCTGTACGAAAAATACTTATATATATAAATATTCTATATAACTATTACTTATATATATAATATAATAAATAAATATTGCCTTTTCAACCTTTCCTATTATTTATTATTGCCACATTTTCACTAAACGTAAAGTAAACGTAAGACCGTCGCTTGAAGCGTATGGGGTGTGGTTCGTAACTTAAATAAAACAATACCATTACTCTCACCACTTACAAATTATTGAAAAAAGTTAAATGGTCTTGGGTACTAAAGCCCGTCAGTTAATTATGCCCTATAGAGGTAGGCGCGCTAAGTACTCTCCTGGCTTCGACGATAACACGGTGATCACGGCGGAGTTCCAGAAGGTTGCGTGCGCAGGCTGGAGGATGACCCACTGGGATTAGGCTGGTCTGTAGTGAGCAGTAGGTGTCCACTAGGTGTGTGTGTCGATCGTTGTACTATTGTAGACCGACCGTAGGCGGCGGAGGGATAGGCAAATAACGAATTACAACGATATTATTATGTCAAGACGTGTTAATTAATAATAAAAAAACTAAGTTAAGATAAAAGTTAACTATTGAATAAATTTGCAACGTTACAGCATCGGCACTTTTTTTTTTTTTTTTGACGGGACTAGTCCCTCCCTCTTACCCACCACTGCAACTCCTGTAAGCCAGGATCAACAGTGGCACACAATGAAATGACACTGAGCGGTGAAGCTCAGGCATGTCCCGGGGAATTGCTTTAACTGTCTTGGACCCCGCAACGAATTTAATCAGAAACAGAAAAAAGGAGGAGTTAGAAAATGAATAGTTCCACTTCCCTCCAGAGCAAAGCGGGAGACAGAATGATGTAAAGAGGCTATAGCCTCATAAAATGAGAGATTTGCAACTAGAGAAGCCAGCTGCAAAAGCACCGAGGATCAATTTAAGGGTCCTAAGTGAGCTGTTATATTTGATTCCAATAGTAGGTATGGCAAAAACGCTTAAACGCACGGAAGTTGTTCCTTGTTGCTACAAGATCCGTATAATAAACTACTCCAGATATTGGTTGCAAGCTGTTTAACATAATATCACGCTGATTTTGCCAGAGATCACACTCCCACAGGATGTGGTGAGCAGTTTGTTCATATTCGTTACTGGATGTTGAGCACAGACAGATTGGTGAAGATACTAATTTGAAACTATACAATTTACTTTTAAAATTGCCGTGTCCGGTAAGAAATTGTGCAACACAATGGTCTATGATTAGCCAAGTTTTATTTAACCGTTCGCGTACGTCCGGAAAGAACTGGTGCAGATGGCGACCCTTGGTTGACGTATTCCATCTACATTGCCATTCATTTAGTAGTTCGTTATTTAAGTCAGCTATTGGCATAAATAGCCTGGTTATTTTCGCACGGTCGCGTAATGATAAGAAATCATTTTCTAAATTATCGCGCGTAGAATAATACATTGCTGCTCGTCTTTGAACTTCAAGATCAACCGGTAGTACACCCGCTAGGACAGGTAGGGCCTCTGTGCTCACTGTTCTATAGGCTTTACACAGAAATATCAACGCCAACCTCTGGCTTTGTAGTAATTTACGGCGAGCAGCTCCGATGGTAGCCCTATCAGCCCACACAGGCGAGCCGTAGCATATACACCCAAGATAGGTTGCCCCGTAAATGATTTTAAGAGTATTAAAAGAGAGGCCCCAGGTTGCCGTCGATATCCTTGTAAGTGCAAAAAAGTTTCGCTTAGCTTTTTCCCCAACTGATTTAATATGTTCTATAAACGAGAAATTCTTTTCTAAAACTAAACCCAAATAACAGGTTGATATTTTGCGTTTTACAGTAACATTATTAAGTTTTACGCCCGGGGGGGATTTTAGTTCACCTTTAAGAAGGAGTTGGTAGGTTTTATGAGGAGCAAATGTAAGGCGATTTCTTTTACCCCATTCACTTATCATACTTAAGCAAGTTTGAGCCAGATTTTCCAACTCTCTCCTGGAGTTACCCTGTATAAGTAAGAGGCCATCGTCGGCATATGCCGTTAGAGAGCAGCGTGATGGCAAGGGTAATGTCAAGAAGTCATCAAAACCCAAGTTCCAGAGATACGGCGCGAGCACTGAGCCCTGGGGGCAACCCATGGTTAACGATTTAGTGACTCTGAAGTGACCAAGCTTAAGAGTTGCAGAGCCATGTACGAAATAAGATGTGATTATCGAATATATATTACTGTAACAACCGCGTAACTTAAGTTTTTGTAACAAAATTGGCCACCAAGTATTATCAAACGCCCCTGAAATATCTAGGAATATGGCCAAAACGTATTTACATTCGGACGAGTTTACAGCTTTCCTCACTGAGATAGCTGCGTCCACTGTCGATTTACCCGCAGTAAAACCAAATTGATTTCCGTGAAATTTTGGTCCTCCCGGCAGCAATCGCGGTACAATAAGTCGTTCTAGAAGCTTGCCTAAGGAAAGCAGTAACGTTATTGGTCGGTATGACTTAGGGTCTTCAGGCAGTTTATCGCCATTTTTTGGTATAATACGAATAAAACCGCTGCGCCAAGAACGCGAAAAAGTCCCTTCAGATATGCAACGATTAAAAACTTTTAGTATTGAATCACCGGATTGTTTTGTGGCTTCTATTATCATTTTGTTGGATATTTTATCTTCACCTGAAGCTTTGTTAACAGGTAGCGATTTCACAGTATTCATAAACTCATTAATTGTAGGAAGACTAGACATATACGTAGCGGGTGGATTGTTTGCCCACTGTCTAATCTGCTTATGGTAGTCATTATCGTTCAAGGAACTATCATCAGGTATGAGCAAATTAAGTAAGGATTCCGTGGTCTCCTCTATGCCACTGGTGTAGGTATTATTGATTTTTATGTTTTGAATATAAGCTAAAGCTATAGACCTATTTGCTTTAAACTCATGGTATAGGGGCGACCACGGGCCTTCTTTATCTAATTTATCGACAATTTTTCTAATAAGATTGCCTTTGGATTTCTCTATTGATGAGCGGTAACGTGAACGAGCTATTTTGAGATTTATATATGCATTATTTAAAACATCGCCTACAATTTTACGTTTTTTTAGTTTATTATATTTTTTACGTGTTCTCCGAAATTCACATCGAACTTTAATTAAGTAGTTATTCCACCAATCGCATCTTCGAATATTAGTGATAGGGACGCGGCCTATGGCAATATCGGCACAGTAGGTAAAAGTGTCCGACATCATTACAGCACATTCCTCTGTTGTTAGTTCATCCCGGGTGAAATCCCTGGCATGCACGGCAAAAAGAGCTCTGAAAAAATCCCAATCGGCCCCTTTGAGCCGATATCTATAGTTACCGTAAATAGCCGTAGGTCTTTGTGCCAACCGAGGAACAAACTCGTACACGATTAAGCGGTGATCACTGGATGAAGCGTCAGGCAAAACACGCCATCCATCTATTCGGACGTCTGAGCTTGAAAAAGTGACGTCAATAAAAGATTCGCCAGTAGGGCTACAATAAGTAGGCGGTGCATCAGGAGTGTTATGTATTGATAGATTCATCTCAGCGACGAAATCTTCGACGGCGTTCCGCCGTTCTGTATCGCTTGAACGGTATTTGCCATACCATAACGTAGAGGATGCGTTAACATCTGCGCCAATACTAATTTTGTGTTCTTTGAGGGACATCAAAACATGGCGCAAGTGATGTAAATGGGGACCGACAGGATCTGAATACTGAAAATAACAGCTCACTACGTAAACTTTCCAGGATGGGGATGATATTTCAGCGACAGCACAGTGTGACGTCATGAGGTTTCGCATAGCGCTTACCGTAAAATTAGTACGCGTTACGTAAATAGCAGCCCGTGATTTGTTGTCTAGCTGCACCAATTTATTTTTTAAACGCGCATATTGATATTGTTCTTGTACAAGCACTATATCTAAGTTGTATTCATTGACTAAAGTTTCCAACTCTGATGTCGCAACCCTATCGTTGTGTAGATTTAGCTGCCCTATTTTTAAGTAAGCCATATTAATATTTGGTATTTAGCACTAACTGCTCAAGTTTATGCTTAAATGTGGGGCAGTTGTCCGAGCCGCATTTGTGGTCGTGAGGTTTTTTATATGCTTTACACGATGCACAAACTGGTTTAAATTCTGGGTCATTGTGGTGCTTACATGATTTTGTGGGATGTGCTTCTGCGCATAAGGCACAGGTAGGTAATTTATTACTACAGTACTTGCAAACATGCCCATATTGCTGGCAGTTTAAACACCGAACTACCTCTAAATCATCAATAAAGCGGCATGTATCCCAGTCGATGAAAAGTTTTTCTTTAGTGCTGACTAAATGTTTTCTAATCTCCGGTTCGAGCTCAATTCCCACCCACTTGCGCCCATTAGCTACGTTACGCTTGCGCACAATTTTAGTTTTAGATGTAAAATCGTCTTCGCTGACTTTAAGATCACTATCTTTGATATTTTGCCTGTATAACGCCGTTAAAAAGACCTGGTCGTCCATCGACGACGGTATATCTTTTATAAGTATGCGCGGTCGTCGCCCGGATGGAGTTTGAAGTTTTAAACCCGCCGAACGAATGGCCTTCTTGCATAGGTACTTCTTGCCTTGCATTGGATTTCCGCTCATTGTTCTGAGTCTGGGACTATCTACTATGCATCTGTCAGTCATGTATTTTTAAAGTACCCCGCGACACAGGAATAAATTTCATTACTGCGTGCGTTTTCTTTTTAATAAAAGAGAAAAAAGAACTTGATAAACTTCTTTAAATATACCTCTTTGGTCGATTATTTCAGTGTTACATTATAATTTGTTTGTCTTTTTTGTATAAGAATGAAGACCAGAGGTCAACCACAACAGCGAGCGACGAGGACGGATCCATCACACCGCGATCGGTTCGATTTCTTGAGAAGCCGAACGATTCTGAAGAAGAAAGCCACCAAAAGAAGGAACCCGAGCTGGCTCATACTTCTGATACGGAATCTACCCAGAAAGAATATACGAGCACGTCACACAGGTAATGCATTCTTCACATTTCCATTTGTTACCACGAATACGTTTCTAATTTACGCTTAGTGGGATGTCTTTTCCTCCTGACCTTTACTTTACATTCGTACTAATGAAATGCTCATCCACCTGGATATGCTGAAGCTGCTGATCCGATTGAGGATCTCCTCAATCGGATCAGCAGCTTCAGCATATTAACATTAGTGTAATTTATACAAGATATTCCTAAACCTTTTCTCACCATCTGCATCTCCCCGTCAGTAACCGCTCCCCATGGTGCGGCCTATTTAGTGTGTTTTTTTATTTGATATTGCTAAAAGTCTTGAGTCTTCTCTCACCTCTTCTATCTAGTGAAGGAGTGAAAGTCTGCAAAACTAACAATAAAAGTCATGTTTTCAAAATATAATTTAATTTTACGAAAGCTTAAGCTTTAAGCTATTTAGGGGGTTTATTTTTATGCCTTGGATTTCAAGGCACCCATTATTATTATTATAATTGCTTTGGATTCAACAACAATTTACAAAATGTTTTATCTTAACTTAAAATCGGGTGTATTCTTTCTCGTAATTGGCCAGGTAATCATGATATACGCTGACTATTCGGTATGAAGGCGCTTAGAGTTATTCGTTTGTTGGGTGGTATAACAATACTGAAATATCCTTTAATTATCCAGGCCATACTTCAAAATAATCCGTCCGAGACTCTGAATTATAACAAACGGGCGACTTTTACCACCATAACATAAATAATTCCGGATCTCAACAGTAATAGTGAATACTTCCGAACCGAATTTTAGTTATCACTGTCACACGGATGTAGAAGCTAGTCTGCAGTATAACTTCAGAGAATTGGTACTTTTTTAAACCGACTCCCTCGTCAGACTAGCGGTTACTTTGCCTACAGGTTCACAAGAAAGTAAAGTCGGGCCAATAACGTTATCCATTTTTCTAGCGAACGAAAAACTCTCAGTAAAAGCCCGGTTTTAGGATATTTGCGATCCTGCACCTGACGCGCCCACTCCCCGATCGTTTAATGGGCGTCCTATCGTATTTCAATTGTGAGGGAATATAGAAAGTAAACCTCAAGTCGCCTGTATTTGCACTATATTTGTACTCTATTATATTTCCTACGTGCTTGACCAGTTTCTGTTGAAATAGATAGCCGTCACTTATATTCGGCCAGACGCATTATAAAGCTGGACCATTTTTTATATAATGTGTGTATGTATACAGGGTCCATAGAAAGGTATAAGGAATTTCAATCTTTAAAAATTCACTCAATCGTTACCATCGCGTCGTCAGTAAATCGATGGATCGGATGACGCTCACTGAATCGAAATCTGCCGAGACCCACTTGGTGAATGATTTTATTGCTTGAAGCATCGTTTTATTATGATAATAGGAATGCACTTTTCCGCTGATTTTAGAAAATCTAAGGAAAATGTCAGTTATTCTGCAAATACAAATACAAATTTATTTATTGCGAACACAGATAGTTAAGTACATTTAAGGGTGGTAGTAAAATGTTAGTCCGCTATGTCCAGCCTGTTAGAGCATGCAACTGGATTTTATTTTGTTACAATTTTTGCTTCATATTAGAAGCAATGCGATTATAAATTTCATAATAAAATTAAATAAAAGTAACAATGTCACACAATTAAATTAGAAAATATTCACATGTCAATATCGCGCAATGTATAGACGTCAATCATATAATGTCAATTAACAAATAAATAAATAAAGTAGTCTAAGTCGTCAAGATACATCAATACACAAATTATCAATTTACATAGTTGAGCCACTATTATAATTTACATTACATACCGTTATCTAATAAATATTCGCTTATGGTGTAATAAACCTTATTAATTAAAAACTCCGTCAAAAGATTTTTGAATTTCGTATTGTTGCATTCTAATATTATATGTTGTGGCAATTTGTTGTAAACTTTTGGTGCCATGCCTATAAAGTTATTGTTAAATACGGCTTTTTTGTGGGGTCTAAAGCGTATTTTATGTCTGTGTCTTATACCATTGAGGGTGTCAAACAGAAAAAGGTTACTTTTTACAAATGTGTGCAGCAGGCTTTTATACTTGTTAAAAAGAATTCTACATTCATTTGGATAGGCAAGCACTTTACTTTAAAAAAAGGATAGTTTACCAAAATACAGTACCAGGCCTTCATTACACATCTACTACGTAAATGTATCTTCTGCTTAATTAGGGATTGTGATTTAAAAAAAGGGCAAGTTCAGACATACTGATGCTTTCGTGCCGTCCATAGACTTATAGAAAGTTATTCAGAAGAAATTTTATATGATACCCTATTTGACTTAAACCTATTGTACAGACCCCAGCACATCCAGCTACCCCAACCTGTCAAATTTCTTTTATAGATTTTTAACTTTATCACTTCAGCATAAGGTTCACTTGCAATTGGGGAAATTAGTCAGATTGGGGTAGCTTGATGGGCTAGCGTCTGTACATAATATGTTGGCCTTTTTTAAATTAACTAAAAGTAGCGCAAGACTGGCAATTGTGGAGGAGGATGTTTCGAGTAGGCCTTTATCTGGACTAAGACCTCCCCTAAAGCTCTCTGAGATGAACTATTTGGAAGAGCGAAGTCTCCTAACACAGGCATTATATGCTTAGAAGGAGCCTTCCGATTCTTGTAATATTATTTTATACTGTTTGAAGCCAATAAATTATTATTATTATGAGAGCCTTTCGGTTGATATGATGATGATGATATATTTAGCAATGCAAAATCGCCGCTGGAACGGCGCGGCGCAAGACCGGCAATCGACGAAATCTTTGTGGAGACCATATGGATGTCTTTCGGCTGTTAAAGTCATATGTAATATATTACGACATAGCTAGTATTAATCAAATCTAAGACATACCGCACATAGACAGACGGACGGACGGATGAGTGGTGCCTTAAGGATTCTTTTCATAATTTTAGTTAACCGTAAACACTTCAATAGCTTGTCCTTCGTGTCTGTTGAATAAAGTTACCCTCAGTCGCACTTCGGAATACGCTAAAATTGTTTAAATATTACTTATCGATATACAACGGGCGGTCTTACAGACGTCCTTGGAATGAGTCAATTCTTAGAAGTGTATATTGGGTGACAAAAGATATAACATTTTTAATATATAAGAGGAAACTGAAACGTTGGTTGAAAAGGGTATAAGAGTGCTTATTATATTTAACCAAAGTTTCACTTGTTTCCTTATATTTTAATAAATGTATACGTATAAAGAATTAAAACTTGTAGTACATATAGACAGTCCTAATTATAATGTGTATGGACAGTAAAATATATAGACTAATAAAGACTAAGAGTTTTTTTTGGCTGACTTGTTGGTGTAACTGTAGCATTTTCACCGTAATTATGGGGGGTCATGGGTTAAACTCCGAGTTCGGCCAAATACCGAAACAGTGTTATTCTTACAATAAAAACTCCCAGTGAGAGCCCGGATTCTGAAAATTGGCGGTGTTCGACGCCCGTGCCCTGGAAAAGCTAAAGCTATCGCTATCGTGCTGGGCCTCATTAATTAAAAAGTTATTTTAAAGGTCTACCATTGATAAGAGTTAGGAGTAGGTATTATTAAAATGTATATCGTTATGTTATTATTCACGTCAACGCCTCGTTGTTCACCCGCAAATAACGAGGTCCTGGGTTCAAATTCCGGGTCGGACCTAAAGTTATTTTGGGACCGTTCTGTAAAAAGAAAAATTCTCAGAATCAGCCCGAACTCTGATCAAAGCCCACCCGTTTGATGCCCGTGGAGACCTTTTATTTGTTTGACCCATATGTCGTTATTATTAGGAAAGTGCTTTGGGTTGGTAAATTGTATGTTCGTAAAGTCTTCTGCAGTACCTACAGGTATTTATTTTCTTAGTTCCTAAGTAGTTTAATTTTTGAGAGTCTCCGTGCGCCAGATCATGCGCCAGGGCAAGTTTCGTAAATGACGTGAGTCAGTCTCATTTCTACTGATAAGACAATAGCCCTTAAGCACAACAATGACTAGCTTGAAAGCTTGAATAACTCCAGCGTCAAGGTAACCACCACCCACACGAGACAGAAAGAAAGAACTAACTTCTAGTTAAAAGAATAATACCTCTCTAAAAACCTTACTCCACGAGTATATTGGACATAAACAGTTTACTATAACTGTACATCAACCGTACGTAAGACTTCCTAATTATATATCTGGGTACACCGGACTTATAGACGACATTTACTGAAAGCTATATAGGTAACAATGGAGTCTATTCCGAGTTTGCGGGCGACTCCCTGCTTTAACAATGCAGCATATACTATGTAAATGCGATACTTTGGGAAGATACAGAGGCATATCCAGTGAAGGCGTATCGAGAATCAGGAACTACAAGGATAAGGAAAGAAAGAGGAGGGACCTCTAAGAAGCGTACTGAAGTATGTGCAGACTGAAATTGGGATTAACACAAAAGATCCTGAAGGGTCGAAGTGCTGTATGTAAGTACACCCATACAAAGACAAGACAAGACAACTCACTACTTTCAATGCTTCATAAAATAATAATTCTTCCTTTGACTAAACGAGCTTTTTAAACACAACGTACCAATGACTGTGCTCTATTAACACATAAACGTACATACTCTTCTAATTGAAAGGTTACGTGATAATTTTGTTTCGCATTACGGTACACCACACCACATACGTTATAATACAGGCAGTCGTATTTTACTAGGTCACGGTGGAGAAAGGTGATACTATTAGAAATTCACAATTATTTTCTTAGAAACCATGCATTAGAGTAAATAAACAGCTATTTATGAATCATATATTCGGTAATTTGATTTAAAACAAGCTTGTTGTGTCACAGATCGACAACGACATGCGTAGAGCGTCAAATCAATATATCTGTACTCATCATGTCACTAAGCTTGTTACTTAAATATTTACATATAGGTACTTACAAAAAAAAGGAAATGGGTTCCTTTACCGTCCTTCGTAAACGAACACCGTTTTACGCCATTAAAAATAAAAGAAACGTGCTCAAACGTTTGTCTTATACATATTTATGTCCGACGATCCAACGTTCTTATAAGGGTTCCGGGAGAATGCTGGCTGCGAACAGCGCAAGAGCGGCAGTTGTGGAGATCCTTGGGGAGGCCTTTGTCCAGCTGTGGACGTCTGCGGCTATTATCATGATCATGATGATCTATATGAAATTCTAACATAAACTTCATGTTTTCAATGTGGGAAACAGAATAGTCAATAATTAATGGGTAAACCTAGCAAAAAAAACTGGAAAATGCCATGAATGCATAGCAGTTTGAACACTCATGGATTCATATTTTGTCATCAATATCCAAATGTAATCTTTGCCTGGGGTAAAACGGATGAAGTTGTTTTTTATGGTTCTTGAAATTAAAAAGTTAGCGTGTAAGCAATTAATTGGCTATCGTACATAGATAGCTATGGTCTTTTCTGCAAAAGCAGGATATGTATCTTAGTATCTACGTTCCACGTTATAAAATATCCGTCCTCCTATATTCCCAATATTACATAACGTTTATACATCAGCCGCGGGACTCCGAAGTAATTTGTTCCTTATTGAGGACAATTTAAGATTGTCAAAATAGCTCGTAGAAAATATTTTTTTTGATCTTTCATATCCCCGCCCTCCTACCCTGTTATTAGTGTTATTATCTATAGATAGTTTTATAAGGCAGGGGGAATGCCTGCGCATGCCACCAGCAAAAAGTGTCTGCGGGTGGGTATGTTGTACTCGCACCGACTAAACCTAACCTGCCGTGGACTTCTCTTGGCGAATATTAAATATAACTGACACGATAAGATTCAAAAGTAATTAGCACGCCAGCCAATAAAATAATCAAAGCCCACCTCCTTAAAAGAGGGAACATTGTGTGCAAACGAAAAATAAATAAGCGTGTATACTTCTTGCCAAAGTGGTAAAATTTGCGTGCACCCAATATATTCTTGTTAATAACTACACAAACCAGTATTCATAATCATAAATTAACTCGTTTACTAATGAACTTGCATGAGACTACAATATTAACAATTTCCATTTCCATTAGGCTGGAGACACCACTCATACTAACGATCCACGCGCCAAAAGCAAATTCGGCTGTTCAGCAGTTATTCAACAGCGGTCGACCGCCGCCGCCCGCCATAGAACCGCAACTAGTCACCTCCGAAACACTCAGGTAAGGAAAACTTCATTTGACTAAGCATATATATTATTTGGTCTTTTAAACATATGTGTGGTAATACTTATGACGCCATAACTCATCCAGACTCCGGTCCGTAACCGTCACAATTTGGAAAGGATTGAACTGACTCAGTTCTTATTTCTTTTTAACTTTAAAAATAACTTAATACTTTTCATGTAGCTATCAAAAATATTTTTATTTATTATTTTGCATTGTAAAATGTTCAATATCATACCACCATTATTTTGGAAACATCTAGACTTGAACCGTAGACAGACATAAATATCAAAACTACAATGTTACTCTTATTACTATGGAAACTAAAAAGGAATCTTCTTTCGGGTATTTAAGATCAATTTTTATCTGTTTATCTGTCAAGACCTTTATTTAACGGTTTTAGGACTTGATCATTTATTTGTCATGTACCTGTCAGGAACCTTTCTATTTGCCACTTTAGTGTGAAGTACTGAAGTATATTTTGATTTAGACGAGATTCTAAATGTACGACTTTAATAACCGTATTTTGGAAGTGAAAACTTTTTTGAGTGCGTTGAGTACTTTTTGGTAGAGCAAAAATCATAGAACTCGAGTCATCATCACGTCACGCTTTCCATGGCTATATCTATACTGTGTACATATGTGTACTTTTGGGTGAACAATAAGCGTGAAATGATATATACCTCGAACGTCGTTTTTGACACAAAAACTAGACTTTATTTCATTTCTATCGGCAGGCCCCAAAGACTGCCGCATGTTTCTGTTTACATTCCATGCAGTACATAATTTGCGACAGCTAAACACGCAGTAAGATCATATGTTAAACTTTGCAAGAGTCTTAATATTTAGAGAATTAAGAGAATTGTGTAGACTTTTTGCTGCTAGCTGAACAATTAATCAATTGTATCGTTAACAAAGTCTGTGATATTATAATTATACTATACGTGATCAGTGCTACAAAATTTGACAATACGTCTAACGTATAAATTAAATTATATATTCGGGGACTGAACTTAAGTAGAAACGTGCTCAATTTTCCGTAATTAACAACATACACACAAAGTTGTATTGATCCATCGGCGCACGAGTTACACATGCCATTTTAAAATTTTACTTTTGTCATTTTACCTAATTTCTAAACTTAAATTATTTAGCTCATTTTTTTTACAAATGTACCAGTACAATTTAGTTTCAGGAGCTAAGGATAACTGAGCTATAGGAACAAAAAAATAAATGGATTTACGTACAAACTGGTAATTCTGTGAAACATTAAATATAAGTATTAAATAACTTATATTTAATGTTTCACAGAATTACCAGTTTGTACGTAAATGAAAAATAAAATACTACCTAGAATATACATATACCTACAAATTCTGGATATAAAAAAGATACTGCTGCAATCTCATAATTATACATTTTTAGTGTTCAATTATATACTATGCCTACTAACGAATTAATTCATCAGTGGTGGCTGGAAGCGCAGTTTGCCATTTTGGTGACGCTCAGATTTAAGTTCATTCGTTTAAACATCAATTTCAGTTTGTCTGTTCATCAGAGACGCAAGAATGTATTAAGTTACTAAATAGGTTATTTTTTTGAAGTGATAACTTCTTTAGCGGCGTAGTGCACTTTTTTGGGATGGGTAGAAAATGTTAAACTCGCCTCAGGACACGTGACCTGATCGAATATTCGTAAGACAGAGGGTCTTTTTTTATTCAGACTGGCCGTTTCTACACTCACATTACCGCAGCATTTTTTTTGTGAAAATTTTTTGAGTAGCGTTGTGCACTTCTTTTTCTTAATTATGTAGGATTTTTTATAGCCGACTGCCTAACCAAAATTAATTATATTTTTAAATTTATTCCCACTATAGGGAGGGCAGTAATTACTTACGCCCAAATGTGGGATGTAGGATCTTCCACTTGCCATTCGGATCAAATAAACACTACTTTCCGAGTATAAGAAATGAAGTTGTTTTTTATGTTTTACTCGTATTGCACAGAGCTTGGGATGCCGGAGTGAGACCGAAGACTGAAGATGCGGCAGTGCGTCGTGTTGCAGAAAGAAATGCGTTACGGTGTTCCCTCCTCCGCAGTGAAGCCAGGAAAAAGCAACAGCCTAAGGTATGATACTAATCTACTCGACTCACTTACAATAAAACATAGAAGCTGTTATTTTGAATCAAAATCAATGTAAATCGGTCATCATGTTTAAGATAGTTTGTGTAATAGACTAAATAAACATGTATAATAGACTCCGTAGCATCCGTAGTAAACCGTAGCCGCTTCGTTTTCGTAACTTGTAAACGAACTTGCTACGAACTACTACGAGATTTATAAAGAACAGAAAAATAATAGCGAACGTAGAATTATTCACCAAGTTGATAGAACAGCATCCCGGGTGACCAATTCGATCCCAATTATAACGAATCCAGTGCTTAGTTTAAAATTACCTCCTGGGTTAGGCACGTAGCCAATGACAATATTATCAGTACAACGAGGCAACTCATTTTATGATGATGATTTATCAATGTGTAACATATTCCCCTTTTCTCCTTCTTTGAGAAAATCAGTACTACTGGTATTTATTCTAACTAGCAGGAATATAACCAATTAGTGCTCAGTTTAAAAAATTGTTTTGGTTAACGTATATAAATAACTGAATATTGGGCACTGCAGAAAATTAAAAATAACCGATCACTATTCCGATTTTATTTTGTTCCAATTTCATTTTAGCGAAAACTTTTACCATTTTTATTATATGCATTATTTGAAATTTTCATAGAGTAATATAGCTCCGCAAAATAATACCTACCTAGGGTATTATTTTGCCGATCTGTATTTCACCAATTTACAAAATAACTTTTTGATATTGGCCAAATCCTCTTTTGATTTTTTTTTATTTGTTTAAATGTTTTATATGCTATATTTTCCTGGCTGAGGCCAGCTTGCCGACGTAATGACGGCAATGTTTTAAAAAAATTTAAACAAAGAATTTGCGATTTTTGTGAAGTAGCTACTATCGACACAAATATCTGTTCTGGGTGGGTATCTAACCCATGACCTGCGACGTGTAAGGCAAGCATTTAACAACAACGCCAATCGGCCCGTCAATTGTATATGTCTGCGTTGTATTTGATGAATATCTTCTTTTGAATTCTTTATGATACTTTGTCAATGAATTAACTTAACTAACTAACTAAAACTAAATAGGGACAATGTCACACAGATCATCCTAGCCCCAAACTAAGCAAAGCTGGTACTATGGGTACCAGGCGACGATATACCTACATACTTATATATATAGATAAATACTTAAATACATAGAAAACATCCATGACTCTGAAACAAATATTTGTGCTCATCACACAAATATTTGCACTTACCGCGATTCGAGCCCAGGACCACCAGCTTCGTAGGCAGGAGCACTACCAACTAGGCTACGGTGACCATCTGACTTAGGTAAGTATATTGTTATAAACGCGTTTCCTAAGTTTGTATGATACAGTCCACTTTACCTTCATTGTTAGTTAATAATAAACTGTTACACGGTATATACGTTGTTACATTATCTCTTGGGACAACTAACACACTGCCATCTGATCCCCAATTAGAAAGAGCCTGTAATATGGCAACCAGACAACCGATAAGCATACCTACTTATATATTTCTAACTATATACATATTATAGATAAATTACAGCCAGACACACAACAAATAATCGTGCTCATAACACAAAGATTTGTCCTGAGTGGGTATCGAACCCATGACCTTTTAGAAGTCAGGATTTCTTACCACTAGACCAACATGCCAGTAGTATAATACTTATAATGCATAAGTTCATTGAGTAATAAGAAACTATTAAATAATTTTATCTTTTTGTCCCATTATTATCCGTGACTATAAACTTTCTCAAATACTCTACTGATCGTCAAATGGTTTTAGAATCGACCTTTGAGAAAGAATGTTTTACATAGTAATAAATCTAAATTACTCTTTTAAAAATACTATTAAGATAAATTCAAGGCCATGTGTGTTATATATTCATACACTTTATGTAAGATTAAACCTTTGATATCCAAAAATATACTAATTAGCTTTGTTAACCCTTCATCCACCATAGCGTATGTTCATAATTTATTGGTTTAAGCTCTTATTTCAACACAACAGGGTTTAGAATTAGGTGGGAACTATTATACTGTTGTAATTTAATGGTATTAATTAAGGATTAATACCCTTAACTAATATATATAGAAAGTGTGTGTATGATTCCTTGTGGAGAATACCTATTGACGTATTTAATTATTTTCATACTATCGTTGATAGAAATAAACTCAATGATAAATGAATAATTTCAATCGGTGTAATTATCGGGGTCTAAACATTGGCTTGTGTCCTGTTTTTATAAGTGGATCCCATAGTAAAAAAAGACACACCAAGCTGGTGCTTGGTGTGCCTTACTTCTTATTTGACCACCTAACTTTTTATTTGAACTATTTTCAATTCACGTACATATATTCAGTGGACTTGCGCTTGACACAATTTCACCTGTTGGGAAGCAAAACTTTGTTCTAAGCGTCACCCGCGTCAATCACGCGTATTCCTTTGTGAGCCTGAAAGCATGTTGGTCGCATGAGCATAAAAGAGGAAACAAAGCCGTTCGTACAGACGCCAGCAAATCAAGCTACCCTAATCTGACAAATTTTCCCAATTAAAAGAAAACCTTAGGCTTTTGTGATAAAGTTGAAAATCTATAAATTAAATTTTGCAGATTGGGGTAGCTGGATGTGCTGGCGTCTGTACAATAACACTATCCTCTTGATTACGTGTTATTTTTCCTTAACTACCTTTTTATGTATTTTTTCCTTATTGAAAATATTTCATGAAATCATACAAATACCTACCTAATCAAATATCGAGAGTACCATCCGTATTTTTAAACGTTCCTTGCCTCCACTCGATGAGAAAATACTAAGGCGATTACTGCGGCGGCGGCATTTGTACATTGACATCACTATTATGTAGAACTTTGTAGGCTTCAGTTTTTTTATCCTAACTAATATTATAAATGTGAAAGTAACTCTGTCTGTCTGTTACTCTTTCACGCCAAAACTACTGAACGGATTTTAATGAAAGTTTAACGCGGGTAAGACCGCGGGGCACAGCTAGTTTAATATAAATCTTCAATATAAAGAAAATATTATGAAGTTTTACTCTTACTTATATTTCTATTGATTGCTGCCTATATCCATATGTATTGCTTGTTCAGATTGTATTCTATATAGCCTCTTAATTACTTAGTCCAATCTATTATAGAGGAGAGTAATCCTGTGAATATGAGTATACATACATAATTAAGTAATAGCAGTTTAATAGCCCACATAAATAGAATTATTTTCTGTTGCATTATGACCTTGATAAGTACAACTGTTTGTTAATATCTAAGTACTGAATAAATTTCGTTATCTAAGTCTACCAACAACTTATATAGTAGTAAGTAGTTTTTCTCGGGCCATTTGGACTCGTTGGAAGATACTGGCTTTTCAAGCCGCAAGTCGTGAGTTAGATTCCCACCCAGGACAGATATTGTGAGCATGAACATGTCTGTTTGTCCTGAGTCTGGGTGTAAGAACTTATATAAGTAGGTATGTATTTATAAAAGAAAGTAGTATATGTAGTATATCAGTTATCTAGTTTCTCCGGCTCTGCTTAATTCGGGATCAGATGGCCACTCTCAATCGAATAAGAACAGGGGTGGGTCGGTGCAACCACAACCTTAAAAGGTGGGGTTTCAAACCATCGGCAACCTGCGACTGTGGAGCACCAGACCAGACCCTTGCGCACATTGTCGAAGTGTGCCCCATAAGACGTTTCTCGTGGGGACTTGAGGGTCTCCTTGCGCTTACAACCGAGGCAAGGGACTGGAATTTTTGGTACTATATATAACTTCATAGTAATAACGGGAAAATAGCCATACGAAAAGAAAGATGGCCGTGCGTGAATAATGTCCCAGGATATTATTCGTTTTAAACTCATTTGTTACAGCATTGTTATACATCTTCTTCTATGATTAACGCATAAGTTCTCGTAATTCAAACCATTGACTGGTTGTATATTCATTATGCCATAATTGATAACATAGCTTAATATAACACGTGATTAAGCATAACGTTAAATTATCCAACTTCGTTGTGAAATTCTACTGAATATTCAGATTGAAAATTTCGCTATGCTGCAAACACGAATCATGTTGAATGGAGAATTTATTTGAAATTACTTACATTGCCATATGATTGCGTATTGTAAACATTCTATATGCCACTACAACTAACATAATATTGACATGGCAACAACACACAGAGGCTCCAAATTTAAAGAGAAAATACAAATTAAAGAGATATTGCCGCTAACGAGACTGTATCACGCAGTGCATATTTTAACAAAATCTACAAACTGGAGGATTCGAATTCTACTATTTTCACCTCCAAAAATTAACGTAGGTAATTATTGTTTGAAGTGAAATCTTCTTTAGCTATATAGACCTATACCTACTACATTGTAGATTATTTTAATTATTAAAAGTATAAAAAAATATTTTTCGCCATCACTATTCATTTTCTGCAAATAAATAAAAAACAACATAAACCAGTTTTATTTGAAATAAAGACGTCGTGTAAAAATGTTTTACGACTTTTTTGACCAGAAGATTATTTCGGGTATTTTTAAATATCGCTCAGTTCTCTAACGCACAGAGGAAACTCGAAAGAAACCTAGATAAACTCTCTACTCCATCTAGTAGAGAGTGCGTTTATGTATATTAATATATATTTAAATTAGTTTCCTATACTGTAGTTATTCAATTTCTATAAAAATAAACATGCAGTGGTTACACTAGTTTAGGAGTTGACTAAACAACTCAGTTGAACTCTAAGATGAATTAACTGACCATTTTTAAATTGCTACAACTAGAACCTTACTGCTCAGAAATAACGGCGAGTTTAAATTGTCATGATTTTAATGTTAATATCCCCACTCCGTAATGCACTACGATTTCCTGGCCCTCTTAAATCTACAAACCGAGATTATCTATTTCTAGAATAGGTCTCTCACTCACTCAATTTATGATACGGACAAACTCTGGCTAGGTTTTCCATCGGGAATGCGTAAGATTTACCAAGATTTCACGCTTTCTACAGTTCATATAGTCACAGACGACGAAACTCAGAAACGAAATGCTAAAGTGAATTGGATTCTAAATAGATAATAAATAAATAGTTCCGTGCCAAGCTGAAATACCTTTGATTTTAAGACATTTATGATATTAGATGACATTTAAGACGTTAACTTAAATGTTTCGTATCAGAGGTATTTTAGTCAGTGAATGATCGAAAGACCCCAATTCTGTGCAATACTATCTAAACTATTTTTATATCATTGTATTTCTTACTAAAATAGTTCTAAAGAAAAGGACAGGGCGTCTTTAGATTGCTTAGTTTAGTTTTGTTGCGAAATCGAAGAAAAATAAGCGACGCTTTACAACCTTTTGACTAAGGTGTATTGGCTTATTATAAGTAGTTTTAGTGGTTGAACTGTTCTATGTATGCTGTCCTTTTCATAAAAGTTATATTTGAGAGTGACAGAATGACATTTAAATTTGTTAAGTGGTGTATACGAAAGAATCAGGAGAAGTTAGCATTGTGGTACATTTACACCACAATCCAATATTTCTGGCGCTGTTCCACAATCAAGTAACAAAAGTGTTATTCTATTATTTGGAAATAATGTTCAATAAAGAAGTTAAAAGCATTTACCGCTAAAGTAAAGCTTACATTAGGGCCTTCATTTTCACTTCAGCTAGCTTATTTACAAGCTTGATTCTAACGTACGATTGAACTTGTTCACAAATATGCATCATGCAAGCACCCTAGTACAGTATTACGAGCCCAAACTTTCCACCGCGTCAAGTATCAGTAACATTTAACTAATTATACTTACCAGCTCAAACTCAAACACGCTGCATAATAATGAAGTTATTTCATTATGTATTCAGGTTATTAGGTCATAGAAACGAGACCTACAAAATTTTATAGCGTAGTAAGATCGTAATATAGACGCTCTTTATATTATAATCTTACTACAACTAACAATTTTTGTAAATCATATTCAATATTATTCTAAGATAATTATCTCGCCGTCTAATAGCTTAAGTATTTTATATTACAGTTATTGTAATAAGATTATTATTATTCTGGAAACAATCCACTGATAAACACCACAGTGACATTTAAAATAGTAAACAGATTCAAATGAAAACGAATTAAAGTGGACGTACGAGTTGAGTATTAAATTCTCTTGAACACCACAATTTATGTATTTATGTATATGTATTAGTGATAACAACAGTACTTACATATACATATATTTCTTACGAGAAAAATTTTACTTGGTAATAAGACCAATTACAGTTATGCTCGGTTATTTCAATGAACAGACTAGGTATCAATTATATTAATAGAATTTGTACAATTTATAGTAAAAGGTTTTGCGAAAGTGTGTGTATAACATTAAATATTGAAATACATTAACGATGTATCAATAATAATTACATACTAAGTACCTTGGAGCCCCAATGTTAGATTCAATATACACACAAAGGTTCCTGGCTGTTAAAACAAGAATAATGTATTTGCTTTTATGATATGACCTTGTTGCGTGAAAGAGGAAACCATAAATGACTCCTTGAAACTTGGTACTTAGTTTAATGACTGCACTAAAATAATATGGAATTAATAAACATGAATTACATCGACCAATAAAGAGATCGCGAACCGACCTATATCGCAGTAACACGAAGTATATCACACTAATATTATATATAAAAAGTCTGTGAGGGTGTATGTTTGCTACTTTTTCACGTCTAAACGGCTGGAGATAATAATATAGAAAGTCTGTGAATCTGTGAGTGTGTATGTTTGTTACTTCTTCGCGTATAAACGGCTGGAGCGATTTCAATCAAGTTTGGTAAGGAGTTAGCTAACACCCTATTTTAACACATAGGCTATAATTTATAAAGTTTAACGCGGGTAAAACTTCGGGGCACAGCTAGTGATTTATATAAATCAATTTTATTGCTGTCTGTCACCCGGATAAATGTAAGGATTATGATTTCTTACTTTATTACCAAATCGCTGCAGCGTAAGAACTAAGATACACACATGTAAACATCAACCGTGAAGATAATAAATCTAACTGAAATAAATATATCTTTTCTGGGCAGCTACCCGCAAGCTGTTAAGGTGCTAACTCAAAGCCCGTGTCAGACTAAAAGTTTTAAATAGCGATACCTAACTTTGGTGACCCAATCTAAATTTCAATTAATCCCAGACGGTTTTAGTTAAGAGAATTTGTATCGAACATAGTAACCCAGAAATGGTATACCTACTTTAAATAGTATTTACCTAATTGCGTTGTTTGTTAAGTATAATGTAACTCAGACAATTTTATGGAAATGCCGAGATGAATTTGTGTATTGTTAAATGTCTAATGGTTATGCGTTTTTGAACAACCCATTATCCTATGTTTTATTGTCTATAGGGTCTGATACAACATTGCCAGCAAGCCGTTTCTATGAAATAGATTCCTTGTAATAAAGAACATATTTTTTTTTATTATTTAATAAAGTACCAGGTATAATACATTATGTGTGTTACAATCTAGTCTCGAGACTAATAAGTAATTTAATATAAACCTAAACTTCTACATAAACATAATTAATTCTAAGAATCAGTCCACCGACTTTCCTTAGTCATATTTGTTAAATAAATAAATAAAAAATAAATAAAATAAAAAAGGTTTTTATTCACGTAGACTTTAAAGAAGCGCTTGTAAATAGTCAGAACATGTTTGTAGTAATACAGTTATTATTTCTAGTTGCATATTACAGATATTTAGGTACACTGAATGTTAAAACATTTGTACAATTTATTTTATAATAGTAGTGATAATTAGCTAGCTTGTATAAAGGGAAGACACTTTGTTCATGTGTTCTTTATAATTACATTATTGCTATCACTAATCACTAAATACACTAATCACGACACTAGTTCATAGGGTTTTGTTCTCTTTAAAGAACATATATGATTCAACATAAAGTTCACATTTGAGTTCACAGCAACCAGTAGTCGTAGGCTACACATTTCTCCATTCAATTGAAAACTTAACTTGGAATCAGTCAGCTGGTAACTGACTGCATCTGCCATCACAATTGCTTTTTACTCGACTATTTTAAAATAGAAAGGAACGTTATGAATTGAACATCTTAGATGTTTGAAGTTCTGTACTTCTTACATCTATCTATCTTTTATTTCTTTTCACATGTGACAATAGGAAGACTGCACATTGAATATTTTTTATCAAAAAGTTATCGCTATATGTTTTAAAAAATATACAGATTTTAAATATATGCTTGTCGTTTAACTGTTTGTGGCATCTGTTTGTATATTTGAGCCTGAGGCTCCGATACGGCTGGATTAAGTCGTTATTTGGCAAGAATAACAGTTTACACCGGATCAGGTTACAGGGTCTCACGCTAATAGTTATAAGAGATGGGTGAAATCGTATTATTTACGTTATTTTCTTACTAGTTAGCTACCTCATTGATAGCGCTGTAACGGATATAACTGCTGATAATAAGGTGGTAGGTTCAACTCCCGGGCCGAGCCAAAAAGTGATATTGTGATTTTTCTAGTATGATAAACCAGATTCATCAGCCTATCGGACCATCAGAGTGCTGGATAGATAGTGCACCTAGGCTTCCGCACACAGATTTGCGCTATAATATGTCTCAAATTGAAATTGAATTGTCACCATGGGTATCTATCGAACAGAAGGATATAAAAAATCATCATCAACGCACGTCGATTCAGCTGTACCAATTTAGTTGCCTGATTTGATTTCGCTGCTGATAACCTTAATAAATAATCAATATCGGCTTATGAAATACGCCAATACGTTTCTTATAAATTATATATATTAATATTGCATTATATAAATGTAGTTTTCGCTTATTTTTTTTATAAGTTATTCAATTTCAAGTTAAAGTTCGCTCAAGCTTTCATTTGGTGTAAATCGTTGAAGAGACCTAAAGTAGATCTTGTCATCAAGTATGATAATTTTGCTCCGATTCCGTTTTTACAATACTTTTGCATTTATCAAGTATTTTAATTCTCTTTCCTACTTTACCCTACGTAGGATTGTGAAAGCAAAGTTGAGTACCGTTCGCTTATTGCGTTAGCCGTCCCATTTCCGTTCAATCGCACGAATGTTAGCTTGCACGTAATTAAGTGTCACAGGCACAAAAACAATGTGCCTATAGGTAGGGGAGAGGTGTGATACAAGGGAATATAGATTCATTGAAGGTAATATAAGCTCATGTGAACAACAACATGTGATTCACGGACACATCACGCCCAGACGCAGATCAATATATAATTTATGAGTTACACTAATATTTGTCCTCTGCGCGATTCCAACCCATGCGTCAGGATGCCGAGGTATTAGCGAGGAGACTACCTTAACCACTGCGCTACACGTACAGACGCCAATCTGTCAAATTTCTTTTATAGATTTTCATCTTTATCGCATAAGCCTAGGGTTCACTTTCAATTGGAGAAATTTGACAGATTGGGGTAGGTTGATATGGTGGCGTCTGTACATTCAAATGAAATCTATTGTAAATAATCCGTACCGCTCGTTGGATCCGTTAATTAGAATAAACACTGGAAGCTTGAGAAAAGTTTCAATTTATCGTTTAAATGCCATTTCCGATTGAAAACTAAAATATATACGTACCTATACTTTACTGATTATCAAGCTTTTTAACAAACTTAGAAAAAATTACAATAACGACTCATTATATCTATATAAGTATGTATTTACAAAAGAAAAGCAGTTTATGTAGTATATCAGTTATCTGAATTCCATAGTACAAGCTCTGCTTAGTATGGGATCGGATGGCCGTATGTAAATAATGTCCTAGGATATTATTAATATGTTAAGCATAGTTTATAATTCTGTTTAATTAACAAATAGTATTAGTCTGCTTGGGTCTTTCCATTACTTAAAACCTGGTTATTTCAAAAACAAAAATAGTGCCTATTTCATAATATCTCTATCACTAAAATCTCTTTATAGGGATTCCAGAGCTTGCGTGAGGATTAACGGGTCATACACCGAGTGGTTTAGCATCCAAAAGGGTGTTAGACAGGGATGTGTAGCGTCACCGTGGTTGTTTAACCTATTCATGGATAGCTGTTTAAAAGATTTGAAAGAAAGTGAATGCGGTGTAAGGATGAATGAGTTACTCATCAAATGTCTGCTGTACGCTGATGATCAAGTTCTACTTGCATCATCTGCGGACGAGTTGCAGGTGATGGTAACAAATATGCATGAAGCTTTTGAAAGGAAAGGGATGAAAATGAATGTAGGTAAGACGAAAGTAATGGTATTTGAGAGGGATGAATACACGACAACGTGTGATTGGAGGAGAGAAAGTCGAACAGGTGAATGAGTTTGTATATTTGGGAACTTTGTTTACGAGAGATGGGAAATATGAAAAAGATATTGTTAGAAGAGTAAATGCGGGGAATAGAGTGAATGGGGCACTACACGCCTTTATGAGTAGCCGGCAAGTATCAAAGAAGGCTCGACTAGCCGTGCACGATGGAGTGTTAGTGCCAACTTTAATGTATGGAAGTGAAAGTTGGGTATGGCAGAAAAAGAATGAAAGTAAAATAAATGCAGTGGAAATGAGAGCTCTGAGAAGTATGTGTGGTGTGACTTTGAGAGACAGAATTCGAAATACTGATGTAAGAGAGCGTTGTGGTGTGAAAGAGGATGTAGTCACAAAGATTGAAAAAGGCATGCTGAGATGGTTTGGCCATTTAGAAAGGATGAATGAAAGAAGATTGACAAAAGAAGTATACCTGGCCTGTGTGAATGGGACAACCGGAAGGGGAAGACCACGTCGAACATTCTCTGACCAAATTGGAGATGTTCTCAAGAAAGGGCAGGTCAGAAGTACCCTAAACCGGCGAGCATGTATGAAGAATATAATGTCAGTAATCGAGGCAAAAGAAGTATGCAAAGATCGTGACAAATGGAAATCCATTGTCTCTGCCTACCCCTCTGGGAAACAGGCGTGAGTCTATGTATGTATGTATGTATGTCATAATATCTCTCCCCAATGCGCTGTGTCCGTGTGTCCGCCGAACTCCCTCGCCAATCTCCGTTCGACTAATTTCTCACAGCAAAGTGAATTATGGCAATCATTGCTACCAACTTGCCTTATTAGTAAGATTGGCATATCCCTGAATCCGTCCGATGTTATGGCCAAATTTGAATAGATTTTAAGATACCGTTGACATTCTTTGTAAGACATGAAACACATTAAGCTGTTGTAAGAAATCTCGTATTGTTGCCAAAATAGACCAAACTAAAAGATTTCAAGGTAGGAGCTAAGCCGTGTTCCTTTAGTATATAGGTACATTGTTAAACACAAAAGATTTTTAGTTGTCTAGACCTGGAGATGTTATTGATTTATATTGTACTAGCTGACCTGCCAAACTGTTCTGTCTTAAAACTGTCTTGGAATGCCATCGCATCACCACCTACCTACTCCTATGTAGATCTAAAGTCTAAAGCATCGAGAAACCTACTCAAGTGCACAACGGTCATTAAGTCCACTGTCATGTATCAGAGATGGCGTTGTTAGTGTAAAGTTACTTTTAACGAGTGTGCAACTGCTGGAGGCCGAGATGAATGAAAAATACTTACATCTAAATTGGTCAATATGATTTCGCGTAATTATTAAAAATTTCTTGGTAGGATAAGAATGCCAAAAGTTGGACAATCATTGTAGCTACGTTCTGGGCCACAAAAATTTAGTTAGTTTGCCATCGACACGCAAAGAAGATTAAAAAGTCTACCCATGCAACATGTTTGAGCAATTAATTGACTTCTTAAAATATTTTATCCAATGTTTTAGTTTTGAATTATGCTAGTCGGCTGCGGGCGGACATAGATTCAACAAATCGAAGATCATAAACATCGACCCGGCTTAGTCGAGTAGTTATTTACTTTGATATCTTGAGTTATAAATAATATAACTTCCCCGACTTTGTTTATATAGTTTCCAAAAATGATATCAATCTATATTAACTTTATTGTAATAATTTTATACCCTTTAGGAAAACTGAAATCTCTGTACTAATGGCAATTTCACTTTAGCATTAAGGCAATATAATCTATAAAAAGATTATAAACAAACGGAATATACCTAGCATGTTAAACAAATTGCTGGACCTGTTTGTTGTTCACATTTCATTGGAGTTCTATTCACATTTAATAATAACTTACAGAAGTCAAGAAAAAACTTTCAAAGAACAAAAGACTATCTCTACAGTTAAAATACTTTTGACTGCACGTATTGCGCAGCGGTTACGAATGTCGCCTCGCCGTTTCGTGTACCGAGTTCGATTCCCGCGCTTTTCAACTATTTGTGTGATCCATAAATAGTTTTTGTTCTGAGTCTGGATGAACTTTGTGTTCGTCGATTATATTTTTCTAAAGTACCCCGCGGGACATAGATTAATTTCCCTAGAGCAGGCATTAATTATTTCATCATTAAATCAATGTATAGTGCCTTAAGGGGACTTTTCATGATTTAAGTCCAGAACCGTAAAGGTCGTAAAAGAGTACATACGTCATAAAATATGCATAAGATTATTGTGCTTGTTTAATAGGGTCGCATCACTTTAATTGGTTTAGCTTTACTATAAAACCATTTTCTCTGCTACTAATTGCTTCTAGTAAAGTATATTTCATCATCCACCGTGTTTCTAAAATTTTCTAATTTTCTATAATTACTTACATTACTACGGTTCTATATGGACTACTTTTAAATACGGTACTCTACCAACCGCTGTTTACTTTTTTTAAATACCCTTAGTCCGTGCCATCTGCGGAATAGATTATGAGATTAAGGAAAGCTCTGGAAGAAACTTGATAATTATGCTAATTAAAATGTTGGATTGAGACCGTTACTGTTAGATGTCTTTATAGTATATACCTACATTTTTCTCAATAGTTTAAGTTTTGTAGTTTCAGTTAATAACATATGTATGCTAGTAACTTCTTTGTTTGCCTTTATTCTGTGTTACACATATTTTATATGGGATAATGAGATCTCATAAACTCTTGACCTAATTAGAAATTTTCTTCACTCAGCCTCCGATCGTCACTGAGGGTATTGTACGGGAGTCTTGTTCTAATATAGTAAAAATTGGCGCACTGAATGGGAATGGGAACGCAGTTCGCAAAGACATTTTATACTTATTCCTTTCACAGTTAAACTTCTCTAGCACCGTGGTGAATTGTAAATTCGATGAATTAAAACACGACCGTAATAATTACTTAAATCAATGATTTTTTTCTATTTTCGGATTTTATTCCGATTTTACTTACTAACCGTAATTATCTGTGTTAATTTTCTGTTTTTCTATATATATTATAGAAAGACAGAAAATTAACACAGGTAATACAAAGATGTAGTTAAAAATATGGTATTATATCTATATATTTATGAAGTTAAAAAAAGTTGAAGAGTGAAGAATACTATCTATGCAAATCCGAATAGGTGGTATCTCAACACTAGATGAAATATCTAACAGCTAATGTAATTCTCGTAGTTCTGACGGGGCCGTGTAAAATAAGACCGATAATTTAATACTATAACACGCGTTAAATTACGTACATATTTACGTTGAAAATATTATGTTTACCCTAAAATCTCCTTTTTGGTTACAAATATTATGGAGAAATACTGAAAGGATATGTTTGATATCCAATACGCTGGTGATTTTCCTTCGTAGTATACCTTTTTACCGTCCGCATCAATATATGCAGACTCTGGTACTTTACAAAAATCTGTGATTTTCGGAAACCTTCGTTCGGAAACCTAAATCTCAAAGAGTTTCTTTGAGATTTAGGTTTAGATATTTGGCTTGACTGACCTCTAAGTCTAGTGGTTAGAGCCCTAGACTGATAAGTCTAGCTTAGCAGTGAGGTATATATTTTTAAAACCAAACATGTAACAAAAAATACATTCATGTAATGATGGTGTATCATCGAAATGTATAATACCCAGTGTCAAATAGTTACTGATAAGGTCATGTAAATTATGGTACACTAAAAATAAAAATGAACTCCTAGTTAAGTTTCCACTTATAAGCTCTGTAAACAATTGACGTATATTTAGGTTTCCGAACGTTGATATGTCTGTATGTCACAGCGGTCATGCATGCTAAAGTAACCTATTTATATCATTTTTCAGCTAATAAACGTAAACTTTGTATTATTTATTTCAGTTGACTCTCCATAACATAAGTATAGGATGTAAGATTACCGACATTTAACGACGATGTAATAATTTTATACTATGGCCCTTCATTTTATTCTGCCCTTGTTGTGTTAAAGATTTATTATTAATAATAATATGGCCAGACGTTATAGTTTTTAATAAAAATTAATACCTATGTGTGTATATTTGTTTTAGGGAATAATATTGAAATATCTTTCAAATTGAATAATGTAGGTATTCTGTGCAATATGTAAATTGCTTAAGACCAATATTTAATATATTAGATAAAGGACTATATAGCTAACTCAATAAGACAATATCTTATTCAACAATATTTTTACTAAATTGTGCTCACATATTATGGCAGATACGATTGTTTCACTATCCCGTCTGGAATATGTGACGTAAAGTAACGTATTATATTCTACAGTTATGTATCAGAGATGGCGTTGTTATTATATTTCCAATGCGCGTAGAAACTACTCGAGGGCGAGCCGAACTAAACATGCATCTAAATCAATCCATCCGTTTCCGCGACATCGTTAAAATAGCGTTCCATGCAACATGTTTGTTTCTTAATTAACTTCTTAAAATATGTTTTAGTAGATATTCTGCTAGTCGGTTGTGAGCGGAGGCCGATTCAACAAATATGCCATCCTTAAGTTATGAATGGTGCAAAAAAATCCGACTTTCTTTTCTATATATGTGAAAAATTCGATACTTTTCCTAATTTCAAATGTCTATGCACGAATACAGTACATCTGTAGTGAGGAACTACGAAGATTACATTAAGTTTAAGACATCGAAAGAGTTAAAAAAAGTTGTTTTCAGCAGGAGACTACATCGCTGGCTGAACGCATACGCTTGCTCACTTGCGACGTGGAAGACGAGGTGGAAGAGCAAAGGTCAACGCCCGCGGTAGTGCCCCCCGAGAAGATGTCGAGTAGCAGCGACAAATCCAGTGACAAATCCTACAATAGCATCGATAAGAACAGCGAGAAGGCTTTCGGTAGCGCTTCGTCCAGTTCCTCCTCGTCGACGATATCAGCGCCGCTGCCTACTCGGCAACACCCGCCAGATCTAGGTGACGTTCACCAGGAACCACAAAAGGTAAATTAACGTAAGACGATAAGTGAGTGAGAGACAGATAAGTATTTATTTTACGCCAAGGGTCAGAACAAAAAAGTTAAAAAAAACAATGGGATACAGACTTCCATATAAAAGGATATTAAAGTGAACCCTTAATTGGCTAACTCTAAAATCTTCAATCTTCAGGGCTGACCATAATTTCGCGTATTACCGTAATCACCCTTAGCCGAGCTTCGAACTCCAAAGAGGATGCCCTCTGACGCGGGTCACAAAGTTTTTAATCTTTATTACTAAGCGGTTTCCGTCCACCTGTATTCTGATATGTCTGGTGAAGTATTGAAAATTTCCAACTCTAAATGTAAACATCGAGTCAAGGAAAATGTAGCCTAAGAGCAAGCTCAGAGAATAACGTGTTAACAGTAGTAGAGATGAAATATTTTGGCCAAATAAAAAATCAATATTACCAGAGGGTTAACCTATCGGGGAATGTTCCTTTTGTCACATCATAGCTAATTCACAAAGGGACAAAGCTTGAGGTGAGAGCCGTGCCGCCGCGCGCCGTGCCGAGCCGCCACACGGTGGATGCAAACTAGTTTGATTAAGTTGTACTCTTTCATCGCCTCTGTATTCTGTTTATTGAATGGTGCCGCTTATTGAAGGCACTCATAGCTAGATTCTCTCACCGGTCGGTGATTGGTAGGTTAGTCCATAGATGAGTGACCACCAAAGTGGTTTTATTTCTGAACGCCTCCGTGCTTCGGAGGGAACTATTGTTGTCGGTCCCGGTTGTAGTCTTTAAACAACATTCGTTAAGCCATGCGGCAGGCCTACTGGGCGGACCGAACAACTCTGACACTAGGATAACCATACGATAAGTAAGTAAGTAATTCGTTTTTAGTGAGAATAGCATTCCTTTAACTCTATGAGCAGTTTGACTAAGAATGTTCCTCCACTTTACAAGTGAGTATGTGAGTATGGTATGGTCGCTAGAGTTAATTGGGTTCATGGATCTGCAAGGCATGAGTAAAACCGTGTTGGTCGAAGGTCAGCCATATGCTTCTTTGACGGATTGTTAGCATGCTAAAACAAATGAATACAACTTTTACTAATAGGTCTTTACCTATGAAATTGCCGTTTTGTATGAAAAAATTTAAACGAATTTTTTTCATGATTTTTTTTATTTGTATTAATCGAAGTAATCACCCATGCAATCAATGCATCTTTGCCATCGCAGTGGCAGTTTATTGATGCCCTTCTTAAAGAAATCAGCTGGACGGGAGGCAACAAATTCTTCAAAGGCATTTTGTACTGCCTCTCGGGTATTGAATTTTTTTCCCGCCAAGAAGTTATCCAAATTCTGGAAAAAGTAGTAGTCTGTAGGCGCAAGGTCTGGTGAGTAGGGCGGATGACGGAGAGCTTCCAACCCCAGTTCTTGCAACTTGGAGACCGTCTGCTGTGCAGTATGAGGTCGCGCGTTGTCGTGCAGGAGCAGCGGAGACGAGCGATTGACCAATGCTGGTTGGAGATGCGCCAGCTTCTCCATCATTGTGCTCAGTTCTTCACAGTACACATCTGCAGTAATGCTCACCCCGTTTGGTAAGAAGCTGTGATGAATCACACCGGCGCTAGACCACCAAACAGTGACCATCACTTTTCTAGGGGTAAGTTTTCGTTTAGGGCATTGTTTAGGTGCTGAACCAGGATCCAACCAACTTGCTGAGCGCTTGCGGTTATCAAACAGAATCCATTTTTCATCGCAGGTAACAATGCGGTTCAAAATTCCTTCATTTGTGTGTCTGTTGAGCAGTGCAAGGCACGTCTCGACGCGTACTTCGCGCTGGCGATCATTGAGTTCGTGGGGCACCCATTTGTCAAGCTTTTTTACCTTGCCAATTTGACGCAAATGGACCAATATTGTTTTGACGCTAACGTCGAAAGCTGCTGCTAATTCAGCCGTAGATTGTGTATCATCGGCTTCCACAACCGCCTTTAATTCGTCATTGTCGACCAAAGTCTTCGGACGACCGCGAGGTTCATATTTCAGGTCGAAATTTCCAGAACGGAAGCGAGCAAACCAATAACAGGTGGTGCGTTGGTTTGTAGTGTTAGCTCCGTAAACGTCGTTGATGTTGCGTGCCGTTTGTGCCGCGTTGCTGCCACGACGGTACTCATATTCCATAATTACTCGAATTTTTAACGTATCCATGATGACGAAAAAGATTGAAATGCGATGAAAATGTAACACTAATCAATAAAGAAATGACTACTTTTGGAAAAAAGAATCCATGTTTTTAAAATAAAATTAATTTGAAATTAGAATTCTTAGCCAAACAAAAATTATTTTGATTTGAAATGGCCAGTACTGCAGAACGGCAATTTCATAGGTAAAGACCATAAATCTAGTAGTTTAACAATATTTCATACGTAGTAAGAACGGCTTGCCATAGAACTATGTAGCTTCACAGAGACTAAGTTCCTAACGTCTCCCAGTGATTTCGACTTACCATGTTGCAGATTCCGTATTTAACCCTACTAAACTAAATGAAATGTCAATACATATCTCTCTAATATAGCTCGTATGACAAGAACAGAGTATACATAATACTTTCAAATCACTTAAACTACGGACCAATTACGCGCACCCGCTGCAATTGGTCACCAGACGTGTCGTTAATCTCCTCAGAACTTCGTGTTATTACAATTACTTAACAATTCCTTATATGAAGTTATTCAAAAATATGTTATATATTGAAATTAGTTTAGTTAGTATTTCAGAGTCACTCATTCACTCACAAATTATTACAATAAAGTTTACAAAAATATTCATAAATAAGTGTACATAAAAGTACCTACATTTATATAATTCTAAAGTAGGCCGGCCAACCTTACTTCAGAGACATATAAAAATATCATAATAAATAATAAACTAAGGTAATTTTCGATTAGCTTCATTTATTCCATTTCATTGCACAAATTGCATTGAAACTACCGTAGTTAAGTAGTTAGGTGATTAGATCGCTGCGGGAAGGGCCGATATATACAAGAGAAATAGTGGATGTAACTTATCTAGCTTATTTTGCCTATGAAACTTATCAACGGGTGACACTCAAAATACAAAGTCAATATAATACGTAGTGTTAATTCCACTAATTGCCACTTTAATCAAACCAGGGTGCAATATGCCATACCCTCCCGCTCTCAAAAAATATGCACATGCAAGAAGGACAGTATAAACAAGGAAAATTACATATGCCGGTATGATATCCAACAAGTGTTTCACCCCTCCATGGACCATTCTCCACCACCTCCACTACATTTACATCCCTGTATATGTGCATATTGCTCCCCGGCTTGATTACGATCTGACTGACAATTAGCGGAATTAACGTTTTTGTATTATGAATGTTATGAATTCTCGCAAAGTAACGCCGGATTCCATGATGAAAATATTTAATCTCCTATACAAGAATAACGTGATAGCAAACCGGATAAATTATGCATACGTGGGTGACTGGCTCTATATGTTACATACATACATACATACATTTACGTCTCTTTCTCAGTGGGTAGATAGAAGCAACGGATGTCCATCTGTCACGATCTTTGGACACCTTCATTACCACATTTAATTTCATTATATACTTCATACACGCTCGCTAGTTGAGGGTACTTCTGTACTGGCCTTTATTGAGAACGTCTCCGATTTTGTCATAAAATGTTTTACGAGGTCTTCCTCTTCCAGTTTCATATATTGACTCCAACAAGGTCATAATTGCCTTCATGATCATTGAACCTAAGGCTAGAATAGCCAAGCAAACACAGTAGGTGTCCAACAATGTTTTTATAATGGTGCGCGTCTACGCTAAGCCGAGAGCGGAGCAACCGTTATACCTTACCGGCAAACAGCTAAATTAAGCATACGTGAGTCACTAAATCGGTCTACACATTCAGTTTGATATTTTGATTCACACAAGACCTAATCTCGTTATATATATATTTAACTCTACCTGTAATAAAAAAACATAATGTCGTTCCGTGTAGCCGTGTGGTATCCGGCTTAAAAAAATATCATGGCCACTCCATACCTTCCCGTGGGAGTCGTAAAAGGCAACCAAGGGGTACAACAGGTAGTTGGGTAGCAGCGCTACCTTTGTACTATAGCTGCCACCTTACTGTGGTCGCCACACGCATGCCAAGCGCGGTGACTACGGCAAACCAAATGGCAACATTATAGTTACCTTTGGGGGAGGCCTATGTCAAGCAGTGGACGAAATCAGGCTGATGATGTATGTGTCCCGACTAACTGGGACAAGGCCCAAAAGGGGAGCACCGGAGCAGCATACCCGCGTTCCCGGGGCTCCTCCCATCAGGCGCCAAGAGAAATCCACGGCAGGTAAGGTTTAGTCGGTGTGAGTCCGAGGTACCTGCCCGTAGTCACTTTTTGCGGGTGGCATGCGTAAGCATACCCCCTGCCTTAAAAAAAAAGGCTGATGATTAAAGCAATGTCCTAAGTAGAGTACTATATAATATACTAATTAGTGTATAACGGATTTCGAGTATTCTTCTTTATGCCAATCAATTTAAACTAAATATGGGCCCCTTTCGAAAAAGTAGAATAGGTATGCTCTATCGAACAAGAAAAAAGTCTAAACAATTGAGATATCTTATAATATGTGCAATAACATACGGTAAACATACGGTCAATATAATAACCTCCTTTTTTGACTTTGAATAAAATAGAAAAAAAATATCTGAAACTGTAATAACATAAAACTAAAATAATCTGCTCTTTTTTTTCCATTAGCCAATCATCTAAAACTATAACTAAAGAGTATTAACAGTAAGTAATAGTAACGATCAGAAAAAAAAGGATAAATTCTTTTGAACGGAACTAATCCCCGATGAAAAGAATTATGACGCTTCAAAATTCTATCGGTAAACCTTTCACCGAATATTGTACATTAAGTAGATTATAATTTTTACGTTGATTATGACTTATTATATTTTGATTAAACTTTGGTTGGAAAATAAAGATTATTATTTTTTAATATAACGGATAAATTATAAATTTCACTGGAATCTTAATTTCTTTTCTCTACCACGCGATGTCTGACTAGGTGAGACCAACCAAGTTAACCATCTTAAGATGTAGGTACACCTGCTATGGAAAGCTACTCAGTAAAATCATTTTTTAAGATGTTGTTATTAGGTACAGAGAGTATCGGCTAGATGATTATTTTAAATTTAATTCCCGGAAAATAGAAAGAAAACTGCAACTGTTTAATGGCTCTACGTATCTTTGTGAAACATATCTAAGAATCAACCACTAGGTCACACTAGATTTTTGATACTACTTGGTAGAATATCATGTCGCTGATACCCTCTGACCAAATGTTAACATCTTAAAGAAAGCTTTTTACTGAGTAGTTTCTGATATTAGCCGTAAATCTTAAGAAAGATTTAACTTGGATGGTCGCATCACGTGGAGAAAAGAAATTACGATTCCAGTCAAATATGTAATTAATACGGAATAATAAAAAAAAATATATAATCTTTATTTCGTAACCACAGTTTAATCAAAATATTATAATAAGTCATAATCAACGGCCAATAGGCAAACAAGCATATCCCTTTTGGGTTCTTCTTATTTCTAATAAAAAATCTCGTTTCTCCAATTCATATCGTTCCTACATACGTCGTGTTTATGACCTAATTTATGCCGACGCATGTGCTACGCTCAATGTTTGTTGACAGACTGGGGTGAAGCCTAACTAGCCGCGCGGCGCGCGTGAATTTAATCGCAATAAAGTCTTTGATTTGTAAGTTTACCGAGAGCAAAACGAAGTTACTATTTATATTAGATTAAATAGCATTATTGAACGTCATGGAAAACATATATGGCATCGACAACGTATAAATTAAAAAAGTGGTAAATAGTATTTCTATCCTATTGAAGTACAACTTTTTACGTTTCTTACTTATTCTTGGAGAGTAAATTGGTAAATGCGTGATGAGAACGTTACAAAAAATGTGATTGGGTGAATGGAAGTTTAGCAGGTAAGTTAGTGAAGATAGAAAGAGAGAGAGTTACGCTACGCCTATTACTGTAGGGGCAAGAGAGAGGGGTGCGAGCACAAATTTTCTTTCTCCCTTCGCCAGTTACGTTTCATATACCTATCTAAATTTGTGTGGTCTAAAGCACACTCGTTCCTTTTATCCCGATTTTAAACGTATCTCTAATAGTAATAATTTAAATTAATATAACGACATATAAAAAGAAACGGGCCTTATATTTTTTATTATGTACGGTTAATAACTTGTGTCCTATATCAGCTGGAGCTGGAAAGACGGAAACAGCAAATGCCCATTCAGGCATAATCTAGACCTTAAACTATACTCAAGTCTGAATTAAGAAGATCTTAGGCTACGGATTTCGATTTGACGACTCACCGGGTACCGGGTATTTTACAATGCGCGTTTTTTTCTCAGTGTATGTCAATTGACATTGTATTTTATCTCTACCATAAACAAGGGATTACTGGGTCAATTAAAACTCATCACATTCCCAAGTTTTTGTATGTATCGTAGCTCAAGTTACAATTACATGGCAACGTTAGTAGTTATACCTATTTACCTACCCTAGTTCACCGCTTGAATAACCACAGATTATGGAGTTATCTCTGTACTTCCTAGAAAATTGGTTTAAGTATCTACGTAACATTCCTTTGCAAAAGGAAATGTCACTAATAGGAACAGAATAATCCCCGTATGCTAGATACTAGGGTTGCGTATCAACATAGATAGATAGGTAGGTGCTTAGAAAATATGATCGTTGTGGGTAATTCTGACTACTTGTCGACCAATAAACTTGGTTGATGACGACTGGTACCGAGTAAACCTAAATCAGCGTCACCAACCCTAGCGTGCCTTCTGGTTTCCATGCGTTCCATTCTAAGCACTTCAAGAAGTTTGCGGTATCGTAGCGGTTACGTCTTAACCCTTAATCGGATAATGGTATAATAGTTACCACCTCATTTTAAACCCTATTGTGTTTTAATAAGAGCTGAATCCATTGAACTATTAACGTACGCTAAGACTGATTTGGAGTTAAATAATTAGGTGCACATTCTGGACAAGTAGTTTTCATACTTTAGCAACTTCAAATATCCTTTTCATACGATCCTTAAGAGAAAGAGATGTATCAAGTTTTGAGGTAGCTCAGTCGTTCTAAATACAAAATTTCTGTATCTAAGCAGCAGACTAACAGAGAAATTAAGTTGACTGCACTCAATATACTCACTCTATTCGTTTTAATAGGAATAAAGTATTATTAAAATTATTTGAGGTTGTTTTTAGTATAGTAGATTAGAAATATACAGCGCCCGTACGCGGCTTTCATGGTTTCTATTAAGCAGGTTAAGTTACATTAAGCTCAATTTGCACTTTAATCGCGAGCTCAATTTGGAATGCCAATGATATGCCACAAGGCGCAGCCGATGCATTTTAGTATATTATTTTATTACTTGCATTATTTAATGTCTTGCATTTTCGTTACAATTGATTCCGTCTAGCATTCATAGAAATTGTGGATTTTTTTCCATTTTCATTTCTTACAGTGACAATTGACGAGCCGGTTGGCGTGGTTGGTAGATACTTGCCTTTCACGCCACAGGTTTCGATTCCCACCCAGCACAGAAATTTGTGTGCATGAACATGTCTGCTTGTACTAAGTCTGGCTGTAATTATCTATATAAGCATGTATTTACAAATGAAAAATCATTCATTTATTTTTTTATTATGTGTACCCATAGGTACAATTTGTAATGTATCTGTACACCGACAACTGCCCCTCTCAATAACTCCATTCTCGCATCTTTACTATGGTTGTCTGGAAAAGATCACATTTTGTGAGAAGACCGCCCATTGCATACTTTTAAGGTTTTAATTGTTTTTTGTTCATTATTTTGTAATACTTTGGTGTACAATAAAGAGTCTATCTATATATGTATATAGTTCAAGCTCTGTTTAGTTTGGGATCAGATATCCGTGTTTGAATAATCTCCCTTACCTTTAGTAACCTATTTTTAGTCAACTAATTTCGACTACGCCTAAGGACTTTTATGTACTACTGAATGATGATAAAAAGGAGACAACAGGCTTTTCGTTCTTGTGCACTTACGACTATATTCTTAGTACTTAAATAGTAACGCCGACGGTATGGTGTATTCAAGAATATAAATAGCCGTTGTGCAGAAACGAAAACACACAATACTCGACTTTAATCGTACCATGAGCAAATTCGCTTAATCTAACCTTGCCATATAAGTATCTACCCTATACATATACAGGATTAAATCATTTGTATAGCACCAACAACTAACACTATAGGCAGCTAAATAATAAGTTTCCATGTCATATTCGATAAATATTCTTCAATCCATTCAATTTAAGAGTTTGACGGTAGAGATTTCTCAATCCCTCCTTATATTCGGCAAGTGTTTTGACTTCTTTCACAAATTTCAAGTAAACTCTCCTTAATCCGACTTATTTTTCTTTCAAAGTTTTCTTTCATTATGTTTTTTATAGAAGTCTAATGTGCCAAGTTTTTTTGGGAAATCTTACAAATTAAAGTAGAAAAGTTAGCATTGTGAAACATTTTAACTCGCAATATTTTGACCGTTAAATTATTTATAGAGTGTCAGTTTAGAAAGACATTTAGATTAAGAAGAGATATGCCTAATATGAAAACTGGACATAAAAGCCTCAAACACACCATTCTTCTTTTATATATTCAATTTTTATAGTTTGATTTGGGAAATGGTAATTTTCTGATGAATACTGTATAGTATAAAAATATTAAGTAAATTCTAATAGCGGGAATAGTAGGAATAATATGCAACAGGAATGCTTTGAACAGGGTGGAATGGGAAGAAATGGAGCAGTACTTAGCCAACATTGGGCAAGCACACCAGTTACGTACGACTCGCTAAATGTGTCTGAATAAAGGTACATGTTAATACTAGCTGTGTCCCGCAGTTTTATCCGCATTAAACTTTATAAATTATAGTCTATGTGTTAATCCAGGGTGTCAGCTAACTCCATATCAAATTATATTAAAATCGCTCCAGCCGTTTAGACGTGAAGAAGTAACAAACATACGTACTCACACACTCACAAACTTTCGCCTTTATAATATTACTAGGATCATAGGGGACGAAAATGCAATAATTGCGTCGAAGACTTATGAGAGATAACCTCTAAATAATATAACAAACTTACTTATAATAAAATATTTACAGCCTAAGTCAGAACCCAGAAGACAGTTTCTATCAACACTAGCGCCTCTTACCGCCTGTGTGGGAAGCGCCGCTCATCACGAAGGCTTCTACTACGTAGCTCCCGGAGATAGGACCTCGGCCTCTTCAGCCACCAATATAGACCTGCAAGAGCACCACGAGTCCCCCGCTCCTGACGTTGTTGCTGGAACTCCAGGTAATATAAAAATTACTGAACCAAATAGCCTTAAGAAACGCGCTACTTATCTTCAGTCTCCAGTATGAAAACAGCCCGGTGGTTCCTTCAGATTTTATTAGGTTTCTGATAAAATCTGAAGGCACTGTAAGGGTGTTGTAACAATTGTCATAAATGTTCTCATGATAACTCGCACCACTACCTCAACGTGTTACGGTTTATTTTAGTCACTCAACCAACTAGACCCCGAAACAAATGTTTGTACTTACAACAATTGTACTATATAGGTATCAAACCCACTACCTGGGTATGATAAAATATAATTAGCAACAAAAAGCATATGACTATAATATTAACGAAATTAGTGCAATATAAAAAATAAATGATATAAAATATAGCTGACTTATAAAATAGTAAAATTTAATAAACTAAATAATTAAGTATAATAAATAAATTCAGGACTAACTATATTAATACATTAATTTAATAAAAACTCATTATGTTATTTAAATATCCAATTAGTAATAATGCACTCTTCCTCCTCTCTCCTAAATCTGTGCTGTACCCTGCAGGGTCCACAATTGATACAAACATTATTATGTCTACCAACTTTTATACATACATTGTGGAATGCAATAAAGAAGAGAGAGAATTGGGTGTAAAGTCTGATTTAAACATTTATTATAAAGTAGCTGTGTCCGCGACTACGTAAATGTTATATCAGAATATCTCTCATCTTTTGTATTTTGTCGCAAACATTCACATAAACCTTACTCATTTCCAAACAAACTTTCATCCCATATTCCCTGTTGTTATTTAACACCCTTTAGGAAAAAACTTTTACATACTTTGAATTACATTTATTTATATTACATTTATAAATGTAATAACCATAATGTGGTATGTCGAATCAACAGCCTAAAAAATAAGCTTCAAGATCTTAGTTCTAAAAAGGCTATACTTCCATACAACTTTTCATCCCCCCTTTCAACCCCTTATAGCCCTTTTTCGCATTAAAAAGTAGCCTATGTCCTTTGTCAGGCTCTAGACTATCTGCAAACTAAATTTCATTTAAACCTGTATGTAATACACATACTTCGCTCAAAAATAAACGCGTTTCGTAACTTACATTAAGTAGTGAAATGAGTTCGGTTTCCAGAACGTTTAGCGTCAAAAGCGGACCTAAATTAACCAACAAGCATAGTTAGCAACACAACCCTAACTTTATTTATTAAATGAAAGCAGCGCTTCGGCTTCGTATTAAAGTAGAATTTTCATAGTTTCCAACTAATTACTTTCCGGGAAATTGTTAAAGCACAATATAATTTTATTATTGATTGATAGCAATCAATAATATTATTTGACGGTCACCGTAGCCCTCCTGCAGGTAGTGCTCCTGCCTACGAAGCTGGTGGTCCTGGGTTCGAATCCCGGTAAGTGCAAATATTTGTGTGATGAGCACGAATATTTGTTTCTGAGTCATGGATGTTTTCTATGTATTTAAGTATTTATCTATCTTTATAAGTAAGTATATCGTCGCCTGGTACCCATAGTACAAGCTTTGCTTACTTTGGGTCTAGGATGATCTGTGTGACATTGTCCCTAGATATTATTGTCCCTAGATATTATATTGCAGTTTATTCAGCTATGTGGTAAATTTAAATTATAATAAGTGTTTAATCAGCCTTGCACCTTGTATGGCACATTGAGGTGACGGTTATCATGACGAAATTTATGATAATTGTTACAAATAGTTAAAAGCCTAATAAAATATGACTCCTAATCTAACTATTATAGTTACTAGGCGCCTATGTGTTTTTAGGTCAGACGGTAATCGCTCAAATAACACTATTATTCGGGCCGCATTACGGAGAAACGACCTTAATAAAAATAGGAATACGAAAAAAAACATAAGTGCGTAGGTATATTGTATTCAACCATAATGTCCTTCTGGTCGAATTTAGGCCATTGTACGGGCGCCATGGCCGCTATGTAATAATAATATTCTGGGACGCAATTAACACACGGCCATCTGATCCCATACTAAGCAGAGCTTGTACTATGGAAACCAGATAACTGATATAATACAATATATACTACTTTTCTTTTGTAAATACATACTTATATAGATAATTACACCCAGACTCAGGACAAACAGACATGTTCATGCACACAAATATCTGTCCTGGGTGGGAATCGAACCCACGACCTTCGGCGTGAAAAGCAAGCATTTGCCAACCACGCCAACAGGCTATGTCCCGCACAACATATTATAGTGTACGTAACAGTGTACGCAAACAAAAACAAGAAGTAAGAAAAAAATAAGGATTATAAACCAAAGGCTTTATCTTAAAAGGTCTTATCAAGTGAGCGGTTGTACTTCATTCCAATAGTACGTATGGCAAAGGTAACTAAACTCAAGAAAGTTGTTACTGGCAATGCTCATATTGTCAGTGATTTGTCCCTATTAAATCACAATTGGCACTTTTAACTTTAGAAAAAGCTTCCGTCAAGTTTATTTAAGAACCCTTTCTGAACTGAAATGTAATATTTAGCTGAAAATAGCGTCCTAATAGCACAGTTATAGTATAAATGTGTGGCAACAGATATAATACTCGTACTTAGATGTAAATGGTAACTATTATTTTCAGGTAATTATTTAAAGCTAAAATATTACATTTAGAGCCGATTTTCTCGTTCTCGTTGATCTTGTAGATTCTCGTACTTTATTAAATTTCTAAGACAACAGTTAACACCTTTAAAAAAGCTCGATACTAGGTAATACAAAAAAGTGAGGTTGTTTCTTGTCGCAAACTGAATCTATCCTAGAAGTAATGTTGCTGAATTTTAATCTTAATTCCGAGTGTAGTCGATTTCCGTATTGTGCTTTTATCATCCATCGTTTAGAATATCTACTACCGCATATTTAAATTGTCACAAAGTTTGCAAGTACGCAAATAATATCTAATGTACCTATTCAGAGTGCCCACGGTACAGTGGGTAAAAGAATTTAAAAATGTATTACGTGTATTTTAACTGATTTTCTACAAATAATAATGTACCTATTCAGAGTGCCCACGGTGCAGTTGGTAAAAGAATTTAAAAATGTATTACGTGTATTTTAACTGATTTTCTACAAATTCGTGAGTAAATTAAGCTCTTCAAATCTTCTACAGTATTAATACACTTTGTCTATTTGAACATCGACTTGTGTCTAATTAGGTGCAGGAGAAGGAGATGATGGGCTGGCCGCGTTCGCTCGCGCCACTGCTCCCAGAACTGAGAGATTGCGACAGCGCTACGGCCAGGAGTCGCAGCCAGTCAGCAGTGATGATGAACATGATGATTATGGTAAGTCCTAAGGTTATTCCGAACCATACAACATATTTCGAGTGGCCTATTTTATGCAAATATTATGAGTTCGGTTATGCGAATCAAACAGCTTGGTTAATCGATTACGACACACTAAGTAGATGTTAGATAGATATGTTTTATGCATAACATGCTTACAAAAATTAAAATGCCTGAGGTTTAATCGAGATTGAATAAACTATGTAACGCGGCACGCACACGTGCAAATTGATTACCCTCGTGGAAGCGCGCGCACAGACACTAATATTTTGAGCGCGTCAGGCCTAATTCAATAGATTGCCATTGAATAGATTACCGAGACATACGTATAAAAGGCTCACAATAACGAATTTTAAATATGGCACACATACGATATGCCGCCTAACATATGTACATATAGACTAACTCGTGAGACTAGTACTAGCGTACTTAATTAGTTCGCATTCTACGTTAACTTGAATGAGATAGCCAGTGGAAACCAGTTGTAAATGTAAATACGCAAAAATAACCGATATATTTTTACATTATAATCAAATTTAGGTAAATAGCACTTATATTCGAATCGCTCAATTATTTTTCACATAACGTCTGGCAGAGTATTTACCTCAAATCAAATGGAAAAATATTTTCCTACTTAATGTGTACAGTTAACAAACTCGAGTTTTATATATAAGTAGCTTAAATGTTTTCCATGACAATTATATGTACTTACAGAAAGATTATTACACTTGAGAGTCGGGTCGCTTAAAGAAACGGTAAATAAGAATGATCAATGAAATAAATTGTGTTTAATACACAATGATATCCCTTCAATGAAAGTAATGTAATTTATGAGTACATTTCTTGAATTTTAATACTTTGTAATGCCTCCTCGTGCTGCTAGTACGTTTAAATGGTTTGGCATGCTGTAGACCAAGTTCCTTATACGATTTTGGGGATTATTCTCCTATTACTCTGTAGAGTAATTTTGAACTCACGAATCTGTGTGTGTGTGATTGGGGGATCGTTGCTTCACGCATCTTCCTAGCTCGTCTCAAGCATACTCGATCGGGTTGATATCCGGGTTGCGTGTTGGACACTTCATAAGACTAATGTTCATCTCTTGAAGATCACAATCCAACCTGCATGTGGTCGGGAATTATCATTCATAAAAATAGCGTCACCCAATTGATCATTAATGGCCCGACGAGTTCATCCAAGGCCAGGTCCAATTTTGAGTAGTTCTGGGCATACCTTAGTCTTGAAAGACGATGCCCACGCTTCAGTTTAGGGCCATTTGCAGGCCTTAGTGGTTTCAAGTTAGCGTCAGAAAGTCGTCGTCTTACTGTCCATGCGCTTGGAATGTCGAAGAACTCTTTGTCCTGACTGTATCGCGCTGACTCCGACCAGTTTCAGCATTGTGAGAATTCTGGTGCATTCTTTAGGTGTAAGCGTCTTGATTACATTGAAGTGAACAATAAATATTAAACACGAGACACAAAAGCAAAATCAAATTCAGTAATTTCGTAGTTCCATCTTCGTAAGCCTACCTTTTTAATATTTTTATACCATAACTTTGCAATAACTAACAAGTTTTAATTTTTTAAGGAGTCTTTAATTTTCTATTAAACATAATGTATTTCACTAAGCCAGCATTCTTAGTTTCCGAGATTTATGGGTTTCTTTAAGTGACCCGGATTCATTGCTCTTGAGTGTAGTTCACTGCTGCTATGATTGATCTTGTAAAGTAACACATCGATCTCGATGTCTTACATTACATGTAACTATTTTTCGTAGTAATAAGGCCTAGGTCGATGTGACAGCTAGGTTTTATTACTGGGAAAAATACTTGAAGCTTGGAAGAGAACGGAGCTGTATACCAGTTACCTTAAATAAAAGACGAGTAATTAATTACTACGAAAAATATTGGTTAGGAAAAAACAATTGAAAGTAAAATATGCAATAATATCAATGAGTAACTCCCAAAATTTTCCACTGATTATGTAAATAAAACACGAATAATTCTGTAAAAGTTGTAATAGGTCACATATTATGTGTGATGTAATTGTTGTCCAGTAATGAGACCTAGGTCTATGCGATAGCTAGATCTCATTACTGGGACAAATTGTTTTTGGGAGGCAGAGAGCGGACCTGTCTCTCAGTTACTTTAAATAAAGTACGAGTAAGTAGGTACTAAGTTATTTTATTGTTTTGTGTTTTTGTCCTTTTCATCGGCGTTTTTCTTTTGCTCTAGTGTTAACATTCTCGATAGTTTACAAAATATTGTTATTGCATATTCTTCTTGAAGTCTAATCAGTGACTTATACAGATATGAAAAGGTCTGGTGACCCATGATTCGTAAGATGACAATGGTCATGTACGTGCATTAGCCTACATAACACCCATCACAATGTAAGAAAATACAAGATAAAAAAAAAGGATAACAAAAATCAAAGGAAGACGAAAAAAGCAAGCCCGTAGTTTCGTTGTGGCTTTCTTCTCCGGGTCGTCCACCTAGGTAGCTAGAGAGAGCCGCAGGTTAGCTAGGGTAGGTTCCACAGCGGCGAGGATCGCTTTGGCCCCTTAACGCGTCATTGGTGATCCCGTGCAAGTGATCACACCCTCATTTAGAATTCTGTCCTTTTGCTTCAGCGGCCCCCTGAGCTGTGGCCCGAACCGCAAAAGGGTGGCCTCAGGTATTAGTCGTTTAATTTAAGCTACAGGTGAAGAAAGAGCCTTCTGCGCTAGCCAACTGCTCATTGCCTTAAATTCTTTAATTTTAATATAGTAGAACAAAATTTTTAAATAATAGATTAGTAATTTGCTATTTATATAAGGATTTAAGAAAATTTATCTGAGAAAACAGACCGCACGGACGGACTAATTAATTTTTTGTAACTTTTATACTGTATTCGACTATGTTTATGTACTGCATTATGAACTTGACAAGTACAAGTGTATGTTAATAACCAAGTGCTGAATAAGTTTCATTATTCCATATTTCATGACTTCGGTGGGTCTCCAAACCGTAAATATAATAATATGTATATTGGCCTTTCTATAATAATTATGTTTACGTGTTAGTCTAGATAGATAGTAATGTGTCATCTGTACCCCGTGGTCCCGTATACTAATTTTTCATTTTGACAAGTGGTCGCTTAGACACTACCTCGAAAACTCCCGTACAGGACAACTATTTGTGTGAGCCGTAAATAGTTCTTATGAGTCTGTGCTGTATGGCCGTGAATTGCGTGTTTGCTATATCCCTCGCGACTTATCTTTTTAAATTTCTGTATAACCAATGAAAAAGCATTTGGAATTACTCAGTTGAAGTTTATGATCCGTATTGAAGTGATTACGTCAGTGAGTTTGTTTTAAGAAATAAAACTTAGGTATATAACTTGAATAAGGATTACTGTTTTCACCGTTCCGTAAACGTCTTGATTAAGTCTTTGTATATTATAGTCGACCCGATTACTCACATCACCGGATACGGTGTACCCGATATTATTTTCTATCTCTATCTTCTTTCTGGTAAAGGTTTCCATCGCCGGCCTGCAGTCCGTGGTATAGCAATTAAACAGCAACTCGGGGCCTCGGACGAGATTCTCCAACAGATGCAGAATGAGCTACAGCCCTCGCCGAACGCCACATCTACGCAAGTCCCGGCACATGCATGTCAGCGCACAAACTCTAACTACTCCTGGCCTTATTATTCCGAAGCTAATCTCAACTCGAGGCCTCAGAGCAGAGCCAGCGCTAATTCCAACTGGTAAGATTAAGCTTATTTCATAATAGACGATTATAAATAGCCCATTATAGTAACAAATCAAAAACAGGATGATGTTAATACCGTCGCACCGCCACATTATTTCCCGTCAATACTAGAGTCTAATATTTTAATAATTATTTTCATGTATTGTAATTTACAAAATTATTCCTTCCGGAGAGATAACAAATAGTGCTGAAGACCGAACAAAGAAAACCTACGTCTCACAGTCTTTTGTGTCATTCGCACACTCACTTTTTGGATATTATTAAATGTTTGCATTTTTTTCCATACAAATCTTCCCCTGACAATAACGAGCACATAAAAGAAACATTTATCTAATTATGCGCAGTCGTTTCGTAGTTACAAACATTTAGGTGATTCATTTAAATGACTGAAATCTTATAGCCATCAGCTATACTGATATCTTAAATACGAAAGCGTTACTGTTTATTGGTTGGCCTTTTCACCTCACCTCTACTACAAAATCAATCTTCATGAAATTTGGTATGGATGTAAATCTAAGTAGGTAAGTAACACAGGATAATACGATCTTTCCAAGTAAATGATTGGTTTTCTCTTCCGTAATCTTAATGTGGGTCAGGCTGCATACAAAAGCTTGTTTCAGATAATTGGAAACATAATTGAGACATGTGGATGACATTTGGTGGGTGACAACTGATTTAGGACTTGTAGACTATTGTGGTCTATATAGTGCGGCTAGGATCTTTATGAACGTGGCTGAAAGTGGAACTAACACCGCCATCTTTTAAAGTGTCTCTTTGAATGTTCTGCCACAGCTTGCTTTGCTGACTGCTGCTCCTACGTTTATTATTGTATTACTTGGTTTAAAACACTAACAATATGCCAAAAGTGATAAAAAGTGGTGTCAGGGAAATAGTCCTAAAGGTTAAGTTGATTTTCATGAACGAAAAACACAGTGAAGGCTTGATAATTCCATTTGAAAAAGATAACGAGCGAGTTGCCGCCCCGATAGATAAATGTTACCATGCTTGATTTTTAAAGTCGGACCCGTGTATTAGTTTTTGTTTGAAGTTTTTCATTAATGTAGTATTAGGTAAACGCATGAAATATTAATTTAGAAATAAATTTATTAATAAAGATAAAAATGTCTGTTTTATTCCCTTGTGCTATTACTTTATTTATAATAATTAATCGATAATATATGGGATACCCTATAAACTTTTAGAGTGAGATGTTCCTGGGAAATTAGTCACACACGGCCATCTGATCTGACCCCAAACTAAGTGAAGCTTTTACTATGGAAATCAAATAGGTGATATACTACTTTTGTAAATGCATACCTAAAAACCTGGACACGACACAAACAGGCATGTTAATGCACACAAATAACTGTCCTGAGTGGGAATAAAAAAATCCAACTAAGCCAACTGGCCCGTCAAAGTTATAAAATACAATTGATACAAAATACAATGGATACAGTCTATTGCCATTGTTAATTTTTCCCATAATATTAGGGAAATTCTCTTAAAAGCAACCCTTGCCGGCATAGTGTCGCCCTCCCACATATGTAGGTTAAGTTTGATTTGCATTAGTAGTATAGTATTAAATATTGTTTTTTATTTGTGTTTAGTATATTTTGTGACTATTTTTTTTACGAATGTTGTATACATCTGTAGTGATTTAACACCTAGTCTTAAACTCAATAACTTGTCATCTTCAAATGTTTAGTGTTAAGTTGATGATGTATCAATTATAATAAATAAATGTCAGTCACGTTCATAAAGATCCTTGTCCGACTGTAGATACTTTTTGTCAATCATATTGTTTTTAAACATATTGAATGTCACTATATGTATACATATTCATTCATTCATTAGCTTATATTACAATGCTTTCCCTATTATTCAAATGAAATGATGTTACGTATTTTAGCTGTAATAATTTTACTAATTGCTGGATGATATGGTTTATTGTTTAGGCTCATTTCTATATTATTACGTTTTCAACCAGTAATTAGAGCCAGTAATTTCACTGTACAATATTGCTTTTTAATTTTACTTTATTTATTCGTACCAGGTACTATTTTATACAGAGCCGATGTACAAAGTTTGTGAATCTAAAAACATCGATAGGTTTGAGTATTCGCCAAGCCATGCTTTGATGATTTTACTTTTAGTCAGATCGGATTTATAAAGCAAAGTTGAAGTCGATGTTATAATTTTTAAAGTGATGTTAGTAGTGACAGAGAGCTTTTTGCAAATAAATAACTCCTAGAACCTTGACTAGTTACCAATAACAATGTTTTCAAATTGCGGGGTAAAGATTGCCAAAAAATATTATCATAGTTTTTTGCATTCATTTAGTTAAAGTACTTAATATTATCATTAGAGGTTTTGCACCCAATGCGATAATCCGAACCATATTATTAATTATTACTAAGTAAATCGAGAGTTACCCTTACGAATTCCGCCAATGAACAATTCAAAATATCCAGTCTTTGTGAGGTGCTGTTTATAACTCGTACGCCTGTTACAACCGGTATGAATTTACCTATGTATAAGATCCGTAACTTAAAAGGAAAGCTATACTAGACCCTTCTAAGCTTACTCTTATGGGAAAATCCCATTGTCACGGGTGACGAGCATCTAAATAATAAGGAAGTGCCAACTATAAAAACTATATTTTATCCGTTACCAGGTCAAAGTCATCTGACTACACGAGTTCCCGTCAGTGTGGCGGAACACCCGTGCCTCAGCAGCACAGCGACGCATGCTACGCCCATGCACAGAACATGGCCTCGTACGCGCAATACCAACAGCAGCGGCAACAAGACACCATGTATAGAAATTGTTCTCTTTACGCTAATATCGGGTAGGTATTGTGCCCCACTTTATACGGGTTTATGTCTATATATGTGTTACGTTTCTCTACTTTTGAAGGTCATCTTCAAAGTCAAGTGTCAGATATACACTTGACCTTGTAAGTTAAAAGTAAAAACTATAAACATCTTCTTAATTCGTAGTATATTTTCTTAAAGTTAGTTCTTTTTCTATTTTCCTATTATATCCATTTCTTATTTTAGACGTGATATAATATTTTAGTAAATAATATTAGGCTTATTAACTATTTACCCTGCTCTATTCGTTCGCCGCATTACTATGGATTGTATCTACCACCATATCAACAAGTGATTCAAAACAATGAAGTTGGACCTATTTATATACACGTGTGGTGGTTCGCTACTGTTTCAACACTCCCGAGTTTCGAGTACGATCTCCGCAGTCTACTAATAGTGTGACCTATATATAGTTCTTCTGAGGCGGGTGTGCTCTAGGAATTGCATGTTTGTAAAACCTGCGCGTTTTGTAAATTCCTACTGATTTTTATTGGCTTAGTACTAGTAGCACTTGATCTAATTTCCAACAACTTTAGGAGCTTTCTGAGATGAAACCGATTTGAGACATGCTTGAGATGACACTTTGAAACTTTTAAGACTGGTTATACGTTTTCTTGTTGATTCGACGATCCTAATAATATTCCGTTATTATTAGTTTTAATACTGGCAGTTTTATGAAGTTAACATAAAACCGGTAACAAACCACGTCTTACCTTGTGACTATGTTCACAACTTATACTTAACGTTGCAGGTGTTCGGACAGCAGTCAAGAGTTATACAGTTCTCAGACAAGCTCTGAGCAAACGTCGCCCGTACGCTCAGCTGCACGATGCCGAAGACCGGAGTCGCCACCACCCATCCGGAGCCATCATCAGCTGTTGTACGTCCCCTACAGCACACATTATCACTATCAGCACCAGGACTATGGAGCTCAGTGGCAAGCTAGCGAATGTGAGTAAATATCAATGATAATGAAGTGGCTTTATCTATCTATACATATAATAAAATCGTAGGTAGGTCAAACCTGTACAATGAATTTTTTTTTTAAGAATACTTCGGGCGTGATCTACAATCGATATCCAAGCTAAAAATATAGTTCTTAGAAATTTTGTCTGTGTGTATGTTTGTCTGTATAATTATGTCCGGGCTAAACTCAAAAAGTAATACACGGATTTACTTCCAATTTTGCATAAATATAACTAAGAGGTCGGGTCAACATATAGGCTAAAGTAAATCCATACAGTACTTTTTGAGTTTAGCCCGGACGACAAGCAGACAAAAAATCTAAAAACTATATGTTTGGCTTCGATATCGATTGTAGACCACGCCCCAAGTATCCTTCTTAAAAAATATTCAATGTACACTCGATTTTATTCATCGTTTTTCATCTTCATTTTATTCAACCACTAAAATAACAGTAGTAATACGCCTACCTCTGAAATACCTATAGCTTTATATTAAAACAGGTCATTTTCGTGGAGTTCCCGTTTGAAAATCATAATGTTCCTCGTTTTATTCAACCGTAGACATTATCTACGGTTGAATAAAACGATCCCTCCTTAAATATCTTATCCCTATTCCTGTCCATCTCCCGGTTGTCTGGAAGAGATCACATGTTATTGATAAGACTGCCAATTGTATATTTTGTAATTCTTCATATATCCTGTATGGAATGTTACTATTGGTGTATAATTAAGAGTTAATATATTTATTTATGTATCTTAAATTATGGCTTGGCCAAACAATGTAATTTTCTCTGGCAATAAAGACACATCGTAACAACTGGGAGTCAGGAAGTTAAACTTTGTCACGTCTCATCATATTGCCGTCCCATCTACTCGTACTACTAATTAAGAGATTGTGATAAAAAAGAAAGTTGGTACGTTAATTGGCACCTGCACATGTGTTATAACATGCGTAGTAGCAGGACTAAGGTATTACAGCAATTAGTAATCGATAATTTCAATATAATTACAGACAACCGGATGCAGACGTACTACCAGCAGCAGAGCCGCAGCGGCGCCAGCACGCCGCAACCCGCAGCCACACAGCCGCAACGTGCACAATATACACATGCGCTTCAACTACAGGTAAAAAAGAAGCAGAAAATTATACATTAATCTTGGGGAGCGAAAACTGAAGAAATGCAGGTTGTAAGCGTAAATCCCCCACTTAAATTTTAATTGACTGTTATAGTGCTAGGATACCCCAAAGGATAACAAGAGGATCCGAACAGTATGATAAAAAAGCATTGAGATCCTTGGGAGAGGCCTTTGTCCAGCAGTGGACGTCTTTCGGCTGATATGATGATGATGATGATGATGTATTTTTTTATTTATATTATTTGATTATTGCCGCTACTAAAAAAATATATGAATATCATAAAGTTCCATCCATGGGATTCCCATAGAACTTAGACTTCCCATAGACTTATCAACTCTACAATTCCATCTACTGAAACTAACAATATAAATGGTCATCGTTTCGTGGCGTATACAAGAAATTAGAATATTTGGTACATTCAATTCCTATCTAAGGTTGTAAGATCCCCAATCTTGCAACCTTAGATAAGAATGAAATGCTTAGTTAATTTATCTATGGTGTAAAATAAAGGTTATGTCTAAATCATAAGCGAAGACAGGATGTCAGGTTTCTACCTGCCCTACCCGCGCCCTCTTATGCCAACGGAATATAGGTAGGAACAATTTTTTTCTGTTTAGAAAAACATGCAAGTATGGTCAAACAATACATAATAAGGGACAGAGGTAAATTTTCAACAAAGTTTAAAAGTATCTGATATAATATATTATAAGTTATTTGAAAGATACGCGTAAAAGTTATCGCTCCAATTTTAGAATGAATGTTGGTAGCACTGTATAAATTTCCCGCGCGAAATTTGAGCGCGATTTGTTTGTTTCCTTAGTTTGTTTGAAGTTGTAGACGTCAAACAAACTCTAGTCATACTTTTGACAATGGTATCGGTTACTATGAATCATGTATAAAGAGTTTACTCTGTACAATTTCCGAATTTATAACAATTTTTTTAAACTAAAACACTGAAAATATGTTCGAAGTACCTTCAATATATCGTGAATTGTTGTCAAACTGTCGTCAAAATCACAAGAATATGAATTATATGAAATCATATGAATTCAAAGAACGTCGGGAACCAAAGTTAGCCTCCCTAAAACTATTAAAGTACAGCTGGTGATTGTAATTTATCGTATGAACGTTTAAGTCCGGTTTAAGTCGGACCGAGCTTCGATGGTATCCATCTTTAAGAAATGCATTATACCTAACTGGCGACGAGACAAATTGCAAACAAGCCAAAATTCTTCAATAAGCACAATTTCTTGTGAAAAATTAACTTATTAAACACTGGCGTTATTTTATTGCAGGCGATGGGCCTACTTAAAATGCGAAATAAATAAATTTAGATGAATTTTTATTTTATTTTACCGTTTACTTATTTGTCGGAAGTGTAGTACGACTGAACGTGGTAGTTAACACACTGAATTATTGCAACCAAATTAAATCAAATATATAAAGATAATTAAAGGGATTTTCATTTTATTAAAGCTAGTTTTGTAATGTTGGTTCCTCTTCTTGGTTCTCCTTCAATGATGTATTAAAGAGCTGTAACTCTCGAGCGGCTGATCGTTTTGTATACTCGATTGGGTTATTTTCAGACTGGCCTTTAATGCTTAGATATTTGTTTATAGACGCTGTGTCCAGCACCGGTGCGGTACCGGCCCGTGCCTGCTCCACAACCTGGGGGCGGAAAGCAAATGATTTGTTACTCGGAAAAGGTAAGGATTTGGTCACTTCACGTTACATCTTTATTCAGACGGGCCGGTTGGCGTCGTTGGCAAATACTTGCCTTTCACGCCGCAGGTTGTGGGTTTTATTCCTACCCAAGGCAGATATGTGTGTGCATGAACATGTCTGTTGGTACTGAGTCTGGGTGTAATTATCTATATAAGAACGTATTTACAAAATAAAAATAATAAATGCAGTATAACACTTATGTGGTTTCCATAGTACAAGCTCTTCTTACGCTTATTTGTTATAGTGTGTGAGATTATGTTAGATTCAGCTATCCGCGCCTGCACACTACACCAGTGCACACGCACACATTGAACGATTTTATAAATTAACTAATTTTGATACTTGAATGAAATTACGTAAACAAATATTTTAATTTTCACGTAACTTTTGAAAACTTGTTTTGGCGCGTTGATCACTTTTTTGTTGAAAACCCTATAAAAATAGCTGTTGTTTTGGTCAACCTTGCACTAAATTTTCGATACAATATTTTGAAGTGAAAACTTGTTTAGGCGCGTTGAGTACTTTTTGGTTGAACACAAATCATGAAACACTCGTCATCGCACGTAACGCTTACCTTGAGCTATATATATATATATTAAACTATTTTTACACTTATTATCTATATATATATATATATATATATATATATATATATAGATAATAATCGATTTTTTTCGTCATTAAATAGGTACATGAACACTCTTAGGTGGGGTCGAGATTATTTGACTAAATATAGGTTAGAACTGTTACCGAACACGTCTCACTGGGTCGATAGGGCTACAATAATGATCAACTGACTACATCAAGTGGATTAGGTTACTAACAATCTCAAACTGGCCGCACCTAAGTAGCCGGTTGAACTTTATATGATGATAAGATCTCCAAATATAACATGGCTTACATTATTTTTCGTCATGATTATTTTAATGATTAATAAATATTTTCCTTCTCTGCCCTGAAGTGTATGAGCACTACTCTACAAACTACTAAGACGCCTATAATTTAGGCCATATTGAGTTAAAGCAGCAATCAGATTTAAGTACCTAGTACAAATATACATACATCAACGTGTGTAGTTACACATAAACTGCTTATTTGTAAAAAATAAGTCCTCCACAGAATTTTTGTCCGGATGTCTCAGCAGCTTCATGTAATGCAAGAAAGGGGAAAAAAATTGTTTTGTGGATTAAAACATTTATGGCAAAATAAAATAAATCTAACTAATAAAATAAAAGTGTTCTAAGGTATTTCTTCTTTACTTAATGAATCCGAAGAAAATATAGGTACTGCAGGAAACAATTTGATACTAACAGTATACAGTTTATTGGCAGAAGTTCTACCATAATTGGAAAGTTTGTTCTAAAAATGTTTACGCTGTCACAATAGTTAATGATTTTATTTATCTTGTATCGTAGTTTTTTTCCGAACTAATCATTATTTTTTGTTAGAACTGCAATAGATTCTCATATATTATATAAATTACCACAGGTGGCAGGTCCGATGTACCAGCCAGCTCCCGGTTCCCCGTCCAGAGCCGTTCGCGGTGCCCCTGAGGGTGCTGCATCGGGTGCGGCCCCCATCGCTACTTCCCCAATGGCGCCGCCGAAACCCGTCTATTACGCCATGAACGTCTGACGAGGGGACTAGGTAATGTATAACATGATATGTTATTTGTTTATTCTTTTTTAGTTTGTGATTTACGAACTCATATTAAACATCTAATGTAAATAACTATGACAGTAAAACTTTTGACTTATAAGTTAACTCCACATGTTTTACTTACTACTAAAAGGCCGAATGCTACTCCATGCTTTAGTATGATTTAGCTCCAGTAGCCATGCACATGGATAACGCTGGGAAGCGCTAAATATAGTAACAGATTCTCGGTACATAATAAGATAAAATCACCAAATTTTTAGTTCTATTGATAGGCCCTTAAAGCAAATAATTTTAACATCATAAAAAATCTAATTAAAAGTGTTGTAATTAATTTATTACATACAACCTCTCATAAGATTTGCTTGAGATCCCATATACATAGATAAAGAGGAATAAACATAAAGCTAGAGAGGTAAATAACTCTTTATAATGATCGAGAAACTCTTGACGAACTTAGCACTACTAATACAGAACAAAATTTTCCACCTACAAATTCCGCTTTCGATGATACATTTACATATTATAAACCTTTTATTTACAGGTGAAAATAGTGGTGGGCCCCACAGGCGAGGTCCGTATCAGCGTTCAACCGCCAACGAACTCAACTGAGTCCACAAAGAGACAGTAAACAGTTAATATACCTATAGACATTTAACTATTTGCCCTTCTAGCCACTTGTGTTATGGCCATCCGCTGACAAGGTATCACTAGTCATTAGTCCCCCTTCGCTTATAGATGGTCGTTAGGAAAATCAAATGGCATTAGCAAAATGAATCCATGTCACGTCATCACTAACAGTTCCTGAAGCTCAGACCGTGTTCTGGGACCGATTCAACGAAACAGCAATTTAATAATATGTAGTAACTAGGCAGCGTATTACCTAAAAATAAACGCACTGTTGATTACTGCATAAAAACCATAAAAAAACATTCACCGTCGTTGTTCATAAGAAAATACATGCTAAAAATATGATTCTGCTGTATTTATTGTTAAAAATCTTGAAATAAATACGTGTTTGTTTATAAATTAATAAACTGACACTATAAATCGAGGAGACGCATTGATTTGTTGGCAATAGTCGCTATTGTTATTTTTAATTATGTTGCAGATACATAGCGCTAAATTTATAATCATGATTTAGGAAAGCATGTTTTTCTTTAGCAATAACAAAGTACAAGACAATATTCCGTGACTATAGTTCTATTACGTATAAATTTCATCATCGTCGCTCTTAAATATTAACTACGGAAAAAATATTTAATAACTGATTTTCAATATTTTATCATAATTCTAATCATCCGTTTAGGATCTACGGTGTCACACAGACAAGTCTTTCAAACTTAAAAGAATGGTTATATAATGCCACGAGTTAAAAATGTAGAGTATCATACTGGTCCACAGAAAATAGCAGCATAAATCATAAAACAGCTACCAAAATTCACAAAGGGGCCCCTGAAAATACATTTTAGGCCCCCGTTATAAATCCGCCCCATTCAATGAATAATACGCACGCCTAGCACTATCTTAGGTGATCACTATGTTAATATGTCAAAGTAACTTAGAGACAGGCTGCCCTGACTGAATCAGATGAATTAATACAGTTTAATACATAAAAACATAATTTTACTGTGGTTGGTGTGGTTTCGGTAAATGGTATTTTATAATAAAATAATAATTCTTAAGAAAACCATTGAATAATGAATGAGAAGAGTTTTCGTCGTTAAATTGTCAAATAAGGATTTAAATCAATATTGAAAATTGATTTGTTAAAGAAAATGTTAAAATAGTTAATTAAAGGATCCCAGTGAATGTTTTCAGCCAATTAATATAATTATTAGCTTTATAATAGCAACACTGCACTGCCAAGTTGGGAATTCATAAGATTGTAGCAGGTCGTTGGAGTTTAACAGAGTGGGTAAAAGATTTTATTCAAGTCTGTCGGTTATCAACGTAAAGTAATAAATAACACCTAAGTAGTCAAACGTCAGAGCAACTAAAGGACTATTAAAAATTTTAAAGAGCTATTTTATTTATATACAAAAAACTAGTGCCAAAGATTTTAAATAAGTATTAGTAACATTATTTTGCTTCGCTAGTTTATACTATTAAAATGCATACCTTAATTTGTGATTCGTTACAACCGGCCTAGAATTATAGTTAATAAGTTAATTAGATAATTTACGGCATCCTCGACGATAAATGCCAATATTACCCACTTGTAAATTAATATTTACTTCCATAATAATTAGTAATACGTACTTCGCCTGATTGGACACTGAAACACCTCGATTTTCATGTATACATATAAATAATTAGAATGATTCCATATATTTTAAGACAATAAATGTTATGTTTAGTTACAGTAAGATCGCTTTCGCTTAAATTATAAGGGGTTATATCCAATTGGTGAAAGAAATGTTACAAATAGTCTGTGTAATGATACCAAAGTAACCAAATTTCTATGAAAATAGAGAAAGCAACTAGGTATTAATTTTATTTTTAAATTTCGCTCATTTATTTGATATTAGCCATTATATCGGTAAGATTATAAAAAATGGGCTTATGTGTGTTTTAAATTATGTATATTATATAATGTAAAGATAATTATTACTAGATGTAATTTCTACATCATTATTCGGAAGTGCCTAAATAAGGCGATTAATTATTAATAGATAAACCACTTCCTGTGTCTGTTATAAGAAACATTACAGCACAAATAATATTAATAACTCATTTGTTCTCGAGCAACTAGGACTCATTACAATAATTAGATTAAATGTAGAGGGTGTCATAAGATTTATAATTCCAAAGACACGCTCAACATAAAGAGGTTTGAAAGGAAGTGGTTTAGCTGAAACACGATAGAAACATTGTAACGAAGTCGCAAAATTGATAGACCAAAATGGAGACCAACGTTGACCCTCATATTATCGGAAATAAATAGAGAATATTTTTGAGAATGCGGCACAGGTATCGTGCAGAATGATTTTGGCATGGTACCTTTGCTAGTTTATTAACTCGCTCCTCTGATGTCTCGTATAACTCATGGTGGCTTCATGCTTAACCTGTCAACGACTTTTATTATGGTTTATTAAAGCATCTTGTTTAGAAATCTTTAGTAAATCCATTGAAAATTTCAATACATTGACTTCTTAAAAATAGTGTTATAATTATAATTTTACCATTATATCTTTACGAATGAAGATTCACACAAGATATTTCACCACTATCGTAAATACCTATTTACTAATATTCTAAACGTCCGAACGAGCTTAATTCATGGCAAATAAACATACTCTGCTGTCGTTTGTTCCGTCATAACAATTATTATTAAAGGCATGCAATAACAGCTTTGGTAGCCATAGATGTTCCAACTTCGAAAGACAATATAGAATATGCAAATACCAAACACATGTAAGTATGTATCAGAGTACAGACTACATGTGTGTCTGCCGCCCTTGTGTTGTACACTGCATTGCCCAGGAGCTATATAAGAGATCAGGGTAAAAAAAAACCAACAACAAATCAACAATTAATAACAACCAACGATTTGCATTTAAAAATCTAAGTCCATATGTAGTAGGTTCAAAGTTCAAACACTTTTGTTACACAGAATTAACCCCAGACTCTGGCTGGTACCTATATGTAGGTAGTGTATTTTGCACACATTGGTACTTACGTGCATGTAATTCTAATGTTGTTAATCAAAACCATAGATTGATAAGTTAGTAATACGTAGATAGGATTTTGATGTGTATAATAAAGTAGGTAAAGACTGAAATTCTATTAACAGTCTTACGATAAGGCACCCATGTGATCCTACCGTTAAAGGAATTTCAGTATTTGGTTGGAAGATTTTGTATTCAAGTGAAGCGGTTGATTTTTTTCGTGTTATTGATATAATATTCGTGTTACCAAAAGGAGAAAGTAGCCTATTTTGTAAATGAATGCGTTGTAAATAAGTATAAGTATATTGTAATAAAATATAAAGCCAAATTCGTAGAGTAGACGTTAAAATGTTTCCACTTTGATTGCCATAATACTATCAATCTTATCTTAAGAACTATTTAATTATAAGTAGGTATATTTACATACTGATATTATCAAAAACAATCACGTTGTATAAAAAAACGAGCAGTTGTATTTAGAATTCTTATGCTCGAATCTGCCATGTCACTGGATAGATAGAGTTGCTGACTTTGGAAAACCTTTTGAGATTACGGTACAGTTGACATGTTGTCAATATTTTGCTATAAAATACGTCTTTTGGGACCCAACAGTAACGTAATTTGTTATATTCTATTTGCCAGAAGTAATCACTTAGTGTTCAAAATACAGTGTTGATGTGCCATATATAAGGAATTTGCCAGTAAATTCTAACAATACCTTAACCTTACCGTAACCAAAATTAATTAAAGATCGTATTATTTTGTTCTAAATTACGAGGTTTAATTTTAATGCTTACAATAAATATCTGGGACATATTACAGCGCCATCTAGCCCAAACGAAACAAAGCTACATGCTAGTGTACCCATAGTACACTATGGGTACTATGCAAAGGATAGTAACACTTATTTACTTTATTCGTAAATATATACTTACAACACATAGAAAAAACCCAGACCAAGACAAATAGATATGTTTATGAACACAAATATTTGTCTTGAGCGAGGATCAAACCCGCAACCTTTGGATCAAAAAGCAGGTGCACTAACTACCAACTGAAAACGATCACTCAAAAATAATCAATACATCTGAGCTAAATAAAACGTAGAAAAATATGTGAGACATAAAAAGAAATTTGTGAATGAGATAAAGACTCACAGCAATTTTTTTTTGGCCGAATGGCGACAATTTTACCTGGTATATTTTTAAGTTCATTATTTTTGTAATTTTACGTGATACTAATAATGTTATAGACATTATCGTGTTAATGTCTGGGTCCAAAGAGACGTATTTTATTTATAGGTAGTGAATAGTAACAGTGTTTAAAACATTTTCGTTCCATTAGGCTAATCAAATTGTGACCAAATTTTATTTATTTCGGTAATTAATATACATAAGTTGCATAATTATATAATTTAGCAGCAATAAACCGTATAATAGAAATAAATAATTAGGGAAATCCTTACAAAGTTTATATTTTGTAAGCTTTGTAAGATGGTAGGTTCATAACATTTTACGTTTATAGCCTACGTATTAAAAATATAAAAAATAACTATAGGAGGTAATTATTTATATTTAATATGTAAAATTAAAAGGGATGTTGTGAGTAGTAATTACGTATTCTCATTTATATATATATTAAAAAGAATAAAGGGAATGTTTATACTGTGCAAAAAATACTATACACATCTGTATTTGAGAATATTGATTGTTTATATTTAATGACGAGCTATAGTGATGTTAAACGTTACTGCGATTGCTTTAAATGTGGTAAATGGATGTTATCCATTAAAAAAAAGTAACTTTCAAAAAGTATAGTGTCTTTTAATTATTAATTTACATTTATTATGAAGGCCCCTAATGAGTTTTACAACAGTTTAAAAAAAATTAGGTACTTATATGTTACTCGATTTTAAATCAAAACTTCTGTAAATTTTAACTAAACTACATTATTCAATTCTAGCCTATTCAGAAGTAGAGGAGTCATAATTACATACCCAAACTCTCATCACCTAGAAATACTTTATTATTTTAAAAGTTACCTATTGATTTTTTTGTATTGTTGCTAAATATAATCTCGATAACTTTAATGTAAACCAAAGTTACTTCTTAAACGATGTAGAAACGTATAGGTATGTGCAAATATTCATATTCTTACACCGTCATGCGTCACTATAATCTCAATCTTATTTCCGATCGGGTATGACATGGCAACCTGCAAGACGCCTTTACGCTTCTAATTATTGGCGCCAACGCGGAAAAAGACGTAACCATACTTATTACATTGTTTCATTTTCAAAATCTGGTGTAAATTCAAGATTTGCTGTTTGGATATGATGTACCTATTTTTTAACAACATCTTCGGCAACATACACTAGTGGGAGAAAATGTGATATTGCCTGAATTGTGAATTTCCGTGTTGATTCGTAAATTCCATTCAGTAAAGTCTTTACTGCCTTACTGGGGAAAGACTTTGACTTGACTGTGACGGACTTTACATGACTTTGACTGTGACTATGACTTAATGAGAAAATTGCTTCATAATGCTGTAATGAGACCATTATCTATTACAGTTTTTATTTACTTAATGGAGTAACTTTAGTGGGGCCTTGACTTTTTTATGAATAAACTATTTTATTGCCTTTGTTTGAAATGAGAGAATTTTTAGACAGATAGATACCTTTTTAATTAACCCAAAATTAACACAGTTTATACGGTTAACTGTATTTCCTTTGTATTATCTAGTCCTTAACTGATGAGACTGTTTGTACAACATTATTTAAAAATCTTAACGACCATTACAGAAAAAAAATCATTAGATGGTAAAACATGAGTAGGTATTAAGTATTTTAATACATCGATACCCCTAGATCTCGTACAATATATTAATAACTATGTATATATTATTCTCTAACTTGCCGTAAGTAATGGACGGTGTTTTTCTTGTAGAAATCTGTAATACATAAGTTAAGTATGTTTGTTGTGTATTATATTAAGTGTTTACTATGACTTAGCGCTGGTGGTCGAGGCACCTACAGGTCTACATGATCGGCGATGTTAAGGAGTTCCTAACCTCGCCGATCATGATGCGTGCCTAATGTAAGTGCTATGAATGACCGCCTAAATAGTTTGATTTCTCAGCTTCAGAGGGAATATTAAGCTGTCGCTCTTGGTTGAATCAAACCATGTAAGTAGCTTCAAAAATTTACCTAACTCTGATACAAGGTAACAACCTTTTACACAAATGAATAGAATAATGTGAAGCTAATTGAATTTATTACCAAAAATACTGATGAATCCTATCCCACTAGATAGGTAGATTGGTGAACCGGTGATTATTATTTTAAGACAATTAGCAAACATATAAATAAATAAACTAGTATTAATGTTAAGTAAAACACTTACGGTTACAAATATATATTAATTATTTCAATCATAATGAAACACATTTCAATATTGTTCTATAGTAATAAACATTATTAAAAAATGTTTGTTATTTATAATTTGTTTTGTTACATATTTTATATAGGTTTTATTAGTTGTAAACTGTTATTTATTTTACATTATATTGTTAATCTAAAATACAAGTTATTTCGTATTTAATACTTATTACTATGGTATTTAATACCAATTATATATATATGGTAATTACTTTTGTTCTTTAGTTGCTATAACGAAGACGGTAGTTATAAAATAAATTGAGATATTATAATGAGTGTTAGGGCAAAATTCGCCACAAAATGTTTCAAATTATCCATGTACAAACGTATTTGTAGATCGGTAAATAAATAAAAACATGATACGTGATTTTTATTGTGATATCCTCTTACCAGATTTCCTTTTATATTTTCCACTATCACTATTTCGTCTTACCCCAGTTTCATGTACCAAGTCAGTTGTGTTTAGTTTTTAATAAATAAATAAAAGAAAATGCCATTATTCTACCTATTAATGATATTTATCATTGTTTTGAACTAGGAAGGCAATATTACGGTATAGTTGAAAATATGTTAAATTCAAAGAACCTCATATATAGAATATGAACGGGGTAAATGTAGAAATGGTTAACTACAGCAGTCCTACACAACAACTAAATTATTATCGCCGCCAAGAGGTATACAGAATCGATCCCAACGTTGAAGCCGATTTAACTATTGATTAAGTCATTTTAATCTTTATTTATTTGAACGTCATTTAAGAAATCGATGTACGTCGACTTAGCCGGTATATCCCCAGATTGGCAAATAACTTCTAGGGGTTATGAGTTTTTTTTATTAATTCGTTTTACCCACCGCTGGAATACCTGTAGGCCAGGATCAAAGGGGGCATTGAACGAAATGACACTGAACGGTGAGGCATGAATGAAACAATGAGTTGAAAAAAAGTAGTACCACTTCTCTCCAGGGCATAGTCGGAGGCGGAGTTATACTACTCTGTCAAGAAAGTACCGGGAAAAAATCAATAATATACAAAATGTTTGTTATTCATCCAAATTTATTATATCACCTTCAAAGTACGCTCCTTCAGAAACGATACACTTACGCCAACGAATAATCCATTCATCAAAACATTTTTTAAACGCTGCTTTCGGAATTGAGTTCAGTTCTCGCCGCGAATTCTCCTTTATGTCCTCTACCGATTGAAAACGGGTACCACGAAGTGGTAATTTGAGTTTAGGAAAAAGAAAGAAGTCAGCTGGAGCCATATCTGGTGAATATGGTGGTTGCTGGATGGTATTTGTTGAGTGTTTGGTCAAAAATTCGCTCACAATGATGACCTTGTGCGAAGGCGCGTTATTGTGGAGCAAAATCCAAGAAACTTCCACAAATTTGGCCTTTTTCGTCGAATTTGCTCTCTTAAACGCCGCATAACGCTCAAATAATATTCTTTATTTACCGTTCGACCTTCCGGTAAGAATTCAGAATGCACAACACCGCGATAGTCAAAGAAAATAGTCAACATGACTTTGACTTTTGATGGACTTTGGCGTGGTTTCTTCGGTTTCGGTTCAGTTGGAAGGCGCCACTCCAAAGCTTGTTGACTAGTTTGCATTGCATGTCAAACTCGTAAACCCACGTCTCGTCACCAGTAACAATGCGTTTCATGAATGTTGGGTCGGAAATCGGAATTGACTCATTCTACCATCTCCTCAGCGACTTTCATGCGATTGAGTTTTTGGAGAAAATTCAGATCTTTTGGGACTAGCCGAGCGGCAACATGTTTCATACCCAAATGATTAGTTAAAATGATACGAATCGACTCGTGAGATACAGAAAGTTCGGCGGCTATCTCTCTCAGAATTGAATGAGGATTTTCAGTCACTATTTCCTTCACTTTTGCGATGTTAACTTCAGTTGCAGACGTTGATGGCCTACCAGAGCGAGGCAAATCTTTCATCACATCTCGACCGCTTTTGAACGCTTTGAACCACTCATAAGCACGAGTTTTTGATAAAGTCGATTCACCGTAAGCCTTCTGTAACATTTTCAGTGACTCCGAACACAAAACTCCATTAGCGATGGAAAATTTAAGACAAACTCTTTGTTCGATATATTTGTCCATTATGAAATTCGCAATATACACTATATATGATATTACTAAAACCAGCACTTTATTTAATACTAGCTGTGCCCCGCGGTGTTACCCGCGTTAAATTTGATAAATTTTCTTTGCTTTAAACCTCACGGAGCCCGAGACCTTTCCAACGAATGCAAAACCGTGGAAATCGGTTCGTGCGTTCTGGAGTTATAGCGTCAGGAAGGAAAACCCGACTTATTTTTATATACCTAACTAGTAGATAAATAACAGATGCAACTCAAACTCCCCGCCAAAATGGAAAACAGTTGTGCCAATCTAACAATAACAAAAAAAACAAAAATTTGAATTTGGAACCATAAACAAATCATCCATTCCCGATACTTTTTTGACTGAATGTATAACGAAGCTAGAGTCTCATAAAACTCTAGCATTTGCAACTAGAGAGGTCTAATAGAACTAGACGATTCCAATAATAGGTATAACAAAAGCCCGGAATTTGTTATATGTATGTAGCGCGGAAGTTGTTATATGTATGTTGTTACTAGACCTGTAAAATAAACTACTCCAGAAATTGATTGCACGCTATTTAAAAAAATATCACGCTCGTATTGCTAGAGTCCACACTAAGAAAGTAAATAGGCACATATGTATATGGTGGGTGATTTTTTCATATTCGCAATTAGGAAGTTGGTTAAAGACTTACTGGTACAGACGCCAGCACATTAAGCTAAGTACCCCAAACTGTCAAATATCCCCAATTGAAAGTGAACGTTATGCTTTTGTGTTAAAGTTGAAAATCTATGAAAGAAGTTTGACAGATTGAGGAAGCTGGATGTGCTGCCGTTGTACATTTGAAACTAAATAATTTATTTAATATTCGTGTCCAGTAAGAAATTGTGCCACACAATAGTCTATGATTAGCCAATTTTTATTTAACTGTTCGCGAACGTCCGGAAGTAATTGACGTAAGTAATTATATCTGCTATAATAGTCAGCTGAATTTAGACATCAAAGGTTACAATTATTCCCATTAGGCTGAAAATTGGTAGAATCGTTCATTTTACTATTATAAAGAAAATGTGAAAATACCTCATCGATCAGGCACGTGCAAAAAAAAATACTGGGGGTCAAACGTCACAAAAACGAGTTTTTAGCGATTTTCAGCAAAACGGTAGGTTTTATCATAAAATTCGCTGAGACAAAATTGTAGATTAGATAATTATCTATAAAAAATGTCTCATAACTTTTTTCCTAAGAGCCACCGTTTTTTAGATATAACGATTCAAAAAGTTGCAAGAGTTGTAATCGTCATAATATGCACACGTTTCTACGCCACCTTTGAGGTAGTGTACTAACGCGATATTTTTAATGTTTTTAATGGGAAAAAACATTAATTCATCAAGTCATTCTGTTTAATTTGGAGCTATTGAATGACTATTGATATTGGCAAGGGTTGAAAATGATTAAAGGGGTGTAAATTTAAAAAATAGTTAAATTTATTCATCAGAGTCTAATTTATCAGAAACTTCTGCTTCCTCTTCTCCTTGTTCATCTTCTTTTCCTTGTTTGCCTTCTTCATTCTGGGTGCAAATAAATTGCCCCAATAATGACATTTTTTTAGTTTACACACTTTTTATCATTTTCATACCTTGCCAATATTTATAGTCATTCAATAGCTCCAAATTAAACAGAATCACAAACAGGTCAGTGGAATAAGTCTACCAGGGATATCACATTAAAAAAACGCACTAATACACTATCTCAAAGGTGGCGTGGAAACGAGTGCATATTATGACGATTACAACTCTTTCAACTTTTTAAATCGTTATATCTAAAAAGCTGTGGCTCTTAGGAAAAAAGTATTAGACGTTTTTTATAGATAATTATCTAATCTACAATTTTGTCTAAGTTAGTTTTATGATAAAACTTACCGTTTTGCTGAAAATCGCGAAAAACCTGACGTTTGACCCGAGTAATTTTTTTGCACGTGCCGGATTGATCAGGACTTTCACATTTCCTTTATATTAGTGTAATGAACGATCCTACCAATTTTCAGCCTAATGGGAATTATTGTAACCTTACCTCTATTTTTTTGTCTAATTTGACCGGACTATAAGTATTTCTACTTCTCTGTGCATAGCTGCCCTAGTAGAATTACATGGCAACACTAAATGTGACGTGTCAAAAAAACAAGGTGATCGTAAATCAATTGGAAAAATTGTAAATAAAATTTTATAAAATAATAACAATGAATCGTCGTGATAAGAAAGAGGATGAAGACATCAGTAGTATATTCCGGAACCTTGACAAAACCACTCTTTTACAAGAGACCAGGTATTTTAATTCGACACCGGTAAATCCTAGAAAATGCATTTATATTTTAACGAAAATTCTTTACCTTCTCAATCAAGGGGAGAAACTGACTACTCATGAAGCTACTGATATATTTTTTGCGACCACAAAACTTTTTCAGTCTAAAGACATTGTATTACGACGGCTCGTGTATTTGAGTATCAAAGAACTGAGCAGTGTGGCTCAAGATGTGATTATAGTCACATCTTCCCTCACGAAGGACATGACGGGGAAGGAAGATATGTACAGGGCTGCTGCCATTAGAGCTCTGTGCACAATTACGGATAGTACAATGTTGCAAGCCATCGAGAGATATATGAAACAGGCTATTGTGGATAAAAGCCCAGCTGTTAGTTCTGCAGCTCTTGTTTCTGCACTACACTTGTCTGCCACAGTTCCCGATCTTGTGCGACGATGGGTCACAGAGGCACAGGTAATTAAATCTTGAACTAATTTGCCATACTTACATAGTTATAATAATTTTCATCATAAACAGAATTTTAGTCATAAACCTGACATGTTGGAATGTGTTATTACTAATACTTTGACATGTATTAATGATTAGTTGTCAAATAATAATCTAATAACAAATGTCTATTGGTAATTATCAATGCCATTACCAAAAGTGTTTCTTGACACTATCATCTTTATAGACAATTCAGGCATGTCTACTATCACTTTGAAGTTGAAGATATTGACTAAGCTAATGAAGAACTTTTCAGCAAGCTTGAACACTAGCTGAATTTATACATATCAGTAACAGGTTACAGTTGAAATGTTGAAACCTATACAGCAGCATCATATTGTCACATTCTCTTCTTTCTCTATTCTATTCTTAATGTATCTAATACTCTCATCTGTCTCTCTGAACAGTTTGAGTATTTGGTCCCTCAAGGTAAACACTCTCACCTCTCTTCTCCTAAGTATGGTCATACACTCTTAAGGGGCTCACACTTCTAGCCAACATTATGGCGCATCTATGGTTTGGGCAGAGCACTTGTGGGATAATTTACACATTCTATATGCACTTCCCGTGCATTCCAATCTAGAAACCAGTTGGTTAACATGTCAAAATAGTCTGTTCTGATCTTTTTTACTGTAGTTGCCAATTTCCTCTTTAACTGTGTTGATATTCAGATCATTATAAATGTATTAATATCAAATCATCATAATAATATATCATTATATTATATGTATTAATATTGATACATTACACTATATGTATCAATTTGTTGCTGATGTAATATGGGATGTTTACCATTTTATATAATGATTTGTGCGAAATGTTTCTTAAATTTCAATGTTACTATTTATTATTCCTAGTGCTTGGGATTTTGAGATACTTATTCCTATTTTCCAACAAGATGTACATCATCATCATTTGTCCCCACTAATATGCTAGTGGGTGTGGTTTCCGCACTTAGTCCCGATGTGGACCATTGTACGTGAGCCATGGCAGCCTACATTCCATCCAGCCCACCTCCCTCCAGAAGCATATCAGGTCTCCTAAATTTCTCAGGGCTTCCGTAAGAGTTCCTGGTGATCCCAGGGTTTCCTTCCAGATTTTTGTGATACCTGTGTACTCGAGTAGCACGTGCACGACCGTTTCTTCAGCGTCCATGCACACTCTGCACAGAGGTCAGTTATGTCGATAGTGTGGAAGTGTTTATTTAGTGAGCAGTGTCCGGTGATGGTCCCCACCACGACGCGCAGGCTTTTCCTGTTTAGCCGTAGCAGTTGCCTCGTTAGCTTACTATCCAGGCATGGCATTGCTTCTTTCGATTGTCTGCAGCCCGATGCTGAGGACCACCATTTCTCGGATTGTGTGTATGTGTGGCTCTGTAACCATCTGCGTATTTGGGTGAAAGGTATGGGCAAAGTTGGTTCAGGTCCAATGGCTGTCGTGCTTGAACCCCTCCTGGCAAGCTCGTCAGCAGCATCATTGCCTAGTGATCCGCTGTGTCCCTTGATCCATTGTAGTGTTATAATATTGTTGTAGTATGCCGCAACATGTTCCAATGCGTTATGACATTCTAGTATTATTCCTGAGGTAAAGTGGTTTCCTTCCAAGGATTGGAGTACTGAGGCGCTGTCAGAAAGTATACGTATACAAGTGTTTGTGATGTTTCTGGCCCTTATTGCGTGTGCTGCTAGAATGATACCGACAAATTCGGCCTGGTATACAGTGTTGAGCATCCCTAGGGGTTTGGATATTTTGATGTTCAGGTCATTTGAGAAAACTCCCACTCCTGTTCCGGAGTCGGTTTTTGACCCATCAGTATAGATTCTTGTCTCATTTGGCTTTAAGTGGTCACACAGTTCTTCTGTGAGTTGTATATTATAGTGCCTCTGGAAGTTGTGTGTATTTAGGATTTTGTCGCTCGGTGATGCTATCATAGGTTGCCTTTTGAACGCATCTTCGAGAATTCGTGTGTGCTTTATTCTAGGGTCTCTGCTTAGGGTGCTGTTCATGCTGAGTCTAAAGATCGCTATGGTCGCCTCCTCCTGCACAAGAAGATGTAGGGGAGGGAGCAGTAGAGCGGCGGTGGGTGTTGTTCTCATATTGCTAGTGATCGCCACACATGCCCGTCGCTGCAGTTTTTCGAGATCTTTTTGATTTGTGCTCAGATTTGTCCTGGGCCACCAGACTACTGAGCCGTATGTGATAATTGGTCTGATAACAGAGGTGTATAGCCAGTGGGTGACTCTAGGGCTAATGCCCCAGGTTTTTCCAAGCAGTTGTTTACACTGCCACATTGATATGCTGGCTTTTTTGGTGATGTATTCAGTATGTTTTGCCCAGTTCAATTGCTTGTCCAAATATATGCCCAGATATTTGGTTTTTGATGAAAGGCTCAGGGGTGTTCCGAAAAAGTGTGGTAGCTGTAGAGCCGCTAGTTTCCTTTTTTTGTGAAGAGAATTAGTTGTGTTTTTGTGGGATTCACTGATAGTTGGTATTCCTTACACCATTCCTCTACTATTTTTAGAGCTTGGCGCATGAGATTGCACAGTGTGTTTTCAAGATGTACGTCAATTAACTACTTGTACGTACCCTGGGGTACAAGGCTGTAGGACTCGTCCTAATATAGTATAAGTAAGGCAAATACTTGGTTTTACTACCTATGTAGTAAAACCAAGGAGTGTCATTAAAACTTCATTTATTCATTCAAATCTTTAATTATAGTTTAAATTATTTTCTTGCTTTAATACAACCATTACATATATTTTATAGAAATGTTTTCATGTAGATAGTCATGTAAGTTGTCTAGAAGATATAGAAACGTAATTGTTTAACCTACTTCAAGAAAAGAGGAGGTTATCAATTCAACTGTATGTTTTTCTTGCATATTATATCTAAGTGATCTCTATGCCGTTTGATCGGAATTATATGGGGACACTACATAAGTGTTTTGGGAGCACAAACAAAATATATAGGTATGTTATCACAACATTTACAGAAACACTAGTTTTGCCCCGCGGTTTTACCCGCGTTAAACTTTATAAATTTTCATAGCTCCTCGCCCGTAAGTGATAGCGTCATAATATGTAACCTATATGTTGACCCGACCTCTTGCTAATATTAATGCAATATTTGAAGTAAATCCATGCTGTACTTTTCGAGTTTAGCCCGGATACATACAGACAAACAGACACACAGACAAAAATTCTAAAAACTATATTTTTGGCTTCGGTATCGATTGTAGAATTTGTAGATCAGGCCCCAATAATCCTTTGTAAAAAATATTCAATGTACAGTTTTGACTTACCTACGATTTTATTATATGTATAGATGTTTTGGGACTGCACTATTAAATATTCCACACTAGTTAGGTTAAATATTGCTTACTAACGTTTGTCTTTTAATTTTTCAGGGAGTCATTCAATCCGAGAATTCCATGGTTTCATACCATGCATTGGGAGTAGTTGTTGGTGCTCGTCGAAACGATCGTCTCTCCACAGTCAAACTTGTTACCAAACTGGCTCGCACACAGCTTCGATCTCCATACGCATTGTGCCTTCTAATTCGTCATGCAGCTAAATTAGCTGAAGAAGACCAAAGTCCAGCTTCTGAACCGTACTTGCAATTTATAGAATCCTGCTTACGTAATAAGTCTGAAATAGTGGTTTACGAAGCTGCCCATGCCATTGTTAATCTAAGGAAATCACCTCAGGACCTCATCCAAGCTGTAGCGGTTCTTCAAATTTTTTGTGGATCGTCCAAAGCCACCCTGCGACTAGCTGGTGCTCGTACTTTAGCCAAACTTACCGCTAAACATCCAAATGGTGCGACCGCCTGTGCAGTTGACCTAGAAAATTTAATATCCGATCCCAACCGGTCTGTAGCGACATTAGCTGTGACCACACTTCTTGCTACTGGTGCGGAAAGCTCTATTGATCGTCTAATGAAACTAATTTCCAGTTTTATGTCGGAAATATCTGATGAATTTAAAATAGTCGTGGTAAGAGCTATAAGGCGTGTCTGCTCTAAGTATCCTCGTAAACACCAGTCTTTAGCGTCTTTTCTAGCAGGGATGCTTCGTGATGAAGGTGGGCTGCAGTATAAGACGGCGATAGCAGATGCGATAATTGCCCTCTTAGATGAGAATCCCGATGCAAAGGAAACATGTCTGGCCCACCTTTGCGAATTTATAGAAGACTGTGAACACGCCTCCCTAGCAGTACGTATTTTACATGTGTTAGGACGCGAAGGTCCAAAAACTCGTCAACCTTCGCGCTACATAAGGTACATTTACAACAGGGTTATATTGGAGTCGGGACCGGTACGTGCTGCAGCCGTATCTGCTGTTGCTCGCTTCGGTGCGGGACGTCCGGAATTGTTGCCCAACATAAGCGTTTTATTGGCTAGATGTCAGTTGGACGAAGATGACGAGGTGCGTGACCGAGCCATTTTCTACAGTGCAATATTGGATTCTGGCGACAGCCAGCTCATTAATGACTACATCATTAATGTACCGATACCCAATCCCGTCCTCTTAGAGAAAGCTCTAGAACATCATCTTACTTTAGAGGAATCATCAGTGGAAACTTTCAATATTGCAATGGTTCCGACTATCACTGAAGAGACTCAAGAACATAAACAAGCTCCTATTGAAATTGAGTCACGACCACCGATTGTCTCACGTGAGGAGCGGTATTCGGATCAGTTGAAAGTTATGCCTGGTATTGAGAAACTAGGACCAATATTCAAAACATGTGAAGCTATAGATTTGACTGAACCAGAGACAGAATATCAGGTTCAATGCATCAAGCATATTTTTGCTCGCCATTTAATTTTACAGTTCGAATGCTTGAATACTCTCAGCGATCAACTTCTGGAAAATGTACAAGTCAGTTTAGAAGCGTCGCCAGGTTATAGAGTGTTGGCCGTCGTTCCGTGTGAGAGCTTGCCTTACAATAAACAGGGTTGCGTGTTCTATCTGCTTGGATTCCCTGATAGTCCAATAGAGTCTTTGGGCAGCTTCGGTGCTACTTTAGAGTTCGTGGTTCGAGACTGCGATCCGACTACTGGCCTACCAGATTCTGGGGAAGGTTACGCAGATACATATCCATTAGAAGAAGTGGAGATCGGATGCGCAGAACAATTCAGAATGCGTGCCGCGTCCGACGATTGGGAGGCGTCATGGGAGAAGGCTACTGCAGGCTCAGAGGCCTGTGACACATTTGGTTTGGCACAATCCGATGTAGGAGAAGCAGCTAAGGCAGTGTGTGAACATTTAGGACTACCGAAGGCGGCCATCGGGGGCGAAGCGGTAAAAGAAATTCGAGGTGGTGGTTTATGGCGTGGTGGTGTGCCAGTGTTGGTCAAAGCACGACTGGCGGTGGCTCAGGGCGCTGTCACTATGCAACTCATTATTCGATCACCGCGAGAAGATATTGCCACACTATTGTTGGCTGCCGTAGGTTAGTATAAAAGATTATTAATTTTGAAATATTGTGCCTTCCATCTAAATATAAGTAAGATTTAATAGATTGGAACCACAGAAAGGTACTAGTTGTCCATATAATTTGTCCCTTTTAAATAATAATTAGGATTTAGATTATGATTTCAAATGTTGTAATTGCCAAGATTGACCAAAGCTCTGTTTGTATAATACTCGGTATAACATATATAGTGGAGAAAACTTGCGCCCTCTGTCCATGGAATTGAAATAATTAAAGAAAACCATTTTGTGAAATTCGAAAAATATTTTCTTGGCTCCATTTACAAAATGCATCAGCTGATTGTTAGTTTTGTATAGGTAGTATCTTTTTTTATGTACCTTGCATGTTGATATGCTACATGTAACTGTGTAAAATATGCTCCTTGGGTTACATCTACTATTTCTGTTACTATTTGTGTTATTAATGTCGATATTTTGTATTTATGCGCTATAGATTCCAAAACAAGTGGACAGATTGTGATAAAATTTCTATTGCATAGTATGTCTGGAACGGAGGTACCGATTTCAAGGAGTTTTTTTCATGAGAAAGTTGTTTAATCTAGTCTCGCACGTATAAACTAACATGTACGGGTCAAAATAGAGTGACCAGAAAACTATCAAAACGCGTAAAAATACTGTTAAATAGAACAAAATCCTTAATTGCTAAAAAAATATAATCTATAGGCTAATCAACAGTATTTGCTAATCGTTAAGTGAACAACATATACGGTACATAATAACAATTTAAATTTAGTTCTAATTTTCCATTGTATTTTTTTTAGCTTTTTTAGTATCAAGTATTAATGTTTGTGATTTTTTTGTATCGAGCGAAAGTAGTTCAATAGTGATTTGAGATGTTCTTCAAAATATGGCCAAAGTGTATGTTTTTAAAAAAAGCAAACTTCGGTAAGAACTTGCGGAATACAACCAATTTGGCTGATAACACCACTTTAAGTCTTCCACTGGAATGAGCCCTCAGAAACATGTGTAGCTACATTCTGCTCTTTTGTATTATATTTCGTGCCTTAAGAATCTGTGCAAAGGCTCAAATGTTATATAAGACGGGGATGTATAATACGTGTAACAAGAACGTACGTCAGAAATAGTACCTAGATTACGTAACAGCAAGCAGTACAGATATGTATGTATATGAGGCTCTGACCTGTTCATATCGTTGTGTTTTGCTTTTTGTTCTTTAGAGAACTTGAATGATTTTTCTTTCTCCTTGTTTCTTGCATGTTTCGTAGCGGGATCTAAGACAGTTAAATCGATTCCCCGGGGCATGCGGGGAATCGTTTTAGATCATCAATCGTCGCGGAACATACTCTGTGTAATAGCATGAACGATCCAATCGCACAATAGAGCCCCACAAAACACCTAAAGAGGTTTACTTTAAGCGGACCTGGTCAAGACCCAGAATGAAAAAGCAGTTATTTTGGACACAGCTCGCCTTGTCAGAAGGTTTCTGTCTCTAGAACCGTAACCGCCGGTTGTCTAGACCCTGTTCCTGCTTCCGGTATCAGATACTAGTTTTATATTTTTAAATATATATGTAATAATATTATTATAAATAATAATAATTTATTCTATGAAAAAGTACATAATTAACATATTTCGTGACTGTGTGCTGCAAAGTATAGTAGGTATAAACATATATCCATGTGTATTTCCTTTCGACTGATAGTCCGTATATACGTCAACTGCGATGTCGTATTTTAAGATAAATTGCTAATACGATACATTTCAAGATATTATACCTCTCTTAATTATTTACTAACAAATTGTTATCTGTACAAACATAATTATATATTTTTAATTAAAGTTATATAAAGGCTACAAAAACTGTTTTTATTTGTATATTAACACAAATACAAGATCTATGATAAACCCGTGAAAACAATACATAATCTCCTTGACAATAACTTAATACAAGCAAGCTAAATATCACTACCATTATAAAGTAAATTGTATAAATGTTTTAACTTTCCGTGTACCTAAATATCTGTAATATGTAACTAGAAATAATAACCGTATTACTACAAACATGTTCTGACTATTTACAAGCGCTTTTTTAAAGTATACGTGAATATAAACCTTTTTTATATTTATTTATTTATTTTATTTAAAAAACTGGACAACCAAACCATTTTGTGATATATGAAAACAATACTATTTTGGATCTCAATACAAAAAGCATTAGCCTATCCATATTCGGTTATGGGAAGATTTATTGTGTGATTATGTATGTTGTTATGGCTATACCTATGCTGTTCAGTTTAGTAAACAGTTGCTTTTTGCTTACTAAACTGAACAGCGTAGGTATAGCCATAACAACATACATAATCACACAAAAAATCTAATGATCTAATCAGCTCCTCTGTCCTCCTTAGTCCACTAATTATCTAATCAGCGTTTCAGTAAGTGCACTATATTTTCCCGACTACTAAAAGCAGACACTGAATCCAGCACCTTCAATGCTAATATCTTGTGATATTTAACATTTGGGGTTCTATTAACGGAAGAAGCCATCGATAAGCACCGTGCTCTCTGAAGACGGTTTCATAGCTCCGCTCCGATGGCCTACCTTTTTTCCGTTACACATCAAAGAGAAAAACTTTTTACCCATTTACAGGACAGGTACAGACGCCAGCACATCAAGCTACCCCAATCTGCCAAATTTTCCCGAATTGAAAGTGAACCTTATGCTTTTGTGATAAAGTTGAAAATCTATAAAAGAAATTTGACAGATTGGGGTAGCTGGATGCTGGTAGTACATGGCTGATGACGACTGGATACACGACTTAGTATGTTATTGGACTGAAAAAAAATGTTATTACACACATGAAAAAACGGCTTTTATTCACACAGTCTGAACATGAATAGTATTACAAATTAACTATATATATTTCATTCTAAGTACAAGTACATAAATTACTCGATCGTGACTTGAATTGTACTTGATCAAGTAGAATATAATTTAAGATAATGCTTTAGTTAAATAGGTATTTATTGCAATTATTGTAAAATACGTTATTTAAGGTTTTTAATATTGATGGTCAATACTTATATAGATATATTTAACTACACTTCAAACTTGTCTGAATGGTACTGTCTATATTGAGGAAAGAATTGAATATTATTATTATTATGGTGAACCTTGTATGTATAGGATGGTCGCGCTTTAATGCTATCCCTGCATCTAATGCGCCCCAACTGAGAAGACTCAGCGAAACAAAGTCAGACCAATTTCAACACAGAACAGTTGTGACGGTCCGGCGAAACATACTCAAGTGGGCATGGACGCTCAATTTGGTCCACTTAAAGTAATTATTTAGTAGGCGAACACAATTTCTGCTCGATCGGCTGTCCTTATATGTATTACTTTAAATTTAATTAGAAGAGAAAAATATCAGATCAATCATATAATTATTTTTCAGACAGAGCCAATATCTTTTTATATTTTATTTATTTATGTACACAAAAAAAACTTGCAAAATTAAACGATGAGTATACATATGATCTGCTTATTAAGTACGAGTATGTAAGAAATTTCTTCCGGCAGACCCCCGACAGGTTCAAAATAATTAAAGATAGTCAATTATGTGTGTAGGTCAATAATAAACTTACGTACTCATAATTTACATAAATACTTAAATACGAATATACCTATAGGTACCTCTATTACTTTTATAGTAGTAATCACATTACAAATAGTCATATTTTGTTTAAAACAGGGGGGCTACCGGCTAAGACTCCGAACATCGTGATAGTGATCGGCGTTCAAATAAATAAAGGTTAAAAATGACTTAATCAATCGTTAAATCGGATTCGACGTTGAAAATCGATTCCGGACCATTTATGACGTCACATATGCTTATGAGTACGTAAGTTTATTATTGACCTACACACATTATTGACTATCTTTAATTATTTTGAACGTGTCGGGGGTCTGCCGGAAGCCGATTAAGGAAACACTTAAGTATCTAATAACACTTTCTTTTATTATATAACTGCTATCTAATACTTATTATTTTGAGGTTCTTCATAGGTAGACTAGTGGGTCCTTATATTGTGGCATCTAAGCATATTTCAAACAAAAGGTGAAAAGACTAAAAACACTATATTAATACTACTTTTGCGGATGCAGAGGTAAAATTAATGTAGGTACGTACTGGATATTACATTGCTGTCTAAGTAGTTTTCAGGTTGCTCACATGCGACATTCCATTGCACCACAGTTACAATGAAAAATCGTTGTAAGTATTCTGATAACTCGTAATCATACGGCTAAATTTCCCGAGTAGGTAGTTTAGAAAACCACCATCGCGTTTCATCGTTTCAAACCAATATAACATATCCAAAGAGTAGCGCGAAAACAGATTTTAAATTTAAGTTTTTTACAACTGTAGGTAAGCTTTAAAACGAGAATTATTTGTTAAATACTTCGATATGCTCGAAGGATAAATAAGAAGTTTGATTTTATCGACGTTCATGGATGAATACCTTGCTTAAAGTTTCAGTTTCATCGTACATCACCAGATTTGTGTTTGAGAATAACTTTAATGACATGATAGACGAAAATGCACAGGAGTTTTCCAATTTACTGTTAAAAATAGGCGATGGCACGTACCCCGTACAAGAAGATGGAAAAGTTATTTTGATTGGTAATGTTTTTATTCCAAGGATAGGTAGGTACCTATAATTCCTAACAACTTTCCTTTCTCTTTTAAACGAGTGTGCTTATATGGCTTGGGAAGAGGAGACCCGCATCGAAATATATATATAACCTACATACCTATATCTACATTTAAAAACTTTAGGTCACATTTAATCAACAAAAAAACAGCTACTGGACTCCACTCTATTCGGTTAACAACGATGTGAACCATTTAATGTTATCCAATTTATACAATGAATGTAATATAATAATACGTCGGTATCAATTTTGTATTTAAATAGCTTCCTAAAAAAGTTTTGCGGGCACAAATTATATTATAAATAAACCATTTTGTCGCGCCCTCGTCGATGGCGACATCGTGACCTTGACAGCATATTTATTCTATATCTGGGCTGTGAACCCATATCAGTTCTGTTTCGCCGAAACCCAAAAATAACCTATGTACAGGCGGCAGCACATCCAGCTACCCCAATCTGTCAAAGCTTTTATTAAGAGAAGATATCGCCTATGATACTGTAATTATTAAGCGCCACCTTGTGAACTGTCACCATCGTGCTACGATTACCGACCGGCCTGGGGCTCTACCGGCTAAGTCGCCGAACATCGTTTTCGTGAATGGCGTTCCAATAGTTAAAGGTTAAAAATGACTTAATCAATCGTTAAATCGGCTTCCACGACCACATGTGACGTCATAAATGGTCCGGAATCGATTGCCAACGTTGAAACAGATTTAACGATTGATTAAGTAATTTTTAACCTTTAACTATTGGAACGCCATTCACGAAAACGATGTTCGGCGACTTGGCCGGTAGAGCCCCTGTTCAGCGTGGTGATTATGCCATATCCTCCTTAATTATGGACACAGATCTATCGTGGAGATCGTTAGGGAGGCCTTCGTCTGGCTGTGGACTTCATATGGTGAACACGAAGATAATACTGATATACCTGCTCGAAAACCTTCAGACGGTTATTAATGAGTACCCATAATATAAGAGAAAAAAAAAATTACTTAACATTTTTTATAGGTTCAGACGCCAGCGCATCAAGCTACCCCAATCTGTCAATATTCCCCATTTGAATGTGAACCTTATGCTTATGTAATAAAGTTGAAAATTGATAAAAGAAATTTTACAGACTGGGTGTGCTGGCGTCTGTGCCTATCTTGATAGACGAGAAACTTGCGTGCAAAGATCAAGGGACTGATCTTTCTACGTAAGTTTATCGTCTATCAAGATATCTAAGTACTTATTTAATTACTTAGCTCTAATTTAAGATAAAAATTGATCCGTCGTGAGTCTCGTATTGATTAGAACCGTGTCGGTGCTTGTGTTTTAGGTGTTCCAGTCTTAAGTACTGTATACCAGTCTTTTAACATTTCATGAGCATGACTTATAGCACGCTTCTCATACGTACCTAACGTTCAAATAGGATCGACCAAAAATGTATTCCTTTATGGATGGAATGGGTAAGGTACAGATGCCAGCACATCCAGCTACCCCAATCTGTCAAAATTTCTTTAATAGATTTTCAACTTTATCACTTTATCATAAGGTTCACTTTCAATTGGGGAAATTTGACAGATTGAAGTAGCTTGATGTGTTGGCGTCTGTACAACATTTGGTTAAAGGTTCAAAGGTGTTTCGATAACTTATTTGAGACTGCAATGGATTCCAGCACACGTCGATATACTTTGCAATGAAGTGGTGAATGATAGTTTGGCGGGGGAATTTATTTTATAGGTACTTAGGTATTGAAAAGTTTTAAATTCATTAAAATTATTCTACACTAGGGTCGACAACAAAGAGCCACGTCAATCGTGGATACATTTCGCAACTAAAACCGCATTTGCTAATAACGTAATGAAGAGACTTTAAAATGGCGTCGACTGTACCTACGCAGTATTAACTATTAAAGAAGGTCTAAGAGAAGTGTCTTGAAGTTACTGCAAGCTCGCAAATCCGAGAAGACAGCGACTGTTTGTGGCACAGTCTTTGTCCCTGACTTGAAGGGTCCGGAAATCCGACAGGACAAACAAAAGTCCACCCAGGGTACGTGTCCCAACACCTTGAGTACGGTGCAAAAGAGGGACTCCGAAACAACATACCCGCGTAAACTGCACTCCCCACACGAGTAGGTACACGGCAGATTAATTTTAGTCGGTCCAACTCCGACAAATCCACGCGTTGTAGATATAGGCCCGTATCGTACATACCAAGATAATATGTTCAATATAGGAATTGAATGCGATGCGAATCGTGATCAGATCTGAACCATGCACAAAATTCTTAGGGGGTTAAGGGAGAATACAAGCCTTCACGAACTTTTTGGTTTATGGACTGTTCGATCGTTACCAATAGACAGCGTGAGAGAAAGCAGCATAGGCTTTTTGATGTGCTTACCTGCGATACGTAGCGGGTGCTTAGGTATTCATCATTTCGTCGTCTTCTCACGAATATGCACGCTCTCTGGGATGCAAATCCAGATTCTTATATATTATTAGATGAAAGAACTTATTTGGACTTACGCTCACAACAGTACAGTCCTGTTATAGTATACTTTCAGAGTACCTATGTAGCTACTATAACACTCGCCAGCTGACACAAGCGAGTTGTACAGCATCTGGGATTAAGCGAAGATTTCTGAAATACCTATTCACTTAGTATTGGATATAATATAATATCTTTATTTTCATAAAGAAGTGATTGTAGTACCTAACTTTTAACGAACAAACCACCGACTTCAAAATAACTTTAGACATGTATACCAGTAGGTACACTAAACTGTACTGTTTTAAAAACAAAACAACTTCATCATTGTTTGGTTTAAAAAATATTTATATTAAGTTATTATTTTCTTCCTTTTAAGAACTTTCCTTCCTTTTAAGAACCTTTAACATCCTTTTAAGAACCTTGTATCGATCAAAAATTTAAAGAAAATCATGGTTGATACCTACTTATAATATCAACTGACAAACTCTCAATTATCTTCATCAAATTACATACCTAATAAATCCAACTACTCCCTGTGTCGCGGGGTACTTTACAAATATATATGTAATAGACGGACACAAATTACATCCAGTATATACCTACCTAAATATTAAATATCAAAATCAGTTCATTATCGTTGGAGTAATGAACGCATCCTCCGCTGTTTATAATAAAATTAATAGGCTATTTTAAATTAATATAATTTTATACCTACTATAATGCTAAAAAATGGTATGTGAGCCTGACCTTCATATACTGACCGAGCATAAGTACGTCTGTGCTCATGACATTGGACATTTTGGACAAGGTCTTGGTGATATTTTTTAAGACTAAAACAACCAAAACAATATTTTTTTTCTGGTGCAACCAAGGATTGAACCCTAAACACTCGGGCGATTAGGTAGTATCGAGAAGACTACCTTAACCACTGCACCGTACAGGACTATGACAGTAGTCAATGGTATTTACAAGATACTAAGCGCGATATAGTAGGTAACGTAGTTCTTTTATTAAATAACGTCACAAGGTGGCTAGATCCCAGCGGATACCTATTAGGTACCTATACCTAGCGTGAGACGTGATTTTCCGCCTAAAATGTAATACAGTACCTACGTCTAGGACACGCGACATAAGAACAAATTCTAGTGGTTACTATTGCTATCTCGCTCGCCTGCCACGTGCTTGTGATGCCACTTAGGAATAATCTTAAATGAGTGAGAACTTTCTGTCTCAGTCACTCCCCGATAGCTCACGTGTTTTTGAGCGTGAAACGTAGTGATGTGGTACTATATAAGATTACGATAATATCGATATTTGTCTTTACTGACTTTCCTAAGGCACGGATGTGTGTAGTTGTATTCAACTATACAAATCCGTGCCTTGTGCTAACTAATTCACTAAAAACAATAAATCTGCATTATAGCGATTTGTTGACTTGGCAAAAAGAGTCAACAGTATGTTTAAAAACATACATACTTTAAAGACATGATAAATTAAGTACAAAATATATAACTCTGAAGTACAAGTGTATCTACGAGGTATTTATTAAGCCTTTAATGAACATTTTTGCTTAGAAATGTTTAAAGAATATATAACCAAGGTCTAAGTTCATTTTTGATATAATATGAATACGAGTTATTCTAACATCCCTTCAAACCACCCTGTGTCAGTAGGTACGTAGTAGAACCACGACAAGTGATAAAAGTGACACAATTTTCAAGGTTATGCGAAAGTCGATTATGAGTTCCAATTGATATTATAACTGAAAAAGTAGGAATACTCTATGGAGCTTATGATATATATATTTAATAAGCTCTATAGAATATTTCTAGCCGACTCGTAGCTTCAGCGAGCGCTTAGTCTGTGGCAATCTGAGTCATACAACTTTACGAGAAAGAATATGGAAAGGAATTGAAATAAATTTGGACCACAAAATTTTACCTTGTATCAAATACTTAATGATCTGAAAGGAAGTTATACCATTGAAGCTATATTTGTGCTGTAATTGCATCTATCTCTAGGGGTTCTCAACTGCAGCAGACAAACCGTACACAAACCGAGTGCTGCGTAGACTGCGGAAGTTTCTTCCCACACCCACAAAAATTGCGCTTGTTCAAACTTTCCTTCTTCCAGTACTCGACTACGCAGATGCCAGTAGTTATCTAGATCTCACGGAAGAAAACTTAATAAACTTGACAGTCTCCATAGGATTTTTTCGCAAATATGATCAACTATCAAGTTTTTATATAAAAAAACTCATGTGGCTCCCTATAAGACTTAGACGAAATATTTATATTCTCTCCCTGCTTTACAATATTTTGTTCAATATTACTAGTCCCGACTGTCTTCAGATTTACATTCGAGGACCTTCAGATCATCGGAGAATCTGGGGCTCTACCGGCTAAGTCGCCGAACATCGATTTCTTAAATGGCGTTCAAATAAATAAAGGTTAAAATTGACTTAATCAATCGTTAAATCCGCTTCCATGAGCACAGGTGACGTCATAAATGATCCGGAAGCGATTGTCAACGTTGAAGCCGATTTAACGATTGATTAAGTGATTTTTAACCTTTATTTATTTGAACCCCATTTAAGAATTCGATGAATATATTTGGTATATATTTATTTATTTATATAATGTTAGTGTATACTAATGTATATAATTATTTATATATGTATTTTACTATGAATTATGTTTTTAGTATATGCATTTTTGTATCATCAATAAACTGATCAAAATCCAAATAAGTGGAGCAATTACACAAATGAGTGACAATGTAAATGCTACCCCGTTACCTGCTACAAGCCATAGGCACAGCAATATTGACCGTGGTTGGCTGTAATGTGACATGCGATAGACGAACAAAAAAATTTGAGACGATGTCTAAAAGGTTTCACTTTAAAATCAGATCTAAACGTTTGATCTTAAGACATCATAGCTGTTGTCCAATGTGATAAATACAAGTTTACCTACCTATCCACTGATGTAGTTTTGGCTGATCAATATTTACTCCGACATTTCGGCTTTAATATTATTATTTTACATTTGAACCTATGCTTTTATTTCTAAGGAAATCAATGCTGAAAAATTTTTAAACACTGTTCTCAACTATCAATTGAACTCATAACTCTCAAAAGTTAAAGAGCGGCAATAAATAAGTATTTAATGTAAGCATAATGTTTTAGTGTAATCGATTAAAAAAATACTGTCGATTGTTAATCAGAATCCAGTCGACATCAAGTTTAACAATCGTTTCGAACATCACTATAGTAGCAGCGGTAAACGTTCGAGTAGGTAGAATGTGCAGCATTATTTATAACAATCTGCTGCGTATCATTTTTACGCAGCCGTCCCAGTTCATTAATTTCAATTCTTTGGATTTGTAATAATGTTTGGTGAACAAGTCATATAAAGCGTGAAACAAGTACGATTGCGGAACTTTTGAGGCAAAAACTTATTAAGAACTTATATACTTATATTAAGAACTTCAGAACATTTGAAAAGGTTCAGTGTTTCAATGGATGTTGACGCCTGTAAGTATTATTGTGTTACACCTAACATTATTTATTATAAGATCGAGTTTGTAGCGCCTTTTTAGCGAAATAATTACTTGTTTTATTTTTTTAAGCTTCTGGCGAATGATCGATGTTTTGTAATTAAATCAGAAAATATGGTCTTCTTTTGTTTATTTTATTTAGTGTCAACTAAAATAATATTACTCACACTAAAGGCGCACGGCCTACTGTCTCAAATGATTGTTATTATTAGGTAGCTGTAACTTTTCTATACGATTCTTTGCGAATAGTATTTATTTGTTTTTAGTTCATATAACTTGTACAGTCGAGGCCACGTCACACAATTTTTGCATTAGGAAAACCACCCATATGGCGTTCGTAATAAAGGCACTGATAATGTCAAAGTGTAACCACCGATGTGGCGCCAACTGTACATTAGACGTAATTTAAATTTTAGTTAATAAGCAGTTTTCGCAATGCAAAGCGTAGATCTAAATTAAAACTAAAACCACAAATTAAATTAAAATTTTATTATGTTTACCTGTTCAAAGGAACATTTAATGTAAAAATGGAATATATGTAAATCTTAGGTAGGTATTAACATACACTGTTACAAGCTCATAATAAAGCTGATAATTCTACCACAATTGCCTATACCTACAAGGTGTAACATAAATAGTGAAGGAAACATCAGAATAATTTACACCCAGACTCAGGACAAACAGGCATGTTCATGCACACAAATATCTGTCCTGGGTGGGAATCAAACCCATGACCTGTGGCATAAAAGGCACACCAACAGGCCTGTCTAAATGCAATATACTTCAGCTCATTGTTGGTGTTCTATGGCATGTTACGTAATCTTTCATTTATCTATTCAGATGAGCTATATGTTTTTTTTTTAAATAAATATTTTTGGACCACTAACACACTGCTATCTCATTCCAAATTGTCAGACCAACATACTTATATCATCTATCTATTATAGATAAATTACACCCAGACAAATAATCACATTCATTGTGACTGCATAGATCGTCCAGTGGCTAAGAAAGTCGCCTCGCCTCTTCATGTCCCAGGTTTGATTCCCGCACCATACAACTATTTGTGTGAACAATAAATAGTTATTCCGAGTCTGGACCTGATATGTGTGTTTGTAAAGTACCCTGCAACACAGGAATTAGATTCCCTAGTATGTGTGTTATCATTTTAAAAGTAAAAATAAAATAAATTAGTACAAATATTGTTCTGGGTGGGGTTGGAACTCACAACCTGTTGAAGGTGCAGAGGCAAATTAAGCTCCTTAAGTTACATCCACTATTTAATGTTGTATAACATAAATTGGGGAGGATACAACCTACAATTAAGATTTTTTTTTTAATATTTTGCAGATCAGCAATTTGATGTATGTGTTATCACTAGTATTCTGATATTCAGATGCATATTTACGTAAAGTAAATTTTGGGTACACATCCTATTATCCAATTTTCTTTATCTTATCATTATGACGCAAATTAACAGGTTATTTTATTACTAAGTATATCATGTTACGTAGCATCAATGGGTTAGGTTGCAGCCGGACCTTATTTGGAGACACTAACAAGTCGCTAATGCTGTAGTTTATTGATTTAAACTCCTGAGCGGACTCTTTTTGGGTCCAGATTAATTCTTCTCATAATCTCACAGAGGTCACAAAATTTAATAAACAGATTTCTAGACCGCATGAGATATCTGGCACATACTACAGGCCACCCATCTGGCCATCACTTTCAAGATTCCAACGTTAGCTAACTTATACTCAATTTTTCAATTATGTGAACTCCAGCAACATGAATAAACTTGACATAAGATTGTAATGCATCCAGTTATTCCAGTTATTCTCACTGGTTTTTAATAGACGGCATGAAAGTGGTTTAATTGCTGAATGTTTTCATAGAGGATATTTGTAGGGCATTTCAATGAAAGTAGCGATTTAAGAGAGGTAGGGCATAGCATTCATTCGCTCAAGGAACAGCCGGACTGGGCAAGTACCTCCACCTTACAGAAGACATTCCTTAATAATAACATTAATAATTTAACTGTTGTGCCCTTGCTACTTGCTTGTTTGCCATCCTCTGATATATACAAAAAGAAAATGGTTTAATTGCTGAATGTTTGATGGAGGACATTTGTAGGGCATCTCAAGTTGCTGGTGCTGATTAAGATCTATAAATTACGTTAGGTTAGCCTTGATAGACGCCTTCTGGACGCCTTGACCACCGCTCATATGGTGAGTAAGGCTTAAGGTTATTAACAACCAAAAATGTTTTTACAGATTCAAACTTATAATCACATAGTATTGAATTTAGGCTTCTAATACAAGCCTTAAAAAGGAGTTCTAAAGAGGCGAAAAGGCCTACTTTAAAATTAAGAAGCATTTCCTCTTCTTTTTATTTTTTCCATGAAAAATACCTAACTACTGCGTTTTCCTGTCTGTGAAACTAGATCATTTGCATGCATAATACCCAATTATCTAGTTCCTAAAAGCTACTAGCACAAGCTAAACTTGTGAAAATCAAATGAAAATCTCACAATGTTTTCCATATATCCCATCCAATTTATGTCTGCAGTTGATCAAACAATGATTTTCCAATAGTATTATTGTACATAACATATGCATATAGCATCCAAAGATTTTTATTTGTATGCATTTAAAATAGTGACTAGTAGAATTTTAGGGACAGCAAGAAAAGTACTGGAGAGCAAGTCAAATGTAGGAAGGTTAGAAGATAGATCTCGAGCAACCAAATGTTACAGCTACATGTTATTATGATTTGATGCACGGTGGGTGCATCTATCACCTGATTGCAGACATGTCATTTAACAAGTCATGACTGCACGAAGTCTGCCTACAACCATACAATTATATTATTTGCGAGCTACATGCGAAATTGAAGCCAGAATTTGGTAATGATGCATTTAATATGAATTCATTGAAGCTTTTGAAAGCCCGAGCAGTGCTCTTGCAGTTGGCGCGCAGGACTCTTGCTATCAATTGCAAGAAGGCGCAGTTCGTTGCCCAATGTTATTTTGGTGCAATTGTATCAACTACACCAAAAATAATCGAAATGCAGATCTTATTAACAGACACTGCGAAATTCGAGTTGAAACCATAACTTTTTAATAAACTGTATTTTGTTTTAGTGGTCATATTTTAATCAAGATGGACAACTTGGACGATTCAGAAAATAATGCTAAGGTATCGGATTCGGCTTACTCAAACAGTTGCAGTAACAGCCAGTCTAGGAGGAGGTATATTATTGCACTTATGTTATCTTTACTTCTAGATATATCATGGATATACAATAATCAAGACATTATACTCGTAAATCGAGGGTTCCTTATTTTTCTATCTAAAACAAATCCTATACTGCTAACAATTGTACTAAATAACTAAGTTGAATGTGATTGATGTAATGATTTTAACAACAGCATTTTTTTGGGCGATAATTATTAAATACAAGTTTATTTGGCATACAATAAAAATGGCAGAACTTCAATTCAAATAATTTTATTAGGAATATTGCTATTAACACGATTCTATCTGACCATTCTACTATAAAATGATTCTACTTTTTAATGATTATGGATATGAAACGTCTGACTAAAGATGATTCGGACTGACAAAATTATTAGATTTGAGTGAGTGATAAACTACTGTGCTGATCAATTATCTGCAGCACGAAGTTTATGCTATCCATTCGCATGCGAAATAATATTGTGATATATGTCGTATCGCGTATATGTCGTGATCGTTCTGAGAAATTTCTAAAATTGCTAAGTACCTTTCATGATTTGCGTTACGACTATACTTATTATTTAATTTGTTGGCAGTCACAGCTCCAAGTCTACTCACTCAGGGAGCCATTCGAGTGGAAGCAGTGGTTATGGAGGAAAACCGTCTACGTCAGGCAGCAGGTTAGTATTTAATACATTCCTTGTCGGTAGCGAGCGGTTTAATATTAATAAATATAAGTAACGGATTTGAACGCATTTCAAGCATGTTGCTCTATAAGATCTATCTTGAAATCGTTCAGGAAGACAGAGACGGCCACCTTGTGATCCACGCCACGCCAGCAACCGGAACGCTAATGTGATGAATATTTTTTTGGATTCACGCATGAATTTTATGGCTGTTACTGTATATTATCAATTATTATTTAAAATAAACTAGACATAGTCATATAATTATCTAATTCTGGATGCCATTATATTCCTCGTATATTTCTGTTTATTGCAGCAACAATTTGCAACCGCCGAAAAAAGTTAAGGCCCCAAAGAAAAAAAAGGATTTACAGGCAGCGCCGATAGTATCAGAGTCGGGTGTTGAGATAGAATTGAGAGCACCGGAGCCAGCCACTAACTGTGACGTTCCTAAGAAAATTTCTAGCGATGGTGAGTACCGCTTCTATCGATTTGCTGACAAAACAGTTTATTTATATTTTGTTATAATGTCGCTTATTTCATCTTTCAAAAGTAAGAGACTGTGTAAATATTATAAAGGTACTCCACATTCTATGGTTTCTTGTAATTCATATTAGAGTTTTCGAAAAGAAAAACGAAAGAGTTGGAGCTCGCGTCGAGTTTAGTCAGACTATTATATTTGAATTTTATAGCATTATTCGCAATGCTTTCTTACAATGAAGAGTTTAAATTCGTTCAAACAGTTGGTTTTCTTTAACCTCGCACTGACCCTACGGAAGGACATCATGTCGAATAGGACGCCGTACAAAAGTAACCCGAGACGAAACTTCCAAGTGAAGTCCTTTAACAGGCTCCTTGTTGGAAATAAAACTCGTTGTCCTGATATAGAACTCTAATTTCGGAGAAACAAAAATATTCGAACAATTATTTTGTTTTCATTAAGTTTGTAGACATATTTATTTTGGTTCTTTTTCCCCTTTTGGCAGAACAATAAGATAAAATTAGAATAAGAAATGTGCTGCTTAAAATAAAAAAATAAATATTTAATTAAGTGTACAGTTGAAACAGTATTGGATGCTATGAATACAGATTCAATAGATAGGCATAATCATATGACAAAATGATTTATATTTTGGGCAAATAACAGAATTAGGCCGAGTTCAAAAATCTATTTTGAAATGAACTTAATATCGCCAATAACAATATTTTTCCAGTTTCTTGTCTCCTTTTGTTCAATTAAACACTCCACCCAACCCAAAGTAGATCCATCGTTCAAATATATCTTGTATCTTAGGATACATTTGAATGTATACAATACATTTGATAAAGATGTATGAAATTGATTTTAATTTTATTTCAAATATATTTTAAACTACATAATTAATTTAAAATCACAACCTTACCAGAATTCTCTGGACAGTATAAAGAACTAAAGTTTACTTTTTCATAAAGATCAGAAATATCTCAGTATCTTCAGAAAGATGATGTACTAGACATGGGATACCCTAGTTTGAATCTCGTCTTTGACGAATGCAATTTCTATAATTTTGTCTAGAAAACTAAGCAGGTTTTTTTGCGTTGTAATATAGTATGAAATTAATTAGGTCAAATTAAGGTCTGTTTTCGACTTATACCATTACGTTATTATTGAGGATTTACTGCAAGATCCAACAGCTTACTTTCCTAGACTCAAGTCATCAGTTAGTAAATATATTTTATAGCCAAATACTCGTTGCATTGCAGAAACGCTAAGGTTCTGCCTTTAATTTATTACTCATATAGATTTTTAAACATCAAACAACTGAAGAATGACATTTATATATTAACATTATCGTTCCAGAAGGCCACAACCGGTTATTCTAAACTCCGTGTCAATTGTTTCATACTTTTATCCCCTCTTGCTCATTATACAACCTGTAAGATAAATAGCGTCGCCTACTTAAGGTGCTCAATGTGCCCATGAAACCATGCACTTGCAATATCAGTTTGCAAAATTCGCTACTGAACATTTTCACTTCGAATACAAAGGTCAGTACACTGCCTTGTCGGTCTAGCATAAGCGTATTCGAACGCTTCAAATGAAGTTCTGGGTTAAAATCGGCCCCCAGTGGGCCGAAAAGGTATATAAGGATTTTCAGTTTGGTAAAATTCTAAGTATCAGCCCGGAGTCTGGAATTTGGCAGTATAACTCCTCCATGATTCCGAGGGCACCTCAAGCCGTCCATCCTGTATCTGATCCTTCTGATCTCTTTCGGGTTTTCGTTCCACAAATGTGCACTTCTAGAGATTGAGTCCCATAGAGATGGCCTGTTTCAATTTAGGCTGGCCGCCCTGGACAAAATTCAACTTATGAATGGTAACATATGCGATATCGGTTAACAAAACATGCTACTATACATTTTCACTTCCCATACAAAGGTACCGATCAGCTGACGCCATTGGTTTGATGATATAATAATCTGTTGTGTGCTTCGCAAACTGTCTTCAAGTTGTTTAGTTTTCTAAGTAGATGAGCTCCTTAAGTATTCCACACTATTTGTGTTACTCATTGTATGGGTTCTTCGTCGGCGGGTTCGTTACTGTAAGATATATTATTAACAAGGTAATGTACATCGAGGTTTGGTCCGGTCAGTCCATGGTATGTACTTGTTAGTATTTTTATATAAAATTCAATTGATATATAAAAATTTTAAGAGGTTTCTTGTTGGGAAGTTGTCTTTTTTTTCAGACTATTTTTAAATGTTTTTATGGATGTAGGTGCATGTTTATCTTCCGTCTGGAATTTTGTTGTGCAGTTGCCCTGCCGCCACCGCCCGTACCAGTGTTTGTGGACAATGGCAAGGAACTTATGAAAGAATCTACAACAGAAAGAAAAAGTATCATCGATGAGGTGAATATTAAACCCACTTTTCATACAATTTTTATTACCAGTTTGCTGTAAACATGATTCTAGTGAGGCGACGTAGACTATTTTATAACTGAAGCCCAGTATCGGTTTAATATTTAAAACTCGGCGTCATGGTCTCATCCAATGTCTTCTATATGTATGACTATGTAATCTTTGGTTAAATTATTTGCCTGAAATCGATCTATATTAGTACCTACTTAGTTTAGCGATATTTAGGATAGAATGAGTAGGGAAAATTGGTAAATTGCTGGCCACTGAAAGACTTTTAGGCTAATAGAAGACGATAACCAATCTCATAAAGACGATTACTCATCTCTAAAAATGATATCAGCCGAATGCTAGAGAAAAGCCTCCCCGAAAGATTTTCTCAATGAAGTTCTGTCCTCTGTCATTCTGTGGGGTATGCCATAATCGCCACGCTTGGCAAAAGGGTTGGCGATCGCAGTATGATGGTCATAGTACACAGAGAGACGGTGCTGCCATGCTCTGGGAGATGTTCCCTCGGGACGTCTTCTACAGACCCCCCCACGGGACGAGTTGTGGTGGCGATAATCTTTGCCGTCAGTCACACACAGTTTATACATACAGATAATTTATTTTAAACAAAAATATTCTGTAAGAATATGTTAGTTGTTAAGAGCAAAAAACTCTCAATATGTTCAAGTGACTTAATGAATATATCAACAGCTAGGGTGTGAACGGCTATCATGGAGCAAAGAACTTTATCGACGCTCATAAAAAAACACGCATTAAGCTGAAACAAGCTGAAATTATACATTCAAATACGTTATTGCGTATCATGTATTACCTACATTCGTAGTTTATACATACATATATTATTGCGCAGCAAACTATCGTGTAGTTGGGTAGGATATATCTACGGTGTAGGTTTCTCGTCAAGAGGATTATTTTAGTGCATGCAATTTTTTTTCTTTCTTTTTCTAAATGTTGTACTGTATATTTTTACCGCTTGTGGAATACTATTGTTTACTTCAATACATATTACATAGGGGCCAGAATGGCATGATAATATATATGTCCCTCGATATATATATATATATATTCACGGAATGGATTTGTTACCGATTTAAAACTTACATGTCTTAAATTTAATATTTCCTCGGAGTACTGTACCATAGAGACTTTAGAAGTGATAATTATCTTACTCTAAAGCATATGAAAAGATACTCTTCTATATTTCAGATATGCTCGTATTGAGTTGAATACCCTTAGCTTATAATAACAATAAGTGGAAGGCTTTGGAAAGTGCGATTTTGGAATATATGTATATATATTCCAAAATCGCCGTTTGTGGTATGAAATGCACAATACACGCAGTCTGTCTACATCGATTCTGAGCAGGATCTAAAAGCGGTTGGCATAATCACGTTTTAGACCCTGCTCAGAATAGAGGTAAGTTTGGGCCCAGTGGTACTAAAGAAGGAGATCCTCCTCATAGACATGGCCGTTCGCCAACAGGTTCGCAAAGGTCGAAGGAGTCTCTCCGCTGCCTGGATTTACGATAAGAAAGCATATGATTCGGTGTCCTATACTTGGTTAAGACGGATGCTGGAGTTGTATAAAGTTGATGCAGCTCTATGCGCCTTTCTTGCATGGCCCAGTGGACCACGGCTCTCCGTCTTTCAGGAACCGGAGTGAGCCCTTTGATATCCGAACCTATAAGGATTAAGCGAGGCATAATCCAGGGTGACAGTTTGGTCCCTTTTGGTTTTGCCTGGCCTTGAATCCTCTGAGCGCTGTGCTGAAGGATCCCGTTCGGGTTAGGTTGTCGGTTGCGGTGAGGGTATGAGATCTTTTCTGATCTTCTGTATCTGGATGACTTCAAGTTATATGCTCCGAATAAACCAAATCTGATATCCCTACTAAACCTCACGGTAACGGCATAATAAGGTGAACTCAAACTGAGTTAGATGCCCTGGATCGAAAAGTCCGGAAACGCCTAACGACGTACCGTATGCACCATCCACACTCTTTACTAATGAGATTGTATATCGCACGGAAGTGTGGGGGCCGCAGCTTACTCAATGCCAAGAACTTACAGAACCGTGAGGTTTGCAATCTTAGGGAATATTTCCATCGTGTTGAGAGTGGGATGCATCGAGACGTCGCCACACTCACACTCACACCGCTCTCCTTGGCATAAAAAGACTGGAGAAAGCCCGTCGTACTTAGCACTCGAGATCGAATTGACGTATGGAAGAGTAAAGCGCTTCATGGTAGGTTCTAGTGGAACCTACCATGAAGCACTTTGCTCTTCCATGGCCCTGCATGGTACTGATGTGGACCTACAAGCCTCTATGGCCTGGCTACGTTTTTGTGAACTATTTTGGGAAACGGAAGGTTTTGCTTGTGCAATTGCTGATGAAGTTGTCAAGACGGGGAACTATCGGGAGAAAATCTTCAAGGACGCTACCATCTACATTTGACGGGCGTGTCACCGTCTCGTAGAGTTTAGCAGGCAAGTACTTGCACAGGTAGGTATAACCAAGTTGCCAAGATTATCCACCAGTAGCTTGCCCTTCGGTGTGGCCTTGTAGACTCCGAAGTGCCGTTGCAAGTACGTACCGGAACCAGTTCTCGGAAGCTCTGCTGGGACCGGTCTATCATTAAGGATAGGACTATTGTTGCCAACAAGCCTGATATCATTTTGGTGACAGTGATGAAAAAGGAACCAGACCAGTTGGAACGCCGGACATTTATTTTTGATATCACTGTCCCGTTTGACAATAACCTCGTAAGAGCCGACAATGACAAGTTGTCAAAGTACTTATATTAATATTCACGAGGTTACCGCCATGTGGGATGTGAAATCCACAATAATTGACCTGTTAGTCGTCTCCGTAAACGGTCTCATAACAAAGAGCCTCGCTCAACATCTTAAGAGACTCTCGCCGGATCACCGGGTTAAGGGTCGTATACAAAAGGCAGCAATTATGGGAACGGCACGCGTTGTGAGGAGATTCCTTTTTCTGCCGCCCAGTCCACCGCCTAGGGCGTCACACCCCGCCGCAGGAGCAACTCTATTGTTTACATATTTATTTATATATAATTGATTTTTATATCAATTTTACAATTATAAATGTGTAAAAGATAAGAATTTAAATAAATAATTTGAAATAATAATAATATCCTGGTACATTATTTACAAACAGTCATCTGATCTCAAACTAAGCAGAGCTTGTACTATTTAAACCAGATAACTGATATACTACATATACTACTTTTCATTAAAATAATATTATTTTAAAATAATGAACATAAAAGTAAAATAATACATTATAACGTTATATAAATAACATAAAAGAATAGTTTAATGTCAAGTATATCTATTTTTTACTATATAAAAATAAGTCGGGTTTTCCTTCCTGACGCTATAACTCCAGAACGCACGAACAGATTTCCACGGTTTTGCATTCGTTGGAAAGGTCTCGGGCTCCGTGAGGTTTATAGCAAAGAAAATTTATAAAATTTAACGCGTGTAACACCGCGGGGCACAGCTAGTCTACTATATAAAAATAAGTCGGGTTTTCCTTCCTGACGCTAAAACTCCAGAACGCACGAACAGATTTCCACGGTTTTGCATTCGTTGGAAAGGTCTCGGGTTCCGTGAGGTTTATAGCAAAGAAAATTTATAAAATTTAACGCGAGTAACACCGCGGGGCACAGCTAGTCTACTATATAAAAATAAGTCGGGTTTTCCTTCCTGACGCTATAACTCCAGAACGCACGAACAGATTTCCACGGTTTTGCATTCGTTGGAAAGGTCTCGGGCTCCGTGAGGTTTATAGCAAAGAAAATTTATAAAATTTAACGCGGGTAACACCGCGGGGCACAGCTAGTTTATTTATAAAATTGGACATTCAATCAGCGTCAAACGTGATTGTAATTATATAGTACGGACCATTTTTCTGTATAAATATCGAACGAGGTGGCGTTGAATAGGCACGTACTGAAGCCTTAGTAAGTTTCAACTTCGCCAAATGCCCGACAAACGTCCTTATTAAACTTCGGCGTTATCGTCTGATCCAACGTGAGGTATTTTTTTGATTATGTAATTTTCAGTTAAATAATTTGCTAATATAAATTTTGATATTCTGGTTCGTTTAATTTATAATTATAATATAAATTACGACACATAATGATTACGTCATAGTTCCTTTAGGTAAATAATCCATAACAACCTCATTGTGCGGAGCCAATAAGCGGCGCTGTGACGTCGGTCGAACGTGGACTGAACTCTACTCACGTTGCGAAACACGTTCTTATATCTATCGATTTCTATAACACGAGCTCTCAGCCACGGGTACCGGTATAGCTGTGATTGTACTGGATTACATTACATTTCTCAGTGAAACTTCGCAGGAATAGTAGGTAACGACATTGTATTACTCTACGTAAAACTTTCCACAATATTATTGATTTATTTTTCAGTGTCTTTGATGTAGTCTTTTTTCGATAGATAACATTATGATATAGTGAAGGTCCGATTAATAATTTCATTTACCTCACTCTATCAGGCATCTGGAAATTGTGAGGGTTTTTATATTAAGAATTAATTTTACTTCTACTGATTTAGATTTAGGATATAGGTAGGTACTTCGGTAATTTTATGTCGTGTAGTCGTTCTTAGAACATAATTCAATAAATCTAATTACACACTTTTGGTTTGGTTAATTAATTTAGCTCAACCGATTTAAAACTGCAATGATAAATTGCTACTTATATGACATTTTCTGGAGAGATAATATGTCTATGGCCCGTAGATAAGATGTTGGCGGTGCTACAACCTTGTAGACGTTTGCGACGCACATATGTTGATTTATTATTATAAAGCAAATGCGCATGCACATTTGGCTGGTCTTCGTTGTTTATGTTTTGATAAATTACACCCAGACACAGGACACATAATCGTGCTCATCACACATATGCCCTGGGTGGGAATCGAACCCAAGACCTCTAGTTTAGCAGTCAGGAGCACTAACTACTAGAGTAACATTCTAGTCTGTATATACGTTAATCTTACTAATAGACGAAAGACCGTCACAAGAAAATAAAACATTTGGATATATTTTGGTTTCACACGACTTATGTAAATAATAGAGGTATATGGCTCAAAAAAAATGTGATTTACATATTATTTTGTGATGCTTTTGCAAAAGTAGTAGTTGAAAATTTGTATGTTTGGGTGGTTATTTTCTGAAAAACGCAAATACGGGTACGTCGTTTTGGTTGATTATTTGGAATTGAGGTGGTTAATACTATGAATTAACACATAGCTACTATAAATTGCTATATCGCGGGTAAGACCGTGTAATTTTTAACAATTCCCTTCTGTATCACTACTTTCTCGGTACTATAACTCGTGTACCTGAGTGCCTAATCGAATATATTTCGCCGGTCCGTATTAACTAGTAGAGTTGCGCAAAACAGTGCGTTTGAAAGTCATGTAATATGACATTACTTTTCGTACCGAGGAATGTTGCATTACACCATGACTCCAAACATGACACGAAATGACGCACCTCACGGTGGTTATTGTAATGAAATGCTCGCGTTGTAGAAGATATACATCATGTGCGTTATACTATGGTGTGATATGACATCACAATTACCAAACGCAATGCGCCCACGCTGCGCAGGAATATACACTTGATTTTGTCGTCATAGTTATAAAGTCGATTTTCCTTCATACTTAACCCCAATCTACGGAATACGTAATTTAATCAAAAGGGCAATCCAGGCTTAGGACTGGCAATAAACATAGATGGCAATATTGATTATCACGTTGTTGTTTACTTACCATAACTATGAATATTGGCGTATTTAAAAATCGATTTTATATACAATGATTGTGGTTTTTTATTTGTTTTTATTTTTGTTTTATTTTTTTTTATCAGTACCTAACTACCTAAGTTTTGTTTTTTTTAATGGTATTTACATTTTTAATTACAGCTAATAAATAATAATTGTAATAGTTTTTTTTGTCTTCAGACGTGTCCGCCTTTCATTTAATGTCAAATAAGATAACACTCAATGTTTGTATTTGTTTTGTTCGTGGAACTGAATTGTATCACGGCGCGCGCGACGTTGCGGCGTACGCATTACTGTGTCATACATTACATACAGTGCGAGTAGTACGACAGTAACATCATACCTCTTAGGCAGTCCGCGGTGTCAATACAACGTAAACCTTATAACTGGTGCCATACGGTTCTAGATAATAGTTCATTATTTACAACGCAGCCGACCGGCGCATGCTACTTCTCACTTGCACACATAGCGAAAATAACCGAGACAGTACGAACACCGCACATAACAGCGTGTCGCGATAGTGTTCTGTGGCGCCGTGCGTCATGTTTGAGTGTCATGTGCAATGCTTGATATGGTCAAGTCATAGGTAATGGAACATCACGCGGTCGGGTTATATGACGCGCAATGCAACAATGTCATTACTTACACAAGTCTATTAACTAGGCCGCGTTTAAAAAGTTAATAGAGAACCCAATGATATATTTTCTAGTGGATGGTATACCAGTTGGGCCTAAATGGTAAAATTAAAGCGCGGACCTCGTCTTTATATGTATGACAAGGTCCACTCTAAGAATAATTTTGTGAATAGCCACCTCGGTAAGACTTAACAAACAGATTACCTATGGAAGCACGGAAGGGAAATCTAATACAATTTACCTCTCTTGGGTTGTGCCGGGTTGCCTATTAGATTACGAGTATAGAGGGCATTTATTTCATACCTCTATTACCCTTAGCTCGCATTCGTAGCGATGAAATACTATCTCCGATCCTCAGTCGGACAAGCGAGCTACGTCGACAAACGGAACGTCTCCAAGTTTAACCGCCCTTAACCGATGTTCGGCCAAGGATTGAGGTTCAAGAGTGCGGGTCACTTAGTTTGTAGCCTTATTTGTTAGACGGCTTGAGTTACCACTCGCCTCTATTATCTCCGATGAAGCATTGAAAGCCCTCCTAGGCTAATTGTGAACGTCGTCTTTCTTATGTAATTTACATGCTTGTGCAGATCTTCGTTCTGCATCGCCACTATAATCGAAAATTGGTTATATTATATATGTTACGGTTAAAGGTGTGTGTGAACATAAACTTTAGTTACTAACCTAACCTTAGATTTATCTTCGAGAAGCAGCTAAAGTTCGATATCATGTTAGTTTGTGTCGTGATATTCCATCTTTAGCCGGCTAATGTGCACATTAACAGAAACGAAACGGCTAAAACTGTATTCGATGGACGCACCGGGCCGGCGGACCGCGGAGGGCCTTAGGGGACGGTGGGGAGACTTAGATATTGTTTTTAGTAATCAATATTTTGTAATTGTAATTAAAAATACCTACATAGGAACATAAAAGTATGTGTAATTATATTTTGATAAATGTTTTCGTGTCAAAATAGTAAACATTATTACATTATTGAATTTTTCATTTCTTTCTACATTTTTAGCCAAGGGCCTGCAGTTACACTTAAGTTTAGCCGGCTAAAGATAGAAGAAAGTGACATTAACACCTCCTCGAAGATAAACCTAAGTTTGGCCGGCTAATCTTAAGTTTATGTTCACACCCCGTTAGCCGTAACATTTATATAAATTAGGACACGACCTCAAACAATATTTGTACAGTCGGCGACTTGCTAGTAGGTATCCGCTGACAACGCGTAACTTCAGTTACCTCCACTATGTCACATGTGCTACTAAATAACAATAACGTTAACGGTATACCTTAATTGTACTAATACTTCAAAAAGTGGCCGAGGTGTAACTGGAATGGGGAAACCTACCCGGGCCCTCCTGTGTTGCCCACGTTGCCCACCCTTGTCAAGCGAGGGTGATTTCAAGGCCGGGTGGGCGTCGAGTACCACGTGTTGGGAGGGAAATGTTTTGACTAAATGAGCGAGTTTTCTATATCCTTCAATTCGATGCGAATTTTTTTCGTGTTATACCAACACAGATTACTTCATCGAGGAAGCGCCGTAAGAGTATATTTTTAGACTTAATAGAAGTAATATAATGTAATTTGAGCAAGATTAAATAATTTGAGTGTGGTAATCAGTACAAAAGAGTTTTGGGAACCGCTGGATGTGGATTGCGCAATACCGACAATTGTTATGATCTTTGGGGAAGGCCTTTGTACAGCAGAGGACGTCTTTCGGGGGAGATGACTGCAAAAGTGTGGGTCATGGAGTAATTAGATCATAGGACTGACCATTCTAGATCTAAAGCAATAAAAAACCAAAGCGTGATTACACTCCAATTTTAAGAATATTTACGGACGGTTGTAATGTTTTGGTTAATAGCTCTCACCTGTTCGCAATAGATCGGTGGGGTTAGGTGCGGGCGGGGAGGCAAGTTAATTGCTGATCTTCTCCGTGCTTCAAGGTACGCTAAGCTGTTAGGTCCCGGCAGTCATTGGCCATGTGAGAGACCTAAGTGGCCTAGTTCCTAGGCGGCTTGAAAAAGTTTCGCAAAAGGATAACCGGGCAGTGGTAATTTGACTGGCCTGTTGGTGTACTGATTACTGTTATTTGCTAAACCAGAGGTCGTGGGAGATTGGGTCGAGCCCACTCGGGATAAATTTTTGTGTGCTGGATGATGAACACGATAATTTCTTCTGTGTTTGGGTGTAATTTATCTATACTCCTTACTAATAATATAAATCCGGATGTAACTATCTGTCGCGCTTTCACGCCAAAACTACTTAACCGATTTAAATGAAATTTTGTACACAGATTCTAGAGCCTGAGAAAGGACATAGGCTACTTTTTAATGCGAATAAAGGGTTGTCAGGCGTTGTAAGGGGCGCGGGGTGAAAAGTTGCATGGAAGTATCGTAATTTTCAGCGCTTGAAACTTATTTTTGGGCTGTTGATTCGATTTAAATACTTATAACTTATCCTTGACAATAACTTAATACAAGCTAGCTAAATATCACTACTATTATAAAATAAATTGTATAAATGTTTTAACATTCCGTGCACCTAAATATCTGTAATAAGTAACTAGAAATAATAACTGTATTACTACAAACATGTTCTGACTATTTACAAGCGCTTTTTTAAAGTCTACGTGAGTAAAAATCTTTTTTGTTTTGTTTGTTTTGAATAACATGCAAAGTTTGTAAAAGTTTTACCCTTGAGAGTCTCAAATAGCAATAGGGAAAAGGGAACGGAGTTTGTATGAAAATATGTAAGGTTTATGTGAATGTTTTATAGGTATGCGACAAGAGACAAAAGCTTAGAGATATTCTGATGTAACATTTACGGAGTCATTACTAAATGTGCGGTCATAGTCGCGGGCACAACTAGTCTATAATATCTATGTATTAAAATATATATAAGTATGTTTATCAGTTGTCTGGTTGCCACAGTACATTTTCATTTAATGTACATTTTTGTATGACAAGTTTTTGGCACAGACGTTTTTAAATCTTTACCTACTCATACTGTCTAAGTGTTTTTTGGCGTGAACATAAAGCACAGATTCAGACCAGCGTAATACGCGCGTATAAGCTCGTTTTTGGAAGCGCATGTATGTGCACCTTCTAGCACACGCGCATTTTTTTATGTATGTTCACCGATTACGCCGAGATTTATGAACCGATTTAAGTGATTCTTCTTTTTTATTGATATGGGCTCAGCAGACTCGTTGTCAACTCGATCATCAATATGACCTAGTCTATGGGCCTTCTGCTCAGTACACTCGTTGGCTAATAAATCATGAATAAGACCCAGTCTAATAGCCCTCTGCTGAGCAGACTCATTGGCTTATCAATCATAAATAAGACCTAGTCTATGAGCCCTCTGCTCAGCAGACTCCTTGATGTTCAGACTTCATGAGTCTTTGCAAGTGTTTCTTCGAGTGCACGTAATTGTATGTGATTTTTCTTAGTTTAAAATGTTCTCGATCATTCACTGTCTAACAAGAAGGTGAACTAAAGTTACGAACAAAAAAAATTCGTAGTCTATTTCATTTTTACGGTCCCGTTTGTTGCGACGTTTGTCATTTCTTTGTACCTTGATTAGAAAAATAGTTACTTTTTTCTAAAATTTTCATGAATCTTCTGTTTAACTTTTTTGATTCTACTACTAAACGTTTTTTTAAACATCACCATCTACGTACACTACACGCCGGTATACATGTTTAAATATCCACTAAATATCCAGCTGCTTTGTGGCGACGATTTAGAATATCACCCTATCTTATCCCGTCTGGGGCGTATAAGTCAAGACGAGGGACTACATCGAGAGAATGGGCAGCAGCGTTTCTCTGAATACTATGACCATTATATTGCGATCGCCAACCCGTCTACCAACCGTGGAGATTATGAAAAAATCTTCCCAAAATGTAGGAAATCAAAATGATGAGGGAGGTCTTTGTCCAGCTGTGGACGTCTTTCGGCTGATAGGAATTATCACGACGTGTAATAAATAAATACCATCATGAATTTAAAACCTTACTAAAAATATGTATATGATTTTTAGTAATGTGTTCATGATGCAGCGTACTGTGTGTTCAGAAGAAGTCGGAGGCTTGTCTAATAACTTATAGCCTAAATAATGAATTTTATTTAGAAATTTATGCGAAAATAAACAGTCAACTGTCCTTACAGTAGCGTAGTCAAACAGTTGACTTTTGTGATGATGATGTGTGTTATATCGATATCTAAGAGCGATTTATTTAAAGGTTGACCATGAACATTATGATAGTTTGGCACAGGATTTTGTGTATTGATCTATATAAGGAGCTTCACTTTAAAACTATTTATTAGATGTACCTCCAAAATCAACAATTTATATATTTTATTGAAGATAGTACTTTTTTCAGGTCATTGCCAACAGTCCACTAGTTAACACCGCAGCCAACTATGTGGTAAGCCGCTGTGCTACAAACTACAGTTCCGTAAGTCGCTATAATCCATTAAAGAACTAATAGTCAAGTTAGCGTCTTGTAAACTAATAGTCAAACTAGTAGTAGTGCCACCCCTGATTAAGAATAATTAGTATTAGTCTGAAAGAATTGCCTAACTTTGGTGTATAGTCCTGAACCGGGAATGTTCCCAGAGTCCTTGTACAACGTGTAGTGTAAACCGGAGGTCACAGCACACAGTTAAACTATCAGTTATTATATTAATCATATATTTTGGCAGTACCTATAACGATCCGTTTTAAGAATAATTATTACTAACTACGTTTAATTTATACCAGGTATACGAGTATATAATAATTGTAAACATTTATTACTTAGTGATTTGTTCGTATTTAAGACATATTTCTCAGTATCGTTATTCTTTAGCAGCACTTTCGTACTGTTAAATATTTTTTTAAATATTTTTTTCGAAATTTTAAAAACATTTTATGAGCTAAAATAAAACTCTTTCAGGCGGGAATACCGCCATTAAATCTTAATATAGCCGATTCTCTCCCTAGGATTCCTATAGCTGAGGCATTATTGAAAATGTATTCTTATATAGAAAGGAATTGTTGGAGGTTTTTCTATATTAAACGGTAATATCATTGTTAAGAACATAATAATAATAATTTCTTCCACACTATCTGGGTATCGAATAACCGTTGAAGACAGAATTGGGTATGAGCAGTGTTGCAATGTGGAACCTGTATAGTAGGCAAATTTATTGTAAAGGAAAATAGAAGTTAAAAGAGAATGGGCAATTTCGTACTCGCTACAATAGCAATCGTTGTGGTGTCATTGGATAGGTCTTTTAATCAGGAAGAATATTTACTATGGGGACTTGTACCAAATCTTTGTCCGAAAACTACGGGAAGCCCTCAACGTTTCAGTTTTATTTGATATCTTAATTGCAATCTTAATACATATAAATAACACAAAATGAATTAAGCGACTCTATTATAATTAATCCTTGTAAAAAGACCTTTCCAATGACTATTAGGCCGAGTAGCAGGCTTCATTTGTGTATTTTTGCCCATTCTCCTTTATATTATTATGAGAGCAATATTTTATAGCACAACTAGCTAGATAAATATGTACATGATCAATTGTAAAACAAAATGTTAACGACGCAACGCGAATCAGCCATATTAATATACAGTCTAGGCGGGGCTGTATATTTATATGGCTGATCCCATTTTCTCAACTTATTTTTGACTACATGAATACACAAGTGGTAAAGTATCTTAACAGAAATCTTTGACTCCATCTTACTTAGTTATGTGTCTATATATATTAAGCGACAACTGATTATTAATTATTTTTAATAAATTACGTGTCATTTTGATGATCTCTGTATCTGAGCTGTATAAGCCGTCTATACATCGACATCGGTTGGTCTTGGTTTCAATTTCTGGACCGAACAATGTTGTTTGACAGGTCGGTTGACGTGGTTGGTGGACGCTTGCCTTTTACGCCGCAGGTCGCGGGCTCGTTGCCGCCCAGGATAGATATTTATGTGCACGAACATGTCTATTTGTCCTGTGTCTGGGTGTTATTATTTATCTTATATTCGTATGTATTCACAAATGAAAAGTAGTATATCAGTTATCGGATTAACATACTGCAACTCTGCTTTTAAAATTTTTCAGTACTTAGTTTCCTTATTTTCTGTTTTTAATACAGTTCCGATCATCGTCACGAATGCAACACATTACCTCTTTTTTGACCTTTATGAACTTTTATCCCCCAGTATCTCTTAAATTTTCTCTTTGGCGAAGGTGATGAGCATAACCATCGTAGGCTGAGTAGACGTACCATTGGAATATTTACCAGAGAACCATAAAGCGTGGCGATAAGTAACCTAGCCTTGTGATATTTTGTAAATAAATTTTAACCTATTTTTGTCAAGTTTGAAAAAGTAGATGTGCTAAGATATTACAAATTTTGTTTTATTCTTAGTCAGAGTCAAATGATATATTTCTACATAGCTTTAGATTAGGGTTGTTCATCTGTTTTGTTAAGTAGTACGAGGCTTCAAACACTGCGGTTGACGTAGCCCCATTTTATATGATACGAAAAAGTTTTAGATGCAGCTATTTTGCTAATTCGTACCCGTTGTTGATGGGGTTTAAAATTTTATACTTTGCCCTGATATGACTTAAGTATTCTTTCTTTTTTTAGAGGTTTATTTGGTCATTGCTCACGGTTTCCGTATATTCGACATACCAAATATAAGTTTATACGCTTTAATGTTCTTTTATATAACTGCTATAAGACAAAAGATTTTCCTGATAGCAGTTAACAATTATCGTCAGACAATGCATTTTTAGATGGGCAAAATTGGATTAGACTGGCTTAGGGTCTTATTGTATAAATTAACGAGTCTACTCAATAGTAAGTATGTATGGCTGGATGGGTAGCATTTGTGATACCTTATAGCGCTACCCAGGCATCATATATATAAGTTTACTAAAGCATAAAGTATTTTAAAAAAATCCAGAGTTTCACCAGTAAAAGTGCTCTAAGGGAAACAGATTTTCATAAAAAGAATATGTTATAATGATCTAGATATCCTAAGAAATATATTAGGCACCTATAAAGCTACATAATGACGCTCAAAAACTAAACTTGTAAGTTTAATGTGTGTAAGTGTACAACGCGACGAAAGAGGACGCGCATTTACGCCCAAAATAGGTTTTATAACGATGTATTTTCTTTTCTCCTATCCAGAGAGTTAACTTTACAAACAAGCAAACAATTCAACGACACAAACCACATTCATACAATTGAGTATACTTTTTATGCGATGTACGATGTGAAGTAATCATAAATATCACAGACACGACGCACATCTAGACTCAGATCAGCTACAAATAGATGCGGGAATCATGTAATAAGCGGAAATAAAACAATTACATGAGGTATTCTTGGTCGCGGCGTATTTAATAATCATACTCACACTAAGTGAATTATTAAAAACACTCCCTCAAAACAAATAATTCATCCGGTAATTTTTATTCTTAATTAGTCTTTGTAAATTCTGCTATTTTACTAGTTATTCTACTATTCTTGAAGAAGCCGAATCCAAAAAATCTGAGATCTCAAAATCAGTGCCGGTTGTCTGAATGGCTCTGTCTATATTAAGGTACAAATTTAATATTATTTTTATACCGGACCTTACGGTACTACTTCACTTTTGTAAATACATACTTATGTAAATAATTACACCCAGACTCAGGACAAACACACATGTTAATAATGCACACAAATGTCTGTGCTGGGTATTGGAATCGAACCCACAAACCGTTAATCCCCGATATTAATCCAAAAAAGTGCCCATTCATAATTCAATTTTCGATGTCTACCTCTCTAAAACCGTATTATCAGCCCACCGTGTGTCATACTCTTGCTAGAAACTATTTGAACAACTTAGAATTTTGTTTAGAAATTTCACCACTGGCCCACATACAGTGTAACACATGAAACTAAACTGTGGATGGGCCAGGCATTAAACTAGTCCTTAATTGAGTTGGATCTGCGTCGTTCCAACTACACTCCTTTAAACTAGAAAAAACGTGCACCTTACAGTCATGGGTTCTCTATGGATACATTAATATTAAAATTCATTAACCGCTGTGAGATGTTACATTGGTACACGCCTCTTCTAGCAGCGCTAATAATTTGATTCGGTCTTATTGCTGTTTTCTGCCATTACAATCGACAAAAAGAAGTTTCAAGTCACAAAATGGCAGGATTATGAGACAAACGTAAATTATTCTACTAAAAATAACTAGAACTTAGTTTTCGTGGCTTGATAACCTTTTTACCGCTATCCCGTGAAAATTAAGTTATATAACACAAACTGAAAAAGGGTGTTGTGTGAATAAACTTTTTTTCATACACAGACTAATCTCGAAAGCCCTTTATTAAGTGCCAGTATCCACTGGCACTTAATAAAGAGCTTTAGTTTGGTTATCAAAACCTCTTGAACCTCTTCTTCTTAGCGTGTCGATGGCAATCTAAATTAAGTCAGCTCAGAATTCAGCTACGACTTGAGCGTTGTCAGTAGCGTCCATTAGTTCTTGTAACGTGCAGGCATTTGGGGTGCATGAAAGGAGACTCCCCGAGCGACGAACCCACAGGTTCTTTATACAATCAGCGAGTGACCCACGCTGATTGGCTTATCCTTTCACCACGATGGAAATCGAAAGCCCACTCTCAAAACCGGCATTCTGTGTAGTCTCTATTAACATCCAAGGGTTCTCACAAGAAAAGTCAGAAATTCTTGGTGACGTCCATCGCAAAACCCGCTGCGATGTTCTTTGCGTCCAAGAGACTCATCGGGATGAAACACAAGGTCGGCCTCACATTCCTGGGCTTACAGTTACGCTAGATCAGTGTTGAACTAAATGATTACTAAATAAAAATCTACTAATAATATAAAATTCGCAAAGGAGAATAATGATGATGTACATACAAGACTTTTTTAACGTTATCAATATTTATTGGTTAGTCAGGGCTCTACCTAGATTCAGTTGAATATCAGCTATCGAACAAAATGGGCTCGATGAGTGTGGTGAATTAAATTAGAACAAAATATTAGGTCTTTACCTATGAAATTGCCGTTCTGCAGTACTGGCCATTTCAAATCAAAATAATTTTTGTTTGGCTAAGAATTCTAATTTCAAATTAATTTTATTTTAAAAACATGGATTCTTTTTTCCAAAAGTAGTAAGAAATGACTACTTTTGGAAAAAAGAATATTTATTTATCTTATTGATTAGTGTTACATTTTCATCGCATTTCAATCTTTTTCGTCATCATGGATACGTTAAAAATTCGAGTAATTATGGAATATGAGTACCGTCGTGGCAGCAACGCGGCACAAGCGGCACGCAACATCAACGACGTTTACGGAGCTAACACTACAAACCAACGCACCACCTGTTATTGGTTTGCTCGCTTCCGTTCTGGAAATTTCGACCTGAAAAATGAACCTCGCGGTCGTCCGAAGACTTTGGTCGACAATGACGAATTAAAGGCGGTTGTGGAAGCTGATGATACACAATCTACGGCTGAATTAGCAGCAGCTTTCGACGTTAGCGTCAAAACAATATTGGTCCATTTGCGTCAAATTGGCAAGGTAAAAAAGCTTGACAAATGGGTGCCCCACGAACTCAATGATCGCCAGCGCGAAGTACGCGTCGAGACGTGCCTTGCACTGCTCAACAGACACACAAATGAAGGAATTTTGAACCGCATTGTTACCTGCGATGAAAAATGGATTCTGTTTGATAACCGCAAGCGCTCAGCAAGTTGGTTGGATCCTGGTTCAGCACCTAAACAATGCCCTAAACGAAAACTTACCCCTAGAAAAGTGATGGTCACTGTTTGGTGGTCTAGCGCCGGTGTGATTCATCACAGCTTCTTACCAAACGGGGTGAGCATTACTGCAGATGTGTACTGTGAAGAACTGAGCACAATGATGGAGAAGCTGGCGCATCTCCAACCAGCATTGGTCAATCGCTCGTCTCCGCTGCTCCTGCACGACAACGCGCGACCTCATACTGCACAGCAGACGGTCTCCAAGTTGCAAGAACTGGGGTTGGAAGCTCTCCGTCATCCGCCCTACTCACCAGACCTTGCGCCTACAGACTACTACTTTTTCCAGAATTTGGATAACTTCTTGGCGGGTAAAAAATTCAATACCCGAGAGGCAGTACAAAATGCCTTTGAAGAATTTGTTGCCTCCCGTCCAGCTGATTTCTTTAAGAAGGGCATCAATAAACTGCCACTGCGATGGCAAAGATGCATTGATTGCATGGGTGATTACTTCGATTAATACAAATAAAAAAATTCATGAAAAAAATTCGTTTAAATTTTTTCATACAAAACGGCAATTTCATAGGTAAAGACCTATTATTATCTAATCAATTACGATAGACTCACGACATAGTCACTAATGAGATAATGTTTTATAAATCATTTTAATTAATAAAATATTATATTACATATATGCGCCATTGTTAATTTTATTCGGAATATTATTTTCACAAAAATGAAAATGTTCGACCTATTTTATCCCGCAAACCAACTATTCCAGAACCTGTATGTAACTTTTCAACTAGCGAATTTCTAATATATGTAATATTAGCAATATTACATATATTAGAAATTCGCTAGTTGAAAAACGACGTATTAGAACATTGTCGATCCAGAAATCATACTTGGGTAGAAAACAAGCGCTTAAAACTGAAAAATGTTTAAATTGTGGAATTCATTCTAACATAATGGGTGGCATTATGTAAAAAACATACGGTATTATGTAAACAGCACGTGAAATGAGGTGTGTGTCCCCGGTACTGTGAATATATTAAATAGTTATAATGATGTTATCTTTGTTTTTCAGGATGGATTTTCATGTGTGGTGTCGATGAATGATGGTGTGGTGATGTATACTACGTCATCACTAACAACTACCCTTGGTTTTCCCAAAGAAATGTGGATCGGCAGATCATTCATTGACTTTGTTCACTCAAGGGTAAGGATGACCAGCATTTTTAGGCTATTTACAGTAGCATAAATGTTTTCCAAATTGGGTTGAAAATTGGAATAAGTGCATGAAAGCTAAAATAAATCTGCGTGGACACGAAAAATAGTAATGGTAAAAAAATAATGTATATATGAAAAGGACCAATCATCAAACTTACTTACTTACTTATCGTATGGGCAGTGGTTACCCTGGTGCCAGAGTTGTTCAAGCCGCCCAGTAGGCCTCTGACGTGGCTTAACGACTGTTGCCTACTGGCTACAACCGGAACCGACAGCTTAACGTGCCCGAAGCACGGAGACGCTCAGAAATTAAACCACTTTGGCGGTTACCCATCTATTAACCGAGCCTAGTTGCTTTAACTCGTCGATCATTTACGGACCGGTGAGAACATTTCGCTATGTGCACTTACGTATAACTTCAAAACTTGTACTGAGAGCAGTTCTACAACTTTTGTGCCTAATTAACTATTGCTACAGATAACTATTCCTAGCCATAAGTACAAATCCTACAACTTTGGTGCCAAATTAACCATTGCTCCAAATAACTAGTTAGCCATAAGTACAAGTCCTGCAACTTTGGTGCCAAATTAACCATTGCTCCAAATAACTAGTTAGCCATAAGTACAAGTCCTGCAACTTTGGTGCCAAATTAACCATTGCTCCAAATAACTAGCTAGCCATTAGTACAAATCCTGCAACTTTGGTGCCAAATTAACCATTGCTCCAAATAACTAGTTAGCCATAAGTACAAATCCTGCAACTTTGGTGCCAAATTAACCATTGCTCCAAATAACTAGTTAGCCATAAGTACAAATCCTACAACTTTGGTGCCAAATTAACCATTGCTCCAAATAACTAGCTAGCCATAAGTACAAATCCTACAACTTTGGTGTCAAATTAACTATTGCTCCAGATGACTAGCACTTGCCATAAGTACAAATGCTACAACTTTTGTGTACAATCTAATGTCATCATTTATTCACAGGACCGCAGTACATTTGCATCTCAAATCACGACTGGACTTGCCGTTCCCAAAATAGTGAATGGTACTCAGGAAAAAGGTAAATCGATTTGACACATTAGTCGCAATTTGTTTGCAAGCTCTTCAGCTGGTCTTTATCTTTAGGTAGAGTTATTAAAGCGCTTCTTACTATCTAGTTAGTACACTGTACAAAAACAACACACAAGCTTCTTATGTACTTAATTGAAAATAGGCGTTCCATTTTTTGCCTAAATTGACTTGATAATCAGTCAATTACTTAAAATTTGATGAGACATACATAGTATTGGTAACACATAGCGCCTTACTCACGTAACGAAACGAATCGATGAGCATTCTCAGAATAAGTTCTAAGGTATTAAAAAACCTGAAGTGCTCAGGGCGATATGTTCATTACGTGGGTAAGTCCTCACATGCTTTAATTATGAGGTGTACTTGTATGTAGTTGAAATATTTTTCCACGTGACAGATTGTGTAAGTTTAGTTAAAAGTAAAAATATTTAAAATTGCTAAATGTGTCTGTATTTTATAAATTAATGCATCCACATATATTTACAGACGCCAGCACATCCAGCTACCCCAATCTGTCAGATTTTTTAATAGATTTTCAACTTTATCACATAGGCATAAGGTTCATTTTTAATCGGGGAAATTTGACAGATTGGGGTAGCTTGATTTACTGGCGTCTGTACATTTGTAAGAGCGCATAGATTTGTTATTTAGTACAAATAAGATTATGTGTGTTGACGGCGACTCTCCGCCACATCTCATCCCGCGGTGGAGGTAGAATTCGCCCCAAGGGAATATCTATCAGTGAACGGGCAGCAGCGTCTCTCTGTGTACTATGAGGACCATACTGTCCTTGACTTTGTTCCAAAGCGTGGCCATTACGGCATTTCCCGCTAAATAATGGACACAGTTCCATTGTCGGCATCCGTGGGGAGGATCCTTTGTTCAGCTGTGGACGACTTTCGGCCGATTTGATGATAAGTAACATCTACTAATCATTATATAAGCCGAAAGATACCAAATTCTGGACATATTATTATCACTTAAAGATAAATATCTATCCTGATATTTCTCTGATCTAATATTTTGATATATAATATCATATAAAGATATTTAATTTATAATACCGGCTAAGCAAAGTTTCTGTCTGTGTAAAAGTTTATAAAAGGTAAGCCGAGAGCCATGTTATTATATTAATCATTTGCCACTTAAATGTAATCATATCTCAGATGTATAATATTATATATAGAAAAATAGATATTTTTTACAACTAATATTAGGAAGTGAAGGGGTAGTTCTGTTTTATTTTTGTATAAAATTGCATTGCTTCCTTGTCTTCAGCTCACTCCCCAGCTAATTCTGTGTCTACTATGGTGTGTCGCATACGGCGGTACAGAGGTCTGACCTGCAGTTACAGCGTTAAGGAAAAGCCAGTCACATACATGCCATTCCTACTGAAACTTACCTTCAAAAACATCTGTGACGAAGTAGGCAAAGCTATCTACTTAGTTATTCAAGCTTCGCCTTTCTACTCCGCGTTCAAGAGTAAGTACAAGGAGTTAAATTTTATTCATATGTCACAAACATGTATTAATTTCATTTCAATATTATGTATCAATAAATTATCATATTAATCAATCAAATCAGTAGTAAAACTATAATAAATTAATTAATCCAGGCAGTTCAACAAAATATCGTGGCTTAATTTTCGCCAGCAATTCGGTACAGATATGGCTTAGAAAATAATATAAAAACTTTTTCTTTTTATATTGGATTTGGATAAATATATTTTTATAACAGTTGAAAGTTCAACCTTGACATATAAGCCATATTAATATTGTGATTGTGCTCAGGATAACAAACGACAAACTTATAAATATTTTTATTTCCCGCCTGATTAAAGCCCTGAATAAAAGTTTATTTGCCATGATACTATATCTATGAGAAAGCCATTTGTTATCATGAGTATAGTGGGTTAAAGTACTGTCAATTTGATTCTTTTGCCATAATAAGACCGTAAATCCTTCGTTTGCCTATATAGCTTACATTTTTCATTAACTAGTGGCATATGTAAGTTTGGTCGAAAGGAAACAAAGGTTATACGGTAATTAATACAAGGATGTAACTGAGTTCTGCATACGTGCAACTTGCTTGGCCCTTAAGTCACAATGTTCTATTATTTCATCCAAAGCTCCGAATGAGATCGTGATGAACACTGTGCCATTTGTATTGAGACATGCAGCGAACGGTCACATAGAATACATTGATCCTGAGTCGGTGCCATATCTGGGGTACTTGCCACAAGACCTGGCTGACAAAGATGCACTAAAGATGTACCATCCAGGCGACTTGGTCTACCTGCGGCAGGTTTACGAGACCATTGTGAAAGAAGGCGGCTTGCCAAGATCTAAGCCATACAGGCTAGTATATTTATAAATGTAGTCATAATGAGACATTGGATTATATGCATTATTAAAATACCAAATTTTGGATGAAAATAAGCACCATATCAGGCCAACAATATCTATAAAGGACGTAATATTTTAATATGCATAAGTCCAACATAAAAATTTCCATTTGCAAAAATAATATATTTGTATAACATCCAATGTCTAGTATTAACTGTATTAAATTGATCCTGATGAGATTGAATTGTTTACAAAACACAATGATTTCTCTTTATTACTTATGTGGCCATGAATTCTATATCTACACTTTGTAGAAGCTTAAAAAAAAGTTTTTTTTACTAGTACTCTTCTAACCCTGAATATGCCTTGGAGTTTAAATGTTGATATCATCTTGATTTTGGACTTATAACAAGGTAATTGAGTTTGAAAAATAACTTGTCCTTAAGTCCAACACCAACATAAACAAATTATATCCAGGCCAGGCTAAGAGTCAATGTTAATTTCATCATAATTTTGACTGATTCCCGCAGAATGATGACACAGAATGGTGACTATATTAAATTGGCGACTGAATGGTCATCTTTCATAAACCCATGGTCAAAGAAGCTCGAGTTCGTGATTGGGAAACACCACATAATTGAGGTGAATATGTTCTTAATTTTAGAGGTACTTTTTGCGAGTTTTTAGAGACATTTTTAATTGATAATGGATAAATAGTACGGCAAAATAGATTACACATTATCTTTATTATTGTAAAACTAATATTATCACTTGAACTTGAATAGAAACTTGACTAGAACTTGAACATTTTGTCTGTTTGTTTATTTGTGCATCCCGCAAAAACTACTCTAGAGATTTTAATGAAACTTTTATATTATATTGCTTTTATATTAAAGCAATATAATATAAAAGTTTCATTTATTATTACATGTTTCATTTATTATTACATGTTGTTTGTCGCTAAAACGTCTAAGTAACACCACATATAACCCTAATGCGCGTTATGCTGAAGTTTAAGGTCATAATTTAAATTCGACGCAGTCTAGCCACAAGGCTGATTTCATGATGAATGTTGGAGACGGTGAGGTTTGAATGTGAAAAAAATCTTCATGATACTAAAAAACAACTTAAATTTTAAATGCGGCATACCGAGTTCTGACAAAGATAATAACATTCTAACAATACTTAAGTGGCACCGTCCCCGTACTCTTCCACAAAGCGTGGCCTTTATGGCAATTCCCGCTAAATGATGGACTCAGTTCCATTGTCGAAATCCTATTCCATTTTCTGCGAGGAAGTGAGTTATGGCCTTATCACGTGTAAATTTTCCAGGGTCCAGCGAATCCCGACGTATTCCAAGTGCCTGAACAAGAGAAGAACGCAAAAGGCATTGCCGACGACAGTGCACAAATTTTGAGAGACGATATTGTCAGGACTATGAATGAGGTGAGGGCGCATATTTTTTATTTATGTGATGTGGTTTTTAAGAATGAACTAGTCTTATTGCTGTCCTTGTCAGTGAATTTCTCCAAAATTTATACTGATAATATGTAGCTCTTCAAAACTATTTTCGCTTTACATTATGTGCCTTATCAATGTCACAAAAATGGATACAAAGGGTGGAAAAACGCAATTATATCTTTGGAATTTCGATACTAGACTATTCAAGTAGTAAACCGTAAGGATATTTAACACAAGACTCATATTGAAGAAATAAAAATAATACTTTATGAACAAGAAAAAGCCGGAGCCGTAGCATCACTCATGTATTTATAAGAAAACGTTACATTTTGTTTAAACAGGTTTTAACTAAGCCAGCCGAGGTAGCAAAGCTGCAAATGACTAAGAGGTGCCATGACTTGGCCTCGTATATGGAGAGTTTAATGGAAGAGACGCCCAAAACTGATGAAGAACTTCACCTAGAGATACAAGAACACGAAAACAGTTACTATGTAAGAACTCAATCAAAACAAAATCTTGTTAAATTTGCATTATAGCTGTAAGTTGTAATTAGCTCTTCCTAGTAAATATCACTTATGGTGATCAATCCTAACGAAAACTTGCATAGTACTTACCTTATCTATCGTCAATTCGAGAACGAAAACGAAATAACAAAGCAATGTGGCGCAAGAGTCAAGGCAGTCGCAGGTATACGCTATTAATGCGAGGCATTGTCGCTTGCTCACGTGATAATCGTTTACGGGGCACAGCATCCTCACTCTATCTATGCCAAGAAGTTTTAATAAATATAATAATAATAATATATGTATCTATAAGCGTTAACATTTCTTGGCAGAGATAGAGTGGAAATACTCTGTCCCATTCTCGCAATACAACTGTATTGTGAAGCCTATATAGAGATATAGGCTTCATTACAAGTGACGTCACAACGACGTTAGTTTAGCGCGTTCTCTATTTAAATTGGATTTTGTTTTCACGGTTAGGCTTTATGTGTGGTCCTAATATAACGACTATAGTTGCACGTAGTTACTATAATTTGTAGTGAGTAGGTTATGCCAAGTTATTTCGTTGGGGTAAAATTCTTCTGTAAAATGCCTCCCCAGTCGGGTTAATCTTATCTTGTTTGCGTTAAATATTGTACATCTCTTGAATTCGTGGATATATGTGTCTAGACCCTATTCCTTTCAGCCTTTCCCTACGTCCGTGGGGAAAAGTTTGCACATACTTTCGAACCCTTCTTACATCTTTCCATTCGGGCTGTCTCTTAGCACCTGTCTCTAATGTCAGAATCTTTACTTTTCTCTTTACGATAATTAAATTATTTTTATGCATTTTAGGAACGTGACTCTGTAATGCTCGGTGGTATATCGCCTCATCACGACTACAGTGACAGTAAAGCGAGTACAGAAACGCCACTTAGTTATAACCAACTCAACTACAATGAAACTTTACAAAGGTAAGTTGTCCCCGAGGAAATACTCGGCACTATATTGAAATAACGAAATTTTGCCTATTACTGTATAATATCTTCATATATAGTATTACTTGTAAAACACCAACTACCTCGCAGGATTAGATAGCTAACATCATTAGCAACAACTTTTATTCTACGAGTTCATATTTATTCAAGAACATAACTCAATACAGCACTCATTACTAAGTTTCTGTTGTACTGTCGAGACATTTGTAGGTCTATGTTTCATTCATACGACGCTCGGCTCGCGCGCGCTAACGCTGCTAATAATAATAACACTTTCTTCGCCAGATATTTATTCAGTTAATTTCACAATTTGGTGTTGGTAATTTGAATACCGTATGTTAACGTTATCTTTGCGATGTGCGTAGAGTTATAAATATTCAAGCGGGACGTTAAATTAATACTTATTTTTGTACGAAAATAAAATCTAACAATACATCATAAGTTGTACAACTAAAGTTGTTGGTTATGGTGTTAGTTATCGAGGTTATTGGTGTTTTACAAGTAAATCTGTATACTAGTTTTAGCTTCTCAAAAGAGTTTACGAGAAATTGGCGAACAATAAAGTATGAGCATATCTTTGTATGTATTATTTCTCGACGTACTATATACCATTCTTCTTTTTGTTATGCTAAATTTTTTAGGGCCTTTTAAGTACAGTGATGATAATTTGAATATTAGAACCTAAAATATACTATATAAATGCTTTTTCATTGGTATGAAGGTGGGATGTATTCTAATTTAACTAGAGCTACCTATTCCATATATTTTATTGATATTAGATATGGACTTCTTGAAAATTATTATATTAAAAAACAAAGTGATCAAGATTTTGGCTATGACAATATTTTGATATATTATCTAATATTATTTCTCAACAGATACTTTGATAGGCATCAGCCGTATTCATACGGAGACTACAACATAGTAACCGGGGAGAATATTTTTGGACTGAATGAGGTCAAAACTGATATAAAGTAAGTGCTTGAAAATATTGCAGCTTATTCGAACACTGCTTAAACATACACTTAAATGTACAGTATGTACTAAATTCAAAGAAAAAAACATTAATTTTGCGTAATGAAAGTTTTTTCTGTTACTACGACGTTTTTATTTAATTTAACACACATAATTTAATAAACCATATTTGCGCATCCTGTACTTCTCGTTGTAGATTTTATTTACTTATACACCTATACACAACAGAAAACAGCAGTATAACTTTGTCCTGTGTCTTTTGCGCCCAACTTAGCTACGAAGTTATAGAGCTTGCTTGGTTTTGAGGACTTTTAAAACTCGTGTTTTTCTCACCACATGGTGAGGGACTATGGTATGCTATAGCATACTGACACTGATAAAACATTAATCATAACTGTCTTACGTGCTAAAACCTGCCTTTAGTTTTCTCATACAACCGTATGGGAAAAATAAAAGGTTCCGAGTCACATCTCTATAATTTAAAGTAAGCTCGTATAGTTTATCTTGCAGGCAGCGTTTATCGCCGATGGCGCCAAATTCTGGTGATTCTGGTGAAATGAGTTCGTCTGATTCTAACCCGATGGCGATCAGCTGTGCTACCGGGGGTCCTTTTGCTGCCCCTGAAAATCAACCGCCACCTCGCCTTACAGAGAATCTGCTTAATAAGTAAGTTTCTATAATTTTCTATTATTATTTACCCAACGACAGTATTTGAAGAAAACTTTTAGGAACAGCTGAACGTATTATCATATCGAACGTGGTATCGTATAACGTCTATGTATTTTGTAGTTGTCACTTGGTCGCCCTTTGTGCTCTCTGTGTTATTTTATAATTGAAGTAATCATTACCATCAGCATCATCTCCGAAAGTTGTCCACTGCTGTCTGCCCCAAAAATCTTTGACAATTTCCGGTTTTGCGCTACCCGCATCGATTAGCTTCCAGCAAAGAAATAAACTTAGTATTAATTAAACAACATTTTATTTGTGACAGGCAAATTGCGGTTAAAGAGGATGTTGCATAGTTTTGTAGTTGTGCATCATGATTTTTAGAAGAAATGACGGCATTCAACTGTCTCTTAATACAAAAATCTCATTCAACCACTTAAAATATATAGATTCAATGTAGAGTTCCTAGAAGATATTAAGACAATTATTTATTCAAATCGTGTATTATTGACTGCCAAACCAATAATATTACTTATTAAAATATAATTAATGTCATGGTCAAAATTAAAAGGACATTGAGACCAAATTAATTAAAAATCCAATTACAGAATCATTACTCTATTATTTTAATGTATTAACCAATGTTTTGATGTCATAGTCATAAATACTGTAATTTCCAATGAACCATTTCTTCAGACTGGTTCTAAATTTAAAAATAATTTATTATATACGGCATCCCCACTGCCGACATTATCTTGCTGTTCACGTGTTTGATAGAAATAAATAGTATCGGTAGCTCATATTTTATACTCCAAAACAGAAGCATTTTCTTTTCATTATTTCAATGATATGAATATACCAACTATTCACGTTAAAAAACATCAATTAATTATTTCTTTAGGGTGGTTTAAAATTGTTGGTGGTACTAATGGCACAGTTTTATCGTTCGTGATCTCGTAACTGGCAATTTAGGTATTTGTCACTTATGCAGGTGCGGTGTGAAGTAACATTAACTGAAATTTATTGGAAGAAGAATTTAAAAAATTACTTGAACATTTATTAATTTACTTTGCACACATTTTATTACTAGATATTTTACGTATGTATAAGGAACATAAGAGTATAGGCGCGAGCGCGATTTTATACAAAACAAAGCCAAATAAGTGTACACCGCGAAAACATAGAAGCAAATCGCTGTGCGCAGGCGGCGGATACCGGAAGAAGTGGGCGGAGTCAGGGAAGGCGCGTCCGCACACGCGCCAGTTTTGGGCACGGCACCAAATTCACCGGCTGGTAGGCATCGCAGATTTCCGGCGGTCCATTGTATAAGCGGAGAGGAGAATGAAGCGAAATGGTTACCACAATTTTATAAGTAATTAATTATAAGGCATCCCTACTGCTGATACTTTCGTGACTACTCCACGTATGAAATAGGCATTAAAAGTGCCATATTATCACCTCCAAATTCACACCATGTAATACAATACAATACTCTTTATTGTACACCAAATGAATAACAAAAAAGAACTTAAATACTAGCATAATAATGTACAAAGGGCGGTCTTATCGCATGTAATATTCATCAATTGAATGACAAGAATATAGGTTATGCATACCTGTACCAAATATTTAAGTCGTAATTTCTACAAGAATAAAACCTATTCTTATATTTCATTACTATCCACAAAAACTAAATGTCCTGGCATACTCTCGTAAGAAACCTACATTACATCAAATATTGGACAAATATTAAAATCCAAGGAGGAAAACGTTGTCAAGAATTACTATGTATATTTGTATGTTATAATTTTATGTATAACTGAAATTATTTTTATTTAGTGTTGAAGTTGTTTATAGTATCAGTAGCGCGCGTTCATATTTTCGATTGAGACCTAATATATGACAGGTATCAATATTGATTGTACTGATATTATACTTATAAAATGAAATTCATTTTAACAAGATTTATACCTATGGGACTACCTCGCAAGCTTGCTCATCCAAAAACAAAGGTAATCATCAAAATCGGTCCATCAATGTCGGAGTAATGGATGTACGAATTCGAATTGAGAACTTTCCTTCTATTTGATTTCGGTTATAAAATGGCAGGACGTACTAGAAGCTACTAAAGACTTAACGCTCGTGTTACGACTTTCACTAATGTATCTTAATACATATAATTTATCAGTCAACTTTGAAGCTATCGTACTTATAGTCAGTAGACAGGGGTCATTAAGTTATAATATCATATAATTGTCAAACATGTTTGAAATGTACTTACATGTTGCTTATTTTGTAAATAATTACCGCTTTGTAAGTTAAGTATTTATATACTTACAAAGAGGTAATTATTTAAGTTATCTTTGAAGGATATGCAACGCGAGCGACAGATACATTTTAAAATCGGGTTATCCGTTTTGCATGAAATTATACCAAAAAATACTTGAAATATTAGTCCGAAGGGAACATACATCAAACTTAACGTATAAACATCGATTTTATTGTGTTTGGATTATTTAATCGATATAGTAACTCTTTTGTTATATATAGTATTTATTCGTGCGGCCGTGCCTATAAATGGCTTTTAATCAGCTACTGTGAGCTGTTGGTCTTTCTAATAGTGTTAAATGTTAAATAAATAAATATTGTTTTAATACCAATTCTTTAAACAGACATAATGCTGATATGGAGAAAGAATTGATGAAAACACGTCGCGAGAATCGTCCAAGCAACAAGGGGGAAAGAGAGAAAGCAACAAACGAAACGCGGAAGAAAAAGAAAGAGCATTTAGCGCGCTGCAACGCGTCATTCCAGCCTACTAGGGTCGGAACTACTACTACTACCGTTAATGTGCGCAATAAGGTAAATAATATATATATATAAATACATAAAAAATAACATTTTACCTATCAATTAAGTTGTTTGTTGTAATGAAATATTGAGTTAAAATTCTAAAGCTCAAGGTTCATATGTGGTCCCTCAATGGGAACGCTCGGTACTACTAACTAGTTCTGTATGTATTACAAAACTAAACTAGACTAACTTTATTTTTTTAACTATAATTTTGCAGTTAGCCTGGGCTAGCTTTCACTGCTTTACCGGACAAAAACTTAATTTTGTAATAAGTGGGTTGCACTTTAATATTTCTAAAAGTTGTTAACCAAATTATAAAGCATGAACTTAAAAGTCACTTGTAAAACACTAAGAGCCTCGCATATAGGTTATTTTTTTTAAAGACAATTCCTGCAATTGGAATCTAATTTCTGTTTTGCGGGCATCATAAGCAACAACTTTTATTATATGAGTTCTAACATAACTCAATACATAAAAAAATCATTTTACAAGTTTTTGTTGTACTTTCGTGATATTTATGTTTCATTCATACGACGCTCGGCTCGCGCGTGCTTGCGGCGCTAATATATCACACTTTCTTTGCCAGATAGTTAATTTCACGGCTTGGTGTAGGCAAATTTGGAAACCTTGTTGCTTATTGCGGCAGTAATCTCTGCAATGTGCGATAGAGTTATAAAAAATATAAGCGGGAAATAAATTAATACTTATTTTTTTTATAGAAATTAAATCTAACAAATGATCAAAAGTTGTAGAACAAAAGTTATTGCTTATGGTGTTAGCGATCTTGTACTGCGAGGTTGTTTGTATTTTATTATGTATATACATTAATATCTATAATCAAATAAATAAAAAATATTACAGAGACAAGCTGTTAAGCGTTCTGCGAGGATAGGAGAGACCGAGGCGGGAGCGCACAAGCACCACTGCCCGTCACCGCGCCAAGTGCGTCGCCGTCAGAAAACTTCCTCCACGTGCGCGGCCGTCGAACAGGCTTCCGTCACCACCACCACCGTCGCACAATCAGGTATTTCAATTCAGGTTTTATTCCCCTCCCCCCATAAGCTAAATAAATTAAACGTACATTACATGTTAGCAATACCCCGCTTCTTATCACCTTGTCGGACTTACTTTCTCCCACATTAAAATGAATGGAAACCCATCCTTGTATGGGATGGGCTTCATCAAGCCAACCAGCTGACTTGCTATACGTGTAAAACTGTCATGATTTATCTACAGTCGCACTTTTAGTATAGTATGCACAACGGTAGTTACGTTTTGCATACTATACTTTGTAACTTCATAATGAATACATTCAAGCACAGCAGCATAGATTTGGGCATTCATCAATCTGTCTGAAACTATAATTTTTGTAGTATAATAGTGGTAGATATGGCATGTACGTTTAATTAGTTATTTTGCAGTCTGACTTTAACAGTGTTAGTATAATTCATAGTATTAAATCAAAACTTGGAAATGATACAAAACTCATGAAGAAAATCTACGGGGTTCAAACCTTCAGTTACTGTCAATGCACAGCAAATGTTTATGTATTTTAACTACGTACGTTCCGTACAAATAGAAAAAATCTACCGGTCTAGTTTTTACCACCATTACGATATTTTATTTTGCAAATATGGGTAGTACACAAATACACGAAGTATATAAGACTTTTTATTGCAATTTTGTCGTATTATTATTTATACGCGGAGGTGCGGCTCGCATACCTGTGGAAGATCAGAGTGGGGTGTGAGTCATTACATCAACACGACTGCAAGCTAAAGGCAGAGTAACGCCCGTACTATAATTATAAGTCCCGGTATCGCGAGAGACTTTAAAGACATGTTATTCCACACTCAGAATTGGAAAATGTATGGGGCACACAAATATGTAATAAATCAGTGTATAATCGTCTAACAGTAGAAAACTGATAGAATATTTGTGTCGGTTTTAGAATCAAACAGTGACAATTCTATAATTTATAATGTTGTTGTCCAGGTTGTCAATGGGCGGCCCCGTCCGTGAACAACATGAACACGTTCATACTCGGAATGGGCGTCCCGCAGCAGATGTCCATCATGAACCCCATGGGCGGCATGCCGGGTATGCCCGGGGTCCCAGGTAATTACTAATTATATAAAAGGCTTTTCTTTTATAGAAGATTTCCAATCAGGCACCAATCTTAATATCGGGATAAATCTTATATCAAAAAACATTTGCTCCGGGATTTGGTTAGCTGAAGAACTACCCTCCGTGATTTTTTCTAAGTGACGTTAAGAGGATTTCACTGCTCCATTGAAAGATGATACCTTCAATGTCTAAGAAGGACATTAGGCTGGTGATCCCAGGTTTAGTCATAAAACGGCACGGTTACCTATCTCTACTAAGTTGCCAGGTCTGACTGTCGTCTGTCCTATAATTATGTTGGATATCCGCATCACGTACATAGTACAAGGCGTTATTCCCAGATCGTCTTGAGGGCCGGTGGAATCATATTACTGCTTATTCTTTTATTCTACATCACTATGTGCTAGTCGTTTCCCATTATTAAGTGTGCGTTTTGTTTTTGAAAGACATCGCCCGCACTAGCGACATTAATCCCTGTGTGTCACTCCATGGCTTTATAGGAAGGCTGTAGTCTACAAGTAGCTGAACTCACTGACTTAACATTGATCCCTTAAGTCTATGCGCTGCAACAGTCCTTTACTAACCACAGTTGCCCTTGAATGTACATAAACAGATGAACCCCTGTTTGGGTGGCCAATAGTGGTGTGTATTAATACACTAGTGGGACTAAACAAGTTAAAAAGATATATCTAGCCGTTAGAGCTCCTTGCCACTGTTTAGTTTATTTATGATGTTAATGCTAATGTTGTTGTAGGTATGATTCCGTTATACTATGCGCCCATGGGCCACATGCCGCCAAGCACGGAGGCCTCACCGACATCCGCACAAACATTCCAACCGCAACCAAGTGAGTCACTTTTATGACCTTCCTATTACTCAATAGCTCCGTTCACACGGAGGGGCGTTCTAGAATATTCTGAAATAAACGGCAGCACTCAATTTATTCCAGTGATTAATGAAACGCTGGTTCTCTAGCTTATTTAAGCATACTCTTCTTCCTTTCGTCGTTTTCTCTTCTGATGAGCATGTTGCTAAGCATGGGCAATGCTCAGCTGATGTATTCTCTTACCATAATCCTCTCTTTCCCTCCTGCAAAGTTCGGAATTCTAAATTGTATTCAAGCTGACGTTTTTAATATTGACTGTGCTGGTCTTTAAGTCAAGACTTTTGATGAACAGGTTCATATTTTGAATGAAAACTCTAACATACAATCTCCGTGCCATCGAAGTAAAACGATTCCCCGTGCCCCGTCTTATTTCTGAAATAAAATCACTTTTAGAAAACAAAGCACAAGTTAAGTCGAGGTATAACTGCCACCATTAGGACATAAATGGCCAGAAGCATTTAGTTTTGAGCAGTCTCATTAATCAGAAACGCACAACGGCAAGACATCTAAAATTCTGTTGAAAACGGAAATCCTCCAAAAGTTCTACGATCATTGGGAGTTAAAAAGTTCTGAAAGATTTAGGTATTGATATGGTTGCTTCGCTGAAACTTTTTTTAATTGTGTCCAGGATCAATTCAACTTTGTCAATACGTCGGAAAAATAACAAAAACCGTTCCGGAAATCTATAAAAACGGCAAACAAGCGTATGTTGTATGAGAGCTGTTGTTTTTAGAATTTGTTGTTATAGCGGAAATAGAAATACATAATCTGCGAAAATTTGAACCATCTAACTATCACGGTTCATGAGATACCCTGGTGACAGAGGGACAGACAGACAGCGGAGCCTTAGTAATACAGTTCTGTTTTACACTTTATACGTACATACATAGACTCACGCCTGTTTCCCAGAGGGGTAGGCAGAGACAACGGATTTCCATTTGTCACGATCTTTGCACACGTCTTTTGACTCGATACACTAACTCTTTACACTTTTATACCCGTAAATAATATCATATAACTGAATATGTCGTTATAAAGAGCATTTTGCCATTTTGTTGTACAGACGCCAGCGCATCGAGCTACCCCAATCTGTCACATTTCCCCAATTGAAAGTGAACCTTATGCTTATATAAAAAAGTTGAAAATCTATAAAAGAAATTTGACAGATTGGGGTAGCTGGATGTGCTGGCGTCTGTACTAAGTGCTAAGTCGAGAATACGTGTAAAATAATATCTCCTTTACATATTTTTCATTTGTCTAATATTTTCAGTGCCATGCATGATGTATGGTCAACCGATGTACGGACACCCGTTCATGTACTCTCCTATAACCCAACAAGTTACTTACCCTACGCTGCAAGAGACGACGATTGCACAATCAATGCAGTACACAAATACTATGAATCCACTTGGCCTCACTAGCAGCAACTATGAAGAGGTAATATAACTATCTATTATTGTATACAAAATCATTCCTAATTGTTTTTTGTATTGTGTTCGTATGCGGATCTTTTGATGGCATTTTTGTAGTAAAGGCTCGTCCTTCTATTCTATTAATGTAATAATGTTTTTACGTACAGTCTATTTTTCCTTACTTGTCTTATTTGGTAAACAAACACTACTCGGTAAGAAAATCACTAGTTTCGTCATCAATCACGCACTTTTAGTTAGGTATGAACATCTTGATTGTTGGAAGAAACACATACTATATAAATAAAAAACTGCTTCAAATTAACCATCCAAACACATTAATTCTCTTAAAATCAAAATAATATCTAAATCCATTTTCACAGATTAAAAATTATATTGGCAATTTGACATTTCAAAATGCTAGTTTGTCTTTGGAACTTAGAGAAGGGAAAAGTGAATGAATGATTCTGACCAGTGTGAACTGTATAATTTTAATGTAAAAAACTAAATAATAAAGCAGAATGTTTATATATATATCAAGTTATGAGGGTATTGTAATGTAAGGCATTATTTTTAAAAACTAAAGTTTTTGTTGTAACTGGTCGTAGACTAAAAGTATTATTTGCCAAGTGAATTTTTTTAAATATAATAAAACTTTTAAAATGGCTGATACAAGGATTTAGTAAAAGAAGGCCAAATTGGTACGATGTCTTGGAATAATTGTATAAACCATATAAAAAAAGAAGAAGATAAAATGATGCAGCTTGACGGACTTTTAGATGCTGCAACAGATGCACCTACCCAGGGTTTCATTATACACGTGTCAGAATCGGAAGACTCGAGAAGTGAAGATACATGTAGTGAATCAAATTAATAAATAAATTAAAAATAGCTTTTTGTTTTATTTTTTCTATAGGCCAACGATATATTTCAGGAATTATTTCTGTGATTAAGATAATGTGTGATATTCTGGCAGCTTACAACAAAATTATCAACGCTAATTTATTCCCAGGGCCATAACTAAAACTTATTTGTCAGGAAATCCTACATAACAAAAATCATTCGGTTACAGCTGTATGAATTCGTTCAGTCCTTCATTTATATAATTTCCCAACTCTATCAATTGTCTTTGGTTACCAGTACGCCATATTTGTTTACCAAATAAGACAAGTAAGGAAAAATAGACTGTACGTTCTTGAATGCTTGTTACAACCAATCTGGCAATAATGGCCGAACGGGTTCAAATATATTGTTGGGTGCAACAGCGTGACTTAATTTGATAAGTAACTAGCGTGCCTTAGCGCTATTTCTAATTCTCCTATGTGAGATTGTTCACAGAACACGTTTTCTTTGACTGATTGGCCTGTCTTATGTCGAAAAGACAATTATATTGATTTATTCATTATATATGTTTTTTTATTATTTATTTCTTGTATACAACGGACACGTCAGAGACCAAAGAGACCTAAAAGTAAAATTAATTATGCCTTTCTGTAAAAAGAAATATGTAATTTTCGTCGTTCTACGATTGAATGAAAATGGCTTTGGGGAGAATATGACTATTGGCGACTATGCATCGAATATCGTTGGAACTGAGGCCTCGGCAAAATGTTCAAAAGTAACCTCACTGGTTTGATATGGATATATTTGAAGAATCCAATCCCCAAATCCATTTTCATTCAATCGTGTAACAACTAATATTACAGATTTATTTTTACAGTTTGGCATAATTAATTTTACTTTTATACAATATTAAAATTAAATGCATTGTCCAACAGAGAAGTAAATAATGAAATTGTCCAATGACGTTTATTCTTCCGCTTTTAACCATAATTCCAGGCAAGATTACTCTTATGTCTGGGTTTTGCTATGAAGAATTTCAAATTTTTATTCGTATTTTTTAATGTGTGCAGGCCTGTAAACACAACTTGACAGTGAAAACTGCCAGATATAGCGGATCATGGCGCGAAAGGAAGCGAGCAGAACCTCAAGCAGCAGCCACAAAAAACAACCAATTTAGCGGCGACAGTAGCTCTTCGGCTACAGCTAAACATCGGGTATGTCTTCATCAGTTAGCACCATAACTAGCTTCTTAGAGAATAAACTTTTATAGTATCCAATATATTTGCTATGTGGCTGACCCCATCTTATCCCGTGGGTGGCCTAGAAGTCGTCCCGAGGGAATATCGCTTAGGGAACCGCCAGCAACTTCTCTCTGTGTACTATGACTATTAAAAGACACATTAAAAAATACATTGCGATTGCCAACCCGTCTGCCAAGCGTGGCGGTTATGGCATATCCCTCAGGCCTTTGCTGGTTGAATTCAAACCTCGGCTCGGAATAAAAAAGCTTTATATTATCTTTGCGGAAATAATTACACTTAGTAGCAGCCCAAAGTCCAGTAGTTGGCGGAGCTACACGTCAGGCGGTTTAACGTGCTCGGGGTGAGTCTGATCTTGCACCGTATTATAAGATTGAAGAGATAAAGACTGCACCTCTGCACTCGACCCTCGAGCTTCACATATGAAACCAAAATGTGACCAGTCGTAATATTATAACATTTGTTACTAACTTATTCAATCACATTTATAAAGTAGCACTAGGCAGTTTTACCCATTTCATCATCATGTCAGCTAAAGTTCGTCCACAGCTGGACAAAAGCCTCCCCAAAGAATAACCGCCACGCTTGGGGTGGCGATCGCAGTTTGATGGTCCTAGTTCACAGAAAAACGCTGCCGCCTATTCTCTGTTAGGTATTCCCTCGGACGATACACAGCAAACATTTACCCATTTAGAAGGCTGTTATTAACAACATTATTAATTAGCTTTTATTAACGTTATTCATTAACATTATTAATCTAGTTAGCTTAATTGTATGCATTCATAAAGACCATCTATGGTATTACGAGCTAATTTTAAATTATTGTTTTGCGAGTAAAAACAATATATTTATAATTAGATAATAATACTATTATTCAATTATTAACTAGATTTTAATTTAGAGTAATTTTTTCATTTCTTGCATTTTTAATGTTTTCATAGGACTCGGGAGCACAGACTAGTCAGACTGGAGACGTAAAGTCTACAATATACTCTTCTGACATCCGTTCCACCTCAAACTGTATCAGCATTAAGGTAAGAGTTGGCTATGTTGCTTAATATTTTATTTCACATTGCTTATAGTAAAATACGTGTTAACCTCGTGTCAGTTTATTCACACGGCCATTTCCGAATATAGGTAGCTGATGTTTAAATTAATAAAATATGGACTACAACCAAGTGATAGTTTTTAATACATTTGAATTGAAATTTTTCATCCACATCATGAGTTAAATAAATTTCAATCGAATATATCATGTTCCAAATTTTGTATCTTCTATTAAATTTCAATTGATATTTTCTGCATAGTATTACAGAAATCTTGATTGATGATTTAATTTGGTTTAAAATTGTCTTTAGCACCATAGAAATTTTGTACCTTTTAATAAATTTGAACTCAAATTTTCTGTAGTTCCATACAAATCATATATCTTTCTTAAAATTGTCTTTTATTATATTTATTTAATTTGACTGAAAAAAATTGGTAATAACAATTTATTTATAAATGACTATCAGAGCTCAGTGGAGTCGAGGCAGTCTACCGGCAGCCACAACCGTTTGCCTAGGATCCGAAACGGTGAAGAAGCCATGGACAGGACTGACGGGGAGTCTAGCTACTCCTCCTTCTACTCTTCATTCTTCAAGACTGAGTCGGGCAGCGCAGAGGAGAGTGGAGAATCTAAGAAGATTGAAGCCCTTAAGCAAGTACGGGTAAGCTTTTTGCCTATGATAAGTTTTTTTTTCACTTATTCACCAAATAGGTTTATGGCCTACCTTATTGTATATCCTTCTACTCTTGATTCTTCAAGACTGAGACGGCCTGCACCGAGGAGAATGCAGAAACTAAGAAAGATGAAACTAATAAGCAAGAACGGGTGAGCTATTTACCCGTGTAAAAGTTTATTTTTTATTTTTATTTAGTTGCCTTATGTGTACGGCCCATCTTATATAATATAATCGGCTATAGTAGACAATGTCTTGTCCGAAATTGCATGACTACCGCATAAGTCACTTCCTTTCGACCTACCTTTTAGTTTATATGTTTATCATCATGATTTATGATAGTTCTGGACAATCATTTAGGCCAATATTGACTTATAAACTATATCCCTGTTTATGACCAATGTTGACTATAACCTATGTATATCCCTGTATATTATTTTATTTTGCGCCCGGCGAACTCATTTTATTTATATGTAACTTCCTGTAAATCAATGACCATTTTAGAGAGTTTCTCGAAATGCATTTCAGATTTTTAAACTTCGTGTTTCGAGGATTAACTAACTTGCAATGCCTTTTTTCACCCTCTATTCCATGCTGTTGGTGTAAGATATTTAAAATTGTACACCAAGTTGCCTTATATCCAGGAACTTAAATACAAAATTTCCCTATTAAATACACTTATAGTGGATTTTTCATTAGTGACGAAATACGTATATATATATCTCGCTTAACCAGAGGACTTTGTTCAAAAAATAAATTCTAGGAACTAAGGATTTTCTGTCTTTTGCATTGAAACAAAGTGAGAAAGAAATGCAATTATAAGAATTTGTTATGTCTCTATTATTTTGAATCGGGGCCTGCCTTTTAAACGTTTTTTCTCTCGTGTGTTCGTTGTCGTTTCGATGTGACTATAACGATTTAAATATAACTCCTTAAAAATATGTATTTATATCAACAGGATCAAAGTTTCGACGAATTCCAACCTTTCAAGCAGGTCACAAAGAGGAAAAAGGACCCACCTTGGATGGAACAGGTACAATTTCAAACCATCTTTACTTTAACACGAAAAAATCTGTTCACCGCTGCCCATCATGAGATCTATCCAGATAGGAATGCTTGAGATCTCGTAAAATATAATAACTATGATACACAGCTAAATCAAGTTGGAAAGATTTTAAGTCCCAGCTCAGTACATATTATATACCCGGGTTTTACTGTTTTATCTTCGGTCCCCGTCATTGTACATTTGCGTAAAGCATTTTACACCGCCTTTATTATTTCGTTCTATAAATCTGTCAATCGCTTATGCATAATTTTCTCATGTATCTCGAATATCGACACGCCTGATACTATAGCGATAGATCTATAATTGTTTAGTTATAGAGAGATATTTATCTATGGAGTGGTTTAATCATTGACTGTTAATGTACCTGGAAAAGATCGTTAGAAAATGACATATAAATTAAATTTATATGTAATTTTTGTGCTATTTCTGTAGGACAATATTAAATAACATTGGTATATATCTACTACATCCAATACAAGAGATCCCTTATTATGCAATGACTTTAACATCGTATTACGTCGTTGTCATTAAATAAATGAATAAATATCCTGGGACATTATTCACAGATGGCCATCTGAACCCAAACTAAGCAGAGCTTGTATGAAATGAGCCTAAAAAATGAGCCTCTATGGAACCCAGATAACAGATATACTACATATGCTTAGTACATTTCTTTTGTAAATACATACAGGACAAACATACATGTTCATGCACGTAAATATCTGTGCTGGGTGGGAATCAAACCCACGACGTGAAAGGCAATCATTTATCAACCACGCCAGTTGGGCCGTCAAATAAATGAAATATAATTACAGTATATATAACTCGCTCAAGAAAGGTGGGGTTCCTCCCTCTTAGGTGGACTTTACTGTACCCATGTTAAGACAGCAGAATTGTATAAAAACAAAAAGTAAAAAAACTATTATATTTACAGGTGTGCGTTACCTCCGATCTCATTTACAAGTATCAAATAAAAACCCGGAGCTTAGAAGAGGTTTTGAAAGCTGATCAAGAAAAAATTGAATTATTAGACCAGGTGAGTTAAACAATCTTACAAATAAGCACTCGTGCTTGCCGTGTAGTTCTTGCTTCATTATTTACAACTGTCATAAAATGTTAATCATAAAAACTGGCCAAGTGCGAGTCGGACTCGCGCATGAAGTTCCGTGTCATTATTTATAAAATCGAGCTAAAAATTCACTTTTGCTGAATGAGAGCCTCCTTATATTTATTTTATTTTGTTCTTAGTATTTGTTGTTATAGCGGCAACAGAAATACATCATCTGTGAAAATTTTAACTGTCTTACTATCACGGTTCATGAGATACAGCCTGGTGACAGACGGACAGACAGACAGACAGCGAAGTCTTAGTAATAGCGTCCCGTTTTACCTTTTCGGTACGGAACCTTAAAAAAGCAGCTGCTTTTTTAGGGTTCAATTACGGACCTGGCAAGCTTGCTTTGATCGCCTAGCAGTCCGTAATTGAACCGAGGCCCTATATATAGGCTCGGTTCGATTACGGATTATATTATTTTTACTGGCAATTATAAACCAAACTTGTACTTGCTAACACTGCAACTAGTTAAATACACGGAGTATATATTTTTTGCTTATTTTGGTATGAGCTTTGTAATCTTTCGTTAAAAAGATTCGCTGGACACACTTAAACTGTTTTAATTTACTTCGGCTCCGACCGTTACGATGTATAATAACAAAATATTGTTATTAAAACATAAAAAAATATTGTTCTAGCCATCGTTGGTAAACGATCAACTCGGCCAGCTGTACTTGGACCTTCAACTACAGGGCGTTGCAGCCAGACTCACTCTTGAAGAAGGAGTCTCCAGCTCAGCTAGTTCCAGTGAAGAAACTGCTACCGGCAAGTCGCCAAAGGCAAGTTAGCTAACTAAAAACCCCTCAAAGTCAAAAGTCAAAGTCAAAGGTACTTTATTCCGTAAAAAATTAACATTTATGTGGAATCGTCATATTTTTTTACCCTACCGTGCAGTGCATGACGTGGCAGCTACGGAGAAACACTGCCAGAAAACTCAGTAGGAATCCTTTTTTAAAATAAAATATACTTAAGATTAATTACAATAATGTGTGTTGACTCAGTACAACTCAATACCAAGCACTTTTATCACTTATATAATCAGAAATTTTGTAATATGCCCTGCTACACAATTTGGCTTTAATAATTCTTTTAAACTTATTCGTATACAATTCTCCAATATCATTGGGAAGTTTGTTATAGAATCTTATACTTTGCCCCATAAAAGAGTTACTTATTTTGTGGAGACATTATTTTCGCTGGAATCAGCTTTGAACATTTTATTCAGACGATAGTTCACTAACAACTACCGTATTTTCTATCTTTTATTTTCCTTATCTGGCCAACGGTTGTCTGGAAGAGATGGTTATAAAGTGAAAAGACCGCCTGTATTTGCATATATTAAGATGATATATTGTGTTTTCTAGTGCAATAAAGTGTCTATCTCTGTCCATCTAAACATCAATTTAAGCCACGTACTGAAGATATTGGTGTCACTTAAATTTTTGTCAGCAATGCGAAACATTTGGAACTGACATTTTACACATCTCTGATTTACTTTTGTCTAGGTGTTGACCTATAAACAATTAATAACAGAAAAACAAATAAGAACTGCCCTTTAAAAACAGGTTTCTTAATTTTACGTCGTACCCAAAATGTAAATGAATTAAGTTTATACGTTTTCGGAATAGATAATAGGATGTAATGTGTATGTATGTCGCATTTTATTGAAAAAATCAAAGTCACCACCGAATAGTTTCACTCTCATAAAAAGGTAAAACAGTTTTGGTGCCAACAATTCTTTGACATAGGTTAGGTGGTGCAAGGATTTGTATGCAGTTTAGCGCAGCGAATTAAGTTTATTTATGTTTTACAATGCGTCGCCTTAACATTTTGATCGAAATTTCAGGGTCCCCGAAGGAAAAGGGATTACAGTAAGATGGCATTATTGTTTGAAGAAAACGCACCGATGCCGTCACCCCCCTTTATTGAGGTCGAAGAGAAGACAAAGGAAGAACCTGTAGCCGGTCCGTCAGAAGAAAGTTCCGCACAGTAAAAATTATGTGAAAAGAAATAAAAACTGTATAAAAGTCGCATCGACGATATAGATTATAACAAGGAGCTTTTATCTATTCCATAAATTTGCGCTAAAATTAGAGTACCTAATTTGTACGAATAATGTTGGAAGCACACCTTGCATTCAATAATATAACGGGTGCGTTATATTATTGAATGCAAGGCGCTCTTTAGTAATTATTTATCATTTGAAGAATGCCGTACGTGGAAAAATTTATATAAAACAACTAAAATTGCACGAAGACTTATTGTGATTAATAAAACCACAAATTAGAATAAGTCTGCTTCTTAAATATCAGTTTCTATTTAAATTTGTCCATTCACAATTTTGCCTATGTGAAGTGTGGATTGATTGATTTTTGATGGAAGATGGTTTATGACCACTATTCAGCGGAATAAATTAGTGCAATCCATATATCAGTTACAAGTGAACATATTAACATAACAGCATGCATTTCATTTATTTCAGTAAGATTTTTACGTTGTATTGAAAAATTACATTAAATAATTATAAAATTAAAATGGGTACAGACGCCAGCACATCCAGCTACCCCAATCTGCCAGATTTCTTTTATAGATTTTCAACTTTATCACATAAGCATAAGGTTCAATAGGGAATTTGACAGATTGGGGTAGCTTACTGTGCGGGCGCCTGTACAATAGAAATCATAAAATTACAATAGAATTTAATTAATAAAACAGAAACCAAAATAAAGAATGTTAAAAGATTAAAACATTACATTTTTAAGATACACCGCGTGTAACTACTTCAAATGTCATCCTCAAGAATAATTAAAGCTCCCAATTATCTAAAATGAATAATTTAATAAGATCCATGCTAACAGAAACTGCCAACCAGCAAAAACTAAATTGGTTAGGTGTTTAATTTTTATTGCATTTAAAATATTAATGTCATCGATAACAGACTTAAATTTGTTCATTACATATGTCCTAGCACAATAGGTCTCGAATAGTCGAAGTGCTGTACGAAGGTACATGCGAATTAGATAAGATATATATATCGATTAGTATAAGCTAGTCACTGAATAGGTGGTTGTGGCCCAAATTAGTCGCTGAATACAAATTGGCTGAATGTATAGTAAGAAAGGAGGTTAGGAGTTAAATAATATTTCGTACGTAGTCGTATAGACAAATATTTGTATACGTAAACTTATTTACTTATGGGCATTGGTTACCCTAGTTTTAAAGTTGTTCCACCCCGTAGGCCTCTGACATGGCTTAACGACTGTTGACTAATAGCTTCAACCGGGACCGACATGTTAACGTGCTCTCCGAAGCATGGAGACGTTCAGAAATTAAATCACTAGCAGTCACCCATCATGCACCCATCTATGGACTGACAGTGAGCCTAGTTTCTCAACCTCGCCAATTACTGACCGATAGGAGCATCAAGCTATACGTAAACTAATAATAATGTGCTACTTTATGATAGGATGATCAAGCGTAACTTGATGACTCCTCGTCCTGGCATACATCGCAACCAAGACAATTCTTGTCAGACGCGTGTGTGTCTTTTATGAAAGTTACTGTTTTGTCGTATTGTTCAAGATCTCAACCAATTTTAATTTTGGACTCTGATGAATTTTGTCTTTAGTTCTAAGGTTTTAGATTCTGCCATTTTTTTTTTATAAATGTGTATGCGTAAGAAAAACACAACTTTACTTTAAGTATGAGTATGTCATTTCCAAAAAAATTCACTTATTCGGAATAATTTCGTTTAAAGACATAAGTGTAATTTTAATTAATTAAGTTAATAGTAGATTAGCGTGGTATTCGTATTCTGCATGTATAATTTTACATAATTATACGGTATAAGTATGCTGCAATGTATGTACCAATATTAGCTGTGATACGCAATATTGGCTCTAAAGTATGAACACAAATTATCTAAATAGCGACTAGTTAAGTAAATAATATATTTATGTAAAAATAATTTTCCTAATGTTTAAGTCACACCAAATAATAAATACACACCGAATAATAGATGCATCTTTAAGTTACGGTAACCACTTAGTAAAGAGCCCATTTGAGATGCGGGCAGGATACTCGGTTGATGTCTTAATGGTATATAAATAAAAAAAATATCGACACCATTGCCTTAATACCGATGTAAATGGCCTATTTAATATTAGTAAATAGCCCATTTGAGATGCGGGCAGGATACTCGGTTGCTGTCTTAGTGGTATTTAAATTAAATAATATCGACACCATTGCCTTAATACCGATGTAAATGGCCTATTTAATATTAGTAAAGAGCCCATTTGAGATGCGGGCCGTATACTCGGTTGCCGTCTTAATGGTATATAAATTAAATCATATCGACGCCATTGCCTTAATACCGATGTAAATGGCCTATTTAATATTAGTAAATAGCCCATTTGAGATGCGTGCCGGATACGCGGTTGTTGTCTTAATGGTATATAATTAAAAAAAATATCGACACCATTGCCTTAATACCGATGTAAATGGCCTATTTAATATTTTATATTCACATACAATAAAAATTACAATCCCCAATAAGAATACTGGCTGCTTTAAGTTAACCAGTAGACCTCGCTTAACTCGTTCAAACTATATAATAGTAAATAGTTTTATAGATAGATAATATTTTGTCAGAATAAATATATCCTGTATTCCAAAGAGGCAGGTGGGTGATAGTAAGAGTTGGGTGTTACCAATTCATTCTAGACTTATGACATTCATATCTCTATGTTACTTGTAAATAAGTTTGTTTAGTGTGCAATAATGAATTATAATTCCTTATATTATATAATATATATTTTTGAGTAGTAAATCAAGTAATTTGTGCATATAATGTTGCTACTTTGTTAAGCATGTTTCAATAGATGAAATTACAATTTTATTAATTCGTGTTTTAGGATATGTATTCTAAGAAATAGTAAGACTATTACATGTAAAGTCTAAAACAGTAACTCTGCAATGTTTATATAATAAATATAGTATAATATAATAATATCTGAAATATTTTAATTATTAGTAGACAAATACTTGTAACTTTTAATATTTAGTTGGTAGAATGGTATGACATAATAAAGGCCAAGTCGATTGAAGTAGTTATCCGATAGGAAAAAGCGTAATGAAATTACGAATTGAAAGCTACGCTGCCAGACAGGCATGCCTATCTCGTTTGAAAAAGGGTGTGTTACAAATGTATAACACTCCCTTTTTTAAACGAGAGTTTAAAATCAAAGTAGATATATTTTTGCTATATTTTTGTTAAATTATATTTTAAGGGATTAACTAATATTTTTTATGTTATACTTCTTCAGCAAAATTTTATGCAAAGGATATACTCATAAGCGTTTTTATGAATTCTATATTTTATACATTATATTCATTCTATCGTGGCATTTCTATCGCTATAGTTAATATAATTTTGTTATTATAATATATATCTTGATAAGATTTGAACTTATTAGAGTTATAAAAAAATTGAATGTTAATATGCCAGTATGATTACATTTCTGTGAAATAGATGTTTATTAGCAAATATATGGTATTTTTATTTCTTTTTCTAATTTGAATCGTTCGAAAACGTGGGATACACAACACAATTATAATATGAGCACTTTGAATCAAGGAGAAGATCCTCAAGGCGTGGATCATTTGTTGTTTTGTAATAGAGTTATAAAGTATATCAATCACAATATATCTGATATCAAATTACATACGATAATACCTCTTGCGACTAATTAAAAGCAATTTTCATGCACTTACAACACTGTTGACTAACATTAAATAATATTTTAATACAATATGAACATTGCCAACTTTCCAAACTGACAAAGCAAAGAAAATGTAATTTTTATTTGAGATTTTATTTTTGACATGATATAAAACACTTAATAATAAATCTAATTATCATTGTATTGTATATAAGATATTTTTGTGCCAATCAAACATATGGGCTCCAAACTTTTGGGGTTTCTATACACCAAATTCCGCAATTCTGATTAATGATGTAGTTAGCGATTAAACCTCAGAAAATCCTCATCGCAGATTTCGAGCAATGCTCGAAGCATCGCAGAGCAAAATTTTACATTGAAAAATAGGATAAAGCTCAATACTGTTTTCGGTCACGCGGTATGAACTCTCGCAAGTTGGATCTTGCAAGCTTTGCGAGCTTGCAAGATCCGCGGTGACAAAGGCAAACCTTTGGGGTAGGCCATGTCCAGCAGTGGACGATATCAGGCTGATGATGATGATATTAATTAAATAAATTTTAAATTAAAATAATTTATTAATCATACCTATCGTAGATATGTATGTATGATTAATAAATTATTTGCATCAATACATGAATACATATCGATGATTGTACCAAGTCATGCCAAGGAATTTAGATAACTCTAACATTACTATTTAATACTAGCTGTGCCCCGCGGTGTTACCCGCGTTAAATTTTATAAATTTTCTTTGCTATAAACCTCACGGAGCCCGAGACCTTTCCAACGAATGCAAAACCGTGGAAATCGGTTCGTGCGTTCTGGGGTTATAGCATCAGGAAGGAAAACCCGACTTATATTTATATAGTAGAAGAAGACTAGCTGTGCCCCGCGGTGTTACCCGCGTTAAATTTTATAAATTTTCTTTGCTATAAACCTCACGGAGCCCGAGACCCTTTCCAACGAATGCAAAACCGTGGAAATCGGTTCGTGCTTTCTGGAGTTATAGCGTCAGGAAGGAAAACCCGACTTATTTTTATATAGTAGATTTAAATGACTAATACAAAAATTACATTACCTTACATTCTTGAAAAAAACAGTATACGTATCTAAAATTAATTTAAATTTTTCCCTTGTTTGTAAACACATTACATTATCGAAAATTCATTCATTTTTCCGGCATTGAGCCGGAAAAATAATTAAAATTATGATTTTACCTTGCGCCATCTATTGTCTAGTTAGTGCACCTTTAGGGCTAGATACATATGTAGTGACATTATGTTACTACGATTAACTTGTAGTTCCTTACGCTGAGTCTAGGTGACGTTATTCACAAATAAGATATTAATGTCTAAATTGGAAAATAAAAATGGTTTTGTATAATTGAGGACCAATAAATTAATTCAAATTGCAAATTGAATTTTACTCTGTTTTAAACCCGTTATTTAAATTTTTAGGGCACCGTAATTTGCCCTGTATATGTATAGTGAACAGTGTTTTCTTAATTGTACCTAAATTTCCCGGATTTTATACGTTTGGTCTTGATTACTCAATATAAAAATATGACAATCGGGTTTTATTGTTGGGTACTTTGTGACTGACGGCAAAGAAATCACCACCGCATCTCATCCTGTGTTAGAACTTAGAAGTTGTCCCGATGGAATACTTATTATCTACATTTACTGCGATCGCCAACCCGTTTTCCAAGTGTGGTGATTGGATAGATATCTATGGCATAACCTTCATATATATAACACAACTCACAATGCAATTGAAATCTATTGCGGGGGTCTTTGTCCAGCGGTGGACGTCTTTTGTCCGATAGGTATTATGATTCAATTTAAGATTAACACAAACATATAATTTAATAGATACCTACCTCCTACCTACACGTATGTAGCCGCATAGGTATTTAGGTTAATTTGCTAGGGGTAGTAAGTAGAAACATTACCGGTAGCTACTGTGCATAGAAATAGTTCTAAAATTGGCGTAAAGATTTGACCTTATGGAGAATTCATGTGGGATATGATAAATGTCATCATACGTTTCATGTGTTTTTGGGTCTTCTCCCAGTCCTCCTGAAACTTAAACAACGTGCAAAGTTTGCACCCAAATAATCGGTTTTCCTCTTCCAAGGAATAGACTCGCCGAACAGTATAGAAATAAAGCCGTTGTGCCAGATTTTGTCGAACGCTATAGTCTCCGCGAAGGAGAGAGCTCAGGGGTGCTAACGGTGCCAAGTGTGTCTTCAACAAACTACATCGACAAACTAAACTATAAAGAGACTGAGCAACTTCTTAAAACAGTAATCTAATAACAAACTAATAAATGCATATTACAGTCTACTCGACTTGCGCTCACAAATGAACATACAGTCGCACACCCCCTCCGTCACACCAATACTCACACACATACACTCACCGACCAACAACTTACACTTTACCCTCTACTTTTTCTAGGTATAAACTATTAATTGTAATCAACAAATTTTAATTTTAATTCAACTAGTTTCACAAATCTCCAAGTTAATTTGCTAGGAATCTGCTGTCATGTGATATATATTTAAAATAATTTCTAAGTAATAGTGTATCTAAGTTATTGTAAAAATGTATTTAAGTCCTATCTGATAACCGTATTACATCGATAGCCTCGATACAGGCATCGCCTAGTGTGGCTATCACTGCTAAAACAATTGTAAAACTCAATGACTAATAAATAAATTTTGAATTTTGAATTTTTTGAACAATGTGAAGCACCTGGTGAACATAATGAGTGTCGGGGCAGAACTGCAAGACTGAAGACAATGGCGTCTGCTATATTGTGGCTCCATGACGGTTTAAATGCCGGGCAGCGTTGACGTTCAAACGCAAAATTTAGATACTTTATGATGAGCAGTATCTGAATCACTCCCATGACTCTCTACGATTTTGCGTTTTTTGATACCTACTTTGAAAATTTATGAGTCCTGAGCACAAACCCTAATTTTGAACATTCGAATAAATTCTAAGTCAGTTCTGCAATAATTAGATAAACCATACTTTTTAGTGTGTTAGGTTAAACTATGCTAATTAGTTATTACAAAAACTGAACCAGATGTGTTCAACAGAACGAGAAAAATATCGAAAACTGATGTTAGGTGAAAATTACGAAAAAAATCATTACAAATTCTATCTCGAAAACTACGCGAAATCGTTATGTACATAGGGGTGATTCGGATACTCCGCATCATAAAGTATCTAAATTTTACGTTTGAACGTCAACTCCTCGGCCAGCCTGTAGAAAAGAAATATGTCCTTGCCTAATATCTAATTATAGAAGATGCACTAAAAACCAGCGAAGTGCGAGTCGGACACGTGCACTGAGAGTTCCGTACTAACCTGTAGTACAGCTTAAACGTATTATAGAGGCGTATACGCGTTCATGAGGGAAGGGGTAGTGAGGTAAATTATTAATATTTTAGTTTAGTTTATTTGGGCTATAAGACGTTGCTTCTTACCAAATTTCAAGATTCTAAGTTCACGGGAAGTAACCTGTAGGTTTTGATTCCCTTGCAAGGGTCGAAAATTTGCGGCATAAACTACTGTATCTTTTGATTAAGTTGGCTTAGAAGCTTTTTGCACAGCTCCAAGGGACAGTAGAACTGAGTATTTGATATAAATTCCAGCTTGATACCTCCACGCATCCCGAGAAAAAAGGTCTTGAGAGACAGACAGAAGGACGGACGGACAACAAAGTGATTTTAAGAGTTCTGTTTTTTCCTTTCAGTACGGAACCCTAAAAATATGGAATGTTGGTGAATGTCCCATTCTTTACCCCACTAAACTAATTATTATTATTTTAAACACACTTTAGTGAGTAATTAAATGATAGACTAAAAGTGCTAAAGATACATACAATGGGGAAACTATATTATATTTATTTGAAGGAATAGCTATACAGTCTATACACGCCTAGATAATTACGCCCAGACTCAGGACGAACAGAATGTTCATGCACATAAATATCTGACCCGGGTGGGACTCGAACCCACGACCTGCGGTGTGAAAGGCAAGCATTTACCAACCACACCACCCGGCCCATCAAATATTATGAACTGCCAGATACATCGTTTCACTTTTTTTGTAATGTTTACTTAAATATCTATGAAGTGTTTTCACATTTTTGCATCTTAAAGTATTAATTGAGAACGATTCAGTTACAATATTGAATTAAAAGCTATTTAGAAAGGCAAATGAAACCCTATCATTTTATATTTATTAGTAGTTTTAATTTACCGATGAGACCTATGTATACCTATGGACTCACGGGCTAAGTAACCAAGCAATATACAAGCTCTTTTTTCCAATTTTGGCATTGATCTTCTCATTCAGTTTACTTGAGTAACACTTTTCTTTGCTTCTAAACATCATATAAGGAAGAGTTAAAAAAGTGTTTTAGCTTCAAGCCTCGCTGAGACCTGGCCAAGCGCTTCGGCCATCGTCATTTTATAAAACTCCATAATTTAATGTTGCGTCGTATCACTCACATTATCAAACCTATTGTTACAGTGTAATGACACTCACTCACACATAAACAGGTACCGCTCTACCTGCGCCAGAGTCGCATTCCGGCACCCACCTCCGCGATTGGCCGACGAGCCTCCGAAGGCTACGTTTCATATTTTTAAATTTAGAAAGTTTGCCAAGTGTTTGTGTTCGTTTAGTTCGGAACAAAATGTCGACAGTGTTTTAAGGTGAGAATTTAAATTAATTACCTTTTATAAAGATATTAGAAGGAAATTGATAAAACCTTCATGTGAAGGAAAACAGCATTTTACTCTTAGTGCCTCGTTACTCATTTATATATCTACTACTTAGTATATAACTTCAAACAACATTGAGATACCTAACTAGTCATTTTGGGTAACTTTATGTGGTTGAAAATGTTTGCGCGTCTGAACTTTTAATTTAATGTGACGGTTATAATATTAAATTTAAGGATATTAAGCATTACTAGATAGATAGCTCCTGGGTTAAATAAAATAAATAAGCAAGTTCGAGCAATAAGCCATCAAGTCCTTTGAATGTTTTCATTTGGTTTTATGTATTATATACTGGTGCTATGTACCTAACAAGCGACGAAGCAAATTATTTTAATTGTTTAAATGATACTTGCCACTAGGCACTAATCATATTTGCCAAGTTCTTACTCTGAATTTAAACGCGGTTTACTTAACACTCACAAAGGTCACATTTGTCATGTGATTTTAGCTCAATACAGCTCCAATTATCGTTGGTCTTTTTTAATGATTAATCAATAAATTGATTCTACCGAGAATGCCGTTTCTTTCCAGCAGATTTTTTACAAGGCTTCGTCAATAAAGTGACATCACGTGTATTGTCAATGTCTATGGTTTGCCTCGTACCTTGGAAGTTCCCATACAAAGTAGTTGCAAAGGTTGTCGTTGTCGCCGAACAAGCGAAATATTGTGCCATTTAAAAAGAAAGTAATGTATCGATTTATAAGGACATTGGAATTTATTAATTAAACAAAATAGTACCTAGCCATTTTTTGAAACAATCAATTAGCGGTGACGCGGTGAAGTTGTTTTTAAAACAAATGATTAGCGGTGAGAATTTCTTTAAAACTAACGATTAGCGCTGAGCATAGTTTTACTGAATTCAAAACAGGTTTCTTATCAATTTACCTATGTATGAATGCTATGCGATTTCTACGTTTGCTAAGCGATTTTGATAATTCTTCGTTTATTTTTCGGGTGAATTACAGAAAATGCATCGTGCATTTTCAATACGTTCATGACCATAATTATCATATCAGCCTAAAGGGACATAAGCCTCCACCCCCCAAAGATTGCCTCAATTGCCCGTCTTGCGCTACTTGCATCTATACGCTCGGAACAGCATAATTAAATATAACATTAGTAGGCAGGTATTTAAGTTTTAACTATAGTTTGGCATTAGATAATGCTTCTCTTTAATTAATGACAAAAATTACGCAATAAGAGTTTAAACAATGTAATAATTAGAATTTGTTTACAAATAACAATAACACAATAATTTGGAATAAATATCTTACTAATTTAATTTAAATGTAGAATTTTTATATTTTTTTCATATATTTTTGTATAATAACATACTATATACTGGAAACTGGTGGAAGCGAATAGCGCAAGCCCGGCAATTGTGGAGATCTTTGGTGGGGGAGGCCTTTGTCCAGCCGTGGACGTCTTTCAGCTGATATGACATACTATATATTACCTATACCAAATTGCGCTAGTAGACCTAATGACGACCTCCGAGCGTGTTGTATTGAGGGACGGAGTACCAATCCCGTGTTGAATCAAACATTGATTTTAGGATTTTTCTGTTAAGAAATGTGTGAACACCTGTATTTGCACAAACACCTCAATGCTTTGATAATTCCTGTATATGTGTGGTTGGCTAGTTGCCGTTAAAAATAGCCACCTTATCACAAATTTGATCAAGAGCACTATTAGGTAAGTCCATTAAAAGTGGCATAATTATTTAAAACAAAAATACGTCACAAAACGCGTGAATAGATATTATTATTTAAGATAAAATGCAACCCGGTGTGGTTCTTTATTATAATAATAGTGCAACAGTAATATTATTATAATAAAAAACCTTATCAGAGTAAACCGTGTGAATGCCGCAGTGGCGCCAGGAAAGCACACAATACCCATTATTATCTGCCTTTTCAAGGATTTAAATTCTTTTATCCTAAAACAGCCATATAATTGTAGCTAGACATAATAGGCTAGTAATATCTCTGCGGTGACTTCTTATAAACAATCTGTAACGAATTCCAGTTATTTCTAATAAAAACAGCACCTTCCAGTTTCACTTATTTTTGCAGGGAAGTAGAATTTGACATATTTTTTTATTAAAACACCTTGCATAGGAGCGATTTCTGTTAGTGTTCAATATCTATAGCCTAGGGTACTTTATAGAATTAGGCGAAGAGCAAAGCGCGTGGACGGCTTATAGAATGCAAACCAGGTACATATATTATATCATCATCATCATATAAGCCGAAAGACGTCCACTGCTGGACAAAGGCCTCCCTCAAAGATCTCCACAATTGCCGGTCTTGCGCTATTCGCATCCAGCAGTTTCCAGCGACCCGCACAAGATCATCGGTCCATCTTGTAGGGGGCCTGCCCACGTATTATAAGTTCTATTTATTACTAGGCCTGTGCAGTTGATATAAGTTTATATATATTGACATATGAATATATGTAATGTAAAATGTGGTAATATATCCTACTTAATTATATTTCATAAATTTTTATTGCCTCTTGTGCTTGTTGTGTGTATAACTGCTGTGTAATTCTGATTGAATTTCGCCATGCATAGTAGTAGCGTACAATGGTGTTCATTCATATTCCCTCACTCTTATGATCCAACAGGACGCCCAATCATCATGGCCCATGCCCGTGCCAAGCACGTGCTCTTCAGGCATAGGAGTGTATCACCACTAATCTATCATCTTCCAGAATCCAGGCTGATGCTGATTTTTTTCTAAACAGCAAAATCACCGGTTAAACCCGGGATTTGAATCCAGAACCGCATTAGTAGTCAAATGTTCTATATTTTTATAACATATAGATGTTCAGAAATTAAATTTAAGGCCATCATCTATGTATCGGCTGATCATATTACTAGCTAGTTAACGTCGCCTGTCGTTCTCAGGGCACCTGACATCTGTTTACCCAGGCACCTGGCTTTGAGCGCCTCTAATTAACATTATATATGTACAGCAGAACCTGATATGGGGGTTGTGGCTGTTGTGTTAAATTCAAAACATTTAAATTCCTTATTATTATAAGGAATTTAAATGTTTTGAATTAGCACTAACAAATTATCAACCTAAATTACTCCAACGATCAGTGGATCTATAAAGATTCATTGACGAATACTTTTCTCCAGTTACGTAATCTAATAGGTATTCCAGTTACAGTAGGGACCTATGTACGTAAGTTCCTAAATGTAGGTACGGAGCAAAATATGGCAACAGGCGTAGAATCGGGCCTAAGCCGACTCCAGGCCCGTTTCCCAAGTTTGAGAGACAGAATACGAAATGCTGATGTAAGCCAGCGTTGTTTGGTGTGAAAGAGGATGTAGTCACAAAGATAGAAAAAAAAATGTGAGCCGTCACGGGACGCCTGGCAGATGTGAAACATCGACATTTTTTGTAAAAGTAATATGCAGAAATGAACATATTGTGATAGGAACTAAATATGTCATAATGATAAAATAAAAAGTCAATTGCGCATGCCGACGCGTCGCCACGGCATGCGTCGCCACGCCAGAAATCTGTTTTACGTGGGGCTATAGATGTTTCACATCAAAAAGGTAGATATGCTGAGATGGTTTGGGCATTTAGAAAGGATTAATGAAAGAATATTGACAAAAGAAGTCAACCTCGTAGAACATTCTCTGACCAAATCGGAGTTGCTCTCAAGAAAAGCCATGTCAGAGGTTCCCTAAACCGGCGAGCATGCATGAAGAATGTAATGACAGTAAACGAGGCATACAGAGATCGTGACAAATGGAAATCCGTTGTCTCTGCCGACCCTTCTGGGAACAGGCATGAGTCATAAGTCTATGTATGTGTATTCCCAAGTTTCTGTTGACATCCCAAGTTGTAAGTAAATAGATTGTGTTATAAAAATGTAAATGAATTTAATTATAATAAATTGGTCCTTGACTGATCACTTTAATATTTATGACGTCACCCGAAGACGCCGGATATTAGGAGCTCAACTTCTTATAATCGGTACTGTATCCGGTTAGGTTAGATTATTTTGGGGTTATTAACTCAAACAGTAAAGTAAAAACTCCCAACAGCCTCTGGTATGGATTATTGACTATCTATAATATGTAGTATGGTGGGGACCGGCCGCTTAACGTATTCTCCGAAGCACGGAGGCGCTCAGAAATTAAATCACATTTGCGGTCACCTATCTATAGATTGACCACCCACCTAGTTGCTTGACCCCGTCGAATGAAACCCTATCGGTAACTGAACGCCTCGTAGCCAATTACTCTCATAGAGTACTATTATTACTTCCCGGAATATGAGGATGCCGGCTTGCTAGTAAAAATATTTAAACATTTAATTTCTTTCGGTTTTGATGTAAAAATTGCAGTACCTTCGTGAGGTTTCATTTGATTGAAGTTATATTTCAGTCGAATGATTAATAAGGAAACGGTTTCCTCAATTATGCTTTAAAAAGCGATTGATTTCAGGAGATTACTTACAATTTAATTATATATTATTAATATTATTATAACTAGATTCAGGTAGATATTTAGATCTGTGATTTCTATTTGACCATTCAGAATTATAGAATAGAATAGTCTTTATTGTATACCATAAGAATACAAATGACATTAAATATTATTAATAGACAAGTTATACAACGGGCTGTCTTCTCGCGTAAAGCGACCTCTTCCCGCCAACCTTAGGATGGATAGGAGCTGAACATTAACGAATAGCAGTAGATGTGCAACAAGAGATTACCGTGTATTGTGGTACAACCATAAATAAAAATATTTATAAAGGTCATGGCCCATAATCCGACCCGGTTCAAAAATGTTTTTGTACAAAAACGAAAATGATGGCAAATAATGCAGGCATAACCCACTGTTCATTATATGTAAAAAGAAAAAAATAATTCAATGGAGAGATCTTGCAGTACACCGATCAAAATTGGATAATAATTAGCTGCACCAGCGGTTTCGCCCGTCTCTAAATTATTTTATCCCATGGAAAAATGTCACTGGGATAAAAAGTTTACTATGTCCGTCTACAAATCTAATATGTATATAAGATATATTTTTTTGTCTATTCATAGGAATTTGACATGACATGATAGATAAAAAATAATTAAATAATGTATTTTCTTAATCTATGCTATGCACCTAAGGTATTAAACAAATAAATACTCATTCTTTACATGTATATCTCTACGGGGCAAGCAATTTAACCAAAATCGGTTCAGTAGTTTAGACTTGAAAATGAAACAAGCAGACTTACTTTGCCATTGTTTTGTTAAATAAAAATATCATCGTGACACTTATAAAGCAAACTCGTTCGGTCAGGTAATAAATAACACGTATATTGCTATCTCGGTCTCACCCGATCTTTGTTGCGGTCACGCAATAATACAATGTGTTATATTTTATTTCATGATCCCCATCAGCCACAGTGATGCACCACTGACCATTGAAAAGTATAATCATTTGTCTTTGATTCCCCCCATATTTCATTTCTGTACGCCGTAGGTATATTTTTCATACTAAATGGGCCATTACCTTTACTTTTAAACCATGAAATTATATTACCATACCAATCATAAATGAGACCTGTAAAAATATCATGGACTTCATAGACCAAAGCACCATTTTCATGTATCTACATAGTTGTAAAATTGTTTATTCACTATGGAAAAGTCGTCCATTTATATTTTTGGTCAGTGTTTACTAGATATAGTCCGCAGTTAATGAGGTCCTGGATTGAAGTCCCGGTTTGGGTTCAAAAGTTATTTTGGGATTTTTCCGTAAAACAAATTTCTCAGTGTCAGCCCGAAGTATGGGAGTTGGTGGTATTACATCCCCGTGCCTCGGAGAGTCCTCTTTCTGGTCATGTCGCTAGTCGTCCTTTGGGATCACGAGAGTGATGGAATAGAAAGTGCCCCTATGTTTTCGCACACACTTATGCATATGTCCCGCGCTAGTCTCCATTGAGACTGGCCGCCGTGGCCGAAATTCAGTTGGGAGGACATTATTATTATTATTAATTATAATAGTGTCAGAGTTGTTTAAGTCACCCACTAGGCTTTTGAAGTTATGTCAAAGGCCTACGTTTTCAACTGTTGTCTTATAAGTAAACCCGGGATCGACAACATTTTTGCGGTCACCCTTCTGTAGACTAACCGTGCGCCTAGATTTTAATCCTCGTCGATCCATATTTGGAACGGCGAGGGAAACTGGCTATGAACTGAAAACAATTTTCACGACAGAACAAATTTATCAACACAATTTTAGTAACTTAAGCGTGCTGGCGGCCATATTTTTATAAGAAACCAATCACAAAATATGTATGGAATAATATCAATATATGGAAGTTTATTTTATTTTAGTATATTATTAGCATTATAGTTTTACTTTATGTTTAGTTTTCTTAGAAATAATTAGGTTTTAGGATAAATATCTGAATGAAATTGATATGAATACTATATAAATAAATTATTTTACATCATATATAAGACAGTACCTACCTAGTTTATTAGAAACTATAATACTCCATGGTAGTTTCTCTCTATGGAATCTACACGATATTTTTTCTGATTTTCATGTTCCAACAAAGATGTTATATGTAACGTAAACGTAATTAAGACGTAGGTAGGCTGATGAGCCTACCTACGTCTTAATTACGTTTACGTAACATACATTTGATTTTGATTTACATAAACATTTCGAAATAATAAATCGCAAATGTTTTACATCAGGCAAACAATTATTGAACTTATTTAATTAATTAAACCATTCCTGATTCGTGCCAAAATAAAAGCCTTTAGCAAATAGACCAAGCAATATGTTTTTTTTTTTTTAACAGGATAATATATGTTTACTGGTTAAGATAAACATTACATTAATAAATTGTGACGTTAAATGCAATTTTATTTAACCTGCCGGTGAGATTCGGTTATCCGGGCAGTTTGGCAAACAGTGCTTTATATAATGACACCAAGCCGTAATATTCGCGTCTGGACTGCATCATTGGTGCATGAGATGAGCCTTTATTTATATGTATTTATTAAAAACTTTTGTAATCGTACCTATATCTAGAATCTGTCTTAGAGGAGTGCAAAGATTAAGCGGTAGGTGTATATCTACTGGGAAGACTTTATATACGCGCAGAATAGATAAACCTACATATTTACCTATATACATTCTCAATTATTTGGATAAATAAAAATCTTTTATAAAAATGTTTTCTATCAGTATACATACACCTCCTAGTTGCCTTGTGTGCCAGCGGTAGCGTATTCAGGATGTATTCAAATTGTAAATTTGAAAATAAGATATTAGACGTTGCATTCTGTATATAAAATTTTTATGCGAACTAAAAAGATATTAAACAATAATATCGTAAATAATTTAGGATTAAAGTATCTACAGATTCTGTTGATGTGACATTTTGTGTTGGGCAGTAACTTTTAAGTACGTTACTTTAAAATGTAGCGGAAATCTGTGATAATTTTAATACTATTTTGTACTAACAATAAATATGTCTAAAATGTAAATCAGACTTGAATTTTATAACAAATTATCGTTTCTTTTGTATTTTATACATTGTTTGTTCTTATGGACGCAAAGAGCGACCGAAGTTGTTGGTCGTCTTACCTAACTTATACCTATTATTCCTGCTCGATAACGGTTACAAAAGTGGTTGAAGAACACGTAATGAGCACGTCAACTCCTCATGTATCATGAGATTTTTGACATAAATATGGTATGTCATAGTTGGAAATATCGCTCTACTTTGCCTTTGATTGATATTTGCATCCAAAATTACAGTCTAAGAAAAAAGTAAATTCAAAATGCGGCAAAGACAAAACAATATTCGTTAATTCGTTTTTAAAAGCGCACATGAAGTCTTTTTGCGTGCGTGCATTTGAGTTTTAAAACCAACAAAATCTTTAATCTCAAATATTGCCAACCACGAGGCAACTGTTTCTGGCCAGTATTATAAAACAAAATTAAGTAAGTCACTCGACTATTATCACGTCACACTAAAGTAAAAAAAAGTTTGTGAGTGTGTGTGTGTGTGTATGTTTATTACTTCGTCACGTCTAAACGGCTGGAGCAATTTTAATAAAATTGGGTATGGAGATAGCTGACACCCTGGATTAACACATGGACTATAATTTATAAAGTTTAACAGCATTATAATATATAAGTTGTCGGATGATTTATTTAATTTCAATTTAGAATACTGGCCAGTAATGTTTGGATTTATTGAATGGAACAATATTATCAATCGACACTCTGCAACATTACATAGTTTATTTTTATCTTACTGCACTTTTTGTACCAAGGCGTAGATATGTATATGTTCCATGAGAAATAAGATGTACTGTATTTCTAAAGCAATAGAGCTCATCTTACATCGTGATTTGGTTATCGTCAGACTTCGGTTTGTCACGGCGCTATTAGTAGCATACAAATGAGTAGAAACAATACCTTGGACTTATGAGGTTCCTTTCAAGGTAGACATCGCTTTCTCGAATGGCAGTGAGTAAATATACTTCTCAGGCGCCCGTGACAACATTTTGGAGTAGCGTCCCTCAGTAGCTATCAAATACACAACTTAGTAGCCTTTTCAATGATTATAATTATTATGATCTCAGGAAATCTTATGTGTCTCAAGGAGATATCTCTAGCGGCTTCGTAATCTGTTTGTGATATTCCTAGTCCCTGCTATAAGTAACAAGTACCTATTAATTATAAAAATAAGCATACGTGTTCCTGTCACACGTCAAAATTAATTAGTAAACATATCATATTTATAAACAGAGCGTGTACGAAGTAACGTTTATTTATAAACCTATTAATAATTTTTATTAATAATATTTAATTCGTACATTAATATAGACAGAACCATTCAGACAATATGTAGTAAAAATATAGCTAAAATTTTAAAATTATATAATTTAACCTTCACATGATCTCCTTGACAATAACTTAATATAAGCTAGCTTAATATCATTACAATTACAAAATAAATCTTATTGTAATTTTTTTCATACAATCCGTGTATCCATATCTATATCATTATGTACCTAGAAATAATTATAAATTGTTCTGACTATTTACAAGCGCTTTTTTAAATTCTACGTGATCAAAAACCTTATTTATTTATTTCAATTAAGAAAGCCTAATTATTGAATAATGTTACCTATATAAAACCCCAGAATGCAGAAAGCCAAAAGGTGATGGTCTGATGTTACTGCTAGATACGTAAGAGAAGCTAAAGTTATGAAGAAACGAAAATGTTCCAACTAATATTGCAAAGTAAAACAGCAGACAGGTAAAACAGAACAACGCATTACACGTCAATAAATGAACAAGATATTTTCGGTACCTGGTATTTTCGATACCTGGCATTTTGCATACAATTAGAAAACTCATACAATTAGTTATTTGAAGAGATGAAAATGACAAATCAGAATAACAAATGTCGAACAGACATTTTATCTGTCCTATTTTCAAGCTATATTCATGTCAGTGGAGCTTCGTTTATTCCTCTTTATCTCCAGCAAGCGCTTTAACTTATTTTTTTACTCTTGAAAAGGCGTCGTGCCTTATCAAGTGTCCTAACATTTTTCCTCTATTGCTCTTTAATGTTTCAGAAATATATCTCTCGTCCTCGACCCATTCCGGCATTTCTTCATTTGTTTTTCTTCCTCTTCAACTAATTATCTCTATTCTTTAATTTTCTACTCTAATGTCTAAAACAATTTTTTTTGAATGGGAAGCGATATCTATGGTATGCAAGGTTTCTTTTCTTTTGATTTAAATCGGAGATGGAAATACACAAACTGACTTTCCCAAGAGCTAGTTCCCACTTCGAATTTTAACTTTGGCATATACTCGTAGTTTGAGATTGCCGTATTGAACTTTGTCATTTTAAAAATAGAATATATTTATTAGCTTTGAATGTGGGTACAAATATTTGCTTTTACAGTCTTATTTTAGTTTTTGTTGTTTTAATAGTATAACTACCAATCAAATCAAATCACCAATAAAACTCGACACGATAAGAAAAAGAAGAAGAAGACCAATAAAACAATCCAGAAAAGTAGAGCATGTAAATCGAATGAATCCATGACAGCTGGGTCCCCAAAAAGTGGTTTAAATTTGGCACTTAGACCATAGATAATAATAGAATTGGTGAGTTAGTATATGGATAGAGAATTTGGGAATAGTTAACGTCAATGAAGGTGGAATATATTCGGGGCAAAGTTATCATTCACTTTAGTGCCATGTGACCTAGCAAAATGAAGTCCACTTGGTTTTGCGACTAATTGTCGTCAGTTATGGCAATACTTACATAGTTATAATATAGTGTGTTTAGCACTTGGACACACACAACCACCCATTTCCGATGATCGGACATTATAAGTGACACTTAATTCAAAATACGATTGTTCCAAGTTTTATTATTATTGGAATGTCTCTAAAGCTGAAATCTACTTAAATGAAACAAAAGATCAAAATGTTTTAACAAAAACATAACCAACCCCTTAAAAGATTCTGACGTAAAGAGCATTGTTATATGTATGTTAGTTGTATATCTTAAGATTTTTTTAAAATAATAACCCTGTATTTTAAACACTATACTCATATATACAACACTTTAAATCTTTATAATTTTTTGATTCCCATTTATTTATTATTAGATGTGAATTGGTGTAGCTTTCTACAAGATGGAAAACAGGCGAGTATTCGCAAAGATGAAATAATTTTAGCTCCTATAATAGTATTTATTAAGTTGTAATCAACATAATAATTAATTATGATTCAGATGAGCGCGCGCTTGCTTGCTCTCAAGGTGATCCGCGTCCGCGGTTAGATCACTGCATACCCAACATGTCACGTTTAGGCCAAATTCCTCGCTGGTGTAGTTTAGGTATGTTCTTACCTAAACTACGCCTCACAATAATATTATTGTTACTATTCAAAGTCATATACTCATTTAACGTTTTAAAAGAGGTAGGGCACCGCGTTAATTCGCTCAAAGAGCAGCCTGACTGGAGAAGTACCTTACAGAAGACATTCCTTATTAATAACTTTAATGTTGGGTTTTTGCGTGTAAGTAAAGTCGCCAGAACTCATTGGGGTGGGGGGAAGGGTCAGCAATACTTGTTTGAACGCACCCGGGACTCCTCCGGTGTTGCGAGTGACTATGGGCAGCGGTAATCACTTACCATCAGGTGACCCACTTGCTCGTTTGCCGCCCCATAACATAAAACATATAATAAAGGCAAACAGAAATGCAAAAACCTATTGAAAATTCTCGACCAAATGTGACTAAATGATATGGACATAATGAATTCTATGGACCTAAAGGAAGTTTATGAGTTAGTTACAGCTAAAAACAGACCGCATAACTAAGATAAAAAATTAAGACTTAACATTTATGATATTACACTTGGCTTTATACCTATACTTTATAATTTTGACAGTTATTTCTGTATATGTAAGTAGGTATATTTTTAAAATGTCTGCGATAGAAAAATATACCTTAGTGGTAAAAGAATGAACGGATGGTCGGACTGAGTCGTACTATAAAGAGACCTTTAAACCATTTTCTTTTCGAACCTTAAAAACTTCGAAATCTAACGGTACGACACTCAGTCCGTCCGTTGCTTATGAATTTTGGTTAGTGTTGATGTTTTGTTTTTAAATTTGTTTCACTACAAGGGTAGTAGAAGTTGGTTCGGAAGCCTAAATAATTTGAGAAATATTTTCATTTTGTAAATAAGTCCCTTAAAAGAATTAAGGGTGTGCCTTTAAAAAAACTTATTTCTTTTATGATAATCAATGAAAAAAATGTAATAAAATATTTATGATAATAATAGCTTATAAAAGTGATTATGAATAGAAAAATAATTCATTTCTGTAATTAAAAAGATTTCAATAACAAAATTAGTGATGTGGACCAGTTTCTGGAGTTCGATGATTAACTAATGATTTGGCGTGGTGCGCAAATCCCTGTAGCCCTGACAAAGGTCCAAAACCATAGCGATAACCATAACCAGTTAAATATACTGGTAAGAGAGTTAACTCTGACGGTCCAAGTACGAATAATAAATGTTATTCCTCGAATCCATGTTCTACTTCTTTGTAAAATATTAGTCACTATGGATTAAAATGTTTATTGACCGGTTGCCTGGCAACGACACTGAAAACTTGTACAGTTGTGATTCAGAACCAATGCGTTTGTTCGCAATGATGAGGAAATTGTGTGAAATGTTGGAACTTCCATTTCCTCCATGAGAGTTTGTTTAGAATTGTATTGTGATATGTGCAGTGTTTGGAGATATACGCAGTTTGTTTTGGGAAAGGTAACTGTATTTTTGGCTTATACGACTAGCTGCTTTTGAGACAACTTTGCTGCAACTAGGTTAATTTATTGATTCAGATGATTATTGTAACTTTCGAGTAACAATAAGGTGTGCCGTTGGTTTTGGGAAATGTTGTTGACACCTGTCTATCAGTCAAAGAAATTGTCTCAAAAACTGGTCGTGGAAGACAGATATAATTGTATTTAATTTTATTTTTGGGAGAATTTCGCTTTTTGATGCATTTTTATTAAATGATTATTTTATTGTTACTTTGAATATTGAATAACATAAGTTTTAAAAAACCTTGCTTTTTCAAAGTGCTTGTTTTAAGTGATAAGTATCAAGTCAGGAATAGCAGACGTTGACATGTGACAGTGATAATTGATGTTTGATCAAACTAAGGATACTACAGATAATAACGAAAAACACACACACAAAACATAGGGGTTGCCCTCTTTGAATGACTTTTCTGTAGTAATTTAAGAGAACTTAATTTTTCCATATCCACTACATACAAAACAACCATTTAATTTAAGAGAACTTAATTTTTCCATATCCACTACACACTAAACAATCATTTAATTTCATTGACTCGCGATTACTAAGATATACCTACTTTTGTTTTAAGCATTTCTTTTAGGTTATTAGAGTTTTTTCAGAGACCCTCACAATATCTTCTGTCCATCTTGTAGGCCTGCCTGTTATTATTCGCGTGTTGATGTCAATCCATATTAACTCGGTCCATAATTCAGCCACCACCATCATAACGTTTCAAATCTTTTTCTTCTAACGTGCAGCAATTAGGACATGATAGTAAGTGTGTCACGAAAGTTACCTTTCAGAGATATTTATATATGTACAGCGTAACCTTTCAGCACTATGGCACTCACAAAACCAGTTTTGTATGCACTTTCTATCAATAGCGAACCGTTATCACAAAAAGTTAGAAATTATTACTAAATGTATAGGAAAACCCAGTAGGACGTTGTTTGCGACCAATAGACTCATCCGGATGAAACTCAGGGTTGGTCTCAGATTCTTGGCTTTACGCTTGTCGTCGAGATCAGTCACCTAAAATACGGTAACACAGTATTTGCAAGCCCATAATTTCCACCAAAAATGGCAACCGGGAATAGTACAAAAGTACCTATTTAAAAACTGTTAAGCTATGTGGTCCCGGTTCGTTAGCTAATTATTCATAATTATTATAATTCTATCATTACTACAACCTTCAGAATTACAAGTTAATTTTAAGAATCACGTGTCGGTGAGTCACCGAAGGTCGTTACAAAAATCGTGTTTTTATAAGTGCGCAGTTTCTTACTATATTGTTATCTCAGGAAATTGAGTTAGATCGGATATCACTATACTCTTCTACTGCCTACGCCAGTAGACACCTAGTTACACCCAAAATTTCAGAAAAGTTACGAACACGTTTAATGTAATCTTACAATAAGACAAAGAGACAGAGAAAGATTGGAAGCATAGATGGCGGAGAATGGAGCGAATTAGTTGGACGGAGAGAGAGATAGAGAGAGAGAGACAGAATAAAGTAATAACAAGGTTTTAAGAATGGGAAACGAAACGAGTTGTATATTAACAACTATTAAGAATAGAAGCGGAAAATTGCAGGGTTGTACCAACTGCATCTTTCCGCTTTTACACGATACTTTTATAATAACACATCACGTAAAGCCGTCAGTCCTAGTGTACCTGATCTCTTTCCGGTCGTGTCGCTAGTCGTCCAATCGGATCATGCGAGTGATGGAATAGAAATGTGTGCCCCTGTGTTTGGGCACACATTTGTGCACTATAATATGTCCTGCGCAATTGGCAATTGAGTATGGCCGCCGTGGCCGAAATTCGGTCGGGAAGACATTATCATAGTTTAGTAACTTTTCCTCAGTAGCATACGTCATAACCTTCTACGATGAAACATTGCACATTCTTGTCATGGATCGTGACATATTCTCTATGAGACGCGGACGAAGTTCAGACGTGATAAAATGATATTTCAACCACCGATTGACACGTTAGTTGGGAATTTCTACAGATTATTAATAATTTTCAATTGCATATTTCCATCATAGTCGGAGAAAATGCACTTCTCACTATTAAAGGCAGTGCATTTCACAATCGGACATTATACAGTAAAAGATTTGTCAAGGAAATTATCACAATGGCATTTGAGCTTGATATTTTCCAGATCTCAGGCATCTTGAATATGGTTCAGGAATGATAGAATGAAAACTGTTTTAAAAGGTAAGAGGGAGTGGATTAATTACAAAGATTATTGTAGAGAAGTTAAACAATAAAAACAATAAATTCTATACACAAAAATTTGTAATTCCTATGTTAGCGTTCAGCATCCACTACGTTGATTCTTGTTAAGTCGTCGAATTTTATTAATCTCATTTTAAGTAAGTGACAGTAATTCAAACACCTTAACTAACGTGAAACGGGGTGAATAGAAAGCCAGCAGCAGTTAGATTATATAGCGGGCTGATTGGGTTGATATTTGGGACAGATCAGATATTTAAGCCGGTGATTTTAGATATGGGGGTGAAATAGGAAATTAAAAACGAAATGTTAGACATACACCGGAATGTATACAGAGTTACTTTTATTTTTTAATTTAAATAGTTATGATGTTATTTAAGAAATAGGGAAAATATAATGAAAGTAGTCTTAAAAAATACTATAAGTAATTTAGGATATTCCACAATATCTGTGGTTCCTTCGCAGTTTTTATTTAGTTTGTTAGTGAAAGATGGGATTTTTTTTTCTTTATTGGCAAGAACCCGTGTATCGCGAAGTTTTAACAAGTATATAATTGACGGACACAAAGTAAACCCAGACTCAGAAAAATTACTTATGCTTCACTCAAATAGCTCGGGAATCGAACTCAGTACACGTAGTGGTGAAGCGGTCTTAACCGCTGCATTACACGTATATTCAAAATTCATGTGGAGAGGGTCACTTGTCCTGTTTTTATTTAAGTTGTACGCGCCTAATAAAAATAGTTCTAAGAAAACTTTCTGTTCATTCTGCGTCGTAAAAATATTTCAGTTATATTGCTTGTATAAATTTGCATGAGACAATTGATCAATTGTCTCGTGAAAGTGTATAATGAATCTTCTGTGTGGTTTATTTATGTGGTTAGCGTAAGGCCACCTATATATAGACTTTACAATTAACTGATAAACTCAAGGTTTGATTGATATAGTAGACTTGTTTTATTTTTTGGCAAGTTTATTACCGAGTTCAACTGTTTGTATTTGAAGTACTTTTAATGTAAGTATTGTTAAACGACTACAAATGAAGAGGGCTGTCAATTGAACTGTATGCGTTTGACATGGTCATGGCCATATGATTAAATTGGTTGTCAACAAGTTCAGTCTATGTTTTTTAAACAGCTTTAGAGAACAAGTGTTACTCTGTAAATCTACAGCAAGGTTTCCTGTACTTTTTAATGACAAATTTAAATGTATCGCGCAATATCTTTTAGAATTTTAGCGTGTATAGAGCATGTGATTTTCACACGTTATTGGTCTAGCGGTAATATTTTCCACTGTAGGTAATCGTGTCTCACGTCTGAATGCGTTCAATACTTTACATGTAAATGACGTTTACTGTTAGGCCGGTGTCGAGGGGAGCTAAAGCGATCTATGCGCGAAGACATCGTCTGATTCAGGTTTGGTTATGGAGGGCGAATATGGTGTCCTATAGTGTGGCCGTGTGGCCGGATAGTCATAGTACACAGAGACACGCTGTTGCCCGTTCTCTGTGACATATCATATCTGTACATGTACATGGTACGACTTTTACGCCTCCTACGGGTTGAGATGGTCAATATTCCTTGCTGTCAGTCACGCACCAGTGGTACTTATAACAATAATATCTAAGGACAATGTCACACAGATCTTCCTAGCCCCAAACTAAGCAAAGCTTGTACTATGGGTACCAGGCGACGATATACATACTTACATAGATAGATAAATACTTAAATGCATAGAAAACATCCATGACTCAGAAACAAATATTCGTACTCATCACACAAATATTTGCACTTACCGGGATTCGAACCCAGGACCACCATTTCGTAGGCAGGAGCACTACCAACTAGGCTACGGTGACCGTCATTCGTCGTCAACAGCAGGTATACTTAGTAGTTATTTAAAATAATACTTAGTAGTTATTTAAAATATATCACGTTATGGTGGACCTATAAGACTTTCAGTAAATAGCGGAGTAACGGAGAGAAATAAATGCATATTCTATTCTATTCTATTCTATAACTAAAAATTAATATTGCGGGTTTAACTGGCTGAATGGTATCCTAAATAATTTTATAGATGGACTGTGAATATAAACAGACATAATTATTATATACTGCAACTCTTGAGATTCCTGGGCAACGCGTTTAGAGATCGAATCGAGCTCCTTATACCCGTAAAACCAAAAATAAAGCCAATGTATAGTTTAGGAACTTCTCCTCAGAATCAAACGTGTCGCTACCTTCTACGTTGAAATCTTGCACATTCTTGTCGTGGATCGTGACAGATTCTATACGAGATACGGACGAAACTCAAACGTGATAAAATGATATTTTACATTTTCAATTTTTATCGGTATGTAGGAAGTAACTTTAACAACTCGACTTTTCATATCACAGTACACAATTTCCTTCAATTTCTTCTCTCAATTACAATATACATATACATTATTATATAATTTAAAAGGTCTAACATAAATATTAGAGGAAATATACTTCTTATCTACCCATGATATGAATAACTCACTTCTATTAAAAAGAAAACAGTTTGTGAACTCCGAAAGCTACCATCCGGTACACACGCATTATAGGTATATAGGGAATTTTTTTTCGTACGTTGCTTTGTAATGAATGTTAGTAATGTATTACTGTATTTTGCATGTTGATATACTATGAATTATTCATCATCATCAGCCTGATATCGATCGGCGATGATATCGTCCACCGCTGGACATAGGTCTCCCTCAAAGGTTTTTATAATGTTGCCATTAGGAGAAGGTTTGCTTTAGTCACCGCGCTTGGCATGCGAGTGGGTGACCGCAGTTAGCTGGATGCTAGTACAAATGTAACGCTGCTGCCCGATTACCTTGTGTTACTTCTTAGTCGCCTTTTACGACACCCAAGGGATGGTATGGGATGGTCCTGTAAATTTTTGCTAGGCTGAAAACCATACGTCAATTTAATTGTTCGTTACATCCAATATATGTTACACTTCAAAAAAAAATACAATAAAAATAGTAAAAGTAAATAATACAATTTTGTAAAATAAAAAATAGTAATAAAGTCTAACAATTTAAATGTATTGAGTCAATATAATCACGTGCTTTATTTCTCATTAATTCATATTCTCAAAAATAAAAATGATATTGTAATTTAGACGGTAATATTTAGTTCCTCAGTTTACATACTTTGTTATAATACAACACAAGGCCTAGTCCAAAAATAAAGGTATTAATTAAAAGGTAAATGAGTTTCATTCTAAACAGCTTTATTAAAAATTATTCCCCTTCACGGACCACTTGGTAGATGTAAAACTTTGGAGAAAAAGAATATATAATTTTAATTAAAGAAAACCATCAAATAAATAGGTGTCATTTAAACGGTTAGCAAAGTATTTTTATTTATTAAAATGCAAAATGTATTTAGGCATTCAAAATGTTTGCTGATCTTAAGTTATTAACCAACTAAATATTAATATTGGTTAATAACAAACATTTTGAATATCGAAAACACAAAAACATGAGAATTTATCGATGGTTTGGCCACATACAAAACTTCGACTCTAGGTAGACATAGAGAGCTGTTATAATTTTGCATCCACATTATGCCTATGTGATATTGTAGCTAGCTGTGTATTGAAATGGAACATATTTCAATATGGTTTATTTCATCTAAAAGTTAATTTAATCAAGATGGTTCATAGACACGGAAAAGAAAATTGTATTTTTTTACAGATTTTAATGTAACATTAAAAACTGTTAAAATTTAAAATTTTCTGAGTATTAGACCGTTAGGTTATTCTGATTTTTCGATCAAATTACATTGGAAGTGTTTATGGAATCCTGATTTAATTTAATTGTACTGAAATGAAGTCTTGGTTTAGGACAAGAGTCCGGGACTATTCATAATTTTAACATGTTGACCCAACAACATCGCACACTATGGAATACTCAATTCCATGTTGTACAACGGAACCAAAAAAAGGCGTACCTCTTTCACTTTTATGAAAACTAAGTGTTTATTTTAACCATAGATTATGGATTACTTATTTATTGATTTAATCCACGCTTTAGAGGAGAACGATATCATGATATACAACGGGAATCTGTGTCTCTTTCTTTAATATTTACCAACCTCTGGGTTACTCCTTTAAGTCTCAGAAAGCTTAAATTGAGTATGCATGTAGTAAAAAACGTTAGTTTTTGAAGCGTTCGATTTTGATTTATTTCACTCTATATTTCTTTAGACAAGTCATTATGTGGTTTGCCATTATAAAAATTCAAACAATGATTTCATTTCCAAAAAAGAAATAAAACTATAACCCTTGTTCTGAAAACGGTGTCACAAGCTGTTAGCAGTTCGACCAATATCAGTCTGAATGCATTATCATGTGTCCAAATAATAAATAGTGGGGCTATAAAGTTATAGCTTGAAAAGCAAGATTTTGCAATTGTTCAGTATCTCTACTGAACAATTGCAAAATCTTTCTCTCGAATATGTTCAAAGAATAGTTATCGATATAAATCATTGGTTTCCGCTCGTTTAAAAAACAACTATTCAGTGATTAGTAGCATTCAAGTTGCAGTATGATTAATGAGTTTCACAATAATTAATAGTAATATTAGAATACAATAATAATACTATATACATGACAGTACTTAATTGTGTATTTGAATTATTATTTTATAAGCAAATAAATTATTTGACTTTTTTTATCTACTTAAGCACAATATGCTTATTATCTAGATGTTAAAATGAAACATTTTTTTTATATAGCTACACATTTTTTATTTATATTATATGAATACTCCCACTCTAACAAAGAGAGGTAATAACAATGGCGTATGTAAAAGATGGGTCTTTGTGGTTAACCACTAAGGTTTTATTGCTGCTTTTATTTGATGCAGATAATAAAATATTTTGCTTATCGACTTGCTTATTGAAATCTGGTGAAACGTGTGCCACTCAATGCAGCATATTGCATATTATACGTATAATATACCTATTAGTATATTAATTAATTGAATATTATTCAATTTGCTTACCAAAATAATTTAGAGCAGTCCAATATGACATTATTTGCTGACTGATTTAGGAATGTTTTCATATCATTAGTAACAAACCAACTATTTAGTTGGTGAGTAACTTATGATCAGCCAACTTTTTGTGTTTAAATAAAAATAAGTTAAAGGTAATTTTTAGTAACGGGTTGTATAGATATGATACATGATAGTTTAACAGCATATGGCATATTGCCTGGCCGCACAGATATAGGCTTCAAACTTATCGTGCTACACGTTTGAATCCTGTTTCTATATATCTAGAGTCTTTACAATGCCGGCGAAACCGGTTCGAAATAGCTTCCATATAGTTTTCAGTTCATTTCGTAAAAGGATTGAAGTGGAATAAAGGTTAGTCGTACTTACGGGTTGTATAAATATGATACATTTGATGCGAAAGTTTAACAGCACATTGGGTAAGCAGTCCCCAATGTGCTGTTAAACTTTCTTTAAATAAATAATTAAATACACAGATATATGATTGAAAATTGTGTAACAAGTTTCTTCTTCATCTATATATGTATATGTCTATGTCTGCATAGAGTCTTATAATTGAATGCAGCTAAACCAACCAAGAGTCAAAATAGCTCAAATACTATTTTTCGCTCATATTTTGCGTGTCACCAAACCATCGATATGTCAAAATAACTCTAAGTAAAGTTGTTTACTCGTTTTGAGTACAAGCCTAAAACGCGAATATTATATAACATTTTGCGGTCATGCTTGAAACTTTGCTTTTCAATAAAACGAAGAATTATTTTGACTAGCAGTAGCCTAGATCTTATAGTTATAAATAATTTGTTGTATACATTAATTCTTAATTTTTCGGGTGTACGTAAAATGCGGGTTATTTTTTTGACACAGTCTATGTATGTTCATCTGTTACTTCGCATTTTCTAAACTACTATTTTACAATGGTGGTGTCATTGGAATTGTGTTATCATTCCACGTGTCTTTGTATTATATGGCTAAATATATTTTATTACTTGTTTAATAGTTAATACCTAAATCCTAATAATGTTATAATCGTGAACGCTTGTAAGAATGGATGGATGTTTGTTACTCTTTCACTTAAAAACTACTGAATGGATTTTAATGAACCTTTACAATAATATATCTTATGCATCAGAATAACACATAAGCTATCATTTAAAAAGTTTAACGCGGGTAATACCGCGGTGCGTAGCCTAGTATTGTAATATTTCTATATAACATATAAACTATTGCATAATTCGTATCTACGAAGTTTATTAAGAAACTCACTACAAAAGCGGTTAAAGAATAATACTTGTGTTGGCGTCTTCCTTTGCTAGCAGCGAGCATAACTTAACATGTGGGCGTTGCTAATCCAGTATGAGTCACCCTGTTTACTATGCAGGGAAAGTATGCTCGGGCCTTAAATATTTTTATTATTTCTATAGGCACCTTAACTGTTGCAATAATAATGAATTGTTGTGGCATTGGCAGGTAGGGTATCTATTGTGGTGTCAAGCGAAGGATAACAGTACTTAGACTATAAGTAAAAAGTCAGTTGTGTGTCTTTTAAGTTGTACCTTTGTCATTTACGTAACGAATATTTCCATTAGGTAATAGCTATTAGTAATATGGACGTGGAATTTTATTTGTACAAGGTAGAACATATCTACATAGTGGAAGTGACTTAAGTTTTGTATGAAATTAAATAACGTATAGCAATGTTCAAAATACAATTAAATAACGTATAGCAATGTTCAAAATACATACCGTTAAATATAAACTTTCCATATAAGGATAATGACCAGCTAATTAATGCATTTAGTATGGGAGAAAAGAAATTGCGTATTTCACAAACAGGTTTTCTTTAATTAGTTCAGTTTCATCCATCAACTATTTATGTTACACTTAGGCGTAGATAAACTGGAATGGAAGTGAGTAGAACTTTAAAAATAAACTCATCGTAAAAGTAGAGGGGTTTTTGACATGCACTGGGAAAACATAGAATGATATTTATACATTATATATTATACTTATTAACGGAATTTACTTTATAACTGCCATAAAAATTTACGTTGTTTTGAATAGAGCAGTATTATTTAAACGGCGGGATAGATGTTCATGTAACTGACTGTGGGTGACTTTATGCTGCCTGCAGTAAAATGCTGAGTTGAGGCTTTTTCGACACGCACTTTCACACCGAAACTCATCATTGAATTTTTTTTTTGTGCAGTATATTTTTATATTGGCTAGTTAACCAATAAGTTCTTTACCAAGTATTTTTTAGTTTTGTGTGTTGAATAAATATAATTATTTTTCTTTCTTTTTGTAACATAGATCGAAATAGCTCTGGTAGAGTACGTTCTAATAACGAGACTCAAATATAAAAGCAGATTTGATTTCCATATATATTATGCCCTATCCTTATCTGTCTCCTGGACAGCGTTAAACGGTGAAATCATTTGTTCTTATCATTATTCTATTTGTTATGTATTTTTGTGCAGTATATAGTATTTTTATATTGGCAAGTTAACCAATAAGTTCTTTACCAAGTATTTTTTAGTTTTGTGTGTTGAATAAATGTAATTATTTTTCTTTCTTTTTGTAACATAGCTCGAAATAGCCCTGGTAGAGTAAGTTCTAATAACGAGACACAAATATAGAAGCAGATTTGATTTCCATGTATATTATGCCCTATCCTTATCTGTCTCCTGGACAGCGTTAAACGGTGAAATCATTTGTTCTTATCATTATTCTGGGGTAATCACCTCTTGGGTGTGACGAAGTGATTAGAACTTACCGGGGAGCGAGAAAGATTTAACAATAAATGAGTGATGCCACATGTCTCCAAACGGTAACCGATTACCATCGGGTGTGTTTAAATAGTTACCTGTGACTACATTGTTATGCAGTTAATTGGCATATAAATACCTGTTAAAACTAAGCTAGAAATTGCGTGTTGTTTAAAATTTTTCATACATTTTATAGAGCCTGCTAGTTATACCTACGTTCGAGCGAACGACAAATGAGGTGCCAGCTTGCAGAGTGAGTCATACACTCGGCAGGCAAGTGTAAAAATATTTGTTTGCTCACTGACACATAACCTTTAATAGTGCCATATGTATATTCGTATGATAATTTTTGTCTTAAAGGAGGGTGTTCAATTGGACTGTATACGTATTTTACACTATTTCATCGTTGTGAATCTGAAGCAATTTTAATTAATATTATTACATTCATATATTTATGGGAAAATGGACGTCATGATGCTTTCCATCCATCCGTAAACTGCGAACCTTTTTCGTAGGGTGAATCTGGCTGGCAAAACCAATTCTTGATTTGAATGATCCTAAGGACGCGTACTATAATTGGCCCGATGCATTTAAGGTATGGGACGGTTATATCTACGTAGGCGTTTTGCGTATATATCTTGTAATCGGCGCTCCTCAAAGTGGTCACGGCCATGCGAACAGGTTGTTGTATCTACTGTCAAGTCAGCAAACAGGGTTAAGACTTTAAGACCCACCTGATCGTAAAAGATTATGGTAGTAGTATGGCGTGTGAGACACACGTGCCATCATTACCTGATAAAATCTGGTGACTTTGCTTACACCCAGTGTAGTCTCTAAGGTGGAGATGCTTACTCAGTCAAGTAGCTCATGGTGTGAAAGAACGTTACTCCCTTCCAATGCTAAAAGAATGCTAGCGATTTAAATTTAGATACGTTTTAAATGTTGCTTACCAAATTAGAACATCAAAACTATATTTATATAATAAAAAACGATGCTGAGGAAGTCCTTTGGATTCTCCAACACTACACTGAACTCCTGTGTTTTTAACGTTAAAGCGGTTTGTACCAAAAGATTCTTATCTTGTGTCAAGAAACGCGTCTGTAGCCTCCCAAATATCGGGGCCAAAAACCTGATTACCTGAACTTAGGATGATATGAATGAATTCAGCATATTATCTGTTTATAAAACACCGAAATTGCTATTTATTGCTTTTTGGTTATTTTTTTAACATAACAGTTGCAGTTCGCGTATTACTTGCTTCACTGCACGTTCGATATTGTATCAAACATGCAATATAAATCTAAACTTCTAATCATTTCCAATACTATAAACGACGAGTCTGTTGGCGTGGTTGGCAAATGCTTGTTTTTCACGCCGGAGGTCGTGGGTTCGATTCCCACCCAGGACAGATAATTGTGTGCATGAACATGTCCATTTGTCCTGAACTCTGCTATCCTGTCTGGTGTAATTTATATATATAAGTACGTATGTCTTTACAAAAAAGTTGTATATGTAGTATATCAGTTATCTGGTTTCCATAATACATGCTCTGCTTAGTTTGGGATCAGATGGGCGTGTGAAAATAATGTCCCAGGATATTATTATTATTATTATAAACACCTAGAGACTACCTATAGTGATATTTTAAAGAGAAATTAAATGGTTGTTTTCTTTAGGTATGTTTGTTGATAATGGATGAAATCAAAAACTACTTACCTGATTTTAAGCTACATTATCATCGACTAACATACAAACATACCTACTACTAAGTTCTTAAATATGTTTCTAAATATGTACCCAGGTCCAGCGTCACTAACCACTAGCCCATGCCAAGTTTATGTATCCTATCAAAAGCACCTCCTTCAGGATTCGAACCTCAATTCAGTTTGGTAACCCAAACTGAATTGAGGTTCGAATCCTGAAGGAGGTGCTTTTGATAGGATACATAAACGCGTCTGTAGCCTCCCAAATATCGGGGCCAAAAACCTGATTACCTGAACTTAGGATGATATGAATGAATTCAGCATATTATCTGTTTATAAAACACCGAAATTGCTATTTATTGCTTTTTGGTTATTTTTTTAACATAACAGTTGCAGTTCGCGTATTACTTGCTTCACTGCACGTTCGATATTGTATCAAACATGCAATATAAATCTAAACTTCTAATCATTTCCAATACTATAAACGACGAGTCTGTTGGCGTGGTTGGCAAATGCTTGTTTTTCACGCCGGAGGTCGTGGGTTCGATTCCCACCCAGGACAGATAATTGTGTGCATGAACATGTCCATTTGTCCTGAACTCTGCTATCCTGTCTGGTGTAATTTATATATATAAGTACGTATGTCTTTACAAAAAAGTTGTATATGTAGTATATCAGTTATCTGGTTTCCATAATACATGCTCTGCTTAGTTTGGGATCAGATGGGCGTGTGAAAATAATGTCCCAGGATATTATTATTATTATTATAAACACCTAGAGACTACCTATAGTGATATTTTAAAGAGAAATTAAATGGTTGTTTTCTTTAGGTATGTTTGTTGATAATGGATGAAATCAAAAACTACTTACCTGATTTTAAGCTACATTATCATCGACTAACATACAAACATACCTACTACTAAGTTCTTAAATATGTTTCTAAATATGTACCCAGGTCCAGCGTCACTAACCACTAGCCCATGCCAAGTTTATGTATCCTATCAAAAGCACCTCCTTCAGGATTCGAACCTCAATTCAGTTTGGGTTATTTCACATTGAAATACAATTAAAAAAAATATTACATGCCAGTTCTCAGAATTCAAGCAGCGTTATCAAGCTTAACTGTTCGATTATTTACAAATTTGTATTATAAATGAATTAATAATATGCCATTTGAGTAGGTACATAAAGTATGTCCACTAATAAATATGAGTATTAATATTTAAACAGTACTGTAATTTAATTCAATCGAACTAAATTAAATTTTATAATTTAATCGAATACATTTCAGATGAAATGAATGTTTTACCTACGCAATAAGTTTTCGAGCATATGTAACGAAATTATACCATCACTTGTTACATCTCACGGTCATTATCCCTTGCTATTGTAATTAAAATTGGAATATAGGTTCCTATTAAATATTTTTATATTATAGAAACGTATAAGTAGACTCCAGATGGCTCGTATCAAGTGCTTATTTGATTAATAGCTCCCTAAAATTAGATAACAACATTAACAACGACTAAGATTGACAATATATTTATGGATTTGGTTGTCATTATTGTTGGAACTGATACGGGAGTTATTAGTGTCAAATAAATAAACAGTTATATAGAAAGTCCATAGTTATTTAAAAAGAAAAAACGATCCACTCCGATTATGATAAAATAATCGATAACCAGTTCAATTACTGTTGAGAAGAGATAACGGAGAGAAGAGAAAGGAAGACGTTCCTGTTCCTTCACCCTTATATTATACTTTATAATGAAACTAGCTATGCCCCGCGGTTACACCCGCGTTAAAGTAATTTTGGCGTAAAAGAGTAATAAACATATGTACATCCATACATCTATACTCACAAACTTTCCCATTTATAATATTAGTAGGATGTGTAAGTACATCTAGCGGTATCTAACATCCATCCATCATCATCCATCGGACATGTAATAATACGGAACGTTATACTTAGATACGGGAAGTATGGCAACTCTATTTATTGAGATCATATCAATATATTCCTCCAATGCTATAAATTTATTATGTTAAATGAATAACTTCTCCAGTCCTCATTAGTCATTTCTCAGAAGGCCTCCACAAATATTTAAACGGATTACATCAGTAGTGTATTTTATCTCACGCATACTCATTAAGTACTCATCTTAAAATTAAAGCCCCTTTAATTTGATTACGCTCACTTACGGAGTCAAATGTTTCAATCTAATAGGTATTTTATCCTTGCCCAAACGGCCGATCTACTGGTCAACTAACACACATGGAAGTGAATGTACGAAAGTGCGGATGTGTTGTTCCGTACAAAGCGCTCATCAATCACTATTAAATGACAGTACCTGAATAAGTTCATCAAGCGTGCACAACTAATGTCTTCCAATTATTTTTCCCTACAGGTTTTTGATCAATATTGAAGAATATTACATACTAGCGGTCCGCCGCGATTTTATCCGCGTTCAATTTTAGAAATTATAGCCTATGTGAAAATCCAGGGTATCAACTCCATACCAAATTTTATTAAAATCGCTCCAGCTGTTTAGACGTGCAGAAGTAACAAACATACACACTCACACATTTTCGTCTTTATAATATTAGTCTGATTTTTTGGTCCGATTTGGAACCTATTAATAATATGCAAGGAGCTTGTGCTGTTAGATCAACTTCTAAAATATCCAATTATGTTCTTTACAGATACAATATGTCTCGACTAGCTTGTTTGTTGGCGATGGCGAGTGCGGCGTCGGCGCAACTCGTGCTGGACGGCATCAAATGTGGCCAGCTGGTGTGTCAACTCGAAGAGTACTGCTCGCCGGAAACCAACCGCTGCGCGCCTTGCAGTGTTGTTTGCAACAGGACCAGCCATAACTATGATGCTGGATTCTGCGTCAAAGAGTGCCAAGGTAGGTGCATCTATACTGCAAAAAAAGCAACAGAAATTAAAATGTAAGATAAAAATGAGACGATATGAAAAATCGCAAAGACTAGTCTTAAATTTTAAGTCGTCAAATGGTTGAAAAAATTGTTATAAAACAAATAAAAATCCAAGAACCATTTCAAAAATTACTATATTCGTAAGTACATCCATTTGGGAAAAATGATACCACAGACAGACAAATACTCTATTAGAGTTCCATTTTAGGTTGTAGCGGTGTATTTTTCTACAACCTAAAATCGAAATATTGGATACGAAGTATAAGTAAGAAACTATTACTACCACATAATTTTTAAATTATTAGACTATAATATAGATTTGGGGCACCGAGTATGGTATAATATGGGGCGGGTGGTATGTTAAAACTCATATAAAGCCATTATCGGTCTATAATGAATAAAATAAAATAGGTGGTTTAATTTTCAAGCGTCCTTACTTCGAAGGGAAAGTTAAACTTTCGGTCCCGGTTGTTACCGTTAGACAACTGTCGTTAAGGTCAGTAAGACGTCTGCTAGGCATAACAACAGGACTAAAGAAGAAAAAGACCGATATGGTTATAACAGGACTCACAATACTGACTCTTTTGCCATGACAATAAGGACCGATGATTAAACTTACTCTCCGGGGCGCGGAGAGTAGCCAAACGAAACAAATCTTCGTATTTTAACAAGGATTCCGAGCGAACCAAGGACGATGAGTCTAATTAGCTTGAAGAAACCTTTCAAAATCAAATTTCATTTGATCTAAATTAATATAATTTTCAATCATATTAAACTTAACAACCCACATCAGATTTACGTGTATTATTTATAATGTAATTTTCATTTAGGAGCAAAGCCCTAAATTTTCCTTTACCACGCCTAGGAGTGTGTCGCTACTTAATAATCATTTCATTTCAATATATAGATGAATTGTATTTATGTCTTTATTAACAAGTGAATGATATTTGCGCACAAATTTGGCATGAATACATATTTAGTTGTGATATTTTTCCATGGAAACACATGGGCGGTATTAGACACCCATATTTCGGTGACAGAAAAACCCCAAAATTATGATTTTTAGGCCGGAGGCAGGATTTAAACACTGGATATCTGTGGTTGAACTCCATACCGCTAGACAGTCAAGCAGACTATTCATAAAAACAATATTATTCGTAAATAGTAAAAATCTTAGGAGAAAGACCTCTAAAGAGAAAGGGCTTCGCTTAGCAGAATGATATGTGTTTCCCTATGTATAAACACTAGATATAGAGAATGAGAAATTCACAGTCTCAGAAAGTTTCGAGGTGGGGGAAACATCGTAACTTTGTTAATTTGTTATTCACTATGTGTTTATAATTATAGGAAACTAGATCTAACCTGATGGCCCATTCCGTCTTTACAGTCAGTCATTTCAGTTATCACATATAACTGAGTGATTGACTGAAGAGAGAGTTTTTCCAACTGCAAATATGTTACATAATTGATTTTGTGTATGTACAAGGCTGTATTAGACCTATCTTGAGACATTTGTGCACCGGCAGCGATTTCTATTCCTAATGACACGATGGTATCGTCCCATCATAAGAAGAATGTCGTCATCAGTGACACGACTCACAACCATTCTTAAAATAGAACAACTGACATGTCATCCTATTTCTGTCGTTCCCGGACGACTTTCTGCGCACAAATGCCCTAAAGCTATGTCCACTTCCAAATCATAATATCTGTCTATTTTAGTTAACATAACGTTTAAAATGTATTCTTATTACATGTGAGAATGTACACAGAGTAATTACTAAACGGTAGATACATAAAGATTTTGAATTGGCCATGATATAACATGCGTCTAATCTACACTATTACAGCTGCAAAATCAATGATTTTAAAAATAAAATGTTAGAAATCTTCTCTTTTTATTCAAATAATCCGTAAATATCTAAATATTGATGCCTAGAAAAGTTAAGTTAGTTACGCGATGACTGAGTCGGAGAGGGTATTTACTTAATTCGTCATCATCAACCGGTTTAATGTAGTATGTAGTCACTATAAACGTCATTGTTTATATAAAACAACTGAGCGATAAGATGATGACAATACACTGATTGTGAGGAATAATATCTGCTTCACCAATATCCGCTTATAGCTAAATGCTCTTATCGGTCCGTAAGCGATCGGTGAGGTCAAGCAGCTAGGCTCGCGGTCCATAGATGGGTGACCGCCAAAGTGGTTAAATTTCTGAACGTGTCACAGTACTTCGGAGGGCACGTTAAGCTGTCGGTCCCGGTTGTAGCCATTAGGCAAAAGTCGTTAAGCCATGTCGGAGGCCTACTATAACAACTCTAATACTAGCGTGACCACTCCCCAACCGATAAGTAATGGACAATTGTCATCCACCTGGGGTATAATATATACTGGTACAAGGCATTGTACTTTGCATTTCCCCTCTCTCATAGCCTTATTACAGTTAACTGCGACTTTGGTCTCTCAGTAGCACGTTCAACCGCAATTCATGGGTTGAAATCCCGGAAACTCGGTGCCTCATATTTACACAAACTACTGCTACTCCAAATATTCATGTTGTTCGTGACAGAATATAGCCAAGAATTGGTTTGATTTATGAAATAAATTAATTATCATCAGCCTGGTCACACCCAAAGGTTTTTATAATGTTGCCATTGGAAGGAGTTTGCCTTAGTCACCTCGCTTGGCCTGCGAGTTGATTACCGCAGTTAGGAGGTAGCTGGTACACAGGTGACGCTGGTGCCCGAATACCTGATATATCCCTTAGTCGCCTTTTACGACACCCATGGAATAGTATGGGGTGGCCGGAAATCACATGTATAAAAACAATAAATTAATTAATACAAAACGATAATGCAGGCTTCATCGCTAGTAGCGATCTATTCCAGGTAACGGAAGCGATGAATGGACCATGACTGCGAGTGAACAGAAAGTTAAGAATATTCATTAGTATCTCATTATCCGATCGGGTTTGCACGATAGCTGTGTGTTGTTAAATTAATATAGGCACGAGTATAATGCTGGATTCAGGTAGCGCAACACCGACTCAGTTGGTTTCGACTGATATGATAATAAATAAATAAAATTCGTTTATTTCGGACCGGAATCCGTAGTGTTAGTAACAGTAATCTTAAAACACTATGTTAGTAATATATTAGGATTTACATTCCAATAAGTACATAACAGGATACCACTATTACACATACCGATTATATGTTTGCGGTTTCCTTGATTATGTGTACGCGTGTCCAGTGCTGCATAATAGCACTGTGCACGTCAAGTCTGTTGGCCACAGTCTTCAGGAGGCTGTTGGAACTGCCACGAACCCACTGTAATAGGGACGCTATACGTTTTCTGATGATAGCCGAAAAGCTTTCAACCCCAGCTGCGGCCATCATCCCTGAGGCACTACAGTGGCGTCGCAACCCCAACAGCGCCCTGAAGGCATTATTATATTGGGTACGCAGGGTCCTGTATGCTCCTTGAGTGTAATTTATTCACAGGCTGCACGTGTACAAAGAGTGACAATATGCTTTGAAAAGCGTAATTTTTGCTTGTTTAGAACAGCGACCAACCTGCGGGAAAGCATATTAGCTCGAATACACAGAGCCCTGCGTTCCCGTTCCATATCCATGTCCTCCTTCAGCGACTCCGTGACCCAGTGTCGCAGGTACTTAAAGCTGTTTACTTGTGCTATCGGGGTCCCATTGAGCGTTACTGGAGGCATAATGATGATGGTTTCATTATTTTACCTTACAAGACAAAACTAAATATTTCTTTTTCCTATCTAAAATTTTTGAAGTGAAATCTCCTTTAGGCGCGTCGGACACTTTTTAGGTGAACATAAAGCGTGAAACTCGCGGCATCGTCTCCTCACGCTTGCCATGAGCAATATGTATACCTACTGTGTATACACGTACATACATAAATCTCCGTGTCTTATTAGTAAACATTGTTATATAAAGAGTATATCTCAATGTGAAGTGTCAACTATCATGTTTCTTCTTCTAGATAATTTATATTAGAAGTGTAAAAATTGTTTTTACCTATATCGGCAGTACTCATAGACTGCACCCATAGATTATTTTAAAGACAACGTCCACACTATGTTAATTCATTCCTGTCTTGCAGAGTACTTTACAAACATATAATTTAAGGGCATAAGTTTCATATGTAGATCTACATATACTAATCTAGAGTCTCCTTGTGATAGTTGAAAGGATTTAACATATGGAAGTATATTAAAAGCATTCCCATGTAATTTAAAATATGTAATATACATTTATTTCCCGGTCAGCTGATCTTCACTAGTATCAATTATTTTAGATATAAAGTATTTACTCTAATTTTAGTCGATATTAGACCCAGTCTCATATCTAAGAAAATTAGAGTATTTTTTTTTTATTTTTTTTTTTGTAGTTTATCATGAATCCATTGCGGGGTAGATACTTTAGATAGGTAAACAAGAGAAAATTCAAAACAGTAGGAGAAATTAATTATGGGACCAATATTTTAGTGAATAAGTACTTAAAAAAAAAAAAAAAAAACAAAAAGCGGAAATCCCTTACATAGCCGGTTATTCCAATAAATGAAGAAGAAGTTAAAAAGTTACGAACGTCTGAACGTTGTTTCTCCGTTATCTAAAGTCAGTCACAGGGTTTTAATAACGTAATTCACCATAAGAAAGAATGGCATACTGACGACGCCGTGGGCGATCCGACCCTCGATAATTGTATAAAGCAACTGTCTAAACGAGCTTTTGACAGGCTATGCACTTTTCAAGTTCCAAGGTAATGGTCATGGCAGTTAGATTCACCACCACTATCTGAGAAAATTCCAAGTGCTAGGGCCCCTAGCACTTGGAATTTTTGGAGGACCCCAATATTTAGAGTAGCAGTAATTCGATTAAGCGCAAAATATGAGGCACCGAGTTTACTTGAAATGTGTTTTTTTGGGATAGTAGATATTGGCCATGAGTACTCCTGATCTAATCTCGGCTTTGGCAGCTACTCTTGACGGAGACCAGCCAACTATGCATGACAAATTATAGTGCAAGAGAGTGTGGGTGAACAAAGGCAATCTACGTAGTCTCTCATAATTATTCATGTGCAAGTAAGCAAAGTTTTTAATAAATGATGTAAAGAGTTTGATTATGAGCCTTTTAATGCCAAAAGCACTAGGAAATCGAATCCCTGTGTCGTGGGGTACTTTAAAAACATATAATAGACGGACACAAATTACCATCATCCTCCATGAGATTCAGTATGTAGTCGTTTAAACAAAATACCCGCCCCACGTTTTCTCGAGCAGATCAGCGGCTTCGTCTTAACGTATAGACTATTGAACAAGATGTCCCAAAAATCTACGGATCAGTAACGAATCTATGTTGAGTTATGAACTCCAAATGGGGTGTCCCTAGGCGCAGTTTACTAACTTAGTAGTTTTATGTGGCTAGACGGCTTAAGCCCTCGCTCGACTCCGTCGACCGGTGAAACAACAAAACCTCTTAAGCCAACTGTAAACATCCTATTAAAAATACCCTCATACCCTGACTCATCGAGACGAGACAATACGTATTTATCTACCTCACACGGAAATACTAGGAATTTACGAAGCATCTCGCATTAGCTAGGGTACAGACGTAGCACATCAAGTTACCCCAACCTGTCAAATTTCCCCAATTGAAAGTGAAACTTATGCTTTCGTGATAAAGTTGAAAACCTATAAAAGGAAGACGGATTGGGGTAGTTGGATGTACTGGCGTCTGTTCATTGAACAAATGGCAAATATATTTTAAAGGGTTGAAGGTTTCTTGGAAATTCTACTTTAGTAACATAAATGCACATTCTTATTCTTGCTACAAAGCTGCAACTGAACGTTGAAGTGCGAGAACTCGAACTCGTTAGTGGTCTTAAGTTTATCAATATACATACGTCTAGTGTGATGTGAGTTCAAAATCCTTATCATTAGTTGTAGAAATTTAAAGCCCACATCATTAGAGCCACGTATAGTGTAACAAGAAGATTTTACCTATAACACACTGCACACGTAACTATGAAATGAAATGAAAATGTGTATTTGCCAGAATGTAGGTTACGTAGTTATTGGACGCATTGTAATATAATTTCATTATATTCGATATAGATATGTTAATATTACATCTATACAAATAAATAAAATTGAAGTGTCTGTTTGTAATATTGAAATAGCCGGTTTTTACTACATAAATATGAATATATATACGGTACATACACCAAAATAACATATTTTACAATTTTTGTCTGTCTGTCTGTCTGTTCGTTCCGGCTAATCTCCGAAATGGCTGGAGCGATTTTGACGGGACTTTTATTCGCAGGTAGCTGATGTAATAAGGCGTAACTTAGGCTACTTTTATTTTAGAAAAAGTATTTTATTTGACTAAAAAACTAAATCAACTAATTAACACGAAGTCGCGGGCACAGCTAGTATATTAATATAAAAAAATAAATTGTAAATATTAGATTACTTAATATTTATTCTAATTTTAAGAATGCTTTGCATTTGCCCAGGTGCATAATCTTATTAATATATTATTTATTAATACCTAATTATATATAAATAAGTTATATAATTAGTTAAAGTTGTCATATGAGCAAATTTGGCTGGAAATTATATTAAGAGTTAAGTCATATTTTACCTGTTTGCATTTAAAAGATTCATAATAACTACAGAACTAGTCACTAAGAGAGAATCGGAATCATAATTATTTATTTGCTAGAACGTAGTAATATTGGTGTTACATAATTATGTTCTACATATTCTGTCATCAATGTATGTCGTGAAAATTTTCATACATGTTTTATAATAATAATATTTATTAAGAGAGAACTATAACAATAGTTATTTTGAATCATTTGTATGCAAACGTGTCTCTCTCTGTTTATCATAACAGCTGTAAAAAGTCCACAGCTGGACGGAAGCCTCCTCCAAGGATCATCTTGGGGGCATATGCCATAATCACCATGCTTGGCAGACAGGTTAGAGGTAGTATGATGTTTATAGTATTTAGAAAACGCTGCTGCCCGTTGTCTGGTATGTTTCCCTCGGACGACTTTTACGCTCCCCACGGGATATACAACATGTAACGTAATGAACGCACACCCTCAAACACTCCAATTAGAATATTATGTTGTAATCATAATACATACACTGATTTTTTTATTTAACATGTATAAGCATTGTAATTTACTAAAATAGTTTCTTGAAATAAAGTTTATTTTTCTTTATTTTGTATTGAATTATGTAATTTGTATGAATACAAATAAAACTACGATTTAAAAGTCTTATTACTTTGACTTATGGTCCATTTCAATTTTTTTGACAGTAATATGACAATAATTTCCGTTGTTTTAATTATTTGGGAATAACAATTACCTATATTAAAAATGCTATAAATCGATTCAGTAAACGATTCTGAACAAACTATTTTCAGGATGTGCGTTAATTAAGTTACGTGTTGTATATGTATATAAAAATAACAAAAAGTTATATTATATGCATACATTTAGACATGATGAACACATACTTATAATTAAAAATATGTTGGTAGAATTAAAAAGAACTCAAACGAGTGAAAGATTGATTTCTTACTTCTAAATATGAGTATTCATTATCATAACTATATCATTTAGTATAATTGGATTATTAGCCACAAATTTTTAAATAGTGCACTTGTTTGAATAATAGAATTGTATGTAAAGTCTCCGATAGCAATATTGTCTAAGCCCGAAAGACAAGTTTGGAGGCGTATTTCTATTCGATGAAAATCCTTGGCGCTATACTGGTGACTAATATGTATAAGCAAATAAATAAAAGCCTCAGTAACGGGCATGCGATTATTGACTTAAGTATCATGACGATTAAGTTGAAATTCGATTCACATTGGGTTAAACAACCAGTTTCGTGACCGCAAAACTCCTACCAGTATTGCTGTCTTTCTTTAACGTAGTTCGCTCTCGCTTCTACCTGAGTAAAGAATGTAGATTTCAGGTCAACCATCTCTAAGAGAGTTGATTCACATTGATGCATCCAGCTTTGTGAGGAGGGAAATATGTCACCGAACAGATACTAAATTCATAAGCAAATAATATTTTTGTACGCTTGGCCAAAATTCAAATACCTACCAGAACTAAGATCTCAAATATAGCTATAGGTTTAAATCGATTACGAAGATGATGCAGTTAACTTACTTTTCGCATGGGCAGTGTTCCCTAGTGACAGAGTTGTTCAAGCAACCCGGTAGGCCTCTGATATGGCTTAACGGCTGCTGTGTGATTACTACAATATGGACCGACATAGACACCGATTGTCGTACCGCAATTAAGACGCTTTTTATCGCCATCTTACCGAAATCAACACGGCTGGAATGCCAATACTCAGATTAGAAACATTACCAAAATCCTGTTTATTATATTTATCCTTGCTGCAAAATCAATCGAAATGAAGAACCTTGAAATGGTTAAGGTTGAATGTCAGACATAAAGATAAAATAAATAAATAAATGGTAAAAAATAAAACCTGTCCGTATGCGGCTATAACGTACTCTTGTAACAAGTGGGTCTTGTAAGTGTTTGTACTCAGCAACAACATATTCTCAGATGCCCTATACAAGGTGTAACAGGAATAGTAGACGTAACTTAAAGATCACTATTTACACATGAAACTAAAAAAAAAACAATATGCTAATAATATGAATAAATTAAAATTGCCGCCTCATACGAAATGCATCAGTTGATCATGATTCTAGTATGTGGAGTTTATATTTATTTTGTGTATTTTGTTGTAAGTTGTAAAGTGTAAGTTGATATGAGCATACATTGTTGCTGACTACAGACCCAATTGTCATTTAAACTTTATATTATTTTATATAAATTTTTGTATATATCATTGATTTTCCTTTATTTTGTTGTATTATCAATATAAAATAACTTGGACGAAGCCATTCTTATGCAAGCGCATTTAATGAATTTTTATTCAGTGTAAATATTTTGCAGAGGCAAAGCCCGTAAGGATGTTTTGTAAATAAATGTACATTTATTTACAAAACATCCTCAAGGGATTTGTAATCTTCAAATGAAAAAGAATAATACGTAATCTTAACCAAGTAGACAATCAGTAAAAAGTCGTAGAGACTGTCTTTTAACAACAAACTCTGGGGAGCAGAAAGGGGTAAAATTGCTTTGATTCTTATGAAGCTTTTGTGTGGTGTTTATTTCTGCCACAAAGGCCACTGGAACATAATAAAATCCGTAGAATAGATTTTATTTACGTTATGTTTAATTGTTTTACCCAAATAATGTCGTAGGACTCTCTTAAAATAACCGAGAATACCTACCTTAAAGCAAAACCTTTGTATTGTTACAGAATGTTATAGATATTTATATCCAAACGACTATTCTATTAAAAATCTTTGTTACTATTGATTATGCTATCAGGATTTAGAAAAAGCAATAAAGGATGTAATACAAAGGAAAAAAAAACCCGCCAAGTGCGAGTTGGAATTGCGCACTACGGGTACGGAACCCGTACCATTATGTATAAAAGCGAGCAAAAAATTCACGTTAGTTGTATGGGAGCCCCCTTAAATATTTTTTTAGTATTTATAGTCATAGCGGCAACAGAAATACATCATGTGTGAAAATTTCAACTGTCTATCTATCACGGTTCATGAGACAGCCTAGTGATAGACGGACAGACAGACAGACTGACAGCGAAGTAAAATGTACCCTTTGGGTACGGAACTCTAAAAGCAACATACACTAATTAAATTCTACCATAATCTAACTATGACATTCGTAGATAGGCATCAGATAGAAGGAAGTGTATACTAGAACAGAAAAATATGTATATATATACATATTTTCATGTCTACACTCTATCCTAATACTTATCTTCAAACAAATTTTCTTGTCAGTTAATTAGAGTATCTTTTTGTCGGTCTAATCAAAGTAATTAGACCGACTTCAAAGCTGTCAATAGGTAGGACATATAAATTACAGTATTTCATTAATATTAAAGGTATTAGGTTTGCATAAGAGATGCATTAAATTAAATCTTTATTAGGTTTTATATACTTTTTAGTTTTTGATGTCGGTTTTTTTAAACGAAGTTTTATTTGTCAGGTTTATTTGTGTTAATAAAGATGTGACTAACAATTTTACAAATACTCTATCAGTTGTCGATTCTACAAAACGTTTTTCTTATATTTAAGGTTAGTCGAGCTGTAAAATAAATTATCAATATCTCTGATTCTAAATCTAAATCAATTTCAATTCAGTTCGTTATTTATCTCTTCGCAATAAATAGTTACATTTCACATATATAACAACATATGAATTTTATGCATATTTAAGGCTAAGTACATTAGGGAATATATTATGAAGACATGCAACCAGTTTTGTGAGAGATTGGTGCCTGTAAGTTTAGTACAAACCTGTATTACTGGTCAACAGTGTCAACAAATGCTACAAAGACAAAATAGGTATTCGTTTTTTAAGTTTGTTGATATGTAATGGATAAACTCTCAAACCTACAATATGTTAAAAATACAATAATGTAAAGTGTAATAGTCAATAGTTGGCGTCACTAAGAGTAATGAGGAAATTTTACTATGTAAAGTCTATTTTTCCTTACTTGTCTTATTTGGTAAACAAATATGGCGTACTGGTAACCAAAGACAATTGATAGAGTTGGGAAATTATCGAATGAAGGACTGAACGAATTCATACAGCTGTAACCGAATGATTTTCTTTATGTAGGATTTCCTGACAAATAAATAAATAAAATGAATATAAATAAAATTATACATTTGTATGACAAATAAATTTGTATTTTATCGATATCCTTGAAGAATAGCCAAAGGTCGTCAGTCTAAGGAATAAAACCGTCCAAATCACAGAAAGAATCAACAGAATCCTGTAGAAAGCCAAATCATTACACTTCAAACACACACAGAGAGCACCCGTAACGTACAACATAAAGCGAGGCGACGAGACGAGTGACAGGACGTTGCTCGTCAACGCAAAAAATTTCACTTGTCAAATAATACTTTAAGTCTACGACCAGTTACAACAAAAACTTTAGTTTTTAAAAATAATATAAACATTCATATATATATAAACATTCTGCTTTATTATTCAGTTTTTACAAAAATTATACAGTTCACACTGGTCAGAATCATTCATTCAGTTTTCCCTTCTCTAAGTTCCAAAGACAAACTATCATTTTGAAATGTCAAATTGCCAATATAATTTTTAATCTGTGGAAATGGATTCTGATATGATTTTGATTTTAAGAGAATTAATGTGTTTGGATGGTTAATTTGAAGCAGTTTTTGGCGTTATTTATATAGTATGTGTTTCTTCCAACAATCAAGATGTTCATACCTAACTAAAAGTGCGTGATTGATGACGAAACTAGTGATTTTCGTACCGAGTAGTTGTTTGTTTACCAAATAAGACAAGTAAGGAAAAATAGACTGTACGTTGATATTTATCTACCGTCAGGCCCTAAAACTTCCCTCTCTTTTACAAAAAGAAAGTATGCAATCAGACAGCAAAGCTATTTTTTAAATTTAAGATTCATTCTCTTGTTTTATTTTAAAATGTGAAATAAGTTGTGGAGGTGAAACGTGTCGAGGTGATAGCCATTTCCCCCCGAAGTAGTTTCAATCAATCAATTAGATCAACTGGCAGCCGACTGTTTAGATAAATTTCTCCAAGCTACGTTGCAAACTCTCGACTGGACAGGCAGAACACTTTCAGCAAATAAATAAACAATTATATTTTCTTGTTAATAGTGTAGTCTTCGTTAAAAGGAAAGTTAGTAAACTTATATAACCGGCTACAGTAGAGATCCTTGGGGGAGATCTTTGTCCAACAGTGTATGTATTTCGGCTGATAAGATGAAACTTATATGCATGTACAAGTGACAGCATCACTAAAACTAATATGGCTTGAAGTAGAAATAGTGTTAACATGTGCTTCTCCGAAGCGTTTAATAATTAAATTACAAAATGATTATATGACGTCATTTTCTGTGATTTGATACGTCAATTTTAGTATAGTGGTAGGGGCAGTATGCCTAGCGTTGCAGGCAAAATGACAGTATTGACATTCAACTGCTCGTGTGGCGCAGCGGCTAAGATAGTCGCCTCGCCGCTTCGTGTCGCGGGTTTGAGTCCCGCGCCCGACAACTATTTGTGTGACCCATAAATAGTTGTTCAGAGTCTGGATGTCATTGGTGTCCGTCTATTATGTGTTTGTAAAGTACCCCGCAACACAGGGGTTATTTCCCTAATGCGGGCGTTGTCTTTAATAAAAGAAAATATAACTAAGTGTTGTTGGATGTCAATACTGCCATCCGACGATTCTCATATTCACCGTCATCCGAGCAAGGTCCAAGACAAGTACTATCACCTACGAAGATGCATTGTTTGTCGTCTTATAAATAGAATACGGACGGTCTCCGTAGCCTAGTTGGTAGTGTTCCTGCCTACGAAGCTGGTGGTCCTGGGTTCGAATCCCGGTAAGTGCAAATATTTGTATGATGAGCACGAATATTTGTTTCTGAGTCATGGATGTTTTCTATGTATATAAGTATTTATCTATCTATATAAGTATGTATATCGTCGCCTGGTACCCATAGTACAAGCTTTGCATAGTTTGGGGCTAGGATGATCTGTGTGACATTGTCCAAGAAATATTATTATTATTATTATATAAATACCCTCCCTAGCCTTCAATCAGATCAGTGGCTTGCTTTATGTATGTAGATTATTGAAGATATCCCATAAATTTACATGTCTGTATATATCAAATCGAAGTGGAGGTACGAACTCCAATAGGCTTATTCCACTACCTAAGCTCTGGGTATCGGAGCTTAAGTAATGGTCTAAGATCTGATATTCGGAAGCTGAAGTTTCACAGAATAATCTGCTGGGTAATTATTGGGTGATCAAATTCTCTCAATAAGCTTTTTTAAACAGAACTTCCGCATTAAGTAAATGAATCCTTGCCACACGGGGTACTTTCCAAATATAATAATTGACGGACCCAAAGTACATCGAGATTCGGATGAACCATTCATGTGTAAACAAATGGTTGGCTGGAGCGATAATCGAACCCGGGACACGAAGTGGCGAGCTAAATGTCTTAACCGCTGCGCCACACATGTGCAGTAATCAGTTATGGTTTCACTCTCATTACTAGATTAAGATATCATTAGTCTGCTTTCTGAAAACACTTGTTGGAAGGTTTGGGAATATATTTTCATCAATCATTTTATAGATATAATCCCAATTCAAGTCCACAGTTTTTATTTTGGTTTTGATTATGGTGGTATCTACTGACTACTTTGACATTCACAACGTCTCTATTAAGTAGATAATAAGAATAGTTTTCGTAGCGCAAATTACGTCCTTAAGTAAAATCTCCTCAAGTTTTCTTCAGTTTTGTAACGAAAACGTTTTAATCCGCGTCTAATTATAAGCCAATGCGAGGCTTTTCCAAAAAAAAACCATTTTACAAAATCTGATAAATAAGGGATTATATTTTTATATTTCTTCGTAAAGTTGCTTAGGCCGATTATGTTTCTATTTCCAAATTAAGATATTCTTTGAGCCGTTATACCAATTATAAGGATTAACCTTTTTACTCCAAAAAGGTTAATAATTTTGTTATTTATAGATATATTCGCTTATGCTTCGGTTTAGGTAATTACTGTTCACCGTCCAAATTAATTCTTCAAAATAGTACAAATATCATATCAGAATAGGAAAAACTACATTTGGAGTTAAGAATTTTAATTAATAAAAATTGTGAAATGCGAGCTCGATGAGCTCACTAAGAAATCCGTGTTTATTAAAATAAATAAAAAGTTATTTATTTATGTTTGACCGAAAAATGCGGGGAAATGTCTTTGGGGACTGCCGTTAGAAGTGAAAACTATTTTTTCATTTCTCATACTCGAAATTAGTAGTTATTAGATCCAGTAGCGAGTGGAGGATACTACTTCCTAGCATTGGGTGGTAATGACTTATAGTAATTGCTTACCTCCCTATGTAGCTATGGTGGGAATAAATTGAAAAAGGAGAACTAAATTTGGTTAGGCAGTCGGCTATAAAATCTAACATAATTAAGAAAAATATCCTGCGGTCATGTGAGTGTATAAACTGCCAGTGTGAATTAAGAAAATACCCTCTGTATTACGAAAAATCGATCAGGTCACGTGTCCTGACGCGAGTTTGACCCATCCCAATAAGTACACAACCTCGATAAAGAAGTTTTCACTTCAAAAAATTGGCAAAAGTACCTCCCAATCCCCGTTATAATTTGTCGGGATATGGCATAACCCCACGCTTGGCAGATGGTACAAACTAACAGTTATGGAAGATGCGGATAGTCGTGAAGCATTCGCTGTCGTCCTTTCGGCCAGCAAGTACGATAGATTCCTTCCTATTGCCAGCTTTTCTGTTGACTTGATATTTTCAAAGTAAACAGAACACGTATACATATATATCGTATCCATACGTCAAAACCACTTGCAAACTACTACTACTTGATAGCTATTCTGCTGGCCACACAAATGTCAGTTATACCTATGGGTAGCCGCCAAATTCGACCCTCTAGGTTTCTAATGGGTGTGGGTGTCATAAATATTCTAATAACACTTTTTTCCCCTGATGTGGGATTTGAGCACAAGACCTCATTATCTGCAGAGGAACCTGCTAAAAATATTTCCCAAATGCTGGAGATCCTTTGGTCGTTCCGGTGGATATGATAAATATAATAGACGGTAATAGAGTTTTCGTGAGGGTGGGACGTCTTTCACCGGGAGAACTTAGTAACGCATTGAACGTTATTATTAAACTAAGAAATTAAATTGGGTTCTTCAAATGAATAAGCGAAGATATGATTGACTTGATTGGAAGAAACCCTAAATTACTTTGATTGAAAGCAGGGCTTTTAATATTTAATTTCATTCGTCTTTTATACTTAGATTATTCAATTAGCTTATTTCGACGGACTTAAATATTGTCTGTTACTTTATTTCTGATTACTTTTACATTATTTCCACCCACGTGTACAAAGTGCAACATAAATCGGGAACAAAAAATGTTATAACTAAATGTGTTGATTATTCTATAACAACGTGTTTTTTTATGTATATCGTATAGTTTGAAATGATATGCGATATTACATCAAGTATTTTAAAGGCCTGAATATATATTTTCAATATAGTCTAATTTAATTAAACAAAAAATGTTTATGTGAATACCCATGCTTCGTGCTCCTGCCTACGAAGCTGGTGGTCCTGGGTTCGAATCCCGGTAAGTGCAAATATTTGTGTGATGAGCACGAATATTTGTTTCTGAGTCATGGATGTTTTCTATGTATTTAAGTATTTATCTATCTATATAAGTATGTATATCGTCGCTTGGTACCCATAGTACAAGCTTTGCTTAGTTTCTTAGTTGCTTTGCTTAGTTAGACATTGTCCCTAGATATAAAAAATAATAAAAAAAAAATGCATTCCAATTTGCTAGACGGCTTGAGCTCTCTATTTTCCGGAGAAGCAGTGAAAGCGGGCTAGTTTAAAAATCTATTTACCCATTGCTGGCTCGTGTGGCCCAGTAGTTAAGGTGGGCGCCTCACTACTCGCGTTTTGGGTTCGAGCCCCAATCCCAAAAATAGGATAAACGTTTTGTGTGAGCCATGTAATATAGTTATTCTGAGTCTGGGTGTGATTTGTGTCCGTAAACTGCATGTTTATAAAATTGAAAACCGGATTTCTTTTTTAATATTTATCATTGTTCTTTTATTATTGTACAGATGCCAGCACATCCAGCTACCCCAATCTGTCAAATATGTACTATATAAAAATAAGTCGGGTTTTCCTTCCTGACGCTATAACTCCAGAACGCACGAACCGATTTCCACGGTTTTGCATTCGTTGGAAAGGTTCGCTCGGGCTCCGTGAGGTTTATAACAAAGAAAATTTATAATATTTAACGCGGGTAACACCGCGGGGCACAGCTAGTCTTTTATAGATTCTCAACTTTATCATAAGCGTAAGGTTCACTTGCAATTGGGGAAATTTGACAGATTCGGGTAGCTTGATGAGCACGCCAGCTCATCAAGCTACCCGAATCTGTCAAATTTATATATACTTTACATAAACCAAAAAATAAGTAAAATGTTCCAGACTCTGTTTTCACGTGTAGTTACACTAACTACGCTTAGAAAGCTTTGCCTGCATCACCGGACTATTCGAGGTTAAGGAGGAGGTTCGAGCCGTCTAGTAATATGAAACTACAAAATAAGTACCCACGCCGGAGAGAGCGACCTGTCTGGGTGGTTATAGTTACTAAGACGTATGCAAAAAGGCAGGCCTCTCGTTCGAGTGAAGATCGGAGAAGACATTTCAGCTATACGAAAACAAACTACATGCTGTGTGGTGACAGCATAGAATACCATGGGGGGAGTAGAAATCGATTGAGGGAATACCGATACCGATAATAATATGTGACACGAGAGCTTCAAATAGTCTTGTCTCTTGTCTTGTTAAAAAGTGATCTCGTCATCCGGACAATCTAACAGGTGCCTGGGATGATGATGTTTACAAGATAGGACAATTGGAGTGTGTTTGACTGACAGGAGTACCAAGGTACTTGCATGGTGCATGCTGAAGTTGAAAGAGCGTTCAGACGTTTAACGTTCAGAGTTTCAACTTAAATTTCAACGATGCGGACAAATTTTAATAAATATGTTTATTTTTATGTAATATTTCGAATACTTCCATTCCACAGATTTAATTATAAGTTTCGAATTCGACAGGTAAATTTTATGATATGAATAACGTACTCGGAGCTTATGTTACTATCTCTTAATCCTTCCATTAGGGACTGGTAACTCAACTGTGGGCTGTTAACAATTCATGGCTAGGTAGTATGTACCCAGTCAGCACTCAGCCACTAATCCCTAGTCTATCTAGGTACACGTGTATAATCAAACAAAAAATATAGCTTCTAGCCTATAAACGTTCGTTTTACACTCAGCTTTTATCAGGGGAAAAATTTTAAAATATCAGGTGGATGCCGGTACCAAGATATCAAACTCTTACCAACCCAACACTATATTTCATACATCACGACTTATAACCGGTAGAATAATATGCAGCAGTCGCGACATTGGTATGGGGTGTAACAATACCCATAAAAGTCATGCTCTGTTGACTCCGACAGGTACGTAACGCACACTTAAATAAACGAACACACACATATACACATAGTACATAATATCGTTGTGTGTGTTACACAGACAGATGCTGCAGTAGTTAGGAAGTGTGCGTGTTCAATGCATTTGTGTTCATATACAGGTGGACCCTTGTTTATAAATTGTACAAGTGTAATCTGCTTTTCATGCATATGCCGAGATGCTATTAAATCGTTTTAACTTTGTGCGTCTGTAAACAAATTAAGTACAATAATAGCGAATATGATCATAATCGTATGCACGTGCGCCGCAATGGTTAAGATAGTCGATTCGTTACTATGTAGACGCTTTTGGGGTTACTTTGTTTAGGTAGATTTGGGGTCACTGCCTGAGTGGACTTGGTAAGCAAAGTGCACTCAGTCAGTGTAGTTTGCTTATGGGAATTCCATGTTAGTTAAGCTCCCGTGGTACATGGATTATTTCCATAGTACGGAATTTAAGAAGAATGTATGCTATGTACATACGATAATGTTCAACATTGAGAACAACGAAATAATAATAAAAAATTATATTTTGACATTCATAAGGTCGTTTCATAATGTGTGGATGAAATATTTTACATCTTTTTCTATGTTCTAGTATGATCTATTTTGTAGCAACACAAATGGGTATTAGTATTTAGGCCGCTAGCGAAATATTTACCCAAGTCTAAATTTAGGATATTTACCAACAAAGTTAAAGCCATTTACACAAGGTTTATAATAAATAAAATATGTCTTGATTAATATGAGATCACCTTAAAAGAAAAAGTTCAGTTTATAAGCCGACTAGTGCTTGATCACCAACTATGAAAGACCCGAATGAATGTTAAATGCGTTTATTATTTATTTACAGATTTACACGACGATCTCTGTCATTCTTTGAGAATAAATGTATACATTAGTATGGCCTAGCATCCCCCTGAGCTGTGGCCCGAACCCCATAAAGGGTGTCCTCAGGTATTTGTCGCTTAATTTGAACTAGTGGTTGAGAGTGTTCACCAACTTCTCGCTCGCTTGTTATCTATTTAAGGATATCGCAATTTTCATGTGATGATAACGCCATAATACTTATGTAACTTGATTTTAAAACTAGTTCGTACGTGAGATCTGCATGGACAGACTAGTTACTTTAATATTATACTAGACTATTCCGCTGCATTATGATATTCACTAGTACAAGTGTATGTTAAGTGCTAAATAAATTTTATTATGTAATATTTCATCTTTATAACGATAAGTGTTTGATTTATTTATTTTTCATATAGGAATGTGAATAATGTCAAAGAGATAAATAGGAATCTATTAAATTTGTAGAATTATTCAAATATTTAGTAGTAGTAGAATTATGTTTTGTATTATTGATTAATTTAAAACTTAATTTAGGGAGTGGGTGAAGCGAACTTGGGTATTTGAATCTCCCTTCTCGGCTAGTTTAGGTTATAAAATCCCGCCATATCTTTTGATGAATTTCTTTCAATTTAATTAAAAGCCTAATGTATTAAACATATGCTTGAATTTTGAGCGTATGTTTAATCCATCAGATTTTAACGACGTTATTTTATTTATATCAAATTGATATTAATATCAAAGAATAAAATTTTCTTATTTAGTAAATAATCTGCTAAAACAGAAATATGCATATATATTCCTAATTATCAAACCATTTTGGACTATTTTATCCAAACAAAATAAGTCGTTTTAACAAATAAAGATAGTATAGCTGGTCCTATTTTATAGAATGTTCTTTCCTATAGTTGCCCGTTCTCCTGTAAATAAAATGACTATCGAGAGGATTTCACTTCGTCTGATGGGGCTTTTATACATGAAATGGAATATTTTATGGCATTGCATTGGCGGGCTTCGTTCCAAATGAGAATATTTCTTACAACCGTCGGTGTGCCGTCTATCTACGCAGGTAGTTATGTGTTAGGGGGCCGGGCACCTGTCGGCTCGACCTGCTAATTGTTTGTTCGGGACATTTTTTCCCAACCTCACATGTGCGCTGTGTCAACCGAGCGTAGGTACTCCTATTTTTTGTTATCTTGAGAACCGAGGAACGGTATGATAATGTGCTTGTACTATTAATATTACAGTCTTTACCTTAAGTAGGTATAAGTTACATGGAATATAAATTAAAGAATGTAATCAATATTTTACATAGGCAGGGAGCAAACGCTTAGGCGATTCGCACACTGCCCGCGCTACGCTGCGGTGTGCGCGACGATAGACGCGTGGTGCGGGAGTGCATATCTGAGTCATGGTGCAGGTTTCTCCGCACAAACGCGCGGAGCTGCAGTATAGTCATGCGGTGGCCTAGAGGCCCCATTTCACAGCACTAGTATATAGTACATAGAAGAGCATTAAATTTTATCTCATTCAGGATGATACAGTTATATTATCTGTTTCGTTTTTGTATAATCTTACATCAAATTTATTCACGACTTTCGATTTCGAATAAAAATCAATCGATATCAAGATCCATTTTGAAATTCTACGCCTAGAAGGCGTATAATGGTGATTGGCCCTGTCAATGTCACGTAAGATACTGCAAAACTCGGTGTGCGTTACCTTGCCACTTGTCCGCAACGAGGTGCGTGATCTGCCACACTGCGCGTGAATGGCTTTTGTGTATTTCGCTACGCGTGTTTTCTATACAACCATAGATACTTGCAAACAACTTAGGAACACGCACTCCCGCACTACGCTCCGTGTTGCGGAGCAGTGTGCGAATCCCCTTACGGTAGACGGTACTCAAGCCTTTTAGAGAGGGTCTTTTTCATTCAAATATCACATAGCTAATGAGGGCTGTGTAAAATTTATTTCCTGGCCTAAAAACAAGAGTATGTAGGTACTACCTGTGCCTCTTATGCCTTAGATGTCTAAAGTTACAAGAAATTAGGCCATTTAAAATTATGCATTATAAACAAGGAAGGTCTCAAGTTGGCTGCTGCAGTCATAATTTACTAGAATGGGGAGGTATATATTACAATCCACGTACCTTTCAGGTGACACTGAAAAAGCCTCACCTGCTCATCAGCCCCGGGTGCTCTTACAGTTGCAAAATTCCGCAACTGAAATTAATAATAATAACAATGTCCTCCTAGTTTAATTTAGGTTACGGCGGCCAATCTCATAGGAAATCGAGAATATATGCCCTTGTGTACATGCGCATACGCAAGGGCACGTTCTATTCCATCACTCTGATGATCCTTAGGTACGACTAGCGGCACAGCCGGAAAGAGGTCAGGTACAATATCAACGACTTTACATGTTCTCCGAGGCACGAGGGTGTAAATACCACCAAATACCTGACTCCGCGCTGATACTGAGAAAATATACTTTATAGAAAATCCCAAAAACACTTTTTGGCCCAACTCGGAATTTAAACCCAGGACCTCATTAACTGCGGTTGAACAAGCTACCGCTAGACCATCGAGGTGTACGGGAACCATGGAAATGATTAGAAGAATATACTTAGTTAACATTGTAAGAACTTCTCGAGTGCTCGTATTCAACACATTAGCCAGTATGTATACCTATTCCATGTACAGACGCACATCTAGCTAACCCAATCTGTCAAATTTCTTTTATAGATTATCAACTTTATCACAAAAGCATAAGGTTCACTTTCAATTGGTGAAATGTTACAGATTGGGGCAGCTTGATGTGCTGGCGTGTGTACACGTCTGTACTTAGGTAATACGATCTCAGCGTAGAACATTAACTAAGACAATAAACAGTCCGCTCGTGACACTATAAGCATACATCATCCTTACTAACAACAAGTAGGTAGGTACTTATTGTTTGCCGTGAGCCGTGAGTGTACGGTACAACAAGATGAATAGATTATAGGGATAGTTACCATAATTATGTAATGTATACCCTTCCCTTTTCACCCATTTTATTCAACCGACGGCCGCTGCGGCAGAAAAGTTCTTGAGTGGCAAGAACGAACCGGAAGACGCAGCGTGGGTAGGCCCCCTACACGATGGACCGATGATCTTGTGCGGGTCGCTGGAAACTGCTGGATGCGAATAGCGCAAGACCGGCAATTGTAGAGATCTTTTGGGGGGGCCTTTGTCCAGCAGTGATATGATGTTGATGATTTTGTTCACCCCATTGCAACAACGTGTCACGTCAAAAAAATTATTTACCGAATGTATCAAGTTAATGAAAGATAGTAATAATAATAATGTCCTCCAAGCCGAATTTCGGCCACGGCGGCCAGTCTCAACAGAGAGTAGCCATCTGCGCGGGACATATTATACTGCTTAAGTTTGCGCAAACACAGGAGCACTTTCTATTCCATCACTCTCATGATCTCATGGGACGCCTAGCGACACAACCGGAAAGAGGTCAGGCACAGGACCGACGGCTTTACGTGATCTCTGAGGCACGGGGGCATAATACCGCCAACTCCCAGACTTCGGGCTGATGCTGAGAAATTTATTTTTTATAGAAAAGTCCCAAAATCACTTTTTGGCCCAACCCGGGATTTGCACCCAGGACCTCGTTCTCTGCGGGTGAACACGCTCCCGCCAGACCAACGAGGCAGTCAGTAACGGGTAACTCACGTAATAAATTTTATGTTGGATTCGGCCAACGTTTCAACTTCTCCTGGAAGTCATCGATTAATTACGTGACTTAACCGTTACTATCTTTAATTATGTTAGCATCTCACGTCAGTTTTAATAATAATATTATCAAGTTAATGTTTGGCTTTGGAGAATCTAGATACAAACAAATCTAGTAATAATTTCACTTGCATTTATATTTGTTGTAATTTTAATCCTACTAATTCGGACGTTCTATTCATCCAAAGATATTCCTATACACTATATTTATAAAAACTGGCCAAGTCCGAGTCGGACTCGCGCACGAACGGTTCCGTACCGTTATATATAAAAACGAGTAAATAATTCAATTTGTTGTATGGGAGCCCCCTTAAATATTTATTTTATTTTGCTTTTTAGTATTTGTTCTTATAGCGGCTATCGAAATACATCATCTGTGAAAATTTTAACTGTCTAACTATCACGGTTCATGAGATACAGCCTGGTGACAGACGGACAGACAGCGAAGTCTTAGTAATAGAGTCCCGTTTTGACCTTTGGGTACGGCCATTTCGTTTATTAAAAAAATAGGTTTTATGCAAAATAAGTTATTTAGTATTGAATCAGAAACCAAAATTAAAGGTCTCCTTTAATTTTACCATTTTCGACCTTTAATAGAAAAATAGGTGATGATCAGTCTTGAATTAAGTCTCCTACTTCTTACCAAAACCACAGAATAAAAAGTACTTAACTAAATACTTCTAAATACGTAAATTTATGGGTATGGAAGCATGGATGTTTGTTCCTCTTAAACGCAAAAAATACAGAATTGATTTTGATGACACTTTGTAGTCATAGCTTATATGTATAGCTGAATAACACATATAGGCTATATAATTAATAAAATTAAACGCGGGATAAACCGCGGCGCACAGCTAGTAACAAATAAAAGTGTCATCTATTGTTACCCTTTTTGACCTTTAATAGAAATAGTGGTGACATGAGTTTAAAGCTTCTCTTTCTGTGTTTATCTGTCCGTGCCATGCTACGTCCATCGGGCGAACCACTCTTAATGCCGAAATGGTTTTAAGATAATAATATGTTTTATAACAATGGTTAAATCTCTTTAACTAGTAGCAATGATAATATAATGTGACGTACTAGTAGTAAATGTTTGGTTGCAAGTTGTAAGTTTTCTGCTAGCTAACTTCTGATCCATATACCTGTAAACTCGTATATGTGTGAGACCATAAGAGCCTTGATTGAGTCATATATTAAGAAGAAGTATTGACAATAAATGACTAAGTTGATTTACTTAAATGCACTCGACTTACTCCTTTTATATTTACTTTAGCGGTAGAGTGTTACTACGCGACGCTTCGTGAAATAGTCTCTCTTGTGGTGGTCATAACCGAAATTCACTTCATTGAAGGACTAAGTGACTAGGCATAAGGCCGAGTCACTTAGTCCTTCAATGAAGTGAATTTCGCTGACGCCATACTAAACATTATAACTCATCTCTTGAAATACTTTTACCTAAGGTTGTTACGCGCTTGTATATAAGATTTTGTGTGGTACTTAAGATAATTGTATTTATGTTTATTTATATTTATTTTGTGCTTGGTTTGTCACAAGACGACACGGTTTTATAAAGGTTTGTAATATCATATAAGTGAACTGTAATTGTTATGTTGAGAATAAATTTCTTTAAACCTTATGTGAGGAAGCGAAAGACTAGCATGTCGTGAGTCAGCCTGAGTGAGGCGAATTTAAGGTAGCTTCGCCCCGAGTACTAGTTCTACTTCACTGAGTAGAAACGAACTCCCTTGAGAGACAATTGCTTATAAGTATGCGTTAACAATTGGCTTACGATGTATTTTGTTTAATTTCAGGTTATCTACTAGACTTGAGATACATGCGAAGGTCGGAAGAAGCTCCCCCGTCTGCTGATATAAGCAGTAAGTATGACATTTGTATGTAGCCGTATGGAACATTAAAATGTTCTCATAATGAAATATTGAATTTTAGTGTTCTGTGCGTGAAACTCATGAACCAGTGGTTTTCAAGGTATTTTTCGGGCCGTATAATTTTGATCCACTCACCTAGTTTGTCTATCCTACATTGTTGCAGAGAGAAGCTTAATAAATTTTGAATAAGATTTATATTAAAATAATTTCAAAACGAAATAAACTCATTATTATATTCGTACCTCCTTTGGTTCGCGCCGTCAGAATCTCAAACATACTATAGTGTTTCCAGCGCGTGAATCATGAGTTGGATTGAATGATTGATAAAACGACGATAAATATACCTATTTATTGGAACGATGCCATTAATTTTAATATAAAAAGTTTATCTAATAACTATGGCTTAGGTTGCATACGTGATCAATAACGCCGAGATTATAATGAGGCGAACCGCCTTTGCATTGCGATATTAAAAATATAATAATCGTTATCTTGATTCATAGTTTTAACCTGTTATTGGCAGCGTTATTGTTATTAACAGAATGCATTTACCCATTGCTATTGCTTTTCCCCATTTCTATTGGTATCGTATCCCAGTCTTACTAATTACGGCTACCTGCTAGAGAAGATACCATAGATCATTGTCTATAGACAACAGTCGTTAAGCAAATCAGAGGCCTTCTGGGCGGCTTCAACGACTCTGACATTGGGGTATCCACTGCCCATACGATATAGATAAGTGTATACCAGGGATGTCTTAAGGAGCTTGGCCCAGATACCCACAACCTCTTAGAAAAGCATCAGTAACTAGTGTGGTTTCACCCTTTTTGAACATCTTTCACAGGCAGATAGAAAGAGTGAAATGATATCTACGGAAAAATTCTCATCTTGTCTTGAGTGTTTATTTAACAGTAGATCTGAAATGCGCCTGAAATGCTAAAGCGATTATTTTATAATATTTAACTTTAAGCTTGTGCGAATATTACATATGTGTATTGATTCTAATATACGTAATTGTTAATGTAAAACAATCTAACTATGAACCTGGACAACATATAACAACGCCGCATGAACAAATTTAATCCCTGTGTCAAGGAGTACTTTACAAACATATAATAGACGGACACAAATTACATTCAGACTCCGAATAAGTATTTATGGGTCACATAACTAGTTGTCCGGCGCAGGAATCGAACCCGGAACACGAAGCGACGTGCAGTCAAAATTAATTGATTTCTCTATAATCTACTCTCTACATTATTTGGTAAAAATACATCAAAATTAATTAAATTGTAAAATCATAGAAGCAGATTTGTCCCCATGATGACTCACTGACCCTTTCATCCCCGTTGAACTTTATGTGTCGTTAAACCACAATCATAACCTTTTAATGAATAATCCAATTAGCTTTATAGTACTTAATACTACGTGGATATATGTATAGAGTGAAACAACGCTATGTTCCACCTCACTTAAATGGAGCTACCGTTTGAGCTACCGAGGGGTTGCCAGTTGGGTTATTGACTTCAACCGCCCCGTAACGGTGGTATATATTTCTAGTGTATTATTCAATTTAAGAAGTTCATAATATATCAATTATTTCAAGCTATAAACTATACTATTAGATCTTAAACAATAAGTTGTGAACGGTCTCCGATATTTGTATAAACTTGCGTTTGGAAGCCGTCTCAAATCATGAATTATGTGCATGCTTGGCTGTGCTACTTCCAATGTTATAGGTTATTGACGATTTTAATGGCAAAGACAATTAGTCGTAATCTATTTTTTATCATTTTCAACGTATCGTGTTGTTTTTACACCTGTAAGCAATTAGGATATTATGAGAACCAAATGAGAACTACACAACCAGTACAACTATTGCGATTTTAAATAAACTTTGCTCAGCTAATCTAATCTTTGGCCTCAAATATGTAACTTTTATAAATTTATTTACGTATATAGTGACTGTTACAACTTTGACAAGAGGGCATTGGGTAATTATGGTTAGCCTCCTATGTCAAACTTGTTTAAAGTTCATCTCACGTAACTTAACAATTACTAGGCAGGCCTGTTGGCATGGTTGGCAAATGATTGAAAAGCAAGCAATTGCCAACGCTGAAACACGTCGTGGGTTCGATTCCCACCCAGGACAGATATTTGTGTGCATGAACATATCTGTTTGCCCTGAGTCTAGTAAGTATGTATTTACAAAAGATAAGTAGTATATGTAGAATATCAGTTATCTGGTTTCCATAGTACAAGGTCTTCTTAGTTTGGGGTCATATGGCCGTATATAAATAATGTTCCAGGATATTATTATTATTATTATCTGGTGATTACAGCCAAGACGAGACTAACAGCTTAACTTGACCTCCGCTACTCAGAAATTTAAGTTCTACTGCGGACATGCGAGGGTATTAATATATAAGTTGATTTGTGATACCTTCGATATTTAAATATAATCATTTTTAAGAATATTTAATTATTTTGCGCATCACCCAGTATTACACACACTACAGTCACAAAACTATAAAACTATTTCAGAAAAAAATATTGTACGTTTAATATTTTTGATTCAATAATAACAAATGCCTAAAACAATTGGTACAAATTTGTGGTTATAAATGCCTCAACATACTTTATAAAAATACACGAATGAAAATTCTGTGAAAAAAAAAAATAATAAAACTTTATGCATAGATACTTAAGAATACAAAAACATAGCACATTTCTAGGAATCAATTCGTATCAATACTAGAAAGTAACAAAAACTCTGTTTATAGTCACACAAAATCCAACCATATTTTTCTTATGAACAAGATATAAATTGGTTCCTGTCTTTGGAAAGACGTCTTTTCTCTCTCCAATTGAGGTAAGCGGGTTAATATTAAATAAGCTAAGTCTTTGTCAAGTTCTGGCCGTTCTAGGTACCTACTTGTAATGTTCTTACTTTTAATTTTTAAGGCAATCGCTCATTAGGAATTAAAGTTGCTGGGTTATCTTTTTGATTCGGAGACAAGAAATTTAATAAGATTTATTATATCAAAGTTAAAAAACAACATGGATATGTGTATCCACAATGGACACGTCTTAACATAGAATACTATAGACAAATATATGAGTATCACACTAATACTATAAAGGCGAAAGTTTATGAGCGGGTGAGTGTGTATGTTTGTTACTTCTTCACATCTAAATGGCTGCAGCGATTTTAATAAAATTTGGTATGTAGTTAACTGACACTCTGGATTAACCGCGGGACACAGCTAGCAGTATTTAGTTTCTCGATTACTATAGCAAATGCCGATCAGTTCATGGACTAAATAAAGATCAAACGGTTTTTATGTCTTTTGTAAACTGATGTTCTACAAGTTGTTTGTTTTGATAGAAGTAATGAGGTCTTACACTGTTTGTATTACTGGTTGTATACTAGGTTTTGCCCAATGAGTCCTTACCGATGTATTGAACAGGTCTGTTCGCAGTATTTTGGGCTACTTTCCTTATACTTTAGCTACTTAATGGACTAAAATTCAACTTAGGAAGTTTAATTATATTGTATAATGATGTGATTTCTGGAATGGCAGCGAATGCTAAAGTTTCGACTTTAATTAGACGTTGGATATGATTTCTGCGAATGATTGAATAATGCTATGGCTATAATATTATTCAGCTTATTTATTATTTATACAGCTATTGCTCAGTTGGCGAAAGTTATGAATTTAGATTATTAGTAATAACATTGCGAATGAAGCTTAGCCTTAACTATTCAAACGAGTTATGTTAAATAGATATGTTTAAGTAATAGTTTGAACATCTTTGACGATGCTAGCAATAGCAATGATATTCAGAATTCATTTCAAAGTTTTCGTATTTTCTTTTGGTGATTCCAGACTTACTGGCATGTTCCAGTATAGTGCGTAAATTTACACTTAATTCCTCTACCCATCACTATTCAAGTACAATGTTGTACGCACTTTACTGGAAAAGTAAGTAAGTCTAGAATCCGACATATACTCTTTACAGATATGAAAACGTACAACAGAATTAGCGCGGTGGCATGGATTTGATGAATATCAAATCCATGCCACATTCTAAATAAATATCTCGGAATATTCATTCTAAATTATCTGCACAATTCCATTTGCTACGGCCACGCGTCCTAAATACCTAGCCGATGCAACATATCCGCCTAACATCCTATCTGGTGCTATTGTTATTATTTAAAATCACGTTTGTGAGACGTCTAGTGTGACAAATATAATGTCTTAAATGATTTATCAATAAACTTTACTTTATAAACATAAAGGAAAGTGATTTTAGCAAACGTACAGACGCCAGCACATCAAGCAACCCCAATCTGTCACATTTCGGCAATTAAAAGTGAACTTTATACTTTTGTGATAAAGTTGAAAATCTATAAAAGAAATTTGACTGATTGTGGTAGCTGGATGTGCTGGCGTCTGTACAAAGTAATTCATTTAATTTTATTACTTGATTAGTAAATAAATAAATTGCGAGATTGCGATATAATATATACGAATGATACGAATACTTGTCTATGGTAGAATTAGTATGTTGAATTTAGCCATCTCAAATTTTATCCCGATCTGAGATGATTGACCTATGACTACTGTCCTACTATAACCTAATGTCCTACCAGGTGGTCTAGTGGCTAGTGAGCCTTACTCCTACGCCAGGGGTTCTGGGTAGGATCCCCACCCAGGACAAATATTTATGTGATTATTTCGTTCTGTGTCCGGTTTGAATTTATTTTTAGCTCTTCTAGTCTAGTTTGGAATCAGATGGCAGTGTGTTAGTTGTTCCGAGATATTTATTATTAGATAGATATGAATAATTATTATTACGATTTTCATTAATAAATACATAACAATTGACTTTTAAGAGACAGTCAGGCAGGTTGGGCAGGTTTCCTTATATGTCTATTCTAATAAAACTTATGTTTGTGTAGGTGTGCAGCGCCAGGCGCAGACTGCACTCATCATCAGCGCGGTGGCACTTGCAGTCCTGGTTCTCATTCTCATCATCCTCTGCAGAGGCAAGCTCTCCTGGAGATATATCAAACAAAAGTTTCAACCAGCCAAGGTAACTTACAACAGCGTCTACAGCTATAAATTGTATTACAATTTTCTTCGGAATAATCGTCCGATTGAAACGAATAAAGTCGTGTTTTATGATTTCCAGAACCGCGTAAAGCAGTACCCGACTGACCTCACCCACCACAACCCTCACGCTGAAATGCCGAAGCCGAAGCATGATCTGAAATTAGAGATCAGGAACGCCGAACCACCAAAGCGAAACCAACAACCTCTTAACGTGAGAGATTTGGAAACCCGTACTTCACAGACTGAGAAAAGTCAGGGTGCAACCACTCCGAAAACCATTAGCACGGCTCTAAGCAACCGTCACCCCGCCGAAGACACGACCCTCGATTTTTCATACGATAATATGGGGATGAACGTAACGCCCCCCGAACAGCCAGCCACCAGCCATAAGCTCTGAGAGTCAGCCGTCAGTTTTGGAGGCGAAACCATAATGTTTATAGAGGTAAACAGCAACAGTGCCGCGGCGTCTGAGTAGTGGCGTTCAGCTCGATACAACAGTACGAAGAAGGGAACAATGGCTTGTTATTGGTAATACTTAAGTCCAAGAGATCTAGACTTTTGGAGTTCATCACATATTTTCTCTAAATGTGCCATTCTTTTATACAAAGAATTTACTTGTATGTTCTGTTGTGATCATATCAAAATAACGAGCTTAGATTAATTAAACTTCGAAGTGAACCAATTAATAAAAACAACAACAAGCTTAGACGTCATTGTTCGTACTTTTGTATAGGAAGTTATATTTCCTGTACTGTACAGAAACTACTGGATTTTTTAAATAAAAAGACTCTTTACATCTTTAAGACACTTAGTTTACATAGAACTTCTTTCGTGACTGACTTTGCGCAATTTATATTAAATATGAATAAACTACAATTCTCACAAATTACTCTAAAATCTAAATTTCAAATTTTGTAATGTATAGGTATACAAAATTTTGTCGATATATGTATTACGACGTCTTTACTATTTTGGAAACGATGTTGTGAATGTAATCGTAGCAGTATGTGACGAGATTATTTTATTACTCATAAGGTCACGTGTTATATTTGGTGAATGTACTTATGGGAATCTATATTTAACTTCACGTTATATTATTTCGCACATTCCTCTAGATTTATAATATTCGAGTTAAGTAATTTTATAAGGGTTTAACATCACATTGGTAAAAAATAGATACAACACTTATTTTCTAGCTTAAAATATTATATTACTTAAACTCACTATGTAGGTACCTAAGTAAAATATTATATCCTGTAGATTGTCTTATAAAAAATATATACAAAAATAGGATTAATAAGAAAGTAAGCCATTAACAGTGTGGGTTCCTAATGGATCAAGTTGAACAGAACATCAGCTTAAACTATAAAACTAGAAAATATGTTTCCAAGTATTATACAAATTGATAAACAACAATTTCAGAGTTTACTACTGGTGTTAAACGTTGTATAAATGTATTAAAATATTTTATGACGCACATAAACATAAAAAACACTGTAAATTGTAATAATAAGTATGCCTTCCATCACAAAAGACATTTAGATATCCGATCTCCACTTTATATAACATTGATGACGGCAATTGTGAAAATATTTTCTAGACGCTTACTCTAATGAGTAATAATGTATTTTTTATAACTGCTAGCTAATTTGGCAAGTGCACAGTTACTATGTCTCGCGTCTAGGAAAATAAACAAAGAAAAAAGACGAACATCGCATTTTTACTCACGAACTATATCGTGAAAATCTTAAAGCCGTTGAATGACAAGACAGTTTCTTAGATGTTACAATTTACAAATAAACAAGATATATATTTGTTTCTCTTCATTGATTTGGCTCTTTAATGCAATATATAATACTGGCTTAAATAACTCAATGGATTTACTTAGAATGAAGTATTTTATCTTGTTATGACGTCACATCACATCATCAGCCTGATAAAGTCCACTGCTGGACATAGGCCTCCGACAAAGGTTTCTATACCGATACCATTTGGAGGGGTTTGCCGTAGTCACCGCGCTTGGCATGCGAGTTGGCGACCGCAGTGAGGTGGTAGCTAGTACACAGGAGGAAGTGGTGTATCCCTTAGTCGCCATTTACGATACCCATAGGATGGTAGGTATAGGGTAGCCCTGTAATTCTTTCTGAGCCGGCGGCTGTCATGCTAATAATAACGTTATAAAATACAAGAAAATAGAAATATATATTTTATTATTTCTGGAATTATTGTTAGTTAACGTTCAATTCAATTCAAATCTCTTTTATTCTCTCTTCACAAAGAAATACAGACTCTAATTAAAACAAATACATCTTAATTATGGTTGGGGTACTAAGTTAGAACCTAACTTTGGTGCCTATTGCAGGTTTTGGAGAAACCTGAATTACAGGTCACCAGGCCCACCACGCGGTCAACTTGCTAACATGACAACATTGAGTCCAAAGTATCTTTACACTACATGAAGAGTTGTATACTACATTTTATTGTTAGTTAACGTGTAACTACTTAATTATTATATCTACATTTTTCTGTAATAAGTATCGTTAATTATAGGACCGTTGCGACTCATTAATTTGTCTCAGTAGATGTGATGGTATGTGTAGGATAAATAACCTGTTTATTGTACTTAAGAGGATACTTTAACAAACCATAAAGTCTAAAATCTTGATGGTATATTTAGATAATTATGTGTGTGATGGTTTCACCCAACCACAGATATAGTTATATATTTTAAAGGACCAGAGACCTTTAAAATATATAACTATTTCTGTCACACCACTGAAAAAAATATTGGTTAATTTTAATTACCTAAAATCGAGCTGTACAGCAGCTTTATACATTTATATTTATACAGTTCTGAGAGTATAATCTCCTTGGTGTTATTTTACCTTAACAAAAACTAAAAAAACATTTTGTTATGAGTAAGTCCTCAAAAATAGTATGAATGTTTTCGGAACAGTATAAATATGAATGCTACAAAATACCTAAATGAAAATACAATGTTTGTTGTATACTTTATAATATTACACTTTACTACTTAAATATACTTATTGGATTTATAACATTCATTTAACATTAAAAGTTAATTCTCAATGTAAGAGAATCTTAAAATAACAAAGTATTATAGTTATTTACATTATAAATATTCTATTAACTAACGTTTATTAACCAAGAAATAATCAATTGTTGTATTCTTTAAGCAATGACATTCTGTGTATAGAATGCCATTGTCCTTAAGCAATCATTTGGAGAGATTAACAGTGTTGCAAAATGTATATGATTATTGTTGATTATGTTTGAAGTTGCAAACCTGCTGCAATATTATAATAATATTAACATGTTAATATTATAATAATATTCTCCTCATTTACCAAGCAATATTCAAGAGGTGTATTATAAAACTATATTTTGAGTTTAATAATGTCGCATACATTTATAAGGCTTGTATATCTCCATGTTTAATAAAATACAGCAATAGGCATCTGTTAATTTGAAAATAGGTAGGTAATAGCTAGGTAATATAGCTAGGTAATATGCACATTAACGAGTTACTCACATTAACGGTAACATTTGTATTTCTTCTAACTCATGTGACAAATTCTCACTTTGTAATAGGTTTGTAAACATAAGTATTACAGCAGAATTACGAATATAAATCTTAGTTTTAAGGTAGTCTTGTGTATTTACGAGTTCAACTCGACTAAATAAAGTTTCAGCGTGGCTGAGGTAGTATTTTATTTAAATGTTTGTGTAAGTACTCATATGATTTTGTTAATCCATGGTGGTTGGTTAAATTATTAGCACGTTAACTGTGGGTCATTATCAGCCATGTCGAACTGACGAAGTAATATAATAAAATACAAATACTGTTTATTGCACACCAATAATTACATGTAACGTAAACATTTGTGTAAAATATAGTACAATGAACGGTCTTCTCTTCCAGTATTAATCACATGCAGATATATAATTATATAACCTTCGTTAACAAGTTTTTACCTTATTTGCTTTTTTATTTGAGATTGTGTTTAATAATTTTTGCCAGACACGTGCAGAAACAATAACATCATATAAATTGTATTAATTAAAGTCACGTGTTTTATTATTTACAATAGTGCCACGTAAAAAATAAAGATTTACATGTAGGTATTTTTAGAAAGTGAGGGGTCGTCGTGCAATAATAACCTACATTGCGATGTATTCACTCAACGAATCAGATTGAACCTCCATAATTACTGGTCCAAAGTTAACGTACTAATAAATATATACAAACTTATTGATGCTTTCAACGTCGAATAACTTTTTGTTATGTAGAAGGTTATTAAATTTGGTGTTATGTATTTTCTAATGTTGTGTCAGTTCTGGGAAAGTGAGGGAGCTGTTGTTCGTGGCAAAAATTGTTTATATTTAATCGTCGTTGTTAATCGTACGAGTAAGCTTATCTACAGAGCACACCTACGATTTCCATGTGAAGTACGAGCAGGATATAGTTTGATTATATAAATTATGGCAGCTTATAGACCCATTGTGCAGTGTGCGCTATTCTCGGCATAAGATTATTCTTAGGAAATTGTCTAATTAAATTTCAGAGCAAATATTGGAGGAATCACACATTTGACTCAATCAGATTGACACACACACATTCTATGTAAAATGCTTTATTTTTATCAACTCTACGTGTATGTAGTTTTATTCGATAGGCAATGATCATTGTGTCCGGCAGTGGATGTCTTTCGCTTATATGAAGATGATGGTCTCATTTAATGTTGTTCAAATTCATTATAATTTTGAAGTCGGTTTACGTTTTTTAAAACAGAATTTTTCCTCACCACAATGTACATTACACAACTGCATGTAATGCACATAGCGTCACAAACTCAAATTAACAAATTTCATTAACACATTTGGTGTGTTTGTGCACAAATCACGTAAGTAAATTTACATTGTTCAGTAAATCTTTGACTAATTTCTTAGTACAAATAAAACCACTATTTGTGAAATATTTGGCACGTGATATTCTGCCCGATAGCCAACTGGTTGGGTGCCCGATTTTTTCAAAATGGAGGAGGGCAAGACTCCCACTAATTTAAAAACAATTGATGTTAATGCATGCCTTATAATCAATTAAGATCCTAAAGGTACTGGGAACAATGAATTGTTTTAAGTCAAGGTGAAGTAAGTAATAACAAACTGCTATACGTTATGTAATAACTCTATATTGTATGAAAATTATTAGCTATGTATGTAGGCCTGAATGGTTAAGTTGCAACAAGCACTACAAAAAGCACTCTTACTAATAAAGTTATAAAGATCAAATTGTATTCACGGCCGTGACTTATTGATATTGTCTTGTTAATGTTTGTGAAATGACGTACTGCTTTTACCCTAAACATCTATCATACCAAACAAAACTTTGTGTATGTTCTCGTACATTTCATTGTAAAATAAATGACCTAACCTGAAATTAAATAGTTTACTAAGCTTAGGAAAGGATTTGTGGACGAGGATGAGATATGTTGAGGGTGGCATAGATCCCCATCGCACCCTGGGCATGGCAATAATTCATAGCGGAAAAACATTAAACCTAAGTCACAGCAACTGCCCTCTGACCTATAAAACTAGAAGAGAATTCTATTAGGCTGCTAAAACTAGTTTTCTGATTAACGTGCCCTCCGAGGTACGGATTAGTCCCTCAATTAACTAGAGCCTGAAACAAATCTACGAAACTACAATCTACAAAAACAAGTATAGTAGGGGGTCGAACCCGCGACCTCCAGAGTGCTGCAGCCTGACTGAATGCCTTACACTGTCTGTAACAATTTATTATTTTATTCTAATTCATCAAAAACTATGAACTGAAAAAAATATAATTACTTAAAGTGAGACCAGGGTGTCGAAAATATGATCTTTCTTTAGAATTCATTATTTAAGTTTAATGTAAAGTAGTTTGAATTAATAATTTTATTCGTAAAGCCCGTTGCATACTGAGATTAGTTGGTATATCTATCGTTATTCATGCATTGAGACGACACCTCGTCTTTTTCTTTATATGCTTAGAATACGAACTTAGACTGGAGCCAATTTTTCCATCCATTTTGTGTATACAAAAAGGATGATTTTCTATAGCTAACTTTAAAAAAGGTTTCAATGATCGTTTCATCTGACAATGGGGAAAATTCCAGGTTTAACAAATAGGTAACTATCGACTTCATAAAATTAAAGTATTTAAAGTTTGTAAGGAATTTAATTGAACACTTCTATTGTAATTTCAGGCGACTATATTAGTTAACAATCTTTTGACACCTTATTAATACCATACGTCCATTTTACATGTGTAATAACATATTAAACAATTAGTTACGAATAGAACATAAAGCACCAGTATAGAAAAATGGATTATCAAAAAATAAATTGTTTATAATAAATAAGCTATTGGAAAAATTAAAATTTGTTTTGGAAATGCTTGGTGGCCCTACCGACATGCAACAGTCTTTGATGCGTTTATAAACCTTGTTATACACATGTTTCAGTAACTGGTACTCACGGCTCCACATCCTACTACAAGAACTACATAGGATTTCAATACAATGACCTGTCAGCTTATATTGGAAATGTATAGCTTGATATGTAGCCGTGTGTACTAGACGTTCAATTTTATTGCAAAATTTAAGAAAAAAGACAGCAACATATAACAACTCTATTTTCCACCATCGTAACACATACAATAACTTCATGAATTCGCGACAAAAATTACATTTGCGTTTACTTTATATATGATGGCGTTATTTTATATTCTTTCACCGTAATTTTAAACTTGTATTAAGTTATTCATAACATTATATTATTAAAATAGGGAAAGTTAATGTGAAGTCGACATGTAACATTAAGCTAAATTTGTCCAATGCAATAAGCAGCTATTAGATATAAATTATAAGTAATTTGATACAATATTATTAGATTTAGACTTATGTAAAATAATACACGAATAATGACAGTAATTTAAGCGGTAGTAGTCATGAAAATCCTAGAGAGAAAGTTATTCTACATTATAGTTCACCAGAACACTTTTCATAGTTGCATATCTACGGTAGAGAGTTACAAATGAATCACTAAAGTGACCTTTAGTTTTGACTATTGCAAGTCAGTTACACAATAAATTACTCATTAATTATATGTTAATTTAGATAACAGCATTATCTTTTAATCTGATTTTTATCAAGCATTTATATATTTTTATTATATAACCGTAACGTTGGCAAGCTTCCATGCATAGTTTTATCGTCAGTTTGCTTACCGGTAAACGGTAATCAAATAATACAATTTTATTCCCCTATTTATAAAAGATACCTTTACATTTAAACATACGTTTATAAAATATACGCATTATCTACCATTTTAATATTTTACCTAACTACTCGTACTGAATATACCTACATATGAGTCGCGACGTATTTTGTTGAGGTTTTGATCAAACGCTGCACGGCCGAACAATATCAAGATGACGATGATTAACAAAAGAAATCATGCACAATAAAATCTTACAAAAATAATTTACGGTTACTTTCGTGGCTATAATAATCTCCGCAGTATAATTAATAAATAATAATACCCAATTGTAGACGGTTTTATTATATCTCTATTCGAATTTAGTTTGAAGAATTGAACACAATATCATAGTAGAGATAACATCAATGACCACTGAAGTGTTTTGGTAGCTAGACCTACTAGAATTTATATTAAATATTGCTGTTAATAAATATGTTTCCCATTTGTAACAAAAATATGGATAACTGGGTTACAAGGGTTTCAATTCGTAGTTCAGTTGATTAGTTTTCTTTCACAAATCAGACATTGATGAGGAAAAATTACATGTAATAAATTAAAACGGTTAGATCTGCATTAACCACACGATTACATTGAATACATCGTCGTTTAGTGATAAATTTAGATAACATATTATTTAGAATAATAATGTAATTAGGTTAATTGTAACTACCGTCCATACATTACATTCCATTAGTCTTATTATTAAGTTAAGTATTATTATTATCATATTATTAATGACGTATTTTAGAATATACTTTTGCAATAATTATAATTATATCACATTATTTAACGTTACTTATTATTACAACATTAGGAATCTAATGAATAAGGTATTGTTAGTCACATATTCATTATCTACCTATCTACAAATGGCGCTCGTATTTGCGTGCGTCAGATATTTGCACATACTAGAAAAAACACACAATTAGAAATACATTGTTTGACAGAATCAAGATAGTAAAATACATAGAGAAATTTACTAGGTGCTGATTTAACTAAATTATTTAGATACTTAAGCAGGTAGATAATTAGATAAGTTAGCTGGAAATTCTACTTAAATCACAATGAAACTCCTGCGGCATAAGTACACTTAATAGAATGTAAGTGGGTTTATGGATACAGAAAAATCGTAATATAAACGTTTTCTAATATAATATTTTATGATAAGTACCTACGTAATGTAATTTACACCTACTAATGTCAAGTGTTGTTACCGGAAATTGCTTCAGATAAATTGTTACGCCATGCTCAATAAAATATCCGTAATTTTTTTTGTACTTATTAAAGATAAAAAAGATATAATATAATATAATTGTGAAATTAATATTCAAACTCAGTTTACAAACAAATTGAAGTCTGTAACACAGACCTTGATGTATTTAGACTACTTTACGTTGACGCAGCAAATAAAACTAAAAACGTATAAACACTAGAAACTTTCAATGAAATGTCTGAAATAAAAGCATTTGAAATTTCCAAAATAAAAATTCCATCCAGTTTTGTAGATTAAGCTTTAAAAATTATAATACCTCATATGTTTCGACTTATTTGGCAGTATTTTTATGGATATTTCAAAATTATACTAACTGTTGTAAGGTTTGGAATCAAAATCGCGGTAAAAAGCTTTAATTTATGGATAAAAAGGCAAAATAATGACTGATGTTGAAATAACGATTTATCGAATAATTTGTTCACGAATATATTTTTGTAAGAGTTATTTGGAAATACTAAGGGCCAATTCCAGGAATAAATGCGGCGTTCTGTAGTTTATTTTATATTAAGTATGCATGACAGTCGAACATAACAAACGGATAAAGATGAGTTTTCTATAACACATTTTTAATAATATTCTTACTTTTCGGCTACTTAGGTAAGCCAGTTAGGTACTGGTGGTTGGGAAACAGCATATAAATGTTTTTAGATTATTTAATAAGCGTAACTTAAGATGAAAGCGTTTTAGTCACACACACACATCACGTAATTGTTCAAATACATCACGTCACAGTTCACATACATCGGTAATTTATTAATAATTAGTTTCTATAATGTATATTATAATTAATTGCAATAATATTAAGTTTGGTTTTATTTTTGTGTTTAAAATTTAAGAAAAAAATTTCTGGTGGTTCTAAACCTCATCAAAAGGTATTAAAATTCAAATTGATCTTGACTAAAAATGTTTAAAATGGATTATTAATTTTATTTTTCTGTAATCCTAATCAAAACTAAACGTTATTTCTGTGTAAATATATATTTTAGGAAATTTTATTGCTTTGCCATTAAGATTTTATTTCCTGACAAATCATCCAATGTTGGATGTCCCATGAATTAAATATTTATGTTGAGTTTAGAATAGGTTATACAACATAAATAACAATTACACAAACAGTGGAAAAAAATTAAGGAGCGGATCTACCCATGAGACTGTACAAATGAAAAAAAAAGAAAGCAGTTTATAGAAAACGAAAATATTTCTCGATTCCCATATGTGAGCGGATTAATATTTTGCATAGAGAGTTAATCTTTGTTTCGCGTATTTTGCAAATGGATGTTATCCTAAACATAGCTTAGTTTTATGGGCAACTTAAACTTCTTAAGTTATCTCTACATTATATATTACGACTTTTAGAGTCCGTAAAATTAATTAAACTCCACATTTACAAGCAAATCATAATACCACCATTATTAATCAACTACTCTATCGTCAGTATTCGAAGAATACCTCTCAATAAAGGGTAAAATCTATATACACTTCATAAATTTAATATTTTAAGTAGAATAATGGTACTTAAGCCATTTATAATTACTGTAGTTAGTTTTATTTACATCTTTAATGTTACAATTAATTTATTAATAATAAAATGTAGTTAATATTAGGAAGATGTCTGTATATATATGTCTGTAGCCCCAGATTGTCCGTCCATAGTTAAGACAAATAGTAACATAGAAACTAGTTGTATAATATAGTGTCGTTTATAAGTGTGTTGAGTCGAGTTACTTTAAATTATAATAATGTTGAATTTGAACTAAATTTGTTGTCCATTTTGTTTGAATATGTTTGCAATTATAAATAAATATACAATGTGTGATATATATATTGTAGGATACTTAAGGTGCGCAATTTAATATTAACAATTTGAAAATATTTCAAATAATAATAGATTTGTGAGTTCATATAAACTGCTGCTAACTATCTTTTTAGCTTATTTTGTAAACCTGTTATTCCACAGTTGACCAGATTCATAGTTAGAATATGGTACTTAAATATCCTAAAATTTTGTGTTACACGTTGTATAGTATGGTGTTTATAGTATTGTTTAGTACTTAAATTATTTAACATGCACAGTTGTTAGAATAGTGTAGTTTTAGGAACTAAAGTCGTATTCTAAATCATGTGCATGTACGAATTATTAAAAAAATGTAACAAACTTCAAAAAAATGTTCAAGAGTTTTCCTTTACACTATAAATTAATTTTAAATAAAATAATTATATTAAATATGCGCAAGTTTAATTTACTCTCCTTCCTTTGTTACATCACAAACAATGTTCACCAAGTGATAAAGTTTAATGACGAGATATTCTAACCTGACCTAACCTAACCTGCTTATATCTACATGATATAGTATCGTATCCTTTATATAATTAAACACTTCACCCGCATCTAACTCCGCGTTTGTTTGTTTAAAAATGATTAACTTCCTATGAATTTTTGCAGCCACTATTATCACTGTTTATCATAAAACGATTTTGTTTAGTTTATTTAATATACAGTAGATTTAAAATTTAATATCATAGGTCTTGCATTCAAAATGACAAATTTGCTACACAAACTGTCATGCCCTATTTAACGCACTTACAGACAGAATGTCATAAACCGATCACCTTACATATGTACTATAATAACGTATCATCCTGTATATACAAATTAAAAATATAATAATTATTTCGCATAATGTACTTTAACATGTGAAGTATTTTTTTTTGTCAAAAGACAACACCCGCATTATGGAATCTAATCCATATGTCGCGGTGTGCTTTATAAACATATAATAGACGGACACAAAGTACATCCAGACTCAGAACAACTATTTGTGGGTCACACAATTAGTTGTCCAATGCGGGAATCGAACCTGGGACACGAAGCGGCGAGGCCACTATCCAGTCAAATAAGACACTTGAAAGCATCCCTTTACTTCCAAATGTCTTAAGATATCTCTATCTATATCCCACGGACATACATATGGACATACATATCTGAAATAATCATGCTCATTAGATAATTCCTGCTTTCGACTCTTAGACGATACCCCCATTTAAATGTTTTATAGCACATGAAATATGAAGAACAGATATTCATATTTTTAATGTATAATACACTAGCAGTGCCCGCAGACTTCGTTCCGCGTTATATATTTTGTCCCTGCTCGTTTTTTCATAGCCTATGACACTCAACAATAACGTAGCTTGCTATTGGTGAAATAATTTTGAAAATCGGTTCAAGAAATCCAGAGATTACCCCTTAGAACGTCACAAACTCACAAACCTCTTACCTACCTACCTTTGCCTCTTTATAATATTAGTGTAGATTAAAAACCACTTATTTGTATAATTTTTCATGTCATCTAAATGGGTAAGCGAAATAGCTGCGCTTGAAAGTAGCGCAAATAGCCTTAAAATTATTTTAAGTAGATTAAAATCAAGATTGAGGCTTTGCGATCGTCTGAGAGTTGAAGGGAGGAATTATCAATTAGCATGATTATTCTAGTTTACAATATTAACTCAAAATAAAAAAGATAGGAATAAACTAAAAAGACTATGGCTCTGCTTAGTTTGTGTCAGTTGGCGCTGTATTATATGGATATTTTAAAGTCCAATCATCATTTTATATCATAGGTTATCATCGCATTGAGGTTCATAAAGGATTTATAATTTTTTGTAATATTAGAAACAATATTAAAAAGTTTTCATACTTTGTATGCCAAATGATAAAACGAAATAAAAAATAACTATCGTTATCCACATAGACTTTAAAAGCGATTGTGAATAGTCAGAATGTGATTTGTCGCAATCAAATTAACTATGTAGTTAACTTTAGGTATAAATAGATTATTACGTCGTGAAGTATATGGGAAAGCTGTGACATACGGACGAACAGAAAGACAGACAGGACGAATCCATAACTGTTCCGGTTTTTGCTATTTGACTACGGAACCCTAATAACATTTAATTTTAACAATCCCGTTATAATATTTGGGGTAATTTTGGGGGCGTGGGCAGGCCCCCTACAAGATGGACCGATGACCTTTTGTGCGGGTCGCTGGAAACTGCTGGATGCGAATAGCGCAAGACCGGCAATTGTGGAGATCTTTGGGGAGGCCTTTGTCCAGCAGTGGACGTCTTTCGGCTGATATGATGATTCACTGTCGTTATTTTCCGTGTCAGACTGCTAAATCTGTGTGAGATGTTTTAAGGTTCTTACAAAACTAATAATAACTCTGTTCTGTCATTCATTGACTGGTCTGTTGGTCGAGTAGTTAGTGGCCATGACTGCTAAGCCTTGAGAGTCTTGGGTTAGAGACCCACCCGGGACAAATCTTTGTGACACTAACACGATTATTTGTTCTATGTCCGGATGTAATTTATCTATAACTAGCGGCCTGGTACGTGCTTCGCTACGCTTTTAAGTATTAGTACAAATTGTTTGTATATGGGAGTATAGAAAGATATTGATTTTACACTTATTCAAGACTATTTTTAATTTTCTCTATTTACAAACCTTCCCTGGACTTCCACGAATAATTCAAGACCAAAATTAGCCAAATCGGTAAAGGCGTTGTTGGGTTATAACATTACAACGAAATGTGGCATTGATTTTTATATATATAGATATGTATTGAATTTAAATTTTAATAAGTATGTTTATCAGTTGTCTAGTTGCCTAGTACAGGATCTGCCTAGTTTGGGATCAGATGGCAGTGTGTTAGTTGTCCCAAGATAGTTATTTATTTTATTCATTGGTATGGGCAGAGGTAGTACATGCAACCCGACGTAACTTAATAGCTGTCTTATGACTACAACATGAGTCGTTAGTTTAACCTTCGGCAGGATAGGCAGGACTTGCATACACGTAAGGATAGGGGGGTGACCCATCACCCCACAATTTATGTGCGCAAATAAAACATATGTTTACAAAAAAAAGTACTCTTTTTTAAATTAAACAAGTAATATAGTTCTAAATCAGAGTATAAAACACTATATTAACTAGTTTATGCGTATATATCTAACTAAATTTACGATGTTATGCAGTTCAGACAAATATAATGACGGTGATCAGAACACTCGGGCAAATGACATTTAACACAAATAATTTTAACTCTTTTGTCTTTTTTTCTTGGACACATTGAGCACCGAGCTTGTTTCTGTAGTTTTAACGGGGGTTCACTTCCAGAAGGTTCCTGGTTCATGTTTAGAACATCCTGTATATTTTGAGTTATTTCTCGCGGTAAATTCGTGTTCAAACGACGCCTCGTATGTGGTTCGGATAATTTCATTAGCAATTCCTTCAAATATTTGCTTCGAAACTTATTAACAGGAGTCCTGCTTCGATATTGGGCTAACGGGACGTCGTCATCGTCACTGGTGTCAGTATGGTCAATAACGTCACCCTGCTCTGAATGCACAGACACATTACCTTCAATATCCGACAATTTACTCTCATCTGAAGAATAATCCTCATCAGAACTTGTATTTCCTAGGTTTTCCAAATATTTATCAATATCATCGTCGGTAAGTGTTGCCATTTTTGCCGAAAAATGCTGCTATTTTAATTAGACCTTTACAAACAAACACGAACGTAAAAGGATAGTGGGGTGATCGGTCACCCCAGCATGGTAAATATAGCAAAATCTACGACTGTCTGCAAATTAGTGGCATATGCTACTAATTACGTATGCTTAGATAGGAGAATACAGAAAATCACAACTCCTCTTAGTTATCGCATAAAAAGTTATCGCATCTTTTTTGAACGAGTGGGGTGATGAGTTACCCCCCTATCCTTCCGAAGGTTAATGTCTCTTTCGAAGCACGGAGACTTTGAGTTTTTGTCAAATTTTGCGATCAACCATCTATTGACTGATTGCTTTCGAGGTGCTTAACGTAGTCGATCGATTTTGCATCAGTGAAGACAACTAGCTATAATATGTGCCTGATTTCATTCAAAACGATAAATAAAAAGTTACAAAAATTACAGAAAAGGGTGATGGGATACACCCTTTTCTGTCATTTTAGTAACTTTTTCCATGAAAGTACAAAACAGAAAAAGTGGGACTAGCATTTTTTTCCAAATGATATGCCAAATTTTCTATTGCGGAAAAAACGCAGTTGTGTTATATAAGAATCTATTTCAGCTTTAATATTTTTGATAGCCTGTTAAATGACTGATTCTCGCTAATCATATAAAAAGAGAGCAAATTAACTATCTTACATTTTGGTGAGTAATTCTCCAGCACATACTTTACAGTGTAAATCACAAAAATAGTGTCAATATACACGCCGTCATAACCGGCAATGCAGCGTTTTTTGTCACCGCCCGCAATGGATATAGTGGTAGACTCTGTCCCAGTATTTCTATCAATAGAAATACATAATAGAAATGGTGGGATACGCCCGCAGAAAACATTAAATAGGTAGTTAGTTGGATTGATTGAGATTGAGTTAATTTCTCGGCAATCTCGACAGCAATCTGTTGTGAGGTATCTATTTCATAGTCTTTAATACACGATTGCGTTCGTATTACAAATAAAGTTCATTGAATACTCGGATTACTTTAAAGTAAAGTTAGCTAGGTGTAAAGGCGAGTGCCATCAGCTGAATCAGATTGACTATCGAATCCTTACAGAATAAGCTAGTCTGAAGGTAAAAAACAAGAATACAATGCTCATTTAGTGTTGAACACGAATCCCGAACATACCATACCCAATCATCTCCTCAAACTAAGAAAAAGACAACCGTTTAAAAAAATTGTGGGTGTACCTATACATGCCTGTACATATATTTCCTTCATTAATATAAATTGGAACTAATTAGTAAACATTACTAAAAACTCATTATGATTACAAATAACCGCAATATGTAATTAGTTAACCAAATAGAAATATTTCTACAAACAAATCCCGGAATATGAATTTCCAACATTTATCGGAAATATTCGACGGTCAAATCGCATGAATGCATTTTCCTATGTATGAATACCATTGAAACACAACAGATAATATCTGATGTATTTCAATGGTATGTGATATGAACAGACAACAACATAATATTTGATGTTAAGCCCTCTCCACACATTAATCTACCTCTATTTTGATTCTCAATATGTACAATTAAATTGAGTTGCGAACTATCTTGTGTTCATGCCCAATTAGTGAAAAGCATAAGTATTATTTTCCATATTTATCCAAAATCACTTAAAATGAATCTACATAAATTAAACTTTCTGTTTTAGTTATTTATCGTTACACTTTTATGAAACGAAATGGTTCAAATGTGAATGAATAAGCATTTCCTACTCTGTTCTCCATATTGGTCTTATCTAACTTTACCGGTAGCCAGCAAACCTAAAATAGAGCGAGACTACGCAATTTCTCACTTGGAAGGTTTCGTGAAAGAAGAAAAGGGTGTAGTGCACAACATATAATCAGTTCATAACATTTTAATATTGATATACCTACTTATTAGTTTAATATTTTACGCTAAAAGTAGATTAAATAGGTATATATCTAGCGTTTGTGAGGAAGAGCATTCCACAAACGCATCGCGCGGACCATCAACCCTTGTTTATACATGGGCTCTTTTTAACATCCGAACGGGTTCATTTTCGATATAATCTGATGTTAAATTCTGTTCAAAACGTTTTTTTGTTATTTTATTAGTTTAAAATATAATAACATAAATAATAAATTAAATAAAAGTCACTTGGTTATTCACAAAAACTTAATCTTTATTTAATAACTATCAGTTCCCAAAATTAAATATGTTTTTAGTTGATAGTTTTCACCGGTGATTAAAATAATTTTGTTGAGGGTTCTGTCTAGCTATTCGGTTTATTGCACTGAACTAATACCTAATCTAGATGTGTATTCACCATTGTTACAGACGCATGTAGGTATTAGGGTGAAAGGGTTGTTTGTTGTTTTCGACACACCCTACATAATCCGGCAAACGGGATAGTTTGATATTGCAGATGGTGAGGTAATCTTTAAAGATTGCACCAAGCGGGATATGACCGCTTTTAAAATTGACCACTGTAGCTGGGAAAAGCTCGCTAAAATAGAGTTGAATGGCGCAAACGTGTAGTGGAGGGTCGTAAGATCTGTGAAGAAGCCTGGTTCGGAGTACTTGCTGATAAGAGCCAGAAGCGACATGAAAGCGGCTCAGCACCAACCACCGCAAACTTCTCTTGTCAGGCTTGCGGCAGGCTATGTCGCTCTCGCATCGGTTTGTTTAGCCACCATAAGAAATGTCTCTCAGACAATGCGCCGTAAATCGTCTGTAACAGACGCAAAGGCCATATAGAGGTAATCAAAAAATAATGTTAAATACACTTGCAAAACCTAACTAACAACTAATTTTGGGAAACATTTCGTTAATATTTAACATTCAGAATACAACTATATTTATCGAAAATTTCGTTTGGTAGGTACCTAACTTATAATGATAAACTACCAGTCTGAATGGACCGTACAAATATATTTAATTTTGATTGAATAACTATTTACTGTTGTATGACCAAATGGAAAAGGGCCAATAATAATAATAAATCAATTATTTCATACACAATCAACATTATTGGTTTTGCCTTTACTTCTTGCACGATCGGAGATAGTGGAAATCTTTGGGGGTGGCTTTTCACCAGCAGTGGGCGTATTTCGGTTGATATGATGATGATGTTGATGATACCTCTTAACAACAAGGGTTAGTTATAACAATCTAAGTATAATGATTTTTTTTTTTAATTTTTTTTATCTAGGGACAATGTCACACAGATCATCCTAGCCCCAAACTAAGCAAAGCTTGTACTATGGGTACCAGGCGACGATATACATACTTATATAGATAGATTAATACTTATATACATAGAAAACATCCATGACTCAGAAACAAATATTCGTGCTCATCACACAAATATTTGCACTTACCGGGATTCGAACCCAGGACCACCAGCTTCGTAGGCAGGAGCACTACCAACTAGGCTACGGTAGCCGTCCTGTCAAGGGCATAAGCCTATATCAAGCCCAGAACATACTGTGGAGTATAGGGAGGTCCAGTGCCGGAACATAGGCGAGCCCCAGCGATCACCCAACACACTCAGAATGCTATTAGAACTAGATCGCATGCGGTCCATCATAGAGGCACATCGTTGCCTTATGATGGCATGAAACCCATCCACGCTCTTTTCTGCAAACATGGCCGGGGCACCGCTTTAGCGCGGCAGTGCCAACATCACCCTGAAGTAGCTTAGTTATACTGTACTCGCAGAATGCTATTTGTACACTATGTATACTTCCAGGCCATCTTCACCCGGCCGTACTTATATGCCTACACTTCCACGCGGCTTCGCTGCCGCGCCGCCCATCGGTTGTCACCGCTCGGGCGCAAAGCTTTTATATTATAAATAGTGAACAACAAATATATTGTCTCATCACAAGTCTGGTGCGGTGCACTACTTATCGGCGGATGTGTCAAAAGAAGGGAGACAAGAGTGTGCAATTTTTTACATTGAGTACAGATGCGTAAAGTTCGAATTCATTTCTATATCAAAGTAGGTACTAAGTAGGTGTTGATTATTTCAAAGAGATGAAAGATGTATTAATTATACTGTTTCACATCTAATTAGCATGTAAATTCGTAGAGTTTAATAAGATTTTAAAAGTATTGTTACACATGTTCTTACTACTACATTACTTCTTTTGAATTAATTTTTCAAGTAAATTACAATAAAAAATTACAGCAGTATTATTTTTATTTATGTACACCGTTAATATGTAAATGTTATAATCTTGTCGATAATGGTTTAAAGTAAACTATAATAAACTAAAGCCAATACAGGAGACGGTCTGCAATTGTTGGCATCAAAGGATATCGTGCGCAGAACGGCAAACTGAATTAGATTAAGTTCTGCAATAGTAGGTGAGTGAGTTTAACCATAAAAATTGTAAACTTGCCTAAAATTTATTATTAAAGTAAATATTAAAATTTTATTTACTAGTCGTATCATTCCAACACAGCTGTCGTGTTTAGTCACCCACATGTTATACTGTTCTAAATAAAATCACGTTTCTACGAATATTCGACGTGGAAACGTCACTCAGTCACTCTCGGCTCGTTAATCATTTGAGATATTCTACTTCGAAGATGGTTTAATTAAAGATTTTTGCCAATTATTTCAAAAATTTTGTACGGATTATATCAAAAACTTCTTAAGTTTAATAAATAAGTATATTTGAATCCAGCGACTTATTGAGTCACTAAATAGTTTAATTATAAACTGTAGATACTATCATAACTAATTATAAATAAATGCTTAAAATAATGAAAAAGGCATAACCACGATTTCTTTCCTTATTTTAAAATTGCTTAAAAATAAATTCAGCCGTTCTCTTTTTAGTTTTGGGTCGTCTTGGCTTCAAAAATTTGTTTCATTATTGCATTAACAAAACTGTTCATTCATGAAGAAATGTTATGTTCAGTAGACTAGACTTCAAAACGTACTTGATAGCTTTCTACTTTACTGAAATTGAATATAGTGGTGGGTTTCCCATTGTAAGTACTCAAGTCGATGTTGGAACAAGAACGACTTATTACTACTTAATATTATAATTCCCGGAATAACCAATGTCAGTAGATTTGCCTCGTGTCTTCGATCATATTCCAATTCCACGTGTAAGGCTGTTTTCATGTATTGAAGGTGGCCAGTGATGCGCTTGCATTTTACTTAGTACTCAGGACTATAACCAAGTTTTCATATCTATTTTAGGTGCGGTTGTAAAGATCTATCCGTAAACTCTGAACCTTGTTAATATTGAGTATGTTAAAGATAAATCAAATGGCAAAGATAATAGTATTTTTGTTATTAGGCTTGATGAGGTCCGTGAGTAATTGGCGAGATTAAGCAACTAGGCTCGCAGTCAGTGCATAGATGGGTGACCGCCGAAGTGGTTTAATTTTTGAGCGTCTCCGTGCTTCGGAGGGCACGTTAAGCTGTCGGCATTAGACAACAGTCGTTATGTCAGAGGCCTAATGGGTGACTTGAACAACTCTGACCCTGTGGTTACCCTAGATCACTGCCCATACGATAAGTCAGTGAGTAATTAGGATTGATCTACAAAGGTCTTTTTAAGAAAACTTAAAATGAAACAAGTTTCACCATTTTCTCATATAAAATTTTTAGGTGTTTGACATTAAAAGTTGTGTATCAAAAGTAGTATAAGTTCCGCAATGCATAACCAATACTATTAAGGAATATACAATACCCAATTGTATTTCCTGAGATTTAGCAGTTTTTTACATATAATTTTACAATCACGAGAGAAAGCTAGTGTAATTCTATGTTAAGGGAATTTTACCTACATATCACGAACGCAATGAACACCCAGAGTCAGAAGAGTATTCAAGGGTAGAGTGAAGAGGCATCTTATGGGTACGCGCGGTCCACCTTAGATCACATCTTTACTTACCATCTAGTGAGATTGAGGTCCAGCGCTAACCCATCAAGCATAAAAACTCTATATACATGGGCATGAGACATATCTGCGCGGTAAACGAATCCGTAACGCAGGGACGGTGACATAATTAGGTTGTAATCTCTATAGTAATTTGGCGGACACGTGCACGCTTACATGAATTCTTCAAAGACTGCACGTGTGGAGCACTTGTTAACAGCTGCAATACACGTGGAGTCTTTTAAGATTTAATTTAAGCGTTAGTCTTTGGCTTGTCGTCGACCTTCTATTGTAAATCTCCAACAATCAGGTAGCCGTTTGGTCTCTGCAGAATTTTGTTAAGGTTCTGTACGACTCTTGAACAGAATTTCTGGCTGTCCTAATGTTTCGTGTTCTGCATATACTGATTTGCATGTAGATATAAATAAAAATGTGAATGATGTAAACCACATAGGTATCAATCATCTACGTGGCTTAAATCGCTTAATATTTTCTTGATGTGTATTATTAGAGGGTACACAGATAGATGTTTAAGGTCCAATAAAAGGTCACTGTAGTATGAGTCTCGGCCAATTCTTAAGACACTTTCTAGTGAACTAATTTAGCACTAAACAAAAAGTTAAACTAGTAAAACAGTTTAAAAACGTTTATTGATTTCGATAATTTGATTAAATCACATAATTTTATCGATAATTTCTTAAATGAAATATATAAAAAAATATTTTAATAAAAGAATAAATAGAGATTATCCAATAAGTACTATTTCTAATAGGTACCGTAACCATCTTATGACAACAAACGTCAGTATTTGTTATTGTAACGTCAATAATGACGATTCCTTTTGTGACCCCTGTACGGATACTTATCGTACTCATCCAGAAGTTTCTGCAAACGTCTTCTGATCATCTTTTGCTTGTGTTTCTCTAATAAATCAGAATATGCGTCGGAGAAGGGTAATATGTTGATTCCGCCATCTCGAGTAACGAGTCCTGGTAGTCCAGGTAGCATGCCGAATCCTTGCGGTGGATAGGGAATTGGATATTGTCCCATATTATATGGTGATAGTGGTGGTATGAATGAAGATAGTGGAGACGGTGGTCCAATAAAAGGATTCGGAGGTGGAGGCGCGGCAAAAAGTGACGTTGGTGGAGATAAAGGTAACGAATACGGTGAAGCAATACTAGGGGGCACGGGAACTCCTGCTACAGGCATCATCGGGTTTGTTGATGCTAATGGAATACCATACGGTAAAGGCATTGATAGAGGAAATATTGGTTGTGGGATGATCGGAGGTGGGGGCGGTCCTGGGGGTGGCACTTGCGGTGGTAAAAATGGTGGAATTGGCACCGGCATGGGTGGTACAGGCACAGGAATAGGGACAGGAATAGGCTGCATATCCAAAGGCTTCTGTGTGGATGTTTTGACATAACAAAATTCTGGAATTTGTCTCGGGTACCAATAAAGAGGGTTGCAGGGATCATCCCCAGCTGGTGTGATATCTGGCTTGCGAGGATGAAATTCACCATCAATTGAGCACAAAGTTCCGTTGATAGATAAAACTATAATGATGAACTGAAAAAAAATGGTTTATCAACTATGCATGTTTTAATTTTATTGTACGATTTTAAGTTAACTGGTTCCATACCTTTAGTTTAGACATGATAGCCGTAAGATACGTTGTAAATAGGAAGCACCTCCACAAACTGAATTCAGAATTCACTTCAAATGCTTTATAAATACCACAAACAATGCAAAACTTTTTTTAATGCATACAATGACATTGCGTTTTTGATTTCATATCATGCTCTTACTATTGTACTAGCCGGTGTGGACTAGCCATTACTGTTATATCTACCGCAAGGTGCTAAAAAATAATTAGATTAATTTAAAAGCAATGTAATAATATTAGACCCCAATTTTTGGGACAAATATGATGGTTGCGCAAATACCTGAATGCGACTACGCACCGAGCTTAATGTTAGAGTGCTAGTTAGCGTGAGGGAACATTGTATAGTCCCATGTATCGTTCTGATACTTAACTTTGTGACTAAGAGTTCCGAAAGTCAGCCTGTATAATCAAAAGAGATTTTCCGTTGCAAAGCAATCCAATTAATGCAGACCTCTATGTCAAAGTAAGTGTTTTTATTCAATTTAGGATTGACTCTGTACTCTAAAACTTGCTGAGCTTTAATTCCAATAACATAGACCAGATTTAAGTTTACATCCATATCTGAATTACAGTGTATGTATAAGCCCAAGATATTAAGGCCAAAGGCTAACTTCTCATTTATAAATTTTGCCTGTGGATTACAGCCATAATTAATCAATTAATTAATTTATAAATTCTTGTCAGGTAGCAGACGGATAGACGAAAACAAAATTTAAATATAACTACGTTGGATTTAGATTTTTTAGATTTTATAGCTCAGCCGCATATATTTTGACTCTTACGATTGGATATTGCACTGATTATTTTTTGAATTAATTGTCTAGGTGAACGACACGATTCGTAGCGTCATATTATTTCATCTGGTTCCTAGTTGATGTATCATGTTTGACGTTGATGTTTATGTAGCACTGTAGCTAACAACACGAATAGCTAGAATACGGAAACCCAAAGTACGACACTAGTTCTGTTAATCTATTATTTTTAGTTTTGAACTGTAAAAAATTATTTATACTGCTTTTTAAATTGTAAGGGGAGGCGATCCATTGACAAATTACATTGGCTGTCGACTAATGGATCCCGACTGTTCAGTTGTTATGTTCCATTATTAGAATATATTTTATTTTCTTCAATATTATTCATTCAATAGTACATTATATAATTTTAGACCACCAGCCATCTATGTGCTTGTTTTTTTCTTTTCAGTTCTTTGTCTATGTTCGTAGTTTGGATCATTATTTACGCAGTTGGGTTTTTATTTATTAAATATTTTTTTAATTTTGTACTTTATAGTTATGAGTTCCTAGCTAGTTTCAAAAATAAGTTAACCACATTATATATTATAATTTTTGTTCTTAATATTTATATTTTTTTAAATATTTTTATCATTCATTATCTAGATTTAGTTATTAAATATTATTCATTCTTTTTTTATTTCACTTTAATTAGAGTACAGTGGTGCTCTTACTATTAGGTTAGTCTAATCAATTTTACTCATAAACAACATGCGAAATGTGTGATTGTTATATGTAAAATTTTATACAAATAATATAATTAATTAAATAAATCACAGTTTTTTTTTAAAGACAACGCTTGAACTATGGAATCTAATCCCTGTGTTTCAGGGTACTTAACAACATATAATAGACGGACACAAATTACATCCAGACTCAGAACAACTATTTATGGGTCACACAAATAGTTGTCCGGCGCGGGACCCGAAACTCGAACCCGCGACACGAAGCGGCAACGCGACTATCCTGCCTTAGCCGTTGTGCCTCACGTGCAGTCAAAATTTGATTTGATTGAATAGAATGATTTTTCTAGGAGCCACAGTCTGAGTTGGTTTTTGAACATTGCCGCTGAAAAATGTCTAATATTTTGCGGCAAAGCATTAAACACTTTCACACATACAGCATAGGAACTTTTTTGAAATAGTGTTGTATTAGTTATCATGTTGCGAGGAAAAACATCTTTAGCTCTAGTAAATACTGTGGCTGCGTTTTCACAAATACACCAATTTGAAAAAGGTACAAACACACTAGTCATAATATTTAGTCTTTTTAACAATGATTTACATGAGACAAACGGAGGAGTACCTGTAGTTGCTTTAACGCATTTTTTTGCAATAGAAATGCTCTCGATTTATCTGTTGAATTGCCCTATAGATATGCCATCAATATTGATTGGTAATAAGGCTGTTTTGCGAAGTCGTGACAAAACGTATACAAACCTATTGATTCTGAAGCATATTTGATCAATGTGCAATTTTCAGTCACAATAACGATCAACTGTTATTAGTCCGATTAAGGAATGACTCAAAGGAGGGTATAGAGTGCGTGAGCGGAAACCTAAGGGATATTTTCAGAAACTTGTTCAGAGTACTTAGAGGGAAAACATACTAAAAGTCCTGACGTCTAGGAGGTGAGGCGGAGGGAGGAGGGGGGAGGGGGACAAAGCCCTCAATTTCTGGTTTTTTGCTAATATCTTTAAAAAGGTGCGTTTTAGCAGAAAATATTCTGCGATTAAATTAAAGCTTACAAAAGTCACTATTACTTTGATCTCATATACTTTTTCATATTTCCATTCGTTTATGAGCTACACGCTCCAGAAATATAGAATATTTAAGTTATTCAGCGGAACTCTTACAGATGCCTTGAGAAGTTTAGGAGACCTGATATGCTTCTGGAGGGAGGTGTGCTGGATGGAGTGAAGGCCGTCATGGCTCACATACAATGGTCCTCATCGGGACTAAGTGCGGAAACCAAACCCACTAACATATTAGTTGGAACAAGATGATGATGAGTTATTCAGCGTGATGACCATTACCTGATGCCCGAATTATCTCTAAATTTATTTTAACATATGCTGGGAGTACCTCCACGAGGTTAGGGCGGTAACAGTAAGATATCGCGTTTTTTTGTAACAGCAGATAACTGAGCTTAGGCGGGAAAAACATCATGAAAAATTCTTTTCGCTCAATGCTCACTGTAGGAAACGCAACCTTACTGGCAAAAAAAATTAAAAATGACGATGAATGAATGAATGACAAAAAATGAGATGCAATAGCATGGATATGAACACATCCTCTTCTTACACTCATTTACCGGCTACGATACAACATCAGCAACGTTTAGAAGAAGCAAGGTGGGTTTCTGTAAATTGTATTTAAATTCGGAAATTATTCAGGAAGCAGCAAAGATCTTTTACAACCCAAGCTCCAACCATAGTGATGTTGCAGAAGCTGGGAAGGTGTGCTGCCTGAAATGGTATGGGACACCAGCAAAAGTGACCTTTCTTAATGTAATTCTTCAAGAGGGTTTTATCGCCCTTTTTGAAGAAGAGCACCACCACACCCCTGTGCCATGCTTGTGGCGTTTGACCTTCTAGTATGACGGAGTTAAATAACTTCTGAAGGGCCCGTAGGATTGGTGTATCACCCGCCTTCAGAAGCTCTGCCGTAACTCCATCATCACCAGGCGCCTTGTTGTTCTTAAGCTGTTCGAGAGCCATTCTAATCTCGCACAGGCTGACGTCCGGGATGTCGTCGGTAAGTGTTGGGTTAGTCGTGCTTTGGGATCTGAGGCACAACTATCGACAGGTGACTGGGTTTTCGTATACAGCTGTCCGTAGAACCTCTCGATGTCTCCCAGCAACTCAGGTCTAGACGTGACGACTCTGCCATCCTCAGTCTTCAGCTTCGTCAGTTGCCTCAGTCCAACAAATAGTTCTCTTGCAAACACTTTAGAGCCTTTGTTCCGCTCAACAGTTTCTTTAATACAATTTGTATTAAATTGACGCGTGTCACGAGTCAAAGACTTTAAGATCTGTCTGTTGAGCTGCCCGTATCTGGTAGCATCATCAGAGGATGTCAGAACCATTTTCCGTCTTTCGTCCATAAGCTGCAGGGTATAGTCAGAGATCTTTTTGGTTCTGTTTGTACGGTGGGCCTTGAAGACCTTAGACCCAGCCGTATGGACAGCTTCTACGAGCCTGTCGTGGTATGAGTCCACTTCCTCGCAATCTGCTAGGCATTCGAAACGGTTTTGCAGTTCGAGCTAAAAGGGTTCAGGGTTTTGGATGTAGATGGGTAAAGGTCGGAGCGTAGACTTTATCAGTCGGAACCTCTGGAGCTTGACATTTAGGTTCAATGAGCATCTCACCAGTCGGTGATCGCTCCCGGTTTTAACCGTATTGATTACTGAGACGTCATTGAACATCTGTCTACTCGTCGACACGATAAAGTCTATCTCGTTTTTTTTTACCGTCGGGGCTTACCCAGGTCCAGTTGCGGTTTTCCGGCTTCTTGAAAGTGGAGTTCATCATAAAGAGTCCCTCCTTCTCCATGAAGTCGGCCAACATTTGGCCCCGGGGATTCCGGTCTCCAGTTACAAATTGCCCCACTCTCAGCTCATACCCGAACCGTTTAACCAGCTTCGCGTTAAAGTCCCCCATGACCACAGTGAAATAAGAGTTCGAGGTATGTATGGCTCTAGAAATATCCTCATACATGACCTCAACCTCATCGTCGAAGTCGGCGCGTAAACCTGTATGACCTTCAATGAATACCACTTGGTAATTCTGAGTATAAGGTACGCAACCCTAGTCGACACACTCCCGATTTTCACTATTTTGTGGACGAGGGACTTGTGTACTATGAACCCACCACCTTGGGACAGTTGGTCGCCCTCCCGGAAATAGAGCAGATTCCCGGATTTCAGGATTATAGTGTCCTCCCCCTCTCTTCGAACTTCAGATAATCCTATTATGTCCCAATGTTACCTGCTCAATTCTTCCTCCAGTTCGATCATCTTCTCGTCGGTCCGCAGTGTGCGTGTGTTGCCAGGGCCAGAGGTCGTCGGTTTTGGCAACGCGGAATCTGCCGGGGAATCTTAGCACCCCCTGCCCTGCCGTAACCACGGCTGTTACCACGGCTGGGAATAGCAGGGCTACCGGGGACTGGGGGCCGCGGTTTAATTGTGTCCTTCGAGGGGATCTGCCATAATAGCCACGCTTGGCAAACGGGTTGGCAATCGCAGTAAGGTAGACATTGGTACTCATGAGAACGCTGCTGCCCATTCTCTGGTGTATATTCCCTCGGGACGACTTCTACGTCCCCCCGCGGGATGAGAGGGGGTGGCGATATTCTCTAGGCCGTCACCACACAGCCACTAAGAGCCACTAAGAGAGTAGCTAAATATAATTCCTGAAGCACACATTACCAAGTGCAGCAGTGGCTTGGGAATGAGCTGCTCCCTCGAGAGTGGGGGTGGAAAAATTTATGGTGATATCTTGGTGCCAAGAACAACAAAAGATTTACCGGCGCTCCAGGTTTTACTAAAAATAATATTTTGTCGCTGCACCAAGGATTGTAGCAGCAGCAAATGTGGATGTCGCAAAGCTATTCTGAAATTTTCTACTGCGTGCCTTCATTGCCAAGGGAAATGCTTCAACGGCGTGTCTTTTAGCAAGAAGACGACGTGAATGACCATGAAGATGATTGAGAGCCCTCTCAGCAAGAATCACTTACCACTGAGGAAGGCGAGGAAGAAGATACCACATAAAACTACCTTTTTCCAGGACCCTCATGACCTAAGAGAATAAAAATGTGAATCATTCACAGAATTGGACTTAGAAACTAATATTTCAAAACATTTTTTAAATGCACTTTTCCAGAGCCTGTAGTTTAAAAACGGATGGGATATGGAAAAGTATCAAAGTTATAGAAAATTTTATAAGCTTTCATTTCATCTTAGAACATTTTTTGCTAAAACGCGCCATTTTTGAAATATTAGCGTAAAACCTAAAATTGAGGTCTTCGACCACCTCCCCTTCCTCAAAGTAAAAGCAAACAAAGTGCATGTATAATGAGTTATATCTGGTATGACATTAATATAGAAAAGAAAAAGAGTCCATGCTTATTTACGAGATTATTGGCAATATTTAATCAGAGTTCCACATTCCAGAGCAGCATTTTTTTTTACTGTTTTCTTTTTAATCTATATTTTTTAATCTGTGGTATGATAATGAATAAATAAACATCCGGGCCAAATATCACGTTAATACAAGCAGCTGTTTAAGCTGACACAATAAGTCAGTCATTGTTATTGTTATATGACTGCAAATTTCTCAATCTCGTGATTTCATTGAGATATTTGATATCATGGGGATTTTTTAGTAGCTTGCGGTGGTACTAATAAGAACAGAGTGGTACTAATAATTAAACCATCTAAAGACTTAACCTGGCTTTATGAAAAATTCAATTCAAAATTAAAATGCACGAACTGAGATCGACAACGGCTCGATTCAAAGTTGTCCCTTGTAACTTGTGTACAGTTACTCCCCAACATAATATTAAAGGTAACATTTTTCTTTAAATTTTACCTTGTCCACAAAGCGCATGAAATTCGGTTGTTGACAGTTCGATTCTCACACCAACCAAAGGGACGTTGTTCTTTATATCTTTGTCATTGCATTTAAAACAATTCGATTTTGGTAGGTATACCTATATATAGTTTTTCAAGTGAAGTTAAGTACTAAATCGTTTGAAGTTGGAGATGGGCGACCGTGTTAGACGTTAGATACTTTAGGTAGTCCAGTATACCTAATAGATACTTTAGTATATGTCCATCAACACTCACACGCACAGTCATACGAAGTTTTCATCTTTTCATCGTAATTTTCTACTGTTTTAAAACCTATATGTGAGAATAGTTGTTACGCAACTTTAAATCAATATAGCTCCTGAACGGCCGGTCAAATCGAAAAATGTTGAAAGAAAACTAAAAATGTTTTTTAAATACCTATTCAACGATACCCCACATGACATAGTTTGTTGACTTTAATTTTTTAAATTTTCACAATATGGCGTCCAGTAGTCGCCATATTGAATTTACACTAACGTCATGTCTTTAGTGACACTTTCCGGACTGAAAGGAATCGATTGACGTGCGAATCATTAAAATCGGTCCAGGCGTTTGGTCTGTATAGTGCTTCAAAGGAACATACATACATACATAGCCTGATAAATACATTACCCTTTGCGTCCCGCAGTCGGGTAAAAAGTGTATTAACAATAGTAATATTTGAGAGAACCTCTTTTCTGTATATAATGGTTCCTAATGTATTTATCCGTGTCAATATCATATTAGTGTACAATGAATAATGAAGTTTAACGATCGTAAAGCATCTAGAACTATTTAACTTCAGAATTGTTAATGTCGGAATTAAAAAATAATGTGACGAATTAAATCATTCTGTATGGATTGAATTGTGGACGTGAATTGATGACGCAATATGGCTGAATTAAATTTAAATTATGACTGATCTTACATTGTTCATATGAAAATTTCCATAATTAGGTCGTTAGGATTAAGAATCCAAACCGAAATACGTACATTTATTTCATTTCAATACTTGTATTTTCAACATATTTACTTTATTTTAATAAACGTAGAAGTAATAATAAAATTCTTAGTTAATAAATAGTTTCTTTATTTCTATAAGTTATATAATACGTCGTTGAATATTTGTATAAAATTTATTATTATTCTATTCAGCAGGATTATTCTTCATGGAAACTGGATTTATTTCCAGAGATTTGGAGGAATTTCCTTCCTTAAATGAAGCTCCTCATAGTTACACCTCTTAGTCATTTATAAATAGATTTTTGTTTATATTTCTAGTTAATTTGTTTTCTTTTATTACTTATTTACTATTAGTATCTAAATGGTGCGAATAGTGGCGGGATTTGCTTCACTTCAATAATTCTAACTTCACCATTATTTCTTTTCTTCTTTATTACTTTATTATAATCATTACGTTCAGTCTCTTTATCTTTATAATTATTTGTACCATTTTGTTTACTATCATAGATGTATAAATATGGAGCATCAGTATAATCGTCAGTAGCCATATAATCTTTGTAGGCTTTTTTATGAGCTTTAGCAAAAGCACGTGATATCTTTTTGATCTTTTGTTTGGCCTGCTTTGACACTGGCTGATGGTAAACTGCAACTGGACCTATCTGAGGCATTATTTCTACATTGGCGTTGGACGGGTCATTCTTTATTTCCTTTTTCAATAGTTTTAAAATATTATTGTAAGGAGAATGCCTGGAATTGTCATCGTCTTCAAAACTAGCAATTTCATATGAGACTTCATGCGAAACGTATTGTTTACGAGTATTCTTTCGTCGGAAACGAGATGATTTACTCAGTCTGGAACGTATTAGTTTTTCAAACTTGTATGCACAGTACTCGGGTAAGTGCAGTGGGTGCCAATAAAACGGATCGCATTCATGAACGTCTCTGTACCTCTCTTCGAAGTCAAACTTGTCTCTATATGTGACACCGGTAATAGATGCTGAGGATAACAAAATAATTTTGTACTGCACTAGAACGAAAAGTACACAGTTGAGCTGAAAATTTAAATACAATTAAATAACATCATAGAAAAATATTGTGCGAGCAAATAAGAGAAACGAAAAGAATACATTGCGAAATAATTAAACTACAATAAATGTGTGTCGGGTGTCAAAGATGCTTATCATTAATTAACCCCAAATGTATCAGTCTCACTGAAGCATCATAACTCCAAACGGAGAAACTGATTTTAAAGTCAGTTTATTCGGGATTAATCGTAGCAATTTCTTTTACATGAATTCAATAGTTTTATTTGTTTAGTTAAATTAAGAACATCGTCATCATATTAACCGAATGACGTCCTTTGCTGGACAAAGGTCTCCCCGAAATGGAATTGTGTCTATCATTTGGAGGGGTATGCCACAGTCGCCACGCTTGGCAGCCGGGTTTGAGATCGCAGTATGATGGTCATAGTACACAGAGAGACGTTTCTGCTCGTTCTCTGATATATATTCACTCGCCTTCCACGGGATGGGATGGGGTGGCGATATTCTGTGCCGTCAGCCACACAGGAAGTTGGTTTGGTACTGTAGTTAATGTCAATTAAAATAAAATTGTTCCCTTAAATTACACAATTTTAAAGTCTACAAGTAAAATATTGTTTTTAACGTTATTATGTCATAGCATTTCTAATTCATGTAAATCCAAAATTCTATATTACTCACCGTGAGTTTATGCCAATATGTAGGTGTACATTAAGTATTTACAAAGTGTGCCAAATTATTATTTATCTCAATTATATAGCCACTATTTGTATTTAAACAATGTTCAGTTTAATTAAAACGTTGTGAACTGTAATGAAGGCGGTTCATAATTATGTTGAGGTAAATAAATCAATGTAGCAAATATTTAATGCTAGATGACTATTTGTTAAAATTAATATAATGAGTATTTAAGTATTATCTGTATAATACTAACATTGAAATAAAATATAGGTATTTAGTTTAAAAGAGATTCGCAATATCTGTCATAATATGCAACATTTCGTAACGTTGTCCAGCAGAATTAGTGTTTGTATGTTCCGCACGACATGCCTTACCAGTTTTAAATTAATCCTTATTAGTAAGGATATAGGATACAATTTTGATCTAATTCGAGTAGTTTTTTAGTCTTTCGAGAACTAGGCTAGATTTTGGTCGCGTGCCTAGGTCGAACGAGACTTACCGTCATAATAATGTGTGTCTAGTTTTTGCGCGACAGTTTCTTTCATTCGCATTTTTATTGGCACCTATTCATTGTAGTTTTCCATTTTTTTTATTATTTTCTTGCTTTAATGCTCTATTGTAATACCACCTGTGTGGTTGTGTAACGTAGCGATCTTGGTGTATGAACAAAGTTTTATGGACCTATGTTGAAACACAAATTATGTACTAACATTTTGACTATTGCGTCTTACAATAGTTCCTTCCGCTTGTCTAGAATGATTAGCCATTCTTGCCCTCCTGGGCCAGGAAGAGGAGGGATACAAAACATTAAGTGGTACATGAAAACTAAGACTCATGCGCTTCAGTGTGATATTTTAAAATTCGTCCCCAGTAGATAAAGAGATATGAATTTCGACAACCTAACTAAAGTCTAACAACGATATAAATAGATTAACTTTAAGTAAACTTGGTTATAATAACTCAGATATGAAATACAGTTTTAGTTTATTTTTAAGCAGTAAAGTTTCGAGATTACGTAAGCGCTCGTACTTTCGCCGTGGTTCTGTATCTGCATAGTAACCAATTTATGTATTTTGCGTTGCTCGGCGAGTTCGTACATAGTAATCTTATTGCTTACCTATTGCTATATATTTTTATTACGTATGTTTTTTAGTACAACCTGCAGCCTAAATGGGATGTTATTGAAATTAGTAGCAATACAAAGGGCGTGTTTACATGAAACAAAAAAATGAAATGATTAAGTGAAAGTGGAAATCACGTACTTTGTAGGGTCTGAATTAGTATGTACAAACATTATGTACACACAAACCCTACAAAAAAGTTGAACAGGTGACAGAGTTTGTTTATTTGGGATCTTTGTTTACGAGAGATGGGGGGATATATGAAAAGATATTCGTGCCAAATGGAAATCCGTTGTCTCTGCTTACCACTCTAGGAAACAGGCGTGACTTTATGTATCAGAGACGCTTGGTCAATGGTCTATCCGAGTGAGGCGTACAAAATCACTTAGTTTGGTGACACAATGGGACGTGCCTCTGTGCCTTTGGAAAGACATTTTGAATAAGGTGCAACTTATTATAAATTCACTATTTTCCACCTGTCCCGAAGTTAAGGATTGAGAATCTCTTAGAGCCTAACGGAGACAGACGTGACTATGGTATGATGGTGATCCCTTAGAGTCATGGGAACTGCTGTGGGACGCAACTTGTATGGATACACTAGATCCCTCCTAACATATTGAGTTTAATTATGTTGGTGAGCGAAAAGTCACACGAATGATACTGAATCACATAAAACAATCCAATTAAATTAAAGAAAGCCAACTTTACACTGTTTGACGCAGATTTTATCTATTTTAGAAATGTGAAAAAAATGTCGAAAGAGGTATCTAGCCTCTTTCGACATTTTTATTGTAGCGACTGATAGATATAAATAAATTTTATATGGTACCATTTCCAAAGTATTAGCAATCGAATAAAAATATGAATTATAAAAATCGGTATACAACGAAGGATCGGACGATCGGAAAAACCAAAAAATATATGATATTGTCGAAATAATAACCTCGTTTACTTCCTCTTTCATTTGGTCCATGTAAGTTATTAATACCCTACTTTGTCCTTCCCTCTGCTCTTCTTTATTTATATATATTTTTAATAGGTTAGCCAACTTTTGTGGCAGTATGAGAAGTGTCCTCTACTGCCGCCACGTGCAAGCAGCCCCGGGAAGACAGCGAACTGTTTGTGGCGCAGTCGCTGTGCCGTACTGGCAGGAGTCGGCAAATGAGGAGGGCAACCCACAGCTCTCCCCGGGTGCGTGTCCCGACCATCTGGGACACGGCGCAAAAGGGGGGCACCGGAGCATGATACCCGCGTTCCCGGGGCTCCCCGTATCAGGCGCCAGAAGAAGTCCACGGCAGGTTAGATTGAGTCGGTGTGAGTCCGACATACCCACCCGCAGACATTTTTTGCGGGTAGCATGCATTAGCATTCCCCCTGCCTTATCAACAAAGAAAAAGGTTAGCCAACGTTTATATATGTACATTTTAATACAAGATTTATAAACTGAATATTACAGTTTTTCATGTAATACATTACAATTTCAGACAGCAGGAGAATAAATTTTTCAATAGCTAATTAGAAATGTAGAATGTATACAATGAAAGAGCTTTAACTGCATAATACTTATGTGGCACAGCGCTTAAGTCAGTTGCCACTTCGAGTACCGGGTTCGATTCCCATACATGATAACTATTTGTGTGTCCCATAAATAGTTGTTCTGAGTCTGGATGTACTTTGTATTCGTCAATTATATGTTTGTAAACTTCTCCGTGACAGTGATTCATTCACTTATCGGGACTAGTCCCTCCCTCTTACCCACCACTGCAACTCCTGTAAGCCAGGATCAACAGTGGCATACAATGAAATTTCATTCACTTGCAAGTTATCGGCAACGTTAAGCAAATGGGCTCCTGGTCAGTCCATAGATGGGTTACCGACAAAGTCGTTTAATTATTAAGCGTCTCTGTGCTGCGGAGTGCACACATGCTAAGCTATCGGTTTGATAACAGTCAGACGCCTAATAGGCGGCTTAAACAACTCTGACATCTGGGTAACCACTGTCCATACGATGAGTAAGTAAGTAGTACCAGAAATATACGAACATTTGCCATCTGACCCGTAATGAATCAGTAACCATGAAATTGTTAGATTGTTGTCAATTTCTATTTGGCTTCTGGTTAGCATAAATTTTCTCACAACCTACGGTTTAAAGTGTCGAGGCACGGAATTTTAAAAAAATCGGCAAAAGAATCAAATCCATGTTCTCTCGACCGGACGGCTTAAAGCGCTTGGACACAGAGGTTATCTTATTTTCTTTCCATGATGTTTCTTATACAATGTAACCTAACTGAGTAACATTTTTAATCGTGAATGTTGGTTAAAAATGTTACTACACGAATCAATAATATCCTTTCATCATGTCTGCCAAGTGACATCTGCTGCCTGAGAAAAATCTCCTCAAATAATGAGGGGATGTGGGATAATCATCACGATCGCAGTATGGTATGATATAGAACATAGAGAAACGCTGCTGCCCGATGTCTGGTAGACCTTTCCTCAGATCGACTTCTATGCCCCCAAAGATATGAGATCTCAAGATGATATTTTACGTTGTCAGCCACACCAGCAAATGATATCCATGATGTGTACTAAAATTAATATTACAATTGCACAATCAAAGGAAAATCGAAAGCAAGCTGTCAAAACGCTTGCCGAAAATAAGGAGAAATGGACGTCACTCCAACAACATTTTTTTTTTGATCTGACGCTACTGTTAGCCTAGGAGGCTTTCACTGCTTCACCGAACTATAGAGGCGAGCAGAGGGCTCAAGCCGTCTAGCAATTAAGTAACCCGCGCCGGAGGGCAGCCCCTGTGGGGTTCGAACCTCGACTCTGGGCGATTACTGGCGGAGAGAGGGCAAGATCATCATTTTAGGGAGTTAGAGACAACTCTTATTACTATTATTATACTTAATTAAAAAGCCTTAGTTATTTGGAACATTTTATTAGCCAAGAAAATCGCCAACTCTTAATTTTTTTATTTGTTCAACAATACTGTTGTTTTTTGTATTCTGGGGGTACCGGTATAGCCTTATGATGACAGGTTGAATGACAACGGGAGGTTTTTCACAACACCCTAGAAAATAAGACACAAGACATTTTTTATAAATGAATTCTGACAGTATGGCACAGTGGTAGACATTAAGACACCTCACTATTACTTCGGCGCACTCGTGTTTCGGGCGTGTTGACTGTACATGATAAATATTTTTGTGACCCATATACAGCTGTTCTCAGACTTAGTGTGATCTGTGTCCGTGAATGTCGTGTTATATAGTCTCTCGTGCAGGGGCTTATTTCAATAGTGCGTCCATTTTCATTAAAAAACGTGAAAACATTTAAAAAATGACAAAATAATTATAATAAAAATTAAAATAAAAAATATTTTCCACCACCGTACATCAGAATTTGTAAATTAGATTAAAAATCCACTGAATTGAATTGAATGAATTATTATAATTCTTGTCTAAGAAAAGATCCATGTTCATTTCTACAGTCAAATACATTAATATGTTGGTACTCTTAATAATATATCGATTTAAGGAAACTGGTGACAAGGCCCTTTAAAGTCTGCGTTGGCAAAGAAAGTAAAGGGTAGTGTAATAAAGTTAGGGTTATAAAGGCTTTATACCAATAATAATAATTACTAATTCACCGAAATGAGTCAACAGTATTATAAAATATAGTCCAAATTATTATTTAGTTATAACGACTCGTATATAACACGACGCGGAGAGAGAAAGAGAGAAAACACGTTTTGTTACGTATCATGGAAATATAACGTAATAAAAAAGGTATCAACAACCTAATGAACTAGGTTACATATAAGGATGTCTTTCCACTAGAGAAATAAATATATGGCAGGGATATTACAACCACACATAAAATTCACAGACACAAATAACCAACATAAATAATGATCGTCTGCGGGAATCGAACCCGGAACATGAAGGCGTTGAGATATTAGCGGCAGCTACCTTAATAACCACGCCACACGTACAGTCATGCATAAGCTATAAAATTCAATAGTTCATCATCAACCTGGTATAGTACAACTGTGGACATAAGGCTTCCCCAAAGGTATCTAAAACGTTGTCATTTGAAGGGGTTTGTTATAGTCACCGCGCTTGACTTGCGAGTTGGTAATCGCAGGAGGCACTGCTGCCTGACTACTTATTGTATCTTTAGTCGCCTTTCCGATACAGCACTAGTTTATAGAGTTAAAATTAGGTATCTTTATCAAGCCAAAATAAAAACCGCTATTTAACTGCACCTTATTGTTTCAAGTGAATTGAAACCGTTAGCTTTATAAATCTATGGAAATCTCCATTCTTGTTAAACCTTGTTTAAAAGTATAAATGTATGAATTATTAGAATTTAACTGGATTTTCAGTTAATATTTTGCTTTATAATAGCACATAATATAAAATAGGAATCAATTAGTAAACCTTTATTTTCTCCTGGTTTTACGGGTATTATTTGACAAATTGAGTAGTTCATCAATGTAAAATTAATAAGAATATATGCCCACAACATAATGAATAAAACGTTACTCTTTCTTAACACCTCAAACAATACACGATTATTTTATATTTTAATCTGTCATATAAAATGTATATAAGTAAAAAATAACATTTACATTTTATTTGTATATTTTATTTCTAAGCGTGTCGAAAGATTTACTTTTGATGATTTGATTTAACTCTGCGAACTTTTTATTGGTAATAAAAGCAGGCACCATTTGATTAAGAGGTGGACAACAGCATTGCTTGCCGTTTCCGTTGTTTCGCCTGGTCCTTAGTACCATGGCTTTGTCTTCATCGTTTTGATCATCAACAGGGGATTTAAGTATTTTATTTATAGCGTTATGAATGCGAAGATATGTTTGTAGATCATCGTCGCTTATTAAACCCCGAATGTTCAAAAAATGTGCCATGTCTTGGTCAATTTCAAAATCTGGAGTACACTCTGAAAAAAAGAACCAAGTTTTGAATCCTCAATGGACATCAGGGGTTCGATTCCCGCACAGAACAACTATTTGTATGACCTTTATGTGTTTGTCCGGGTGTACTTTTTGTCCGTTAATTATATGTCGTAAAGAAGACACAGAAATTAATTGTTTTTCTACTTCCGCATTATGAGGACTTTACGAACCTTTAAATTACGAAGACAAAACGCACCCAGACTCAGATCAACTATAAATGGATCCCACAAATAGTTGTTCTGAACCGGATTGAACCCGTAACACAAGGGAGCCGAAGTACTAGCGAGGTGGTAGTCACCTAACCTAACTAATGCGCTACGTATGCAGTCAAACATGTTAACTATGATAAACAGCTTTAAAACTTCAATACCACAGGCCGCTAACATTTTAGATGATCGTCATCGCTACAGCTGGAAGAATTCCACTGCTGGACTAGCCACCCCAAGAGTCATCTTGGGGGGATATGCCAAAATCGACATAACATTTTAGAGACCTCTATCTCGAGCCAAAGCTTCGAAGCTTTGATTCGCGTAGGCCATAATCTTGGAGTCAAGCTGAAATCTTTTACTACCAATAACGTTAACTGAGATTTTTCTGGAAAGAAAATTCTTTAGGAGTAACTCGGAGTCTGGAAGTCGATTGACACTGATGTTCGTCCATGCTTAAGCAAGCACTGATACCTGGCGGAACTGCTCCTTATCATCGCCAGTCGTGACGGATAGCCTCTCCACTGAGAGAGTGAACACAACATACACTATAATAATAATAAAATCATCCATCAGCAACTTGCTTTAGATCGCCAACTTCTGCCGGGCCCAAGGGTACCGTACTTCAAATATAATCTTGAAGTGGTCTTGGAAAATGACAGGCTTAAAATATACTGGGACCATCCCGTGCTGACTGACCGAATGGTAGGTGCCAATCGACCCGATATTGTCGTCATTGACAAACAAACGAAAAAGACATCCTTTGTGGATATAACAATACCGTATGATAAAAACATATCTAACGCAGAAAAAGAAAAAAATCCAAAATACCTTGATCTGAGTTAGGAATATGCGCAACTTTGGAGAGCCGAAAGACCTGCGATCATACCTATTGTTATATCCACAAAAGGAGTTATTCCTAAATCCCTAAAAATCAACCTTGCAAGTGTAGGGCTTGATATCTGGGTGGAAAGTTACATGCAGAAGGCGGTTTTGCTGGCGAGTGCCAGGATTGTGCGGAAACTTCTCTCCATGTAGCCCATATATTTTATAGGTTGTTTTCGTATTAAAATACCCTTATATAATATATAGTAAATAATAGTGGCAATAAACATGTGATATAATAATAATATCCTGGGACCTTGTTCACATACGGCCATCAGATCCCAAACTAGGCAGAGCTTGTAATATGGAACCCAGATATCTGATGTACTAGGTACGTATACGACTCAGGACAAACAGACATGTTGATGCACAGAATTATCTGTCCTGGGTGGGAATAGTACAATATAGTTGTCATGTGAAGTTAACTAGCATCGGTTGGGGTTGGCTTATGTAGCCGAAATTTGGCATAAGAAAAGGAAGTATTGTACTTATATGTATATTTTGCTGTGGTCTACTTTGTTCAGTTTCACAGGCAAATTAAGCTCCTTAAGTTACGTCAACTATTTATGTTACACCATGTATTAATGTAAAAATATGCTCTTAAATTCTAGAGGTAGGTGTTAACAATATCACAGCATCGGTGATCTGGTATAGGCTTTACCTTTATGAGGTGGACAGGAACAGGTGTCAGATGAAATTTCATCCCCTTTTCTAAAGTAGTGCTCCTGGATAGTTTTAGGCAGCATTGACAAGCGTCGGCTCTGGTCCCAATATGCTTGTCCTGATGCCACCAGAGTAACCATCAAAGCAGTTAACATCATCTGCTTAAAAATACTATATGTACCTGTTGTTTAAGAATCAACACACACACAGAGAGGGAGAGAGAGAGAGAGAGGAGGGAGAGGGAGGAGGGGGGGTGAGAGAGAAAGCTTAAGGTGAGATTTCGTTGTGGGATGATGAAGATTTAAAACTGACCATAACGAAAGTTTTATTTAATTCTACGTTCCACTGATCCTAGACAAAGTTTACTATAAGATTCCTTATCGTGTTAAGAACTCCCGGTCTGAGTAAAAAACAAACACTCAGCATATTATTGAAACTACGTAAGTCCTTTAGAATCCGAAGATTAATTCATTCATTTGTCACCCATAGCTTAAAGTCGGACTAGAAACATCTGGGATTTTACAGATCCGTTAAAACTGCCTGAAATTAATGCCGACAGCCCGAAGAATAGCCAAGCTGAACGGCAGTACGATTCTTTAGTGGCTACCACGAACTGGAAAACGCAGCGTGGACAGTCCCCCCACAAGGTGGGCTAATGATCTTGTGACAGTCACTAGAAGCCTCTGAATGCGGGTATCGCAAGACCGGCCATTGCAAAAATCTTTAGGGGCGGCCAGCAGTAGACGTTATTTTGCTGACAAAAAATATTTAAGTTATGTAGTCCTGTATCAAACTAAAGTCTACATAACCACTTCGTAATTGTAACTATCTAATGAAACGCTGACTAATAAATTGCAATAACCTTATATGTAGGTATGGATAAATATGGTTTTCTAGGACTTTGTAGCTACTTAAACCAAACCATGGCCAGAGTACTAATAAAAAGCGGCTTCCAAAGACCCTAACAAGAGCATCAGTTCATCTTGTAGGGGGGCACGCTGCGTCTTCCGGGTTGTGGTCACCACTCAGGAACCATTCTGCCCCAGTGCCTGTCGGTTCTACCAGCTATGTGGGCCATATTTTCTCATTATTCAACAAATAAATGCGATATAGTTGAATATAATATTCGTGATCGTGTTATTTCAAATAGCAGTCTTGAAACTTGAGAGTTTTGGTTCTTTTTATTACAATTGGGAAAATTTGATAGATATTATCATAGATGACTAATTACGTACTTCTACTTACTTAGATAAAAAATAAATGTTAAATAGAATATAAAATTGTTTTTGTACTACATACACTCTTTTCAAGCAAAAATGCAGAAATGCCTACTTACTATTAATATATTTTTATGGAAGATATAAAAAGTGAAATTTATTGGTCAGTCTATAATAACAACTGGCCAAGAGCGAGTCCTTGCCACATATATACCACATGAACTAAGTATGATTTTGAAGGAGTTTAGACTGCGATTACTAAAATATTTTTGTCTGTAATAAATAATTGTCAAATAAACAAAAACAATAGGGATAATTGAAAGGTGCACAGTTTTTTGTACATATTTAATTTCAAATTGAACATATTTATTATAAGTTCTTTGAATTCGAAAGTTTTAATTTAATTGTGCAATTGATTTAAATCAAATCAGTACAGTAGACATAATATTAAATAGTGACAGAAAGTTATTTTAAACATACTATAGATTTACAATATAACGTTATTTATCAGATTTTTTGAGTTTTTTGTCATTCTTTGTTTAGTTTATCGCTTTTCAAATTTCGCCTATGAGACAAGTGTGCTTCTCATAAAGTAAACACTTTATGGTGCTTCTGTATTTTTTATCTTATCTTTAGTTAATACATACCAATAATAAAAAATAATATTCAAAATAACAGCCACAATTTCATCGTAGTAATTTGTGGGAGAGACTTTTGGCCAGCAGTGGACATCTTTCGGCTGACATGATAAACTTATAATAGAATTGAATAACTTATAATAGTTAAAAAAATGTCGACAATTTCTGTTAATTAATTAATTAAAAAAAAAATTGCGTTGTGTGGTATTTCGTGTTTGTAATCTCATGCGAAAAATAAAGTAAATAAGTATAAGGTTTCGTAAAGAATAAAAAAAAATTTAATGGTGGGTGGGTATTTGTTAGCTAAAATTCTATTACAAGAATTTATTGTCCAAATATAGAAGTTGCAACGAAAAGTGGAAACAGCTAGATACCAGCTTTACGAAATTTGTACGCAACAATGATTGGATTCGCGTTTTATAACGTATATTTGGAGTGGTGGTATCTATACTTTCGATAAAGTGGTGGTATCTATACTTGGTCCGGGGGGAAGTGGAACTATTCCTTTTCCGTTTCCGTTGCGGGATACAAGACAGTTAAAGCGATTCCCCGAGACATGCCTGAGCCTCACCGCTCAGTGTCATTTCATTGTATGCCACTGTTGATCCTGGCTTACAGGAGTTGCAGTGGTGGGTGGGACTAGTCCCGATAAAAAAAGTGTAATTTGATGATTTTAAATGAAAAAAAATGCAGCTGTTCTAGGCAATGCTAACTAAACAAATTTTAAGATTAATGCATTTCTCTCTCTCTTCTTTTTAGTTGTGAGGTACGTTAGGACCCGGCGTCGGGCATTTATTCGAGTGGGCATGTATTATAAACAGTTCGATCCATATATGTTCTTTTCTTTTCGTACGAGTTATATAAGTGAGATATATAATGACGTCTAAATTAGTTTAGTGGTGTAAAATATATAATCGACAACAATATTTTTGTTTCTTTCTTAAATGAAATTTCTTACAATTTGTAACTAGGTTAAATAAGCAAATTTATTTATTTAGCTAAATTCGTCGTACAATTGGTGTAAATCTTTAGGTTCGACATTTTCTGTGGAGAGGTTAACATATTCTGTGGAATTCTCTCTAATACTAGTTGAGTTATTTAAATCTGACTGAATTTCTTGGGATTTCATCATCACATTTTCTAGTTCTTGTTGATTTTCGACGATATTTTTTTCTTTATTGTTAATTTCTTCATTAATATTGTTTTCTGTATGGTTAAATTCTTCAGATATCAGAGATTGTAATGTGCTTTCCTTCGAATCTTTTACATTCATATGTTTATTTCGCTTTCGTTTCCTGCAGATTCCCGGAGATATTTCCGGACAAATTTTGGTTGTACTTTCAAGGCCTGTCTTATGAGATCTGCACATTCCCGGAGATATTTCCGGACAAATTGATTCAGTTCGATTGTTTGGTATACACGGCATAGATGAGTCGAGGGGGCATCGTTCAGTACTATTAGATAATAACTTTAATTTCACAACGAGACATTCCGTTGTAGTAGCAAAAGTTCTGGTTTGTTTTGGTCGAAGCGGAGCGTTAGGAGCGTTAGAATATAAATCCCGAAAATCTCTTGGGTATATTTGTTTATATGCGACTGTAGCTTTATTGCCGACAAAAAGAGGGAAACTTAGTTCGATATTACGGGGTTCAGTCTCTTTGCAGATTCCTTCACATAACTTGTAAGGTGCGGTAAACATTAAAACGTCGGGTCTACCTACATCTAAAACAAATTGATTCCATTGTCACATACTATTTAGTTTATTTCATACGTGCATATCACGAACTAATTATGTACAAATAATAAGGTCTTCATTATATTCTTTGCCGCACTGTATTATTAAAGCTCGAAGGAGTGGGTGCAAGAGGACACCAAGTTGAACGGTTTCGCAGTTATCTTACTAAACTAACTCAATATGTTAAGATATATGAAAATGTAAGCGATGAGCTACCTAGTTGCCATGAGCAGTATTTTGTGGCTTTAATTGCAATATCCATCATAGTGGACACTTGGCCGCAAGTAGAGGGAGAAAAAGGCTGAACATTCTTTCGACACAGTACTAAATGGGCTTCGAATCACACTGTAACACTCAACACCTCCAAAACTAAATTATTTATCTACTCAGTTAGTGTAGCCTGCCAACCACGCACCTATATCACCACAACGCTACACTCTTGTCATACTGATCCGCTAAAACCATGCGACTGTCCATGCATAAACTCTGCAGATCATGAAAAATATTCAGGTATTTTACATGAAAATTTAAGACTCATATAAGTATCCTCACCGGCAGAGTTCCCCAACTTATTTATATTTTTAAAACTCTTCATTAAGTGGATAATAAAACCACCATGCGTTAGTTTACTTCGTCCCATGTCAGTCCATAGTCACATATGTGGCATGTAACAACCATAATAAAGCCTCTGGAGATTGCACACAGATCAATATTAAAGGTGGTATTTCGCCCCATCATATATCCGACTAAAGAATATATATTATATGATAGCAAGAGCATCTTTAAGGAGTCAGCACACATATGAAATCGGAGAGGGATCGTCACTGTATCAAACAGACGTGAACCGAACGTAAGCACGTAACCAAAGCAGATCAGCAGCTCCGAGACGATCATCAAACTAGGTAGGTCCAACTTCGAGGCGGAGATCAATCGTAGAATCCATTTCATCCGGGCAGAGTTCGGGAAGAGCAAATAATAATACTGCAGTGTCTCAAGTCGCAAATCTTCAACCAGCGTGTGTTGCCAGTGATGACTTTCGAAACAGAGACTCTTACCATTAATCTTATCCAAATTAAGGGAAAAAAACTGCATTTTACAAGCTATTATTTAGTTTCAACTGTCGGTGTGTGTCTGTGATCAAATTTGGAAAGTTACATTTGATCCACTTCCCGGTTACCGTATTACTTATATGGCATAGATCTGATAATGGTGCTGGAAGATGGCCATAGGAACTCAGTAATTAAATTTCACTAACCATACTTTGGTGTCTAGTCTGATGATGCTGGAGCTGGAAGATGGCCATAGGAACTAGGTAGTTCAATTTAACAACTCCATCGAGTTCAGAATTGTTTGAGCCATCTTTACGGGTACTTTGGTGTTAGATGGTAACAAGGGCCTGATGATGGAGATGGAAAATGGCTCGAGGAACTCATTAATTAAACGACACAAACCCATCGAGTTTGGGCTCGTATGATTTGTCTTGACGAGTACTTTGGTGCTAGATAGTAACCAGAGTCTGATGATGCTGGAGCTGGAAGATGGCCATAGGAACTAGGTAGTTAAATTTAACAACCCCATCGAGTTCGGAATTGTTTGATCAATCTTTACGGGTACTTTGGTGTTAGATGGTAATAAGGGCCTGATGATGGAGATGGAAAATGGCAAAAGGAACTCATTAATTAAACAACACAAACCCATCGAGTTTGGGCTCGTATGATTTGTTTGGACGAGTACTTTGGTGCTAGATGGTAACCAGGGTCTGATGATAGAGCTGGAACACGGCCATAGGAACTAGGTAGTTGAACAATACATCCCCATCGAGTTTGGAATCTTTTGATGATGTGAAATTTTGAGTTGGTGCACTAAAGTGCTGTGTAATCGTGCTCATTTGATTCGTATTTCCGAGCACTTTGGTGCTAGATGGCTCTGGAAGATAACCATTTGAACTCAGTAGTTAAACGACATAACCGCCTCGAGTTTGATTCGTCTTGATAGGTAGAGAGTTTTTATGGGTGGTGAGTGGTGGTGGTTTAGTTGACGGGAATATGTACCCATCTTTTGGGAAAATAAGTTTGTTCGTTCGTTCAATTTGTTTAGATATTTTTTTTTTGTTTATGTTGTTCCCTCGAGTATAGAACAATGGTCCATCCTGCCAGAGGTCCATTGTATGGGGTACCCTGGATACCCTGATGCGCACCTTTAGCGATATGACATATTTATACACCCTCATACCATTCAGCCCACGTCACGTGCTCATCTGGGTACTAAATAAAGAAAGAGTTGTTTAGAGAAGCTGAAATTGAAGCGACAGAAGAAGATTGCTAATGAAAACGATGTCCACAAATGACAACGCATGGAAAAAAATAGATTAGCGGTAGCTAAACATAGTGGTCGTAAGAATTGCCAAGCTGAGGCCGCTGGGGCAGAAAGGTTCTCGAGTGGCAACCACGAACCGGAAGACGCAGCGTGGGCAGACTCCCTACAAGATGGACCGATGATCTTGTGCATGTCGCTGGAAATCGCTGGATGCGGATAGCGCAAGACCGGCAATTGTGGAGATCTTTGGGGGAGACGTTTGTTCAGCAGTCGACGTCTTTCGGCTGATATGATGATGATGATAATGTATGTATTAGGAATATACAAGCATTTTTATCAGTTGTCTAGTCGCCATAATACAAGCTCTGACTAGTTTGGATTCAGATGGTAGTGTGCTACTTGTCCCAAGTTCTTTATTTATGTATTTAATTACAAACGTTCATGGGGTAAGTAAGTAATTGTTTAGGCGAGTCGTAGGCTTATTTGTTAATTGGTAATACAGAAACGATATTTTTGTATATCGCAGATCTAACATAAATTTGCCACGCGTCTCTCATTAAGTAAACCACACCACCAGGGCATTTTATTTGGGGCTTGTGGCTCACTCAAGGTGATTACAGATGTGGAAATGCATAACAGGTCAGGGGCTCTACTGGCTAAGTCGCCGAACATCGATTTATTAAATGGCGTTCAAATAAATGAAGGTTAAAAATGACTTAAACAATCGTTAAATCGGCTTCCATGAGCACATGTGACGTCATAAATGGTCCGAAATCCATTGTCAACGTTGAAGCCGATTAAACAATTGATTAAGTCATTTTTAACTTTTATTTATTTGAACGCCATTTAAGAAATCGATGTTCGGCGACTTAGACGGTAGAGCCCCAGGTTTTAGTGACGTGGGACTCACTCTACATTATAAAGCGAAGATGCAAATTAAGTGTTACGTAAGTATTGACCAGCGAGTACGATATATCGGACTGTGAACAGTATCACGGTAGTCTCCAATAACCTTTAACTGTAGTAGCGTTGGTGTTTTTCTTTTGTAATTACTTACTTTTGCCTTCAACAAGGTTCTTGATATAAACAGTGCCATCGGAAGCATTCCTAAGGAGATCAAAGAAAGGTGCCGGTAGCTTTTGTGATTTCACTATAATTATAAATATACTAAAAGTGGTAACTTTAATAGAAAATCGTATCGGCCCCATTACATTGTATTTGAACACAATTCAGTTATTCATCGGACTTATATTGTATCATGTTGAAAGATTACAATAAAAAGGCGTTCAGCTCTTAAAGAAATCGATTTATTTTTTATCAGAAATAACGTTTGTGGATTATGAAATGTTTTCATATGAATATGAAAATAGTACCTTTATATTTTCTCGAGACCATTGTGTAGAATAAAGAAGAGAAAAATGTTGTTTTCATCATTTTATACTAGCTGTGCCCCGCGGTTTTACCCGCGTTAAATTTTATAAATTATAACCTATGTGTTATTCGGATATATAAAAAGCTATATTCGGTTTATAATCCACAAGTCCCTCGTGAACAACTTAGTGAAAATCGAGAGTGTGTCGACGAGGGTTGCGTACCTTATACTCAGCATCTCCAAACGGTATTCCTTGAAGGTTATACAGGTATACGCACCCAATTCGACACATTCCGATGATGCAGTCGAGGTTATGTATGAGGACATCTCCAGAGCCATACATACCTCTAACACCTATTTCTCTGTTGTCATGGGGGACTTTAACCCGAAGTTGGGCAAACGATTCGGTAATGAGCTGAGAGTGGGGCAATTTGGAACTAGAGACCCGGAATCCCCGAGGCCAAATGTTGGCCGACTTCATGGAGAAGGAGGGACTCTTTATGCTGAATTCCTTCTTCAGGAAGCCGAATCACCGCAAATGGACCGGGGTGAGTCCCGATGGTAAAACTAAAAATGAGATAGACTTTATCTTGTCGACGAGACGACAGATGTTCAATGATGTCTCCGTGATCAATGCGATTAAAGCCGGGAGTGATCACAGACTGGTCAGAGGCTCATTGAACCTTAATGTCAAACTCCAGAGGTCCCGACAGATAAAGACTACGGTCCGACCTTTACCTATCCACGTCCAAAACCGAACCATTTCAGCTCGAACTGCAAAACCGTTTCGAATGCCTAGCAGACTGCGAGGAAGTGAACTCATACTATGACAGGCTCGTAGAAGCTGTCCATACGGCTGGGTCTAAGGTCTTCAAGGCCCGTCGTACAAACAGAACTAAAAAGATTTCTGACTTTACCCTGCAACTTATGGAAGAAAGACGGAAAATGGTTGTCACATCCTCAGATGATGCTGCCAGATATCGGCAGCTCAACAGACAGATCTCAAAGTCTTTGACTCGCGACACGCGTATTTAATACAAATAGTAATAAATTGGCCATCGAGCGGAACAAAGGCTTCAAAGTGTTCGCAAAAGATCTGTTTGTTGGACAGAGCCAACTGACGAAGCTGAAGACTGAGGATGGTAGAATCGTCACGTCTAAACTTGAGTTGCTGGGAGAGATCGAGAAGTTCTAACACAGCCACCTGACAAAAGTCATGCCTCAGATCCTAGAGCACGACTAACCCAACATTACACCGAAGACATCCCGGACGTCAGCCTGTACGCGTTTAGAATGGCTTTCCGACAACTCAAGAACAACAAGGCGCCTGGTGATGATGGAGTTACAGCTGAGCTTCTGAAGGCGGGTGGTACACCAATCCTACGGGCCCTTCAGAAGTTATTTAACTCCGTCATACTAGATAGTCAAACGCCACAAGCAAGGCACAGAAGAGTGGTGGTGCTCTTCTTCAAAAATGGCGACAAAACCCTATTGAAGAATTATAGACCTATCACACTGCTGAGCCAAGAACAAGTTGTTTTCGAGGGTCGTTACGAAGCCTCCCGAACAAGCCGGTTTCCGAAAAGGCTTTAGCACCATAGACCACATACATACGCTGCGGCAAGTTATACAGAAGACCCAAGAGTATAACAAGCCACTGTGCTTAGCGTTTGTGGACTATGAGAAAGCCTTTGATTCTATCGAAACATGGGCCATGCTGAGGTCTCTCATAAGGTGCCAAATCGACTACCGGTATATCGAGGTGACAAAGTGTTTGTATGAAAACGCTACTATGTCAGTGTGACTCCAGGACCAGAACTCGAAACCTATCCACTTGCAGCGAGGCGTGAGACAGGGAGATGTTATATCTCCGAAACTGTTCACCACTGCATTGGAAGATGTCTTCAAGCTTCTGGACTTGAAAGGCTTTGGCATCAATGTCAATGGCGAGTACATCATTCACCTTTAATTTGCCGATGATAGTAGCTATGGCTGAGACCATGGAAGACCTCGGTACAATGCTCGATGACCTCAGCAGAGTCTCTCAACAAGTGGGTCTGAAAATGAACATGGATAAGATGAAAATCATGAAACGTCCATGTTGCACCCACTCAATTGGAAGCTGGTGAATCTGTAGAACTCTCGAAGTTGTAGAGAACTGTATTTTCCTAGGGCAGACCATCAAACTAGGTAGTTCCAACTTCGAGAAAGCGGTCAATCGTAGAATCCAACTCGGCTGGATGAGGCTGGGCTGGGAAGCTACGTAACATAAAAAAACGCAAATACCGCAGTGTCTCAAGTCGAAAGTCTTCGACCAGTGTGTGTTGCCAGTGATGACTTACGGAACAGAAACGTAGTCGCAAACTATGGGCCTTATTAGAAGGCTCAAGGTCACCCAAAGACCAACGGAGAGGGCTATGCTCGAAATTTCCCTGCGGGATCGAATCAGAAATGTCGAAATCCGCAGGCGAACCAAAGTCACCGACATAGAAACTGAAGTGGCAGTGGGCGGGGCTCATAGCTCGTAGAACCAATGGCCGTTGGGGCAGAAAGGTTCTTGAGTGGCGACCACGAACCGGAAGACGCAGCGTGGGCAGGCCCCCTACAAGATGGACCGATGATCTTGTGCGGGTCGCTGGTAACTGTTGGATGCGAATTGCGCAAGACCGGCAATTGTGGAAATCTTTGGGTGAGGCTTTTGTCCAGCAGTGGACGTCTTTCGGCTGATATGATGATGATGATGATAAGCTATATTACAACAAAGTTTCATCAAAATCCGTTTGGTAGTTTTAGTGTGAAAGTAATAAACATACACACTTATACACTCACAAACTTTCGCCTTTATAATATTAGTGTGATTTCCCAATCATTTTCTGAAGAGCTCAGTTGTGCATGTCTCGCGTCAGACACTAGACTAAACTGACACGAGATATATAACGGAGGAACAACACGATAAACTCGAACGACTTCAAAACTTTAGCATACGTTTAATATTTGGTTTACGCAAATATGATCATGTTTCCGAATTTCGCTATAAACTCAAGTGGCTACCAATATGTCTATACGCAACACTTATATTGAATCACTTCTGTTAATTAAATCTACTGAATTTTATCTCAAAAAATATAAAATATTCTTCGAACAAATCATTCACGATTTTAACGGTCATCAGAACTTACGACCTAAAATGCCATGCCAATATTCAAAGGTAAACGGCAAGAATGTATGGGACTTTTGTACCGCTAGTAAAATTTCGTGCTACGGGATATTTTAGGTTTTAATTGGTGGTCAATGTGATAGAAAAGGCATTTTTAATTTCGTAGATTTTTAGAACTTGGGATATAAAAGTTATAGCCAGTTTTATTTTAAGGTTACGTTTGGTAATCTGTGGCTCGACCCCCATGACCGTGGAAACATTGCAGTTCTAAAATCACTCTTACTGCCTAAGTAATAAAGATACTGTAAATATCAAAGTGTGTCTACTGATGTGGCAATGAAATGCTAGTGTTAACTAGAGCACCAATAAAGATTGTTACATATTATACTTACATAAACATTGTTACGGTGATAAAGTAAATGTTGTCGCTCTTTTTATAGTCTTTTACATGGATTTATTCCGAACCGAAATAATGTAAAGTGGAATAAATGGAAATAAAGACCATTAATTACATCATTCATAACCTAGTGTACATTTGTGTGAGGTTGCGAGGGGTTATATATGAGGTTTTGAGTGGAGGTAAATAAAACAGTAGATTATATAGATCTTTGTTTTTTGTAACTACATTAATTTTATTCATATTATTATGAATTTATCCTTAGTATTACTTCATCTAAGAATATCTTCATATAAGTGCCAAACAATAATTATCACATAGCACAAAGCAACATTGGGTTTATTGAGAACTTCTCTCTCTTCGGATAATGCTTGTCTTCTTAGTCGGAGCAAGCGAATGTTGCAATTAATACATTGCAAACTCATCATTTTAATTAAATGATAAACCGTCCTTTCGTGAATCCACTGTCAACAGATATTATATATTATAGTACGGTGGAAATGATGCTGAACTCACGTAATATCTGCAAGATAATTTGCTAAATTGATAACATGTATCAAAACAACAGCAATAAATACCTGACAGATTGTCTTTGCCTGTCAATAAAGAATTGCCATGAACAAAAAAAATATTGACGACGAAAATCGTTCCTATTCTAAATCATTAATTATTACGATATAATGCAACTACTGTGCTTTCTTAGTTATAATAAATAAGTCTATAATTATATGATTTATATGTAATATTGTTCCCATTTATAAATAATTAATTATAATTTCGTCATTTATATTATTTTACACATGGCAATTTCTGTAAACGTAACTGCGTTTAGTTTACGATTTTAATACGTTTATTTATTGTAAATAATTGAAATATTCTTATTGATTTTAATAATTAATCCCAAGTTCAAAAAATATTATACTCCCATTAAAATCAATACCTTAGCTGTCTTAACAAGTGGTACAAATTATATAGCTGAACAACAAAGGAAGTATGCAATACGGATTCTGCCATTCCCTTTTATATCTACCACTTACTGTGCATAGTCTGTGAAAAATAAACTGCAACAGAGCGCTCAATACGCAAGATGCACACGTGCACATCACCTTATTTTTCCTTTCCTTTTGGGGTCTGATCTCATTGGGGTTAAGTCCCGTGAACGTCACGCGTACATATTCTTTACAACTACGGCAAATCCTTCTATTATAAAGTAAAGCATGTATGACCCAGACCTCTAAATGTTCTAAAAGTTCAAAAAACACATCATACTATACAATGGCGGTGGCGTGACCGCCAAGAAAGTAAGTGCCGTTCATTCCTTTTATTACATTTATATTGGATGAAGATTTTGAATTTGGATCATCATTATTCACTGCTGGACAAGATCGAAGAATTTCTATAACCTCCTCAGAACTGCTCCGATATTTTTTATAACTTTTCAAAGACCAGAATTATAGGGTATAAATGTTTATTTTTTTCAGTTAACCTAGTCTAACGTTTTATCTAAGTTAAAGATATAATTAATAGGAAAGCAAGCAAATTCATTTATTTATATATATATTAACCTTGAAAAAGACATGTTGAATCTTTACTAGATATATGTATATTCTGGAGTCAGTCTAAGAACAAATATTTATTTATTATTATTAGAAAACAAAACTAAGTTATTTAGTCAAACGCAGTACATGTGCTCTACCATTCGCCCCCAAACGACAATATGAAAGCAGATGTTTATTTTTATATAAAAATCTGTTTTTATGTTGCCCTTTGGACGTAAGGTGCCCAAAATGCTAACAACACTACCTCGGCGAATAAAGTATACCCTGCGTTTGAAAAATTAATTTTCTGAATATTATTAAACACGCTATGGAATGGCCAAAAGTAGTAAAAAGTACCATCAGATACGAAACATATACTTGATATGTGATTCTAATGTTGACTCTGAGAAACCTGGAAACAACATACCAGCAAATAATAAAATATAATTTATATAACACATATGTAAAGCTCTTTGAGATTATATGTATTTGGGGAAGAGGAACCTGCGCATGGGAACCATAGTAAAATTCAATAGGATTAAAGTACCCTTGGAGACTCAGAAGAACTCAAACACAGATAAAATAATATATCTATAATAATCTCGTGGATTCTACAACTGCGTTCGAGTCTTCATTAAAGTACCAACTTTTGGCTACTGAATTAAACCCATTTTAGCTATGTCTGATCTTGAATAATATTAGGTGGCAACACTCAATATTTATGAACCATAATTTATATCTGTCTCTAACTCTCAACTCTTTCCAATTGGCGAAAGAGGCACCATTGTTTTGCTGGCACTAAAAATAGATGCCCGCGACAGTGGCCTAGGGAAATGTTAATAATAAATATCTCAGAGTGACATAACTCATGTGTTAGCTTACACATTTTACAGAAGAGATTATTGCGAGAAACATGCCACCATTTGTAACGAACTCCGAAGGTCAGGCGCATGTCATGTTAAAACAATAAAATGTAGGTAGCGAATTATTGGAACGATGGCAAAAGTTAGAAACATTAGTTTTATTACGAAAGTTGTAGTCGTGCAAACATTTTTTTTTGTAATTAGTTTAATAATTTTCGCTTAGGTAGTGGCTTATTGGCGGTATATATATATATATATATATATATATATATATAATCAGTAGATCAACGCCTAAGGGCCCAGAGTTATTTCAAGTGAAGTCGCAGGTGAATCAGGTAGATGAGACTCAGCATATTCACTTTCTTTTTTCGCGAAAGATGGAGAAAGTGAATATGCTATGCTATACTAGTACTGCTAATATAGGTACCTCTAAAATTGTTCCATGTTTCCAACAATTCGAAAGTTTATCTTAGCAATCCCATCTCTAACACCAATTACACCTTTATTGACGTCGATAATTGGTGCAGTACTAAGATTACGAACCGAATTACACGCACTTAAGAGTTCAGTGACAAGCACTGTGTGAGAGTTCTTACGTGGCGGGCGCACTCACAGAGTCCCCGTGACGAACAATGTCTGTGTGAGTACGGCCACAATAGAGTTATCACTTGTACTGAAAACTGGGCTCTGTTCCATTTATCTACTTTAACTTTTTCTTGATTCGCCTTCGACTTCATTGAATTAACTCCTTCATTGAATTAAATCCGGTCTAGATGAGCCCTAAAATTGTTCCAAATTTGCCTTTATTGACATTTCAAATTAATTTGAAATAAAAAAAATATTGTCTAATAAACACCCACACTAACATACATACAAACGCTGACTTGTCCATATTTATTCCGCGGCTTGACTTGACTTAATATAAAGCGACCTTGTTTCTCTCAATGAATTAGTTCAGACACAAGACGTGTCTAAAAATATACGATCAAGATAAAAATACAAATTATAGTGTGTAAGTATTTACGAAAACATTAGAGAATAGTATTTTCCACGTATTCCAAAACCCACACACATGCTCAGGTACATTCATCTTCAAATCTTGTGTGGAAGAAAAATAATAGAATAAAAACAGTAAGTGCAATAGTACACTTGTCAGCTGAAGACAATCATAGCAAGGTGCTCTTACACGTATGTATGTAATGTTAAGCACACGCAGTCTATTTAGATGGGCTTTAACAAAAGTAGTTTAAATTGCCAAGCCTCTCCTTACTTCGAAGTAAATTTGAAGCAATCGTCCCTGATTGTATTGATCAGTACACAGTTGTTTTCCCCTTGGGGCTGCGGTGCCAGTACGAGAAGTGTCTTCTACTGCCACCACATGCAAGCAGCTCAGCGACAGCGATTTGTTAGTGGCGCAGTCACTGTCCCGGACCAGCAGGAGTTGGCAATACGGCAGGGCGATCTAGAGTCCTTTCAGAGTACCTGACCATCCCGACCATCTAGAACATGGCGTAAAAGGAGGGCACCGGAACAGCATACCTGCGTTCCGGGCTCCTCCCATTATGCGCCAAGAAGAAGTTCACAGCAGGTTAGGTTTAAGCAGTGCGAGTCCGACATATCCACCCGCAAACAGTTTTTGATTTTGACTTATGAAAAAAATGGCCTAATCGTTTAGCCCTGCCGGATGCCTACTGGGTGGTTTGAAAAACACTTACACCAGCATCTACTGCCGTCACGAGAGAAAAGAAAGACATCAGGATGCACTAGGCATTCATGACCGAAAAGAAAGACTAAGTATAATTATCATGTATTTGTTGGCCGATATAATATGGTGGTCAATTTCCAAACCACCAAACGAAGCCCTAGGTTAATAGCTATAATGGAAGGAAATACTATTTTTTTTATATTTTATATTGCTTTTGGTAGCAGACTGCTAGCGGTTCACCTGATGGTAAGTGATAACCGCTGCTCATGGAAATTGGCCATGCCAGGGGGCACATCAAACCGCTGCCTACCGTGAAATTAATACTGTTTTTAAACCTCGTTTGAAGAAGGACATGTTTAACGGCTTTGCGTGCTAGTCACCGTAGCCTAGTTGGTAGTGCTCCTGCCTACGAAGCTGGTGGTCTTGGGTTCGAATCCCGGTAAGTGCAAATATTTGTGTGATGAGCACGAATATTTGTTTCTGAGTCATGGATGTTTTCTATGTATTTAAGTACTTATATATCTATATAAGTATGTATATCGTCGCCTGGTACGCATAGTACAAGCTTTGCTTAGTTTGGAGCTAGGATGATCTGTATGACATTGACCCTGAATAAAAAAAAACGTTGTCACTCGGTAGCTTGCAAAGTTGGTGGGTTACAATCCCCATGAGACTGTCGAGGTTTATAAGCCTAAAAGCCATAAAGTTCATCCGAGACATTAAGCCCGATTTCTGTAGTGCCATTATAACCTACCACTAAACCAACATACATAAGTAGTCGCAAATGATGGCGATTATTTAAAGTTGGCAAGCACTCTCGCGATTCCATCTGAATTAAAATTGGGAGCAGAAGTACAAACAACATATAAATACTGTAATACTCACGGCTGTATTGCTGTTACAAGTCACATGAAATTAAATTAACTTACCTCCGTGATTTTATTTATTATTTGTCGATCGATTTACGATTCAAACATACTGCAAAGTAAATTTATCATCATAATTAAAGATAATTATAGATCGTTTGACATTTGTCATTTTAATGGAAGTATTTAGATCTTTTGACAGATCGTAACAATTATTTTGTTACGATCGGCCCCTTTGAAGCAATTCTTTTCTTATTGAAAAATAATCGTACAATAATTTAGCTGCATGTTAGATACACTAAATCTGTACATACAATCCAATTGTGCCCTTAGAAGGACTACTGACTTTTAAGTTTATACTTGGTTTAGAAGACAAGTTATTGTATTAAATTAATTATATTTTCAACAAATTTAATTTAATTATTATATTTTAATTCATTGTAATATTTTGCTTTTATTTCGATAAACGAAGATTATAAATGACTTGAATAAAAATACGTTGCATTTTTTAAATTTTTTTCTTTGGAAGATGACAACACCTTCACTTGAAATAAAATAGTCAGAATTATCAGTAAATGCTAAGTAATAAAATATAGTATAAAGCTATAATTAATAAAGTTCTCATGATCATCATTTCAGTTAGCAGACGTTCACTGCTGAACAAAGGCCTACCAAAGGATTTGCACTATGCAGTTGTGTCCATAATTTGAGGGGATATGCTATAACGGCCGCGCGTGGCAGACGGGTTGGCGATCGCAGTATGATGATACACAGAGAGACGCAATGAATATCGCCACCCCATTGCATGCCATGAGGGACGTTGAAGTCGACCCGAGAGAATATCTGCTATGGAACGCTATGGCAGATATTCTTTGCCGGCAGCCACAAAACAAATAAAGTGCTATCACAATCGAATTAATTTGAATCCTCTGTGATGTAAATGAATTGCGTACATATTTTATCTTGAACCTCTTATTTACCCTGTAATTACCTGCCTGTGTGTAGTACTTGATTACCTATAGGGTTATATTCCATGAAATTAATTTCAATTTGATCAGTTTTGAAGAAATCCGATGAAAATTGGGCATACAGACTATACCGAAAAATTAAAATTGAATACGTATGCCGATCATTCAATTCTACGAATTTCAGGGCTTCCTACAAGTAGGAAATAATTTGTTGAACTTAATATTTTCCTGATGAAATTACTAATATTTTGCTAATGAAATATTCCGTTATATTTTCCTGTTTTTTACCAAGTTGTATCTATTTTGAGTACATAAAGCGTGGGAAGGATGGTAATTACGAGAAATGGTAGGTTCTCTTGCGGCCGTAAGATCTTTTTATTTCATTAATATGGCTTGATACTGCCTCATTTCGTTCTCTTTAGTGAAAAGTATGGATAAGCCGGCACGATTGGAGAGAGATTACTGCTGTGCCGATGATCTTACGTGGTCGCTAAAGCGCAAAAGTATAAAACCACTAATAAGCTGACTCCGTGGATGTATTTATATTGTTTTTCAAATTAATTAATTAATTGTACTTAAAAACAAAAAGATTTATAAAAGCTATATTGTTTGTATATTGAAGTAACCTTCTCAAAAAGAGGAAAATGATGACGATGATACACGCTTTATACCGCCATAACACCATAAACAACCACACATGCATTATTAACAGCCTGAACTTGAATAACTCGACAAAGTTTCCTGAAGTAAACAAATCTGCTCATTGTGTGCTGGTCGACATTTATCTACACTGTTTAAAGATTGTAATATCTAGAAGATATAAAGTAATGACTACAGTGGGAATTTATTTAGCGTATCCGTCTTTTACCACACCATACACAAATTTTGCACCGCATCTCGGTCGCTTTTGATTGCACTGTACCACTCATATGCACGTGTTTTTGACGAAGTCGAATCACCGCAAGCTTTCTGTTTTATTTTCAGCTCTCGGAACACGCAATTCCATTTGCTCTACACAATTTGGTAAAAAAAACTTGTTCGATGATATTATCCAATTTAAAATCAACATTGAGATGAAATAATAAAATTGACCACTGTAAACAAACTTTATTCAGACACCGCTTCAATACAAAAAGCAGTGGTGCCAACTTGGAAACAAAACACAATTATTTAAGTTGAATTTGGAATTGGGATTTTAATTACAATTAATACACTTTTTCGACAGGATGTAATTAATCATCATAGATAAAATATAAAAACTAACGAGAAAAATGTGATAATTTTGTATTGTTCTACACGTCGCGTAATTTTAACCGAATCCTGCGACAGAATTGCTTCGAGAATATATAGAGCATTTTATTGATTGGTCATTCTCGTAACAGGCGGAAGTTCGCCTGAATTTGTTCGATTATTCAGAGCTTTTAGTAATGGGCCTCGCCAGTTAGTAATGCCTAGTGGTTTATATATTTATAAGAGGATTCCATGTTGTACCTTTGTACATTAGATGATTTTCATAAGTTAGTACAAGCTCCATTCGTTGACCGTTTATTTTTGATCAGATGAGGACTGAAGCAGGACATATATGATCTCTCAAAATGGCAGAAGCAATATTGGTTTGATCCCGATCGTGAATCGATGTCTTAATAATGTGTGTCATGGCAATATTAACTCCACATGAAAAATAGATTATATTTTATTAGTGAAAATGTTTGTTCCCTATGGAACAAGTGTGTGTGAACAAGTTTCGCAGTGTGCTAATAAGATAACTTTTAACGTTAGCTGTAATATGTTAGACTAACCTGCAATGTTGTTGTCCAACGATCGCTGATTCAGCGGCGATATTTCTCCTTTTCGTCATATTTTGTTTTAATCTTTATAATTTCTCCTATGTTATACGTACCTACGTGGCGCTTACGCTCTTTGAGTAAATGTCAAACAGATAATTGCAGGAACTCCCTTGTTAATATATTATGTCTAAAGAATGAAGTGACTTATATAAAACATGTAACTTAATTAACGCACATCCTGAAAATAGTTTGTTCAGAATCGTTTACTGAATCGATTTACATCATTTTTAATATAGATAATTTTTTATTCCCGAATAATTAAAACTAAAGAAATTATTGTCATATTAACCCTGTACAGTCAAAACAAATTGAAATGTAACCGTAAGTCAAAGTAATAAGAGTTTTAAATCGCAGTTTTATTTGTATTCATACAAATTCCATCATTCAATACAAAATAAAGAAAAATAAACTTTATTTCAAGAAACTAATTTAGTAAATAACAATGCATATTATTATACATGTTAAATTAAAAATTCAGTGTATGTATTATGTTTACAACATAATATTCTAATTGGGGTGTTTGAGGGTGTGCGTTAATTACGTTACATGTTGTATAATAGCAAGGCAAACGAGCAAGCAGGTCACCTGATGGTAAGTAATTAATGCCGCCATTGACCTGCAACAGCAGAGGGGCTGCAAGTACGTTTGAGAGATTATTTAAGTGACAAAATGGCATGCGATTGAGTTGCTCTAAATTAATACATTTAAGTACAATGTAATTTTATATTAAGAAATAAATATTTAAAAAAAGGATTCCTACTGAATTTTCTGGCAGTGATTCTCAGTACCTGCCACGTCATGCACTGTACGGTAGGGTAAAAAAATTAACGATTCCACACAAATATTATTAACGGTATAAATGGCTTTCGAAATTGATACAGGAATAGAACCGCTTCTTGAAGGTTGACATGGCATCCCGGATCGGATATACCTTCTTAGTTAATGGAATCCCACAGAGTACTGGTGTGTGGTAAAAAGTTTCTTGTGAAGCACATGGTCCACCACTCGTTCATGTGATATTGATGATATTTCAACTTCAGGTGAGAGGGTCTATGGCGGAACGTGGCGGGAAGTATTATTTTGAACTAATCCTCAAAACCGCATTATCATCTGGGGGAGCGAGGATAAACGCGGTAAAAGATACAATGAAACGCCAAATTTCTTCACCGGCCAAGATGATCAAGCCAAACAGTTGTACTTCCGGCATTCACGACGATTCGGGCTACGCGGGGTTGAATACGATCAAAAGAAAGAATCCTCTCAGAAGACCTCGAAAAATCTATTTATAAAGCTTTTTCTTATTGAACCTGGTCGACTCTGGTGAAAGAAAAGGATATACAGTACGCAGTATTTCGAAATTTGAATACTATATAGTATTCAAATTTCAAAATAAAGCGTACGTATGAATAAGTAATTTTATATAAACTTACTTATTTATCGTATGGGCAGTAGTACCCCTAGTGACAGATCTGTTCAATCCACCCATTAGGCTTCTGACATGGCTTAACGACGGTTGTAGCCATTAGGCTACAACCAGGATCGACAGCTTAACGTGCCCTCCAAAGTATGGAGACGCTCAGAAATTAAACCACTTTGGTGGTCACTCATCTATAGACTCCTTATCTAGTTGCTTAACCTGGCCAATCGCTTACGGCCAGGTGAGAGCATTTAGCTATGACCACTTCTAACACGATATATAAAGATACAGAGTAGGGTGTAGATTGAATAATGGCTCGCCGGAGATTAGAGGTCGTGTATTCCAAACTTTAACGTCAACGTAATTTATTTAACATTGCTAAACAATACGGAAAATTAACATAGACTTCCTGATAAATTAGTGGAGGCCGGTATAGAGATATTGGTTAGAAAGCGCTGAGATATTCGAAAGCGCATAATTCTGAGTACATCCAGACAACGTTATAAAAAACGACAATAGATCGACTTGACAAGCATAGCTTCGCTTAGATTATACGAGCACGTGATATGACAGAACTCGCTGTCATTCATGCTCGTAATCGAAATCTATGGTTGGTAAATGCTTACTTTTCACGCCGCAGGTCGTGTGTTCGATTTCCACCCAGGACAGATATTTGTGTGCATGAACATGACTGTTTAACCTGTGTCTGGCATCAGGGGCTCTACCGGCAAAGTCACCGAACATCGATTTCTTAAATGGCGTTCAAATAAATAAAAGTTAAAAATGTCTTAATTGATCGTTAAATCGGCTTCAACGGTGACAATCGATGCCGGACCATTTATGACGCCACATGTGGTCATGGAAGCCGATTTAAGGATTGATTAAGTCATTTTTAACCTTTACTTATTTGAACGCCATTCACGAAAACGATGGTCGGCCACTTAGCCAGTAGAGCCCCAGATGGCCGTGTGTGAATAATGTCCCTGAATGTTATCATTATTTTAACCATTTTTCCAAAATAAACCCTTGGAATGAAAGTAGTAAGTATAATTAAATATTCGTTTATTAGCCAATTTTATTCCCCTCTGTATAAAAATCCCTCGACAACTTGTTAAACGTCAAAAATCTGCGACCAGCATGTCGGATGAATTTCGGAACAGAGACGTGGCCACTTACTATAGGCCTCATAAGAAGGCCCAAGGTCACTCAAAGTGGACGGGGCTAAGCTCGGAGTTTCCCTATGAAATTTTGAATCAGAAATCTTGAAATCCGCTTGCGAACCAATGTAGGCAGTGGACAGGGTAGATATCTCGGAGCATCACTTCTCTGAGATATCTAGACTGCCCACTGATTCTGGGACTGAAAGGTACTCGAGTTGTGACAACGAACCCAAACACGCAACATGGGGAGGTTCCTAACAAGATGGACTGAGGATCTCGTGAGGGTCGCTGGAGATTGCTGGATACGGGTAACGTAATACTGGCAGTCATGTACTTGTGTAGGTCTTATGCAGGAGACTTATGTCCAGTTTTCATAAATACTATGTGGAAAAATATAGTTCATCATGGAAAGCGAGGCCGGAGTGCGGAGTCCTAGGCTCAGTGAATATATGACTCTACTTCTGTTCGTACTGTCATCTTTGGATCAGTGGATTCACTTGACAGCGACTTTATTACGTAGGCTGAACGAGTAGTAGATGTACTGAAAGAATGCAATGACTTGGCGTTGACTGTACGTAACAAGACATGAACTCATTAAAATTCACCCGTCTGCCAGAGCTATTAATTATTCGGTCATTTATGAATGAATTGATGAGGTATGCTCGCAGAAGTGAAGCGGATAGATGATGCACTGTCTCCGTGAACAGTACGCCTCACTTAAAATACTATCGATTATATGACAGGGGTGGCAGACCGAAGCCACGCATGAATGACGGGGACTGATGGAGATTCTTAATAACATAACCGTCAATAGTGATTGTTATATAAATCGTAACATCGTCAATTTCCTTATAGTTTCTGAATGAAATTAATTAAGATTAATCCTCGTATTTCTCTCGCTTCTATCTGTCAAATCTTTTAATTGGCCTTATTCCAGTATTTATTGATTTAACTGTAACCTAGCTGTAAGTTTTCTTAAGAAAGAAAAAAAGCAATCCTGAGATTCAAAAAAAATGGATTTCAATTAAATTTAAATGGGGCTATCTCGGATGACTTTGAAGGACACAATACTATATAAAAATCGGTAAATAACGGAGAAAGCGCTTTACATGTGTGTAGTTGAATTGATTACCATGACTTTTCTTTTGGAACCGGTTATAATATTCCAAATTCATCTAGAAAAAACAATGTATAAATAGGTTGAAGTTTTTATAGATTTTATAAAGTTTTTTAAAGACACATCCGGCTTTATGAATAATTAACACCGGTGACTACAGAATACATACGGGTACTTTAGAAACATAACTGACGAACACAAAGTACATCCAGACTCAGAACAACTATTTATTGGTCCCACAAATAGTTCTACAATAAATAAAACAATCATTGAAACAGGTTAAACTGTTTCGAAAATAACTGTTACTGCTCCAGTTAATTTTAGATTTCTTCTATTTCGGCGCTAAGTTCACGGCCATGCTTTAACATCTATACGGATATCTTACCTAATAAAACACCTTATATCACCTTCTTTAGTTCCATCGTCTGAGGTGTCATCTTCATTGTACGATGATTTTTGGAACAGGTACGTATCATTAACCTTCATTCCTTTATCGTAGGCAGATTATGAATATTACAACTCGACAATAGACACGTTACGTTTTTTGTGCTGAACTAATGATTTCTAGAAATTACTTTAATTTCCCAAACAATAGGTGAGCAAGAATGAGTTTCAAATATGTTGTTAAAAAGCTTTTGGAGTCACTTATGTACATACAAAACCTTTTATTGGCACCCCGATTTTACATGGAAAATTTTAATTAAGTAATCGTGTTATTTATGGAATAGTTTAACGATAAAGAAACAATATAAAACGAACTAAACCTTGACGTTAAACCTAACTTAGACGATTATAATCATTTTAGAGGTAGGCACAATAAAATACACCGTTTTATTATAAAGTAGTTTCTCTGGCATACGTCCTTGCCAGTCGCAGTAATCTTGTGTCTCAAACTTTGACTTGCGCGTTTCCTACAAAAATCTCCCATTCTTCTCAGTTTCAAAACACTCCCCTTGATATCAGGCCAAGTATTGGAATTCTCGGCGTCAACGTCGGAAGTAACATCAAATTTCGCGGTCATCTGGAAGACAAGACCAAGTTGGCCTGGCCAAGTTGACCTGGACATGGCAATCTTTAAGAAGTCAGATGTTGCGAGTTTCCATGAGCGGGGGTGAACACTAACCCTCAGGCGACCAATTTGCGCCTTTGCCTTGTTATCATACTAATATTATAAAGGCCAAAGTTTGTGAGTGTGTATGTTTGTTACTTCTTCACGCCTAAACGGCTAGAGCGATTTTAATAAGATTTGGTGTGGAGATAGCTGACACCCTGGATTAATACAAAGGCTGTAAATTATAAAGTTTAAGCTAGTTATATAAAAAAAGTTGATATATACCTACTAGCTGTTGAGTATAGTAGATTCAAACAAGATTAAGAAACGAAGATATATGTAATTAATTAATTTATTATACTAAGAATATTGCGACTTATTTTCAGCTTTTTATATACTTATATATATAATAATATAAAATATAATTTTTAGTTGATTTTGAAGTCACTGTTTTGTTTGTAATATAATTTTTGTTTTATCTCTGTAATTACTAGTTAAGCGTGGCATTTCAACAGCACTTGTTTAACGCCGGAGAAATCAGTGTGTTATTAAAAAAAGCAAGTAATATACATATATATGTGAGTGTGTGTGTGTGTGTGTGTGTGTGTGTGTGTATATATATGTAGAATACAGCTGTAGCACATTGCTGGAGTTAACATTTATTGATAAAGTAATAAAAATCGCCACGCTAATTTTTATTACTTTATCAATTTATCACTTTATCAAGCAGTAATCCGGAGTCGGAAGTTGATCACAATTTGGATACCAAAAACATGCCATGACCTTGATATCTAACCTAGATACCGAGGCTATTGGGGCATTAAATAATGCCTCCTCTTTTTGGCTGAAAATGGACTTATTATATGTAAAAATGTATTATATGTCACGATCTGTGCCCACCTCTTTCGCTTCGTTTATTGTCATCATACTCTTCATACATGCTTGCCGTTTTAGGCTTATGAAAAAATGTCACCAATAAACTAATAAATTTACAAAATATATTTATAAGCTTTTCAGTTCAGTTCAATATATAGCTGTAAAACAGCTAAAATCCTGGCATGAACCAATTAACATTTCGACAGCATTGATGGCACAACTTGAGCGTCTATTCTTAACCCCCAAGTACCTACCCAATCGATGTCTGGGCTCCCTTGGTCATTGTAACATTTAATTATCTTCAATTTGGCCGAATGCCTGCTTTACCTGTTAGGTAGCCCAACGTTTTGGCGACCGCCCAAACGATTACATTCACTGAACTGTCAAAGATAAGTTATTTTAGATATCACGACATTGAAATTACGTGGCTGTTGAGTGGATGTGTCACACTATTGTGACATTGAAACTCGTAAGTGCTGTATTAAGAGCGTTCTGTATTAGTAAACGTTTTTCCACCCTTACGTATAATTTCCTTCCTAGATTAAGGTTGTATTTAACGATTAACTCCATTAACAAATCTATTTTACCCAACCGTAAAAGGCATCCACCAAACTAATCCGACAACTCAAAACAAATAAAAAGTTAGGGATAGCCTCATTGAGAGCTCTCACCGGTCCTTTTGTGATTGGCGAGGTCAAGCAACTAGGCTCGCGGTCGGTCCATAGATGGTTGATCACCAAAGGCACGTTAAGCTGTCGGTCTTGGTTATAGTTATTAGACAACAGTCGTTAAGCCATACTGGACGGCTTTAACAACTCTGACACTAGGGTCACCCCTGCCTGTACGATAAGCAAGGGATAGTCTAAAATTATTCGTTGGTACCCACAGTTTTTTCCGGATCTGCAGAGATGCAGATTACAGCGTCATATTACACGCGTTGACGTATTTTGACATGTTCCTATTGTGTTATTAATGTGGCAATGTGAAACGAATCAATTAACATTGACATTATTATTAGTCATTTAGGACGGTCTTCATTAAAGACTAATATATCGCCATTCTATTGAGTTCTAATAAATTAGAGAGTAAAGCTGCGCAGTTATGCAAAGAATCGATTGTAATTAATTTATAAAAAAAAGCTAAAATAAAAGCTCAAATATTTAAAATATGAAACCACATCAGCATAAAAATGTTCTATACAGATGTTCACTTAGTAGTAAATATCTATTACTGACATAGAAATGGCTCGCATAAAAATTAAGAAAATAAAAGAAACCTATATAATTCTACACATACTTTGTTGAAACGTAATACCTATGTATTAAGTAACCCTATTTGTGATAAAGTAATAAATGGATTTTATATTGTTATTGTTGTTATAATATATGTTTATTTTATTTATTACATTCTTGGGATCAAATATAAAACTCAAAAAATGTATACATTCGATCGAATTATATATTAGCGCCCGTCATGGACAGTACTATATTCGAAACAGGCCAATATTTATATTCGTTACCTTACCACGACAAAACACTGTGACTGGGAGACACTGTATGGATTAGAACAAAATGTTGTATTGGAATTGTATTTAATTTATATTGAAAAATTATACACCGAAACATGTACGTATGTATATTATATACACGTACATGTTTCGGTGTTATTAACAGTTACAGTAAAATTACTACCGAAACTAAAGTCACAACCTGAAAGAGTATCCTCACAGTAATAACAACCTATGAAAGAGTAGTATTCTATTCATAATTCTGAAGTCATATAATTAATTAATCTGTAACAACAATACATGAGTGCGTGATCCATAAAAAAAACGCGTGCCAATTAGCGGGGTTCAGCTTGTATTTAATACAGAGTTTCGATAACTAATTATACAAATTAATTACCGAAGCTTACCAGCTTGCTTCTAATTAAATGTTTAACGAAAATCTGGAGTATACATAAATAATTTTAATTTGTCACTCATAAATCACTTTTATTAAGAAATCAACGCACAGATTTATATAAGCGAAGTTAATGGGCGCCATTTATCTGGATATTAATCTGATATCGCATTACTCTTCGCCGGATCGATTAACTTGAATTATTATTCTTATTCGATACAGCAGGGTCTTTAAGGTCTATTGAGGTGGGTAGCGCTGCCACCTCTCTCTGTTATCCCATCACGGAAGTGAAATCCCCCAATAAAATTATCTACTTTTATTCTTCGATCATCATTTTAATATGTCCGTTTCAGCTTATTACGCTAGCTAGGTTCGTAAGTTTGAGTACTTAAGCACTTTTCTATTTCCGTTGTTGTTTGTCATGGAAAATATTATTGGCTAATGTAAGCTCACCTATGTAAAACAATCAAGCAAACATTCGATAAGCTTTTTAATGTTTCTTTAGCAGCTTTTATTGATAAGTACTCAGGTATCAAAATTAGCCTAATAGCTCAATCTCATGGAACAAGCCTATACAGATATATTAATAAAGGTACTACAAACAGATTTCTCATAAAATCCATCTAAGTGTTCAAGAAAATTAATGAATATATTGCACGTTGAGTGAAACGCTCTTAGTGTTTTAGCTAAAGTGTCTGTCAATTCCCGTGCATCGGATATTTTGAGTGTGTACTAATTGTGATTTATAGCAGGCTAAATAGCAATAGTATCTGACATAAATTGAACCCGTATGATACTTAATCTAGAATCTCAGCATTATAAGTGAATACTTCTGAGAGCTCATAAATCTAAGCTTGTTATTATTGCACCGTTAGTTGTTTTTATTGAACCGCTATACAAAATCGTATTATAAACTAGCTGGCGAACTTCGCACTGCCATATTTCTTTGCCGTTAATACTGTCTAAAGTCTAATATTTTGGTAATTATTTTGATGCATTGACGTACACAATTTTTTTAGTTTCCTTCCAGAGAGATAACAAATAGTGATGAAACAATGACTAAACAATTTTTTTTGTCTTTGTCTCATTCGCATACTCATTTTTCTATGTTTAAACATGTATTGAATTTGGTGTAGTCGTTTGGAAGTTGTGAGCCAAGTTACGAAATGTTTGTAACATTTGGGTGATTCAATTTTATTTATATAGATTTACAGCCTATATTTGTGTATCTGTCTGTGGCATTGTAGCTCCCAAAGAAAACAATAATAATATAATATTCTGGGACAATATATATGTAAATGTAACGGTTAGTTTGATCAGTATTTTCTGAGATATGTGTCATAATGTGCCGTTAATATTATGTAGTTTAGTAGGAGTTGTCAGTATTTTGCAGTTTGCTAATATTTTTACTAGAGACTATTCTTAGATTAAGACATAATTTTTAATAATTATGGCAAATCGACCAAACTGTATACAGTTTTATCAAACATAATATCACAATATTGAAAACTATATTTATCTCGCATAGCTTTTATCAATATCGCTTGGCATAGAAAAAATAAAGTTAAATATGATATTAGTTAAGTGTACTATTAGAATTTGAATATATATGTAAGTAAGTGTGTTTGTATTATAATTAATTATAATTGAATTCAGAGGATAGCGCAAGCAAATGAAACGAAAGCACGTTAACTTAAAACTTTATTGTCTTACCCAAATAAGACAGATATTAAAATAGGAATGCGGACGGCTTCCGATCACTGTTATTCTATGTCTGTACGGTCAGGTAACCCCTGCAGCAGCATCACACCAACGAAATCCTGTAACATGGATACAAAGGTCACGCTTGCAACAGGAGTACGGTCCGCCAAGCAAGGTCAAGCGAGGGTGTTAGAGGCGAAGCTAGATGGAGACGGTGTTAAATCCGAGTCTGGAATACTTCCTCGAGATGAGGGACTTGCTGTGGTAACGGTGGAACCTGGCGCCGGTGGACACAGCCCGGATAAGTGCCGCGTCTTTGCTACCCTTGGAACTAAGGTAACCGGAGTTCTTGGACAAGTAAGTCCTCAATGCGCGTTCGCCCCATGTCTGTGCCCTTGGTGTCTCCACTGGCAGTCCTTTGTTCCGCCGGTCCAAGTAGTTGATAACATCATCGTAGTAGTTATGCCGGTAATCGTATAGGTAGGTATACTGAAGGAATTTCGGCCTGGAAAATGATGAAGATAGCTTTAAACATTGTTTTAAATAAATATGCGTCACCTGAAAGAACTATACAAAATTTTTCCTTTTGTGTCAGAATAGGATATAAATAGAGTTTGTTTTGTTCCATTAATAGAATATGATTATATTGATTTATCAAATTAAATACTTAATAAATTCGCTATAAAATATTAGAGTTTAATTTTCTCTCTTCCATTAATTTTAATAACTATTTTAATGCTGTTAATTATTTGTACCCTTAAGTATGCGCACTAGTTTGATCATATTTAGATAAACAGTTAAATTACCTGGTCCAATGTTTAAAGACAAGTTTTTTGGGATCCTCGCCCATTACGGGGGTCTCGGGAACTGGGGCCTCAGCTTCCGCCGGTGGGGCTTCGACTGCAGGGGCATCCTCAGCTGGAGGGGCCTCTTCCACGGGCGCGGGCTCAGGGGTTTCTTCTATATCGGCATCGTCCCACATCTCGCAAAGGGGTACTCTACGATCAAAAACCACAAAGATATAAACACTGGTTGATACTCATAAAACAAATGGAACTTCACTTCTATCGCGATCGACGCGTCACTATATCACAGACCTAACTGGGTTTGGAGAAACGTGTGGTGTGGATGCTCGTTCGTGTACGACTGGTAGCTTCGTACCTCGGTGTCGCACGCAGCCTCCCAATTTATCTCCCTTTGACCCCACCTGGCTGTCGCAAGCGCTGTTTGCGCGCACCGCTGCCAATGAGTTCTGTCAATACGCTGACCATGCATTGTATCGACAAATTCCGACTCGTTTTTATCAGTGTGCCAAATGACGCATTGTCTCTTTTGAAGTATGTAAATTATCATTTAGGAAAAGTTTTCAACGTGACATGAATATTGAACATATAGTTTTATGTTACTGGATGATTGATACTGAAATTGAATGACTTTAAACCGCGCTTTAAACTTACAATAAAAATAATAGTATTTTCAATTTATTTGAAGACCGGTGTTAAGTTCTGTAATCCGCTAAATTATAAAGTAAAAGGGCTTGCGTTAAGTGTATACTTTTCAAAATAAATATAATGTGATTATTTGTTATATGTTTGTGGTCTACTACCAAATATTTTAATTGAATTGCCTCGAAATTAACATCAGCTAAGTTAACAACATGAACCAAATAAGAATATCGTCCAGTTTTTATTCTGGGCTGCACAGTTGTCAAGCCAGATGGCTATATTTCTCATATGTCTATATGCCGGCAAAAAAGCTCGAAAGCAGCTTGTAATATCACTAATAGTTATTGAGGATAAAAATAACACACAGAACAAGACTGAGTAAACACACACAAACACAGAGTGTCAACAAAGTCGTGTAAAAGCCGTAATGCTTATGACTCACTGATATTTATTAATTACTGCCTCGTTGGTCTTGCAGTAGCGTAGTTCACTGCAGATATTATGGTCCAGCATTAAAATCCTGGGTTCAGCTCAAAAGTGTTATTTGGATATATCTGGTAAAGAGTCGCAGCTTGGCGAGTGAAACAGAGCTTTGGAGAGCAAAAGAAAAGAGAGTGTCCTTGTATTTGGCCAAACACTTGTGCACTATAATATGTCATGTGTAGATGAGGTAACGTCCATTTCAAATTTCCGTCATAAGTCTACTACATAAATTAACGCAGAACTCTATAGTTAGTGTTGTTAAAACCTTCTGGCTTTTTTAGATTATAGGGCAATTTTCTACAAATTCATAAATACAAAATAATAATAATAATATCTCGGGACAATGTCACACAGATCATCCTAGCCCCAAACTAAGCGAAGCTTATGGATACCAGGCGACGATATATAATAAACATACTTATATAGATAGATAAATACTTATATACATAGAAAACATCCATGATTCAGAAACAAATATTCATGCTCATCACACAAATATTTGCACCAGCTTCGTAGGCAGGAGCACTACCAACTAGGCTACGGTGACCGTCTGTCAATGAATATGTTTGTTCAATCGGCGTATGTAGCCAGCTAGTTGGTGTAAGTTTAGGAGTTTAGTTTCTACTGAGCCCCGAGTGTACGCGTAACTGCTCGTTCGGAACTTATCCAAGCATTAACTGGAAGTGGCTTTTATTAGGCCAGCCCAAGTCAGCTAATCATCACTATTCTGTAATTATCTTGTGTGCGCCCATAGCATAGACATGTCCTATTGGTCCATTAACGGTTGCAGAGGTTAAGCAACTACACACGCGGTAAGTCCAGGGGTGGGTGTTTGTGAGTGGTTAATTTCTAAGCTTTCGACGGACTCGTAAAGTAGGCAGTTATGCTCGTAATCATCAAACACCAGTCGTCCTATATCACATCATAAGCCTGATATCGTCAACTGCGGGCCATAGGTGTTTTTACAGATCGGTGGGAGTCCTCCATGCTGAAAAGATGGATGCGGCTTCAGATAGAAATTTAATTGTTGTTACCAATTACTAAAATTAGTTTTTTAACACATTGTTACTAAAAAAATATGGACATTGTCTGAAATAAATGTTTGAAAGAAAGAAAGAAAGAAAATACACTCATTCAGCAAACAAGCACAGATAATAATAAAATATATAAATAGGTACACATACAGAAGTCCTTAATGGTTATCTGTGCGAGTCCGAATTGGTCCCATCTCAGCACTAGCTGCTACATTAACTGCTGCAGCGCTGGTTTTATGATAGAACCATGTTAAATGGCTGTTTATTATTATTATTATAGGCCTCCGCCAAAGGTTTTTATAACGTTGCCATTTGGAGGGCTTTGCCGTGGTCACCGCGTTTGTCATGCGAGATGGCGATCGCAGTTAGGTGATATCTATAGTACACAGTTACGGCTGCTGCCCGGCTAACTGCATCATCCTTTAGTCACCTATTACGACATCCACGGGATGGTTTGGCGTGGCCCTGTTATTATTTCTAGGCCGGAAATCACATGGCTAAGTCGTACAATACATCATAATTACTTGCACCTTTTACACGATTCAGGTAACATCTTGCATAATGTAGTAAGCGCGTTTGCCATTCCGATCTAATCTGAAGAAAGTAAGATACTTTTAATGGCAATTAATCATATGCTAATATATACACATACAGGAAGTAAGCGCATCCAGACTAAACGAAGTATTTCTGGGGTTTTATTTAGCTTACTGGATAATTTATTATTTGAAACAGCTTAGTACACGTAAATATTTATTTTAATCTTAAGAGTGCACGTAAATTATGTGAGCATGATACTAGAACTATAATTTACCTAAAAGTTTTATAAACAAACTGCTGAATAAATAATTTACTCCCAATAAATTAGTTACGGATGGAATTTTCAAAGCAATGCTAAAAATGTAATCGCACCCATAAAATTCCACAAAAAGTTATTTAATATAATAATTAACCTTCTCGACTAGGACACAGAACATTTTTCTTTTGTACGTACATTCGTTCATGGTTTTAAACTTAAGCTCACTATTTTTGTAAAATAAAAGTATTGTAAAATACAAGACATTAAAAAAAAATTGTCAACGAAAAGAAAAAGAAGTCGGAAAAAGAAAGACCGGACCGGTTTCTTTGTGGCTTTTTTCTCCGGGTCGTCCACCTAGGTAGCTAGAAAAAGCCGCAAGTTAGCTAGGGTAGGTTCCTCAGCGGAGAGGATGTCGTTGGCCTCTTAAAACGTAATCACGTCACCACACAGCAGATGAGTAGTATTGAGTATATTATTTATTGTAGTATTGAGTCTGCTCATACGGAGACGGTAATCGTTTACCCACGTGAGCCTTGAATGGAGGCATGATGGGCCCTGGAAGTAAGGGCTTACACAGAAAAGAAAGCACTCAGGGGGAAATTTTCGAGAAGTTTCATTTTGCATCCTTTGTTTATTGAAATAACGTGTTACGTGGTCCTTAGGTGGGATGTTAAAACAAAATCTGGTACAAGGCTTTTGTACCCTTTGTTGTAATTTTTGGGCACGAGCTTGAAGCCTGCGGCCATAAACAGAATCACAATAATTTCGTTTTGAGAGAACAACAGACTATATGTCTTGAATATGTAGTTGTTGACTTAGCTATGGACACATTTCGTACAAAACTTTCTGTTGAAAGAAGCTAATTAGTACAGAATTCGTTACATGCTTTTCACATAGTAAAGATTAGTCCGTTAATAAGTCTAAGATCGAACGAGTGACTCGTTCGATCTCTTTGCCCAGAATACTTACGGCAAGAGCATCTCCAATTATTCGAACCTTTGCTAACTAGTTGCGTTGCACCTTATAATATCATACATTTTTCCAGGATTTCATATTAGAGAATTGTCTTTAGACCACCTAGCAAATCTACCAAGATCCCTTTTAATAGTCTTAACTGCGTTAGAAAAGTCTTAAAGTTTAAAAGAAATACATACATATATAATTGTATATTGAAAGATTGTTATGATTTCAACAATGTCAGCACAGAAAAATGGAACAAAGTAGGGCCTTAAATTGAACCCTTTGGCTTACCTTTCTCTAAGAGAGATGTGCTAAATGATAGCCTAAACTCATTTAAATCAGTTATTATATTAGTCACAACGACTGGGATAACTACTAAATCACTTAACCGAGTGTAGATCAATACCATAACATGCATCATTGAGAGAAGTAAGTTTATATTGATAGAATCGAACGCTCTGGAATAACCTAATAACACAAGCAGCGTACATATCCCGTCGTTCTGTTCTGCCAGGATATTATCCGTTAAGTCCAGTAGAGCTGAGATAGTGCTATGTCACTTCTTCAAACCAGACTGGGTAAGATAGCTTTACTTTATTTTTACTTTGTAAGCTGCGTATCATCCACTTTAGACAAGAAAGGCAACACGCTAACGGGTCTTAGATCTTTAACATTAGCTGGATTGCGTGTTTTTGCAATAGGGTGCACGCAAGCCTGCCTCGAAAGTTCTGGAAAGATGGATGTCGTAATAGCATTTATAAGCAATGTAAGTATTTTTAAAGTTTGGGGAAGGCTCATTAAAAACATGTCTCGTCTGATATGATGGTCGATTAATTGGAAGCCAGTACAAATTTTCGCAATGTCTGTAAGGAAAACTTGTACTGTTAAATCTATGAAATTCATAGAAAGTTAGGTGCGATGGAGATGTTTGTGTGTTCCCAGACAGGTCTAAAAAAAGGTCGTTAGTATTTGGATCATTGAAATGTTAAGAAATTACAAAGACTTGTTTTGGGTGGCAGTAATGTTTTTTTGCGTTTTTCCACAGCATTTTGTGTTTAACTATAACAACCCCATTATCTAGACGTCTAAGGTCCTTATAATAGTCTTTTTTGTTATCGCTATTTGTTTCTAAGTAGTCAGTTCTAGCGTGGTCTCGTAAGGTCATCATTAACTTGATATTTCTTGTTATCCATGGATAAGACTTCTATTTAATCACGTGATTTCTAAGAGATCCCAGCTTATTGAAAATACCGATAACAAGTAAATATTGAGACATTCAGTATCTCGTTAACGTTTTCAGACGTAATAGGTATACTCCATTTAATTGTATGAAGACACTGATTTCATTGGTCTAAAAAATATTATTCCAATTTCTGGCAATAATAGACTTGTCCAAATTTAGCCTTCCTAAAATGAATGGTAATTGCGGTAATCAAGGTATTCACCCCAAGGACACAAATAGTATCGATTACAGGTAGACATTTATAGGTACACGTACCTACTTCCACATAAAAGCGGGTCTTGAAACTTTCTGGGTGAAATATCGGTTCGATCGATAGATTGATTTAGTGCTGTAATTCCTAGTGCAAAGGTAATGTTTTATATTTTTATAACACGGATTTCTAAATATATATGCATTTACATATATGTTGGTGTTTCAATAAAACATATGCTTTGTAAAACATGTGATAACTATTAACAGTCATAAATAAACCTAATAAACATAACTCAGAAATAAAGTTGAATGTATAACAGGGAACTGTGTCATTATTTTAGTTAGAACAGCAATCTGGCTCATTTCCACCTAACTCAGAGTATCTCGCGTAAAATATCTTTGTTTTGTCTTTTCATGTGACACCCGTAACTAATGACCTTAGTACGATTAATACATTTCGTTGTAGACTACAATTATTGCATTCGCAAATCCGCATCAAAGCAATTTATTATAGTCACTTGATTTATTGTCACTCAAATTGTTTAAGCATCGGAATATAATTAAAATCCGTCCAGGTGCGACTGCATTTTCTTCACCGAGTATTCCGTACTACTATTAAAGTTTTTAAGTAACGACAAATATTTAACAACTTGAATTATAGACATACAAACAGAGGAGTCTAAGTAACCGGGTCCCTCGTGGAATTCACGGAAGGGCCATCCGGCTCACGCTTTACCAGATATTTTCTCTTTGGCTTGTAATAAGAATAAAAAATCAAACCTACGGTAGTAAGTTTGAATTAGTACTTACGGTAAGATACACATATTTGAAATGATAATGGTAATTATCATTTAATTAATGTATCTATTTCTCCTTTCTTTTTATACAACTTTTTTTTTGCGGGCTTAGTTGTGGCCGGCAGCTTGTAGGTATTTCTTTGCTGTCTTATCCCATTCATTTATAAACTTTATATCTAAAAAGAAAATAAATATAACAAAAAGAATAAAACAAAAATGTTGATTTTCAGATTATTAAAACAAATCAGTAAGACGTCCTTTAGGATTATTCTTCGAAATGTCACTTGGCAGGCAGTAAATATGCGTAAATATTAATGCTACTTAAGTTCTTTTAAGTTTACTTTAGAAGTTTATTTTCAAAGAGTTTCGTAGAATGATATAAAGTAAAGTTTAGCTTTTTGAGGGATAATGTCTGTAACAAGTACTGTCTAGTTAGTAATCATTTTAGGTTCGTAATCCTAAGAATAAATAATTAAATAAAACTCTATAACAACTTGCAAAATATTTTATAGAATAACGATTTCTATTTAATAAAAATAGAAAAGTGGAATGATTTATGAATTCAATGTTTAATGATAAAATAACGCTTGTAAATAGTCAGAAAATGTTTGTGCTACAAACATTTTCTGACTATTTACAAGCGTTATTTTATCATTAAACATTGATAGTAAATTATACATAATTATTTCTAGTTACATATAGATATTTAGGTACACGGGTTGTTAAAACATTTATGAAATGTATTTTATAATTCTAATGATATTTAGCTAGCTCGTTGTTTACATTGCAAAATGATAATCATATAATAATAACGTTTAGGTTTAGGTTGGCTAAAGGTAGTTTAATATAAAACTACTTCAAAATGATGCTATCACAGTATGATTTTTTGTACATGTGGTATATATTTCTACGTGGTTTCTGAACCAATTTTGATAATTATATGACATAAGAATTGCTTTCAAAATGGTCCCTATAAATGTGGTTAACTTGGTAGTTCTAAAGAAAAGATTAAAGTAGATTGTATGTTTTAAAACAGTTATTATTTATAGATTAATTACTATAACTATAATAGTAAAAGTAGTGGTTTAAAAGCAACGTATCAAGATTAATATTTCGTATTGTTATTAATTCTCCACCTTCCGTTGTCATGTTACAATTCGGATTCTATAGTTCCGTTTATATTTACCTTAAAAATATCCTAAAACATTATGTGTTTTAGGATGTTTTTCTAAGCATTAGTAATTGCGATGGTAAATATAAGTATGTGGCTTAAATTTAAATAAATTACCTTGGTAAAATATACACACTAAAAGTTTAATAGCGAAGCTAACAAGAATATTGTAAAAGTTTAAATCTGGGAACATATTTCATGATCCTAACGGGTTGTGACATCACGCCAGCTTAACACTTAAAAGTTTGTAGAACCTATCGATTGAAGTTTAAACGGGTTACCTACGCAACTCCAAAACATGATTGATGATTATTTTTACCTAACACGATTCAACGAAACGTTTTCATTCAAACTACTATATATAGATAATTGCATGCTTGAATTCACTTTACATTTAATTTCACATAAACTTTAGCTAGGTACAAGCTATTCTTTTTAAGTTAGTTTAGTTAATGTTCTCCTGTTCGTATTATGGCTATGGTGGCCAGTCTCACATCATATTAAGGTGAGTTGCAGGACCGACGACTTTCTATGTTTTTCGAGGCACGGGGATATACACCACCAATGTCATGTGCTAAGGCTGTTACTAGGGTTTGATGTTGTCAGAGAAACCTTAATATGACTTTTTCACCTTTCGCTCTCCACTCTTATAATCGCGTAATTATATTGTAACTATATATTTATATCAAATCGGAGACGTTCTCAAGAAAGGGCAGGTCAGAAGTACCCTAAACCAGCGAGCATGTATGAAGAATATAATGACAGTAATCGAGGCAAAAGGCGTGTGCAATGATCGTGACAAATGGAAATCCGTTGTCTCTGCCTACCCCTCTGGGAAACAGGCGTGAGTCTATGTATGTATGTATGTATATTTATATCATCTCGCTGCGGTCGCCAACTCGCATTCTAAGCGCGGTGACTAATGCAAACCCCTCCAAATAATACAATTTGGAGGGGTTTGCCTTAGTCACCGCACTATAAATTATGCACGGGGCCCCCAGATTTTTCTTAACTTCGCTGTCTATCAAAAATAATATAATTATATATGATGTACCTAATTCATAAATTAAAATAAATCCTACAGAATTTTGGATGAATCCCCTTAATAATAAAGTATCATGAGTTTTTGAGTGTTTACGCACATTTCCGACTCGCCTCGCTTCAGTGGTAACCAGGCCGTCGTGTTTTACAGATGTGTCTCCCTTCTGAGATCAAGAATAGGTCTTACACACACACACACACAACATTTTTCGCAACAGTTACAAAAAGATATTTTTAGAAATGTGTACCGGTAGTCATGAGGTTGATATAATCGCCAAACGTTTAAAAATAACAATCGAATGGTATTGAAAACGACTACACCGGTATGCGAAGTTCGCCAGGTAATCAAATGGCCAATAGAATATCTTGGAGGGTATAAAGCATTCCATAGTCCGTATATTGGATGGATATGGACGTATGATTGTTCTTAATCATTTAATACAAATCATACAATTGTACTTTTATCTAGAATTAATTATGTATGCTTTAATTATAATACACTTCTAATAACAATAATAAAGAAAACTAAACAGTACTATTAAGGTGGCATTTAAATATAAAAAGGACTGATATTTTAAAGAATACGTTTGTAAATAGCTGGTAGTTTACCACAATTACAGATTTGAATTAAAAAATTCTTTTAATATTTTAATGTAGTGACTATTTTCAATGTATATTTCGTTGGCTTTTCTGCATGTAATAATTTTTTTTGTAAAAGATTTCGTATTTTAATAATGATTGTTAACAACGAGAAAGTTGTATGAAATCCTACCGAAGAGATTTTTCCTAACACATGGATTACTCGGCCGGGGATTTGATAGTAAATATGTTTAATGTTAATTTATATTTATTTAAAATTATTATCAATTGAATTTCATATATTCTTATGCGATTAATTGCCTTGTGAATAGTTGTATATACTTCATTCTCTCTAAAGGCTATAAAGGCTCTGAAATAAATAAAAATAAATATCATAATTGTTAAAGTCTAGCGGTTTGTAGCTCTGATTGCTAAGAGGTTGGTTCGATCACCATCCAAGACAAATCTATCTATATTGATTTGTAATATATCTATGATATATTTGTATTTAGAAATATATTAACTGAATGTTGCTGTTTGGCTGACGGCGAAGTATATCGCCACCCCCGTCTCATCCCGTGGAAGACGTAGAAGTCAACCCGAGGGAATATCTACGAGGGAAAGGGCATCAGCCTCTCTGTGTACTATGACCACCATAATGCGATGGTTACCCCATCTGCCAAGTGCGGCGATTATAACTTATCCCCCCATTCCCGGAGGAGGTTTTTATCCAGTAGTGGGCGTCATTCGGCTCACATGATGAAGTATGTATCAGTTGTCTGGTTGCCTAATTTGGGAATAGATGGAAATGTGTTAGTCGTTTTAAAATGATTAGGTAATTATTATTTATTTAAGCTAGCCATTAGAATGCTCTTGAACAAGGAATAAGACACCGATAGCCTAGTTATAAAGAAGTACCGTGTTCAACTACAAAAAATACGGTCCTGGGTATCGAATATGGCAGAAAAAGCGTTCTCAGGATATCGCTGATAATAAATCTCTCAGTACCAGCAGAAAAATGACGGTGTTGCAAACTGTGTCTTGGAGAGCATCTAAAACATTGGTAACCTGGTGCCTGATATTTTTCCTGATCAGGACATTCCGTTCCATCGATATAAATAAGGGAAGATACAATTGTTTTCACAAGTACTTGTGTACTTTAATATATGCGTAGTCTCCGTTGACATTGGACGTCGCATGATTCGACCAGCAGTACTATTATTAGTACAGCCCAGAACAACATTGTAAATTAACGGTACACCGAAAGTTAAATTCTAGACGGGTGAAGATACGGGCCCGGCTAGTCGAAATCATAGCTATCAATAAGGAATAAGTGCTTCCTTATTATTTTATGGCATACAATAAGAGGCCCAGAAATTTCATGGCAGTATTCCATGACCAGATAAACATCAAAGCGATGAGTAGGTTTTAAATATTGATAATGCAATTAATTAGTAGTTGATAGACAGCAGGTGTGACGTAGTGGATAAAGTACCCGTATTGCTTAATAGCAATCCTGTATGCCCGATTTGATTCAGATTCGATTCTTGCGTTGGGCAACTATTTGTGTCCTTGGATTACTAGTTTGTGAAGTATTTTTTTTATTGCGTTTGGAGTCAGACGAGCTAGGGGGCACAGCAAACCGCTACATACCGTGGGATTAATACTCTTTTTAAACCTCGTTTAAAGAAGGACATGTTGTAGCGCTGAGGAAACACCGCAGCAGGTAATGCGTTCCAGAGCCTGCACACACGTACGAGATTGCTTCCAAGAGGTAGGGACTAACTACTGCGAGTGCGCGTGGTGCGATGTTAAAAAGGGGACGAGGGCACCAGCTCAAACAGTCCTCAGAGATACCCCATGAAAGAGACTTGCACTGCTTAAAATACTTTCACGATAAGGCATATATTTTTAAGATGATACTTATGTACATATATTTTATTGACAGCCTGATCTTACACGGTGCACTTTGACTGAGCATATTTTCTCTAGTTTCGGATATATGAACATTATAAAATAAGACCTATATCTGAAAATAAGAACTTGAAATTTCGAAAATAATTATTTTAGTTTAGGAGAGTTACTAAATCTCAGGTATCTTATGATACAGATGGGAACTATGGTGAGTCACATAACAGTTATGTCACACTCAACACGTAGAATTCAGGTATAAGGATAGCTGGCTTTCTGTGCTCAATTAGAGACGGAAGTCCAAGATCGTCAACAACATGATTCCAAACAATCGCGTCGGTAAAGTATTAAGTGTACCTTTTTTAAATGTAAATATGAATTTTAAAATATATTAACCAATTGCTAGCCCTGAAATGTACGGTCCTGATGTACAAAAAAAATCATTCATCATCATCATCATCATATCAGCCGAAAGACGTCCACTGCTGGACAAAGGCCTCCCTCAAGGATCTCCACAAAAAAAATCATTATTTTAATTAAATTTTAATAATGTATCATTGTGGGTCTATAAAGTATACTAAACAATTTAAAACTATTTACATCATTTTTTTAATTATCTGTTTAATTTATTTAAATGTTTATGAATAACTCCATGTAGCAGCCCTGTCACTGATTACGGAGGGCAGCTGAAAATTTGCGTTACAGTTGGAACCTGGCAGTAACCATTTAAAACCGGTGGGCTTTGCGCACAAAAATAACTTTTAAATCTTTTCTTTCCTACCTGAACATCCTAAGAAATATATTTTTTAAAGACTACGCCCGCACCAGGGAATCTACTCACTGTCTCGCGGGGTACTTCACAAACATATAATAGGCGGACATTAATTATATCCAGACTCAGAACAACTTTATATGGGTCACACAAATAGTTGTCCGGGACTCGAACCTGCGACACGAAGCGGCAAGGCGACGGTCTTAGCTGCTGCGCCACACGTGCAGTGCAGTACAGTTTTTGCTTAGACCTCGTTATGTAGGTTTGAACGCGCTATCACTGACTTTTACTTTATCCGCAGATATCTATATAATTTGGAGAATTCTCAAAAAAGTGGGGTATCTCGGCGTTTCTGATTGTTACTGCCATACACCATCCTAAGGAACAGTACTAAATTTCGTCATTAAGAAATTGACTGGTTGGTCAGTACTGTGTCACTTTACATTATTTTCAATACTGTACTTAATCCAAATTCTATGAACAAATTATAAGTCAATTATGCGCAACTGGTTAATTTTGACATCGGGCAGTAGATTCGTCAACTACACATCACATTCAGAAAAATGTGAATTAAAAAAAAATTGTAATGTTAATTTTTTATTGATTAAAATCATTAGTAACTGGTTGGAGTCAGGAAGAATGTGGTATTATAGCCTCATGCCTCCGAGTACACATAAAGTACTCATGTTTGCACGCTAGAGCAGTTATGTTAACAAGTTAGCCAGAACAACTATAATACCTATAACTGCAGAACACTATTTGCAAACAAGTAATTATTAACTTGTTTGCAAATAGTTTTAAGCAATTTAAAAAGTTTTAAATACCTCAATAGTTATCTATTGAAGTATTTAAATAAATCAGAACTGGCCGCTATTATTAAATAAAGTTAACAAAATGTTTAACTATATTTCTCCAGAACACAAAAAGAATTACACATTAATATGATCATAATAAATTGTATAAGTTTGTAATCTAATATCATAAAAAATAATATACGAGTATAAATAATATCCAAATAGTTTTGGTGGATTAACTAATTAACTTATTGCTATCTTTCAATAAGCTTATAAAAAAGGCAGTTGGCTAGAGCAATGATTTCCCGTCCTATCTGAGCAGGAGTTCCCCAAGGCTCAGTCCTTTCCTCACTCTTATTCTCACTCTAAACCAGTGACATTCCCATCCCCAAGATAGCCCAAAATAGGCTGACACTGCCCTGTACTACTCTGCCAAGAGCCATGATCAACTCCAGATTTCCGCTACCACCCTAGGCGAAAGTTTCAGGGAATGGAGATTCGAGGTGAACCCCTCGAAGAGCACAGCCGTTATCTTCTCTAGGGTGAACCCCACTTTCTCAATAATATCTGTTTGAATGTTTGGCGAGCATATCCCTTGGGATACTCCTCACCTCTCACGTAAATACCAACGTCTTAAGAACGCCTCGTGGGAATTGTGGGAATTCTCTAAGAGATTCTGGCAACACCAACAGGTTTATCGAACTCGCCGGACGAGCGTACGACCGCAAAGCCGCCGCGACGATGAGCGTGCTCCATATCCTTTGATTGCATTAATATCGATGAAATGCCATTTCCGAATTTAAATCAGACGCGAGACCCACCTATTAACTAAAGCTAAAGTTGCACAAAACCTCGCTAAAACGAAACGACCCTCTCCTACATCTCCTCGTCAGTAACCGCCCAGAGAGAGGTTCCAGAAGGGGTGGTAGAAATCGCATCGACACCAACTACAGTCAGTGCGGGTTTTGAATATTGACAAAGGATTTCTTTAATGTAGCTTTGCGCATTCAGTGAGCCATGTCCAATGAATACTATTTTTAACTAAACATGAAAGTTATGCCCGCCCAAAAGATAACGGACCCTTCACCATAAAGGGTGATTTCTTCAAAACTCCTCTGCTCCTAGTAACACTCGCGAATGCAGGTCCTCACTATTCAGAACAACTGTGTGTGTGCGTGTGTTTGTGTGTGTGTATGGCTTGCTTGCCTGAAAAATCCAATAACAATTGTGACCCGACAAACCTTTGGACCAGGACCACTTTATCTGCGGTTAACAACTAACCGTAGGCCAAATCAATTCTACATTATTATAGTAAGTGCTCTGTTTGATCATTTATTTAATAATAATAATATCTAGGGACAATGTCACACAGAACATCCTAGCCCCAAACTAAGCAAAGCTTGTACTATGGGTACCAGGCCACGATATACATACCTATATAGATAGATAAATACTTAAATACATAGAAAACATCCATGACTCAGAAACAAATATTCGTGCTCATCACACAAATATTTTCACTTACCAGGATGCGAACCCAGGGCCACCAGATTCGTAGGCAGAATCACTACCAACTAGGCTACGGTGACCGTCATATTCATTGTTTTATAGCAATTATATTATTTACATAGCAAATTATATAATTGCTATAAAATATTTAAAACGCTTTCATGAACCTGAGAAAATTGTAATCATTTTAAGTATAGGTGATCAGCTTTACATAAGAATACAATTGTTATAGCACACAAATGTATACTAATAATAATAATGTCCTGGGAAATTATTTTACACACGGCCATCTGATCCCAAACTAAGCATAGCTACTATGGAAACCAGATAACTGATATACTACATATTATACTACTTTTCTTTTGTAAATACTTATATAGATTATGAAGGATGAATTATTTTATTTAGCAAACCGATATTTTAGAAGCTCTTAGATAAGTCTTAAAGGAGATATTTTTATCAGTACTTTGTGTAACACCAAGGATAAGTATCAGATAGATCTTTTAAGACTAAAGTAAGCTTTCTTTTAAACATCAAAATACCAAGAAATGGTCCGGCTTATTTTCAAAAAAAGCTGTAACTTAAGAAAGCCTACATCACATCGTCACTGGATACATTAGGACTGATTATATAATTGATTTGTATAGTAAATATAAAAAAGACATTGACTCTTTAGGTACTAAAGATGGTGTCACGGTAAAAATGTATGTAAAACTGCAAGCGTTTCCTTATTTACGAGTGCAAAAGATAATTCACTTATTCACACACAATAATGTCCTCCTAGCCGAATTTCGACCACGGCGGCCAGTCTCAACAGAGATTAGCCATCTGCGCGGGACATATTATAGTGCTCAAGTGTGTGCGCAAACACAGGAGCACTTTCTATTCCATCACTCTCATGATCCGATGGGACGCCTAGGCGACACGACCGGAAAGAGGTCAGGCACAGGACCGACGGCTTTACGTGCTCACCGAGGCACGGGGGTTTAATACCGCCAACTCCCAGACTTCGGGCTGATGCTGAGAAATTTTTCGTTTTACAGAAAAGTCCCAAAATCACTTTTGGCCCGACCCGGGATTTGAACCCAGGACCTCGTTATCTGCGGGTGAACACGCTACCGCTAGACCAACGAGGCAGTCACACACACACAAACACACAAATTCACACACACACACACACACAAACACACACGCACACACATACACACACAACAGACACATACATACCAACAGACTAAAATTGCAGGCAAGGCGTGAGATAAGGAGATTTAACATCCGTAAAACTGTTCACTACTGTATTGGAAGCCGTCTCAAGCTTCTGGACTAGACAGGCTTTGGCATCAATGTTAACGGCAAATCCATCACTCACCTTCAATTTGCCGATATAGGTCATCCAATGTATCAGCCATGACTACTATTTAGTCATGGCCGATACCTTGGATGACCTCAGTACAATTATTGTTCGACCACCTCATCAGAATTCCTTAACGAGTGCGTCTTAAAATGGACATGGATAAGACGGAACATCATGTCGAATGTCCATGTTGATCATCATCATAATATCGGCCGAAAGACGTTACAGCTGGACAAAGGCCTCTCCCCTAAGATCTCCACAATTGCCGGTCTTGCGCTATCCCCATCCAGCGATTTCCAGCGACCCGCACAAGATCGTCGGTCCATCTTTTAGGGGGGCTGCTCACGCTTCGTCTTCCAGTTCGTGGTTGTCTGTCGAGAACCTTTCTGCCCCAGCAGCCGTCGGCTCTACGAGCTATGTGCCCTGCCCACTGCCACTTCAGCTTGGCAATTCTTACGGCTATGTCGGATTCTTATTTTCGCCTGCGGATCTCAACATTTCTGATTCGATCTCGCAGGGCAACGCCAAACATAGCCCTTTCCATTGCTCTTTGGGTGAACTTGAGCCGCGTGATAAGGGCAACTGGCAACACACACTGGTTGAAGACTTTCGACTTGAGACACTGCGGTATTTGGGACGAGAAGATATTACGTAGCTTCCCGAACGCTGCCCAGCCGAGTTGGATTCTACGATTGACCTCCTACTCGAAGTTGGACCTACCTAGTTGGATGGTATGCCCTAGGTAAATAAAGTTCTCTTCAACTTCGAGTGCAGAGTCTCCAACCTTGACTAGAGTGGGCGCAACATGGATGTTCGACATGATTTTCGTCTTATCCATGTTCATTCTCAGGCCCACTTGTTGAGAGACTCTGCTGAGGTCATCGAGCATTGTACCAAGGTATTTTAGGATCTCAGCCATGACTACTATATCGTCGGCAAATCGAAACTGGTTGATGTACTCGCCATTGATATTGATGCCAAAGGCTTTCCAGTCCAGAAGCTTGAAGACATCTTCCAATGCAGCAGTGAACAGTTTCGGAGGTATAATAGTGGCGTTTTCATATGAACACTTTAAAACCTCGATGTACCGGTAGTCAATTTGGCACCTTTAGAGAGACCTCCGTACGGCCCAAATTTCGATCAAATCAAAGGCGTACTCTTCGGTCTTCTGTTTAACCTGCCGCAGCGTATGTATGTGGTCTATGGTACTAAAGCCTTTACGGAAACCGGCTTGTTCGGGAGGCAGGAAGTCGTCAAACCTGCGCGCGAGACGGTTTGTCCATGTCCATGCTGCTCCCACTCAATTCAAACAATATTTCCCTAGACAAACTATTCAACTAAGTACTCCATAGATAATCAAACTTCGAGAAAGAGGTCAATCGTAGAATCCTACTTGGCTGAGTAGCGTTTGGGAGGCTACGGAACATTTTCTCGTCCAAACCGTAGTCTCTCAAGTCTTCGACCAGTGTGTGTTGCCAGTGATGACTTACGGAACAGAGACGTGGTTGTTAACTATGGGCCTCATTAGAAGGCTCAAGGTCACCCAAAGAGCAATTGAGACAGCTAGTTTCCTTGAGAGATCGAATCAGAAATGTTGAAATCCGCGGGCGACCCAATTTTACCGGTATACCCCGATGAATTGCAAAGCTGAAATGGCAATAGTCGAAGCACATAACTCGTAGAACCGACGGCAGTTAGGGAAAACACGTTCTTGAGTTGTGACCATGTACCGGAAGATGCAGCGTGGCCAGGCCCCCTACACGATTGACCGATAATCTTCTGAGAGTCGCTGGAAATCGTTGGATACGGGGAGCGCAAGACCGGCGTTTGTGGAGATCCAACAGTCGACGTCTTTCGCCTGATATATGGCAATGATGATGATTTTCTTAATTGAACATTATAATCTATATCATTAATACCGAAATAAACTTATATTCATTATATTTTATGCCCACGTACAATTAATAGAACGGGAGTTCCTTCCGGGATTACTATCAAGACAGTCTCGTATAAATTAGTTCAGATTAGATTAACAAAAAATTTAGAATATTCAAGAAAACTTGCAATCTGTAAATTTACAATAGTTCTTAGTACCCATAGTTAAGTGAAATGGCGTTTCAATTTATTTTCTAAACGACACAAGGCGACTTTGATTGATTTAATCAGTGTAAATATTGACGTATGATTTGGCTACAATCGTCAGGTCATATAGTAACCTTCTCTAGTGCCAATCTACTGTGTTACAAATAATTTATCATTGAGTACTAAATATGAGTTTGACGGGTGATTTGGTAATAAAATAAAAACTGAGCAAGTGCGCGTCGGACTCTGCCCTGAGATTGTTTTCTATATAAAAGCAAGGAAAACGAGCAAGCGGGTCAAGTAAGTAATCACCATCGCCCATGGACACTTGCAACACCAAATACGTTGCCGGCCTTTAAGAAATGAATTTGGTCGCTTCTGGAAGACTACAATACCATACCGGATCGGAAAGAAGAGAGCTTGCAGAGAGCTCAAATTGTTCCTGTACACGTTAGATATATTTTTCAGTAAAATCATTAGAAGATATCAAACCACTTTATGTAAAAGAAAACCACTGGCAATGATAAAATGACTCTTGGCACTGATATGAAGACATCCTTCTACTGGCGTGAAAGCATTAAACTAAGACGAATTGTTAACTTTCGCTCTGCGAATAATGCTATGGAATAAAAAAGGTACTAATTCATCCTCTAGGCATTCTTTGACATCACCGACTCTTTCTCTTGAAATGCTCATTTAGTTGAATACGACTAAATGTGCCGTCGTAAGTTAGATCCTATGATATTGCTTATCAAATCTTCTCCTATCTCAATGGCACGATTACAATTAACATTCTGAAGCGAGTTTTACGTTAGCAATACAAATTAACCCGGCCGATCTGGGGTAAATTTCTGAGTTGTTAGCCAATAATAATGTTTTCCAAGATCTTCGCTGTTAAATTGTATAATCAATATCTTGTTCTGAACTATCCGTTGAGATAGTTACAGGCTCACGAAACATGTGTAGATGTATCATTCCAAGAATCCAAGATGCCAATGTACTCTCAGTAATACTACAATAATTAATTAATATCAATATTTCAGTATCAATAATTAAAAAGATTACCATATAAAAGAAAAGATGATTTAAAAATATGACAAATCTATAATATTTATGTATAGTTATGAATACTGAATAATAGTATTTGTTTCTGTAAAACCTTAATTTGAATATAATGTAAAAAGCTTGTGATGAAAATCATTCCTTAAAACACCATTTATAAAAAGTGTCTGATATATTTTCTTTGGAAAATGTTTTGAACAAAAGGTATATATATCGATCAATAGAATGTTTTTGTGTCCTAACAATGTCATTAGTATTCAGGTAATAGAATTGACAATGGTTGGCTCCAATTCATTTAAACATGATTACCATATATTATATATACATTATATACGTATAAAACTTAGATAATTTCGACTAAAAGATGGACCGATGATCTTGTGCGGGCGCTGGAAAGCGCTGGATGCGAATAGCGCAAGACCGGCAATTGTGGAGATCTTTGGGGGAGGCCTTTGTCCACCAGTGGACGTCTTTCGGCTGATATGATAATGATGATAAATTAATGTACTAATTATTGTCAAGTTTCTGAATTTTATTTGCTAATACCTACAAGACTAGTTTATTAAAATAATTAACGCTAGTATCTGCATTTGATTTTTTTAAAAATTACCTTTTTGTTAGCTTTCCTTTGGGACATTCGTGCTCGTGTCCGTTGGGTAAAATGATTGATTCCATTTTATGTAAAAGTAATAACTAGCGGCCTGCGGCTTTAGACGGGTATATAAATATCCTTCCTTACTAATTCAGTACTTTGTGTAACACCAAGGATAAGTATCAGATAGATCTTTTAAGACTAAAGTAAGCTTTCTTTTAAACATCAAAATACCAAGAAATGGTCCGGCTTATTTTCAAAAAAAGCTGTAACTTAAGAAAGCCTACATCACATCGTCACTGGATACATTAGGACTGATTATATAATTGATTTGTATAGTAAATATAAAAAAGACATTGACTCTTTAGGTACTAAAGATGGTGTCACGGTAAAAATGTATGTAAAACTGCAAGCGTTTCCTTATTTACGAGTGCAAAAGATAATTCACTTATTCACACACAATAATGTCCTCCTAGCCGAATTTCGACCACGGCGGCCAGTCTCAACAGAGATTAGCCATCTGCGCGGGACATATTATAGTGCTCAAGTGTGTGCGCAAACACAGGAGCACTTTCTATTCCATCACTCTCATGATCCGATGGGACGCCTAGGCGACACGACCGGAAAGAGGTCAGGCACAGGACCGACGGCTTTACGTGCTCACCGAGGCACGGGGGTTTAATACCGCCAACTCCCAGACTTCGGGCTGATGCTGAGAAATTTTTCGTTTTACAGAAAAGTCCCAAAATCACTTTTGGCCCGACCCGGGATTTGAACCCAGGACCTCGTTATCTGCGGGTGAACACGCTACCGCTAGACCAACGAGGCAGTCACACACACACAAACACACAAATTCACACACACACACACACACAAACACACACGCACACACATACACACACAACAGACACATACATACCAACAGACTAAAATTGCAGGCAAGGCGTGAGATAAGGAGATTTAACATCCGTAAAACTGTTCACTACTGTATTGGAAGCCGTCTCAAGCTTCTGGACTAGACAGGCTTTGGCATCAATGTTAACGGCAAATCCATCACTCACCTTCAATTTGCCGATATAGGTCATCCAATGTATCAGCCATGACTACTATTTAGTCATGGCCGATACCTTGGATGACCTCAGTACAATTATTGTTCGACCACCTCATCAGAATTCCTTAACGAGTGCGTCTTAAAATGGACATGGATAAGACGGAACATCATGTCGAATGTCCATGTTGATCATCATCATAATATCGGCCGAAAGACGTTACAGCTGGACAAAGGCCTCTCCCCTAAGATCTCCACAATTGCCGGTCTTGCGCTATCCCCATCCAGCGATTTCCAGCGACCCGCACAAGATCGTCGGTCCATCTTTTAGGGGGGCTGCTCACGCTTCGTCTTCCAGTTCGTGGTTGTCTGTCGAGAACCTTTCTGCCCCAGCAGCCGTCGGCTCTACGAGCTATGTGCCCTGCCCACTGCCACTTCAGCTTGGCAATTCTTACGGCTATGTCGGATTCTTATTTTCGCCTGCGGATCTCAACATTTCTGATTCGATCTCGCAGGGCAACGCCAAACATAGCCCTTTCCATTGCTCTTTGGGTGAACTTGAGCCGCGTGATAAGGGCAACTGGCAACACACACTGGTTGAAGACTTTCGACTTGAGACACTGCGGTATTTGGGACGAGAAGATATTACGTAGCTTCCCGAACGCTGCCCAGCCGAGTTGGATTCTACGATTGACCTCCTACTCGAAGTTGGACCTACCTAGTTGGATGGTATGCCCTAGGTAAATAAAGTTCTCTTCAACTTCGAGTGCAGAGTCTCCAACCTTGACTAGAGTGGGCGCAACATGGATGTTCGACATGATTTTCGTCTTATCCATGTTCATTCTCAGGCCCACTTGTTGAGAGACTCTGCTGAGGTCATCGAGCATTGTACCAAGGTATTTTAGGATCTCAGCCATGACTACCATATCGTCGGCAAATCGAAACTGGTTGATGTACTCGCCATTGATATTGATGCCAAAGGCTTTCCAGTCCAGAAGCTTGAAGACATCTTCCAATGCAGCAGTGAACAGTTTCGGAGGTATAATAGTGGCGTTTTCATATGAACACTTTAAAACCTCGATGTACCGGTAGTCAATTTGGCACCTTTAGAGAGACCTCCGTACGGCCCAAATTTCGATCAAATCAAAGGCGTACTCTTCGGTCTTCTGTTTAACCTGCCGCAGCGTATGTATGTGGTCTATGGTACTAAAGCCTTTACGGAAACCGGCTTGTTCGGGAGGCAGGAAGTCGTCAAACCTGCGCGCGAGACGGTTTGTCCATGTCCATGCTGCTCCCACTCAATTCAAACAATATTTCCCTAGACAAACTATTCAACTAAGTACTCCATAGATAATCAAACTTCGAGAAAGAGGTCAATCGTAGAATCCTACTTGGCTGAGTAGCGTTTGGGAGGCTACGGAACATTTTCTCGTCCAAACCGTAGTCTCTCAAGTCTTCGACCAGTGTGTGTTGCCAGTGATGACTTACGGAACAGAGACGTGGTTGTTAACTATGGGCCTCATTAGAAGGCTCAAGGTCACCCAAAGAGCAATTGAGACAGCTAGTTTCCTTGAGAGATCGAATCAGAAATGTTGAAATCCGCGGGCGACCCAATTTTACCGGTATACCCCGATGAATTGCAAAGCTGAAATGGCAATAGTCGAAGCACATAACTCGTAGAACCGACGGCAGTTAGGGAAAACACGTTCTTGAGTTGTGACCATGTACCGGAAGATGCAGCGTGGCCAGGCCCCCTACACGATTGACCGATAATCTTCTGAGAGTCGCTGGAAATCGTTGGATACGGGGAGCGCAAGACCGGCGTTTGTGGAGATCCAACAGTCGACGTCTTTCGCCTGATATATGGCAATGATGATGATTTTCTTAATTGAACATTATAATCTATATCATTAATACCGAAATAAACTTATATTCATTATATTTTATGCCCACGTACAATTAATAGAACGGGAGTTCCTTCCGGGATTACTATCAAGACAGTCTCGTATAAATTAGTTCAGATTAGATTAACAAAAAATTTAGAATATTCAAGAAAACTTGCAATCTGTAAATTTACAATAGTTCTTAGTACCCATAGTTAAGTGAAATGGCGTTTCAATTTATTTTCTAAACGACACAAGGCGACTTTGATTGATTTAATCAGTGTAAATATTGACGTATGATTTGGCTACAATCGTCAGGTCATATAGTAACCTTCTCTAGTGCCAATCTACTGTGTTACAAATAATTTATCATTGAGTACTAAATATGAGTTTGACGGGTGATTTGGTAATAAAATAAAAACTGAGCAAGTGCGCGTCGGACTCTGCCCTGAGATTGTTTTCTATATAAAAGCAAGGAAAACGAGCAAGCGGGTCAAGTAAGTAATCACCATCGCCCATGGACACTTGCAACACCAAATACGTTGCCGGCCTTTAAGAAATGAATTTGGTCGCTTCTGGAAGACTACAATACCATACCGGATCGGAAAGAAGAGAGCTTGCAGAGAGCTCAAATTGTTCCTGTACACGTTAGATATATTTTTCAGTAAAATCATTAGAAGATATCAAACCACTTTATGTAAAAGAAAACCACTGGCAATGATAAAATGACTCTTGGCACTGATATGAAGACATCCTTCTACTGGCGTGAAAGCATTAAACTAAGACGAATTGTTAACTTTCGCTCTGCGAATAATGCTATGGAATAAAAAAGGTACTAATTCATCCTCTAGGCATTCTTTGACATCACCGACTCTTTCTCTTGAAATGCTCATTTAGTTGAATACGACTAAATGTGCCGTCGTAAGTTAGATCCTATGATATTGCTTATCAAATCTTCTCCTATCTCAATGGCACGATTACAATTAACATTCTGAAGCGAGTTTTACGTTAGCAATACAAATTAACCCGGCCGATCTGGGGTAAATTTCTGAGTTGTTAGCCAATAATAATGTTTTCCAAGATCTTCGCTGTTAAATTGTATAATCAATATCTTGTTCTGAACTATCCGTTGAGATAGTTACAGGCTCACGAAACATGTGTAGATGTATCATTCCAAGAATCCAAGATGCCAATGTACTCTCAGTAATACTACAATAATTAATTAATATCAATATTTCAGTATCAATAATTAAAAAGATTACCATATAAAAGAAAAGATGATTTAAAAATATGACAAATCTATAATATTTATGTATAGTTATGAATACTGAATAATAGTATTTGTTTCTGTAAAACCTTAATTTGAATATAATGTAAAAAGCTTGTGATGAAAATCATTCCTTAAAACACCATTTATAAAAAGTGTCTGATATATTTTCTTTGGAAAATGTTTTGAACAAAAGGTATATATATCGATCAATAGAATGTTTTTGTGTCCTAACAATGTCATTAGTATTCAGGTAATAGAATTGACAATGGTTGGCTCCAATTCATTTAAACATGATTACCATATATTATATATACATTATATACGTATAAAACTTAGATAATTTCGACTAAAAGATGGACCGATGATCTTGTGCGGGCGCTGGAAAGCGCTGGATGCGAATAGCGCAAGACCGGCAATTGTGGAGATCTTTGGGGGAGGCCTTTGTCCACCAGTGGACGTCTTTCGGCTGATATGATAATGATGATAAATTAATGTACTAATTATTGTCAAGTTTCTGAATTTTATTTGCTAATACCTACAAGACTAGTTTATTAAAATAATTAACGCTAGTATCTGCATTTGATTTTTTTAAAAATTACCTTTTTGTTAGCTTTCCTTTGGGACATTCGTGCTCGTGTCCGTTGGGTAAAATGATTGATTCCATTTTATGTAAAAGTAATAACTAGCGGCCTGCGGCTTTAGACGGGTATATAAATATCCTTCCTTACTAATATCATAAATGTGAAGGCTAACTGTATCTGTATGTCGCGCTTTCATGCCAAAACTAGTGAACCAATTCAAATGAAATTTGGTATACAGATAATCTGGAACCTGAGGACATAGGCTACATTTAAAAGTAGGGTAGAAAAGTAGGGTAGAAAGGGGGGATGAAAATTTGTATTGTAGTAAATAAATATGATATTCAAAGTTTGTAAAAGTTTTACCCTTAAGGGTGTAAAATAACAACATGGAATAGGGGATGATAGTTTGTATGGAAATATGTAAGGTTTATGTGAATATTTTATAAGTTTGCGACAAGAGACAAAATATTAGAGATATTCTGATGTAACATTTACGGAGTCATTAGAAAATGGGCGGACAAATTCCCGGGCGCAGCGAGTATCAAATATATATACAAAAAGTACTTTACGCTAAATAATGACCTTTGTAAGCAAATTACTGACCTTGGGTTAGATAATTCAAATTTCTTTTAGATCAAAAATATATGGCCTATGTTATTTGCTGTTAAGGTAACTTTCTTTATGTGAAAGTGTGTGTTTTAAATCAGCTATGTATTTTTGAGTTTATCCCTTATGAAAAATCATCATTATCATTTTTTTATATCAGCTTAAAGATGTCCGATGATGGACTAGCATTTAAAAACATACAGTGTTAGTTGTATAGCGGAATAGTACGAGAGTTTGAAAATTGTTATTTGCAAATTGTCATCTGTTGTTCGTAGGTTAGAACCAAAATCCCTAATCATTGCGTGAGTAAGGTAAATGTTACAATTGTAATTGCTTGCACATCACACTAGATGGCAATGCGGTCTGCTAATATTATAGTAAGTAGCGTTGAAGTTGATATTATATATAACAAAATCATAATCGTAATTTATTTTATTTATTATCAGACAAAAAACTGCTGGGAAAAGACCACCCATAGAATCAGATTGCCGGTCTTGCCCTACCCGCATCTAGCGGCTTTACTGTTCTCTCATAAGTTCATCGGTCTATCTTGTAGAGGCCCGCAAAAACATACAAAAAATAAAATCTTTATAGTATTCGTTTTGAAGTTTAGATTGAGTAACTAATTCAGGTCTCCAAGTAAGTATAGCTTAAATGAATCAAATTAATGAAAAAGTGGATGTTGGGTCAAAACGCTTGCTGAGTATAGCGAGGAATTGAGGAAGCCACACCGACAAGAACATAGATCCTAAATTAGACAGTAAGTAGTACGAAACCTATTTTTATGAGCCGCTTTGGTTAGATTATTTATATAATCTATTAATAGAGTTCTATTTAGAAAATAAACTTCAAAGGTAATACGAGGTTTCCTCTACTTTGACGGATTATTATAACTAATTTCTAATAAGCAGTGGCAACTGAGAAATAAATGAAGATAGACGCTTAGATAAATTTAACACAACAGCAACGGGCACAGGTAAAGACCCATCGTGAGACATTCTTACTGTTGTGTGTCTTAAAGTTTTGAATGCAACTTTTTACAATCATAACAGATTGTTTGTCACACAATGTATCGACAATACTAGGATTACTCTGTATATAATTTAAACTTTGAAATGTTTAAACTCAATCGGCGCATTAATCACTTTTAAATAATGTATTAAAATAATTTAAAAAAGAAGCTAGAATATAACATCTCTAACAAATTTGAAGATTATGCTGGTGCTAACAAATCAGTCAGCCGTAAGAAGTACCTTGCTTGACAAATGCTTCCCCAAAGATCTCCACAGTTATCGGTCTTAGGCTATACGACATGTAACGTAATTAACGCACACCCCGAAACACCCCAATTAGAATATTATGTTGTAATCATAATACATACACGGATTTTTTTATTTAACATGTATATACTAACATGGTGTTTTATAGACAAATCAGTCAGAAATTATAGAAACTACAACCTCTTAAAGGATCTAGGTCGACTTAACCTGTAAGCCTGTATATGCATTGTTATTTATTAAATTAGTTTCTTAGAATAAAGTTTATTTTTCTTTATTTTGTATTGAATGATGGAATTTGTATGAATACAATTAAAACTGCGATTTTAAGTCTTATCTTACGGTCCATTTCAATTTGTTTTGTCTGTATAGGGTTAATTTGACAATAATTCCCAAAATTTTAATTATTTTGATAAATAAATTACCTATATTAAAAATTATAAAAATCGATTCAGTAAACGATTCTGAACAAACTATTTTCAGGATGTGCGTTAATTAAATTACATGTTATATTGCACACAGCGAATTTCAACGACGCTTACAAGATCATCGGTCTATTTTTTAGAGAGCAAGTTCTCTACAAAATAGACCGTGTTTCATATTAAGGTTCGTGGTCGCTATTCGAAAACCTTGCTGCTCCTGCGGCGGCTGATTCTACGATGTACCCTGCCCACTGCCAGTTCAGCAAACATAGTTCATGCATGTCAAATTAAAAAGCACACTTCAAGTATAATAAAGTATAATTTCTATATAGTACCATGGTCTCTAATAACTCATCTTTGTTAGCTTGCTGCAAATACATCCATTGTACAAAGTGCAATGCAATTGCAAACAAAGTGGCATATTTCAGCAACCGCTGAGTAGGTGTAGTGAATTTCATAAGTTTCGAAATACTATTTCACGTCATAATAATATGGCAAATAAGAGACTTGTTAAAATTTAATTAAAATTAAATATAGTCTTGTATGGAAATTTAACCACCATTTTATATTCGCTGCAAGATGAATACAACCTCGTGTACTCTAGGAAAACGGGAAGAGGGTTGCACTTTATTCAAATAATTTATCTTACTCCGTTTGAGGCCCACCGTTAGATCTGTCGCAGCACGTGTTACCCTTGAGGCATTTTGTACGTTGGAAGGTGCTACACATTAAGCATCTAATACAGTCGGCCACTACTTCTGGAACCATTACTATGTTAAATTCCGTTCGGATCCAATGTAGCCGACACTTTAAAGGTGGTAAGGGCCTGATGGATATCGTCACTTAGGATGGCACGACAAACAAGTCTTTCCGCAGTAGCGCATACCGGGGCATGAAAATTCATGGTAAACTAAACTGATTTACGTTGATTGTGCAGTGTCCAGTCCTGGAGAGATATTGTAATAACGCAGTCAATTACTTTTACAATAAAAGGAGAAAAACCTAAGCTTATTTCCCACTCTAACCTAGTTTGGGGTGGCAGACTTCACGTGCCATCATTGTTAAAGAACTCTCATACAGCTTTCCTCGCGATGTTTTCCTCCAACCTTTAAGTATAAGGTAATTGTTTTCTATAGGCATGATGATGACTTCAAAAAACCAGTCCACTAACTCCACAGTCCAATGGCCTGACCACTAAGCTAGCCTGCACTTACTATATAATATAATTGAATTTAAATATTAGGTTGTTGAATATAAGTAGTTAATTTAAATATTAAAGCTCCTTCCAATTCTAATTATAAATTAATATATCAACAATCAAACCAGAACCTTCTACCTATCCGGGGTAGGCGCTCTGTTGTTAAGCTACGAACGATACAAACTGACAGATTGAACTTAAATTCCCTTGCTGACACGCTTGCGGAGGATGTATGTAGGTGTCTGTATCGGCTTTGTTTCTTGAAACACCCGAAACGACCTTAAAGTAAAAAAATTATGTTCAGTTACTTTTATGTTTAGATTAATACTTTGCATTTTGAATAATGCTCGATAACCGAAAAACAAAAAAAAAATCTAAAAATAAGGAATTCATTCATTATGTATAAATAAATATCCGGCCAAAATCAAGGTAATATAATATTATTATTATGGGAGTTGAAAGACAATATTATTATGACCTATGAGAGATCAGATGTCAGGAAAAACCACTTTATATCCTCTTCAACTCAAGTCATAAAATATTACAATTAAAAAAGTATTGATTAAACCAAGGCTGAAACGGATTCCTTGGTTCCACATATTTAAATGTTATATTTTGACAATAGTAATAAGCGAAAAAGTACGATAATTTGATTGTTGCTATTTGCGACATCTGACGTTCGTAGGTAGCAACTAAATCCTTTAATCGTTGCGTGAGTACTGTTTATGTTACTAATGGAATTGCTTGCATATCTCGCTAGATGGCAATATAGTTTGTGAATATTATAGTAAGATGTGTAGGAGTTGATATAATAATAACGAACGAAAAAATAATATTTAATGGTTCGAAATACAATATAATCAACGACAACAAATGAAAAAACACCAAGCTATAATTGTACTTAAGCAATGAGTGTGAATTTTAGAAATGCTACAATACCTAATACATTGATATACCTACCCATTCTTGCACCTACCCCTAATTGGTAGAAGCTGCTGGTTCATACACGGCCATCTGATCCCCAACTAAGCAGACCTTGCACTCTGGAAACCAGATAACTGATATATTACCTACTTACATATATAAATAAATTATACCCAGACTCAGGTCAAACAGACATGTTCATGCACACAAATATCAGTCCTGTGTGAAAGGCAAGCATTTACCAACTAGCACGTCATCATATATACGCATATCACTAGGTTTTTCTTTACTAATTAGCCAGACAGTCTGAAAATGACACCGAGCCCTTACTCATATCGAGTGTTAACCATTAAATTAAAATTGACGTATGCAATTTGATGAGTAAATTGGAAACGGCCTTTGCAATTATCCAACCCCATCGATTGACGACATGATGCAGGAAATGCATAATTAATTTTTGACAAGTGATACGATCTACTTACTTAAGTTTTCAGTGGTTAATGTGAAACCGATAATGTCTAACAAGCAATATAAAACCGAATGGAGTTGTATGTATAGAATATATAATAATATAATGTATTAGAATCTGTTGGTTAGACTTATACCTATAATTAATCCATATACATACAATAAAGTCGTAGGAAAGTCAAAACTGTAGGCACATTGAATATTTTTTTAATAAGGATACTTGGGGCGTGACCCGCACTTGATATCGAAGCCAAAAATATGTATAGTTTTTAGATTTTTTGTCGGTGTGTCTGTTTGCCTGTATGTAAATGTCCGGGCTAAACTCAAAAAGTACTACATGGATTTACTTCAAATGTTGTATGAATATTACTAAGAGCTCGGGTCAACATATAGGCTACATATTATCACGCTATCACCTACGGGGGAGGAGCTATGATAGTTTATAAAATTTAATGCGGGTAAAAAAGCGGGGCACAGCTATTGTCAGTTATTGTCTATAACAAATTACCAATTATATAAATACTTTTACAATAAGGCAGGCCGAATTGTGCAGCAAGCCATACAGCATCTATGACAATATAGTCACTAGTTAGACATGTTAAACGTTTTAAGGTTAAGTTATAAACAATCTTAAAATTTTCCTTTAATCATTTTCAATTCATAAATGCTTAAGCAAATTCTGAAATATCCATAATAAGGAATTCTTTTATTAAATTTACACGTTCTATTTTTATATGTTACAGACCAAGTGATTAATTGGTCGTAATACATTATGACAAGGCATTAAAAATGGCCCAAAAAGTGAGGGCAATATGATAATAACTGTTGAAATGGATGGGTCAGCAACCCTTACCCTAATGTCTCTCACCATTATATTTTTATATGCGAAATACAAGACTTTGTTAAAACAAAAATTAAATAATTTCATACATAATCTTAGAGGGTATACGTAAGTCATATTTAAAACAAAAGAGATTGTTATAAGATAACATTATTATAAAACGTAAATAGAACTAAGTAATAAGCTAAATTATTTTGCTATGATGAGAAAATGTTGTTTGACGTAAATGATGCTTTGTTGAATTTACAAATTCAATGAAGCAACAATCAATTACATAGAAAATTTATATCAAAGATTTTAGTTTTCAGAAGAGTTATCCGACTGAAGAATATTTAAAATAGCAAAATGTTACCTAACTGCGAACTAATTGTATTTTAGGTTTTTGTTAATCCCTTAATGCGCATTTGCTGACAAGCATACCAATTGCAATTGTAATATCGGTGGAAATTTATTTTTTTAGATAGACATTTCCTGGTAAAAATTTAAGTGATAATGCCTTTGATGATAACTAGTTCTTCAGACCCTTGACTCTGGGATAATAATGCATAATTATTGATTACAGACAGAATCAATAATGGTCAATATTTGTCTATATTCAAGTAAAAAAAATTAGGTAGTTTGCTATCTAATTTGTTTTACTTGAATATTGATCTAAGCGAAACTAGCCATCTGGCAATACCGCCAATAGCTAGAATTGTATGTGCACCGCTTTGTATAAAAGTACTATATTGTCTATTGCATACTCTTTCACTTGTTTTCTTCTTCTTCTATTAATAATATAATATTCTGGGACATTATTTACACGTGGCCATCTGATCCTAAACTAAGCAAAGCTTGTACTATGGAACCAGATAACTGATATTGCATGATACATACTTATAAAGATAATTACACCCAGACTCTCTGTCCTGAGTGAGAATCGAACCCACGACCTCCGGCGTGAAAAGCAAGCATTTGCCAACCACGCCAACACTACTTGAGATGCAGTAACTTTGTGTGATATTAGTATACAACTATAATTAATAATAATATAATAATAATAATAATATCTAGGGACAATGTCACACAGATCATCCTAGCCCTAAACTAAGCAAAGCTGGTACTATGGGTACCAGGCGACGATATACATACTTATATAGATAGATAAATACTATTTTTTTTTCTTTATCTTTATATATTTAAAGGGACTTTTACGCATAGCGTATGTCAGTCCCATCATAAATACTTAAATACATAGAAAACATCCATGACTCAGAAACAAATATTTGTGCTCATCACACAAATATTTGCACTTACCAGGATTCACCCAGGACCACCAGCTTCGTAGGCAGCAGCACTACCAACTAGGCTACGGTGACCGTCAAATTCAATATTTTATAGCAACTATATCATTGACATAGCAAATGATATAATTGCTATAAAATATTTAAAACGTTTTCATGAACCTGATAATATAATATAATATAATTTTTTACTTACCACCTCCATATAGCGTGGAATTGGTCAATTGAGCTATTTGATAACACGAATTTATTTGGTTGCTAAATAATGTCAGCCGAATGACGTCTATTGCTGGACAAAACCTGCCCCAAAAGATTTCCACAATGGAATAGTGTCCATCATTTGGAGGGATACGCAATAATCGCCACGCTTGGTAGACGGATTGGCAATAGCAGTATGACGGTCACAGAAGAAAGATAGACGCATATTGGGGTCGATCACATAGGTATTACATTTCTTTTAATACATACATACATAGACTCACGCCTTTCTCCCAGAGGGGTAGGCAGAGACAACGGACTTCCATTTGTCACGATCCTTGCATATCTCTTTCGCTTCGTTTACTGACATTATATTCTTCATACATGCTCGCCGGTTTAGGGTACTTCTGACCTGACCTTTCTTAAGTACGTCTCCGATTTGATCAGAGAATGTTCTACGAGGTCTTCCCCTTCCGGGAAGACCTCAACCTGACCTTCCTTTCTTTTAATATTGAGATAAGTAACCATGCAAGTACAGTTGCAGCTTAAAACTAGTACGTTAAAACTACATTTAATTTATATTTTATGAACGGGTAAAACCCTTTATTCAGCGTAAGTGCACGCAAGCCGATTAGATGAAATGCACATTTTGCTACAAAGTTAATGTTACTAATGAGGAAATATGAACGTTTTACCTTTACTTTATAAATAGGTACAGTAACTAACTACTAGCATAGGTAGCATTAGAGCGAGACTATCGTGTAAGGTCCGCCATAAAATAATATTGAATTCGTACCTTAATATAGAAATACCCATTCAGAGAATATTTATCATTGAATATTTTTCATTTTTCCCCAATGTAGTAAAATATATCTAAAACTATTAATTTCAATAATTAAACCCACAAATAATCTCTTTGACATAAACTTAAATAAGCTAGGTAACTAAACCATTAGGTACTGTCATAAATTAAAAGTCATTCCTAAATGTTTTCGTAGAAGCCCTATGTCTAAGTATCTGTATACACCTATAAATAATGATGTATGCTACTACAAACATGGTCTGACTAATTACAAGCCCTTTTGTAAAGTCTACGTGAGTAAAAACATTTTAATTTTATCTTATTTACTACTTGTGTACTGCATCGCGTATGTCCGTCTACGAAATAATTTAAAATAAAAATACCAGGTTCAAGTTTCCGTTAGTTATTTTTGGCTAATTATTAGTTCTACGTATAATATAAATAAAGTTTTTTTTTGTACATGGTAGAAATTATCTTAGGCCTATTCTTAAATTCACCAAGAGGTCTAACTGAAATAGACTACTTGATATTAAGATATTACCATCGAAAGTATTTTTTTTAAAATTTCCCGGTATTTGTAAAATCAATAATAATAAATATATTAGGACAATTAACATCTAATTCCGAACTAGGTAGAACCTATGCTATAGCCACCAAACAACTTATAATTTATAATTTCGAGATCTTATGTATATTATAGACAAATTCCATCCAGACACAGAATTCCCGGGGGAGCCTTAACCGTACAGAGCGCGTCCTTAGGTGGCGGACCGAGGAATGCCCGTTAACAGCCTCCAGTTGTTGAAGGGTAGGACCGCGGACCAAAAAGGTCGGAGAGAAAACTCCGTTATCAAACCCAATCGGGAAGCTTCTCCGTCATATTCAGAATAAAGGTCCTCATTTGTAATGGACTCTTAGGTCTGAGAGCCCATTAGAGAAGGTGGTGGACGAACCTATTCTGGGCAAAATAATCGATTGAAATAATCGTGCTCATCACACAAATATTGGTTCTGGGTGGGGATCGAACCCACTGCTTATCAGTCAGGGTCACTAACTACTAGACCAACAGGCCAGTCAAACTATTACTTACTACAAATGTATTGAAATGCATGTGTTTCGTTTCAGCGTTGCCAATTTAAATTTAATGCAGTATTTCTATCTAATACGGAAAAACTAATTAAATTATCATTTGATGTGCGAACCACAACATTAAGTAATAATAATTATGTCCAGACAGAATTCAAAATACTAATGTAAGAGAGCGTGGTGTGAAAGAGGATGTAGTCACAAAGATTGAAAAAGGTATGCTGAGATGGTTTGGCCATTTAGAAAGGATGAATGAAAGAAGACAAAAGAAGATGACAAAAGAAGTATACCTGGCCTGTGTGAATGGTTCAACCGGAAGGGGAAGACCTCGTAGAACATTTTCTGATCAAATCGGAGACGTACTTAAGAAAGGTCAGGTCAGAAGTACTCTTAACCGGCGAGCATGTTTGAAGAATATAATGTAAGTAAACGAAGCGAAAGAGGTATGCAAGGATCGTGGCAAATGGAAGTCCGTTGTCTCTGCCTACCCCTCTGGGAAACAGGCGTGAGTCTATGTATGTATGTATGTAATTATGTCCTGGGACATTATTTACACACGGTCATCTGATCCCAAACTGAGCAGAGCTTGGACTGTGGAAACAAGATAACTGATATACTACTTTTCTTTTGTAAATACATTTGTAATACATTATATAGATAAAAAATTACATCCAGGCTCAGGACAAACAAACATGTTCATGCACTCAAATATCTGCCCTGGGTGGGAATCGACCCCACGGCCTGAGGCGTAAAAGTATCAACCTACCACAAGTGGGTTCCGATTTCATATTCTTATCTACTAAAACTGATTTGTAGACCAAGACCAAACATACTATTTATTTAGTGCGCTAACTTTTATGCACCGCATCAATGCAATTGCGGCCTCGAGGAGGTCGCGGGACGAATGAGAAAGTTGGTAAACTTTAAGCATAGCATTATTATTAGCTCTACTTACTATTAATAATTGTGGATATCTAATGAAATCAATACTAAAATCGGTGTTGGTAAGCTGACATTTTTATACAGAATTTTATTACAATATTTATGTCGTATATTAGCCAATGTGGAAAAGGAAATGAATAGACATTTCAACATAATATTAATCCATTGTTATTAAATAAATAGAAAACAGGGTAATACATATCATTTTATTCTATCCAAATATAAAATAGACATCAACCTCGATCATTGTACATATAGGCAAATGCAGGAACACGCAATCTAGCAAACTTATCTATCTCGAGACGGAAGGACTCACTTTACTTTAACTTCTTAGAGCAGAGAGTGACAGAGATACGAGATAAAGTGTTAGTTTAAAAAGTGACTTGCTTCTTTTCCCTCTCAGATCTGATGGTAACCTTGGTGGCGGACATGGTGGTGTCTGAAGACTCGGAGTCGGCGACGAGCTGTCGCAGGCGAGCAGCACGTCTTTCCCTCATTGCGCTCTTCTCATTTATCTCATTCATTTCGTCTTCCAAGTCAGCAAGACGGGACCTTGAAGCCTTTGCCCTTTGTGAAGCTGCACTCTCCTCATCCACCGATTTCAATGCAGTCCATTTTGTGAGCGAGTTCTCTTCGTTTGAACTAGTCTGCGCAAGTCTGCGTGCGATACGCTTCTCTGTGCGCTCCTCATTCTCCTGCAAAGCTCTCCTGGCGCTGCTCACTTCGGACTGACCGATGCCGACGCTCTCAAGAATCTTGTCAGAAATCCTCATGCGATTTTCGAGATTGGCAACATTGGTATCGAGGTCCTCGGCAAAACGAGATGATTTTTTACCAGCACGTAGGCGCTTCAGTGATTCTGTGATCTGAAAATGCAAACAAAGCTGATTAGAATTTTCTAAAAGTTAAATGTTAATTATGGAAACTGGATAGTACTCTGCTAAACAAAGATTTATTTATACTCTATAGTACGTGACTTATTACAATTTGTTCAAAGAAAAGTAATACATCACAAATATCTACACTTCAAACTAAGGCAATATAATATTTTCTAAACTAGGCCGGCACTGTAAAATGACACGTGAAAATATGCTCTTAAGGGCAATTACAAAGTTAAAAGTCAAAATTGTATGTAAATTAAGCAAATGCGGATCGGAATATTGCCGGCCGAGCTTCTAACGGGTATGTAGATAGTAGAAAGAAGGATCGGCGTTTGTTAAAAAATAAGATTATTGTGATATGTCACGAGGTAGGCAGATACAACGAATTCCTATTTTTCACGATCATTCACAACTAAACTATATTAGTTAAGAATGATCGTGAAAAATAGACACATTTATGTATCAACATAATTTTCACAGCGTACGCCATACATAAACTTTTATAGTCAAATACATTACACATTTGTTTATATTATTGTAATATTTGTAAGGAAATATTATTCACAACAAAATTAGCCCATATTACTCATTGCGTAGTTTTCTATAAGTATAAGGGGAACATTAAAAAAAAACTATCTAAATCGATTTTATCCATTACTAAAAAACGAACAAAAAGTCAATTTTTTTCTCTCTATAAAACTATTCAGTAGAAGATTGTCGATATATTGTGAAGATGGTCAAATGTGTGACGAACAATAAATTTGTAATATTCACATACGGCCATCTGATCTCTAACTACGCAGAGCTTGTACTATGGAAACCAGATAACTGATATACTATATATACTACGTTTCTTTTGTCAATACATATTTTTTCATGCACACAAATATCTGTCCTGGGTGAAAAGCGAACCCACGACCTGCAACGTGAAAGAAAAGCATTTAGCAACCACGCCAACGGGCACGTCAGAAATCTGAAATTTTAACACTGATTACCTAAATCCAAACAAGGATTTAACTAATACGTGTTCAAATTTACTGTACATTTAATATACGACCAAAGTTTGTATTCAGAATGTTTTAACTATAAAATTATTACATAATAGTATCAATAACAAAGTTATCCTCTCTTAAAACCACAAAAACATTTTAATTATAGCGGAACAAAAATATGGTACGTCTGTTCGGGAGTCGAGTGGTTCAGTCATGCGGATTGGCAGACCTATCATCTCTAGTGGTGAGTTATTGTGGCTGACCTGTTAATTCTCATTGTTAATTTCGGCGCTCTGTTTTTGAAGCCAGTTTTATGTGAGTTTTTATTTAACTTCGTGTGAGCAGAATTTCGTTTTTATTTTGGTATTTAATATATTTTTGGGGTTGAGCCAACAGTACTACAACACTACAACGATCAGAGATAATACTAATTATAATAACTATTGGATTTGTTTTAACGTAGACCTTTTTTTATAAGGCAGCCTAATTCTAACATGCCGTGGACTTTTCTTAGCGCCTGGTGTGGAGAGCCCCGGGAATGCGGGTATGCTGCTCTGGGGCTCGCCGAACATCGATTTCTTAAATGGCGTTCAAATAAATAAAGGTTAAAAATGACTTAACTCAAACGTTAAATCAGCTTCAACGTTGACAATCGATTCCGGACCATTTATGACGTCACATGTGCTCATGGAAGCCGATTTAACGATTGATTACGTCATTTTTAACCTTTATTTATTTGAACGCCATTTAAGAAATCGATGTTCGGCGACTTAGCCGGTAGAGCCCCTGGTGCCCCGTTTTTGCACAAAGTGGTTGGAATACGTACCTTGTCAGCGCTCTGGTTTGTCGTTTCGGCTTATCTGCACCTTACCGCAGTAGTAGCAGTAAGGAACGGTTCTGAACTGTGACCGCAACCCCGAGGGGCTCTTAAGGAATACTCACTCACTCTGGCTAAACTACACGCTTGCCGGTGGTTATGGTGGGCGTTTCGCTACTACTACGTGCTTTGGGTTTGATTCCGTATAATATTTGTGTGTCCCGTATGAAATGTTCTGTGTCTGGGTATGCTTTGTATCTGTTAAGTACATCTTTGAAAAGTGGCCGCAATTCATTAATTAATTTATCTAATACGGGATTTTCTGTTTAAAAATTAAGAACAGAATGTCTAAAATGTTACATTCATAATCGTATATTCAATATTCTGATTACACTTAAATTACTAGTACTTCTAGCCGAATTTTGGCGACTAATCTTAGCAGATACTAGCCAAATATAGTATCTAATCTAATTTATATGCCTAAATATAAAGACTCCTTCTGTAAAAGGAGTGATACTCATAATATAAATACTAGATATAAGCATAACTTTGTGTTACATACCACCCGTCTCCACAAAGTAAGTAACTCTTTTATGGGACAATGTATAAGATTCTATTACAGACTTCCCAGTGATATCCGAGAAATGTATTCTATGAATAAGCTTAAAAGAATTATAAAAGCCAAATTGTATAGCAGGGCTTACTACAAAACTTCTGATTATTTAAGTGACAAAACAGCTTGGGATTGAGTCGCTCTAAATTAACACATTTAAATACAATGTAACTTTAAGATAAGAAATAAATATTTAAAAAAAGGATTTCCACTGAGTTTTCTGGCAGTGTTTCTCAGTAGCTGCCATGTCATGCACTGCACGGTAGGGTAAAAAAAAAGTGACGATTCCACACAAATGTAATATTTTAACGGAATGACTTTTTGATTGATTTGAGGAAGTGTGTGGTCAAACACGTGTGTTCTTTCTATTCTTTCACTCTCATAAGTCAATAAAACGGTTATTCGATACCGCCGATGAGCCTTGACAGAAACAGTTTTACGTCTTCGAGTTAAAATTGTAACACCGCTACCTTACTAGACAAATCAGGGCTATTCAACAAACTGAAACTAGTCGAAGTTCTGCACGAAAGAAAACCCGAACAAAATATGATAATCACCTAAGGCCTCCTCATTTAAAATAATACACATCTGGTGTTAAATATTCTAGGAATGTTCCTTTGATTATATAAGTATGTGTGACCACAATCTCGTCTAATACCCGCAGTAAGCGAGGATGTAGAGCCCGTGTTCTAGACGTTTAACCTATGTTTCCTTAATAATAATAACTATAATAAAAACAAAACTCATAAGCACTTTATTAGTAAAAAAGTATTTAGTGTGATACATATTAGTCCGTCAAAAAATAAGTAGTGATAATCCAGATACAGGTACGTATTTTTTTGAACTGCACGCTTGATTTATTAACAATCATTATTATTGCATTAAGATAACTGGCATTTAATTGGCACCTGTATAGAACCTATGTATACTTACGTAAGTGTTTGTTTTATCTTGTTTTTAATGAATATTCGTACGTATAAACATATTGATACTATAATACGTTAGTTAGTAAATTTATTAATACAATTTGTTACCAATAGTATTGTAGCGACATCTACATACGATACATCTTATATTCTTGAACTGTAATATACCATGTTTTTGTTCCAACCCGGGACATGAAAAGGTTGAACCTATATTATTATTAAACTGATATGAGGACCTAAATGAAAGATAGTAAGTACCAGTTACTATCTCATAAACTCACGTATCCATGGAAGACAGTGCACCTATTCTTATATATTTTTTTAAATGGTTAATTTTGGTTTAAAGCTTGACATCTTCGTTATTAAATTAAATCTAAGTGCCCAAAAGTAAATTAAGAAAATGATTTTTTTTTTTTTTTATTATACTTTCCTTTTGTTACGTCATGCATCAAAAATATTAGCGGTTCCGCTGTTTGCCTTCTTCCGTCCGTTTTTACTTCAGAAGCGGATTCTTTCTATGAATCCATTTCATTTTATACTGAAATTTCTCTCGCAACCATTTTCTAGATTTTCTATGTCCCTATTTAATGAATAGAAAGATCATATCAAAGGCAACTCTCAGGAATATTACGTCTCCTTTACAACTATGAATACACTAATTAATATACAGCGACTTCCAAGGAATGTAATAGCAAAGCAAATCTTCAGCAATATTATATCTCCCACGTGACTCAATGCAAAGCTCTACTTTGCCTTTCACATCGCGTAAAGAGAAATACAGAGTATAACAAAATTAGGTTGTCATACTTGATTCGTAAAACATGATATCATTGGAACTTTTCGAGCATATTTTGACTCATTGTTTATTTTAGTATGCTATGTGTTAATTTTGGTATATCTATTATTTTGCATATGTTTATGCCAGTGTTTGGCGAGCATTTATAGTTTTCATGGGTTTATCATACGTCACTATCGTGGTCGCATATATGCACCTAATAAAGTCAATGTGATTTGAACTTGTCCACTCTGCACAGGAATACTATATTTGTGAGTCATAAATGTTTGATTTGAGTCAGGGAGTCATTTGTGTCTATGAATTACATGTGTACCCCGAGGTACAAGGATATAATTCCTTTCTTTTTATTCCGTTGGTAATCTTGACCTACAAGTTGAGGCCTTGAAATATGCCTACCAAATTTTTGTCATGTGGTATATTAGTAGAGCGTCAGACGTTCGATGTGTCTAGTCAGTTCTTACTCAAGTCACATGCCTGTGTAAACTTTACTGAGGGCACAGTCCAAAGTTGTTCGAAGCTAAATCTTGCCCGCACGGTTTCTCCGACTAACTTTGTCTAACTAATATTTGCTAATTAATTTATACTGTGTAAAAGCGACCTAAGGGTGCTTTGAACATCTTAGTTGAATGTTATTTCTTAGTGTTGTCTATGAATGTATTACAGCATTAATAATTATGTAACAAAGTCACTTATAGTATCTAAAAAGAACATGAAAGTTCGTTATTCAAATTATTTATTTGATTACGTTAAAAATGATTAATGATATCTTACGTCGTATGAAAATGATTCATGATTTGACTCGTATCATGAGTTTGACGAGTATAAGGTGCCAAATTTTAAATATTTATAGCTTTCATACGCGGTTGGTGGCTAGAGATTTGGAAATTTCATAAATAAGGAACCCTAAAAGTAATCATAGGATCGAAGGTATTAATGTAGTTTCACTTTAAGAGTTTTGTGTTCGTTGATCTTGTTGTTTGTTATATTATACATTTCCTTTTTCATTCATAAGTAATATAACACACACCGAACCTAGACTCTACTTTGAAAATGTTTGGTTCTAGAAATTACTAAAGAAAAAGTACTGCAGTGGTTCAGCTTCCTGACTGGGGGCAGCCACTTCTAGAATACACATTTTCCAAGAAAATGGGATCTGATTGTCAGAGATTTTAAATGATTACCACGAAACGTAAAACGTACTTCAACTATTATTAAACAATCTTATAAAATTGCATGATAGCAGCAATCTATGTAAGTCCAAGCTAGTAGAGATCATATTTAGAATACCTTTGGAGCTGACCCGTTTTCCCGTATTCCACTTGAGTGCATCTTTGACGCATTGTTGCATTAAAGCGATCTACATGTGCGTCCGTGAAGATTTCTGGCATACTTCAGAAACGGAATAGCCTCACCAGAACATCAAATACATTATTATATCACTATATATTTTCTAGATTCCAATAAAAAGAAGAGAACTGTGATAATATAATAAGTACATAAAATATTGCTCAGTTTTCAATGAAATACCTTGAGCATTTATTATATATTGTGATGCAGAAAGCTAATAAACAAAAACGTACATCGTATAATTACTGTTTAAAAACATGGTTCATTTAAAGAAACTATACAAACATATACAAAGCAAACCATAGGGCAGACAAATCGTGTAACATACATGTAAAAAAAACATAAATTCGAATTTATAAACTTCTTTATTTTTAAATGGCTTGAGAAGTCTAAGCTAGTTACTTTTATACCATAACGCCTACCATAAAGTAGGTACGCATGCCTGCACCGGACAAAATGAGATTTTATAGCAGTTCAATCGATAATTGAAGAAGTCTGTTTGAAATAAGTAAAATTCTTTTAAAATCTTGACGACAATTTTGAGTTTCTGCTTGCATTCGTGACAAAGAATTGACCTTTACTGAGTTGGGTCGGAACGGTGCAGCGGTGAGTTTAGTCTGTACACATTTCATGTTTGCCAGACCAGTCTACTGACATCCCTAATTTTTAACGAGCTTTTGTACGTATTATTGGAACGAAGTTTTGGAACGAAGTTCCTTATCGGGCGTTGTGAAAGGGAAATCGGGCTAGACGGAAAAAATTCTTACGGAAAGTTGTCACGACACTTTTTGCAGCTGTGCGGCTTGCGCATGTTTCTCTCTCTCTCTCTCTCTCTTATAGAAAGCAAGCCAGATATTTTCATTTCTATTTCGCATTGAACAGTGTGGTGTCGCGACGATTATTTTTGTTGAGTGTATACAGGTTTTTTGTACATAATAAATAATAAGAAATAACTTCGTTCCATCCGGGTGTCCCTTGACACCTCTCAAGTTTTTTTTTGTATTCGTATATGTCGCTATCAAAAGTAATGACAACTTTGTCTCCTATTTTAGACTTTATGTCCGCTGAAACGTTCAAGTGTAGGATCGCCGTGTCAGGCGGAGTAGCAAGACCATCGGTAATGTACCTTGAATTTACCTGGTGAATGTACCTTACATTGTGATCAACGTACGAGGACACTTTTTAGAAATCTATGATTCTCACGACGTCACCAAGCCTATAAAAATGCTTACTGCATTAGATTCCCAGATATGTCAGTTCTATAAAACATCTCGAATCTTGCCTCTTTTTCATATGTTGTACTCCTGGGCATTAGTCATCAGTATGTTTTGCGTTAAAGAGTTTGAGAAGGAGTATGTTAGAAAGGCAATCTTCAAAAGTGGGTGACCATGTCTTGCCCGCCCATCACTTTGAGATTTTATTTAGTTTATAGCTAAATTATATATTAAATTAATTAATAATCTATTGTTTTATCACGGAATATTTAGTATAACTACGACACGAGACTATACGGATCCATGTCGGATTTTATGAAATTTCAGCATTAAAAAATACTAGCTGTGCCCCGCAGTTTTACCCGCGTTAAACTTTATAAATGTATTAATCCAGGGTGTCAGTTAACTCCATACCAAATTTTATTAAAATCGCTCCAACCGTTTAGACGTGAAGAAGTGTAATAAACTCACATACACACTCACAAACTTTCGGCTTTATAATATTAGTGTGATTGAGTCATTGCAGTTGCGGTCTAGTTCTTTTATTTCTACTTTTCACTTAGTCTACCGCCCATGTAAAACTAAATAAATATCAGTTTACGTAATTTGCATAAAAACGTCTGCATTTACGTACATTGTGTGTCAGCTGATCGACATGTGAATGTGGGAGATGTATACAGCAGGAAATGTATATTTAATGGGTAGAATAATTGAGTCGCAACATTTGTTCTTTTTCTCATTCCCTTAAAAATATATTGTGGTAAAGACACGTTAATCGTATCCACATTTCTGCTATTGAAATGGTGTTGCTGGTGTACAGTCACTTGGATCGATATGAAAGTGATTTAAATATTTATGAAAATAGATGACAGTATTAAAGAACTATTAGGCTTATACTTGTTGAAATCTAAGATTGTTTTTAATGTAGTAATGATCTACTAACAAACTGTTCAAGACGAAATACGATTTGCAAAATTAATTTATTAATAAAAGCCAATAGGTAGTAACTACTTATTCGGTTGAACTTTGGATAACTTAGTAATGTTTTTATAAGACTTATTGTGATACTGTTGAGAGGTTTCGATTATTAAAATACAGCGTCCATAGGGCATATTACCGGAATTCCAGACCGTTTCCGTTCAGTATCTATCTCAATTTTGGATAGTATATCATATTACAATTGATATTACATAAATAAAATGTAAGTTTATGTGCCCACCTGTTTATATGAGGCACGTGTATTGAACGTGTTTCATTAAATGAAAAATCTATACATATAATAAAATCGTAGGTAAGTCAAAACTGTACATTGAATATTTTTTTAAAAGGATATTTGGAGCGTGACCTACATTAGATATCGTAGCCATAAATATAGTTTTTAGAATTTTAGTCTGTTTGTCTGTATGTATGTCCGGGCTAAACTCAAAAAGTACTGTATGGATTACTTCAAATCTTGCATGAATATTACTAAGAGGTTGGGTCAACATATAGGCTGCATATTATCACGCTATCACCTACGGGGGAGGAGCTGTGATAATTTATAAAATTTAACGCAGGCAAAATTGCGTGGCACAGCTAGTCAATAATATTTTATTAATTAGATAGAGTAAGTATTTGTCAGATTATAATAAGCGTCAAAATAAAAAGTGATCCATCCAGATTTGTTGTTTTATAGTACACTTTATTTTAGTCAACATTCTATAATTCCATAACAATACTATGTATTTTTGGTAGTCGCATACATATTGTATTTATACCAGCAAAATCCCTCTATAATCTATTAAATTATCAAGAACTTCCGTAAGTTCTATATTAGAACGAGTATCCAAAGCGGCATTATTAGGATCATACCAAATTTGGCTAGGAAGAAAGGAGAACACTGAGAAACAGAGAAGGTGAGCGTTGATGCATCATTTATAATATACCTTAACTGGGGTATACCAATAAATAAACTATAATTTTGCTCAATAAAATATTATAAATATGTTGTTTGTATAATAACAACAATTTGGTTTCCATAACACGGAAATGTATGGTGTTTTTCGAACGTTTTTATTTCTCTTAGTAATCAGTAATAAATTGAGTTGCCAGCGAGATAAGATCAAGTTTAACTATTAAGCGTAGCAATAAAAATACCAACACCATGTATCATGCTAGCGTAACAAAAATCACAGACCCTTCATTGCCATTGCTAGTGCTACGATACTACGTCGTAGCAGGCAGCCAATACTATTTTTTTTTGGTTTGTGGTGTAAATTTGTATCAAAAATGAGTGTAGTATCGAGTAAGACTAACTCAAGATTTAAAAAGAAAGTAAAAATATCCAGTATTTTGTTGTGGGGAGCTTCGAGCCAATTAAACTGAGTATACTGGGAATACCGGCAACTAACTCGCAGTCCCTCTTGTGCTGCGAGTGTCCATGGGCGGAGGTAATATAAGTTATTACCATCTGGTGACAAGTTGCTTGTTTGCCATAAGACTGTAATTATCCATAATGACTGAACGAGTGGCGCAGTGGTTAAAACAGTCGTCTCGCCACTTCGTGTCCTGGGTTCAAATCCCGTGCAGGACAACTATTTGTGTGACCCATAAATAGTTGTTCTGAGTCTGTATGTACTTTTTGTCCTTCAGTTATATGTTTGTTAAGTACCCAGCGACACAGAGATTATTTACCCTAATGTGGGCGTTGACTTATATAAAAGCAAATAAACATGTATTGGTTAAATGACGGTCACCGTAGCCTAGTTGGTAGTGCTCCTGCCTACGAAGCTGGTGGTCCTGGGTTCGAATCCCGGTACGTTCAAATATTTGTGTGATGAGCACGAATATTTGTTTCTGAGTCATGGATGTTTTACCTATCTATATAAGTATGTATATCGTCGTCTGGTACCCATAGTACAAGCTTCGCTTAGTTTGGGGCTAGGATGATCTGCGTGACATTGTCCCTAGATATTAAAAAAAAAAAAAAAAAAAAATTGCTAGCTCGCTACTACCTCGGTGTCCTTGAATTTTGGCTTTAATGTGCATGTGCTGGGAACACGAAAACGATGTGTTCGTGTTCCCAGCACATATATCGTTAATCTGAGTCCGGGTGAACTTTGTGTCGGTGAATTGTATAGCTACAAAAGGGTCCAGGACAACGTGGGTGTGGGTGTCTTTTAAAAATAAAAACAATGAACATATATTCGTTCATAATAAGTGGCTTCCGCCCACAGCTATATCCGCAATATAATTAATATCAACAATTTCCGGATAAATTTACCATTATTATTATATTGCGCTTATACCTTTCCTTTACTTTCATCCTGAGAGAAATCTTCAAAATGGAAACGAAGTGATACAAAACAAGCGTACATCCTACTGTAATTATAAATAATAATAAATAAAGATAAAGATAAAGATGTATTTATTGCCAAACTGTGTACATGTTAGGTCTTATTTCTAGGTTAAGATTCACAGTCTACCAAAATCGGATATGCAATACAAGGCGCAACAATGCGGCTTAAAAACTTAAATTAACTAAAACTAAATATATTTTTTCCCAAAATATTCTTGTAGATTATAAAAAACTTTATCTATCAACCATTTTTTAAGTTTTGTTTTAAATTCATTCCCGTTTAATGCTTTTGTAACTGTAAGTAGGTGATTGTACACACGGATAGCTGTAATATATGCACTTTTATAGTAAAGCATGTTGTTAATAATGGGCAAATTAATATTATGTTTATATTGACTACGAATATTTGTCTTAGTAGTCGATTTAAAATTAAAATAGAGCATATTGTTATAGACAAATAAACACAACTCAAGTATATAAATTCCTGTAAGCGTTAAAAAGTTTTTCGTTCTAAACACTGCTCTTAATGTCTCAGTGCTGTACATGTTATAGATAGTCCGCAAGCATTTTTTTTGTAAATTGAATGTGGATTGTACGTTCCATGTTTCCATAAATAGCATGAGACAAGTAACACATGTAGCTCAGTAGGAAAATGTTACTTAAACCGTTGTACTGGTAATAATAACGCTCAGTGGTCACCCGTTGGCGATATAATTATACCCGAGCCTCGAAGAACATTATATAATTTTTGTAACTAAAAATTTTACTCTCCAAGTTATATTTTACCTATAGTGGCCAATCTTAATGGAGACTAGCCATTTGCGCGGTTAATTTGGGTAGTACACAAGTGTGTGTTCGAACTCAGGTGCACTGTTTATTTCTCCACTATCATATTCCGATGGGACACTTACTGATGAGACCGGAAATAGTTTAGGTACAGGGCTGACGACCATGCTTGCTCTTTGAGACATTTTTACCCGACTTGGATTTGAACCAAGGGTCTCATTATTATCGGTTCAACGCGCTGCTGCTTTGACAATAAGTAGGTAGGTACAAAGCTGTGACTGACGGAAAAACAAAATCGTTTCATAAAACGATTTACTTACATCTCTTTGAATAATGATACGATATTTTTATAGGTATTTGAGAAGATCATTAAACAGCATAAGTCGTACATTTATTTTGAAAATTTGCCATAATTTATTCATATTCTTACATAAAATAAGCCGCTTTAACATACGTACAGATACCAGCACATCAAGCTATCCCAATCTGTCAAATTTCCCCCATTGAAAGTGAACCTTATGCGTTAGTGATAAAGTTGACAATCTATAAAAGAAATATGACAGGTTGGGGTAGCTCGATGTGCTGGCGTCTGTACAAATATGTGGGTGGAAACACAAGCATCATTACGAAAAGATTATTACAATTATATTATATAACTGTGAAATTCGTTTCAGAAGCAATCGCCAATTATTTCGAAATTTATAAATAGTCATGTATTCACCTTCGTGAGGCATAAAACGTGATGTTATTTTTAGAGGCTTTAGTAACACTGCCAGAGCAATAATTTGTGATGTCGTAATTTAATATCGTTTCGTACATTGTATACAAAAGGCGGAAGTAATTTTTATTTATCAAAGATGAATTGGATCTTATCGAAATAAACCGGAACACGTTTAGATCTAAAATTATACACGAGTATAAAAAGTTTCACGAATTTAATATAAGTATAACGAGGCACGAAGATTTAAACTGAGAGTGTGAGTAGTCAGTATGGAATAAAAATAAATTAAAATGAGTACGTTTTTATTCTCATCCAGTTTGCGATTTTATTAATATGTTGTCAAGTTTGTCTGTTATTAACAGTACCTAAAGATCAGAGACTTAATATCAACAATCTTGCACTATTTATACGCTTACTTCTCAACAATTATTGCAATGTTGTTAGATACTATTTCGTGAGCAATGGCGTAAACAATAGCGCCAAATAAAAAAGTTCTTCTACTGAAATCATACCAACGAAGTGTCGACTTCATTGGTTTTCTATGTCATTGTGTCTGTAGTGTTGTGTAAAGTTTGACTTATCAATAACTATTGCAATTTAACGTTCGCATGAAACGTTCCAGACTTGTTAAACTACATAGCCTAAAAATAAAAACTATTCAATAAGTTTATTAACAATGTTGAGTAGTTTTTATTGTGTCATGTCGTGTGTATCATGTCAGCCAATGTACGTCCACTGCTGGACAAAAGCCTCTCCAAAGTATGGGGGGATATGCCATGCGATTACCAGAGGGGTTGGCGATCGGAGTTTGATGGTCATAGTTCACAGTTAAACGATTTCTGTGCCCCCCACGGGATGAGATAGGGTGATGATATTCTATGCGGTCACCACACAAGAGTAGTCAATCATCATTTATTAATATCAATTTAATTGGCTGACTGTGATATGTGTGTAATTCAATTTAGTTTATCACAGAATAACTAACTTGTTGCGGTTTTATTCTGTAATTCGGATGTTCGTAAGTTATCCATTAAGTTACCCGGGCCTTTTGACAGACGTTGCTTGAAATTTGGTTCGACGCCGGCTTTTAGTTGATTGAATTGCGAACCTTTGCCGTAATTCAGTGCTTTGCACATTATTCCGGGATAACCTTCAACAACATATATTTCAATTATAATAAAAATTTAATCCTTTGATGTCATTTGCAGGGTGATCGCATAACGATGGAAAAGGTCTCCTAGTGGATTAAACTTGCCTATTAACCACTTCTATCATGTTAGGAACACATGATACAAACATAAGTTGTGTAAACGCTTCATAACATTTTACATTTTATATAAGCCAGTAATACCTACTATACTGTCGTAAGCACGTTTAGTGATCAGGATTATTTTGAAGTTTGCAAATGGACTTGTTATACGTCAATAAATACTTTAAGTATTTTTTCGCTGTAAAATCTTTCATCGTTAAATTTCGTGATTTTTGGAGAGTTTATATTAGTAAATTCTTTGAATGTCTAATGATCCATTCTGAGTGTGGACGAGATTATCGTGTAAAAAGAGTAGCAACAGTAATTGACCAGTCTTGGTTGTGGGACAGCGAATCAATAGCGTTTTTTTGTACCATACACCTATGTTTCAAGGAGCTGTAATGAATATTGCGAGCTCAGAGCACAGGTCTTTCAGTTTAGCTATCTCACCTGTGTCCATTATAACGCCACTGACATTTTCGATTGCTACTACTTGGCTATTACTTGATAATCCGATTCAGAATGCCATCATTTGTGCGCCCATTCTTAAAGTTACGGCAAGTTACTATGCGATTTGGTGGTTGATGTGAGTTCATTAAAATACGAATAGGTGTCTGATGATTGTATGTTAAAAGTTCCAGCGTTTAATAACTCAAGAGCTATATTATTTATAAAATTCTTATCCAGGTAGTTAAGCCTTTTGAGGAAGTGAAAAATTATAGATTGAAGATTATAGAGGGGAGATTATCGAAGGCTCTGTTATATGAATAATTATTAAACTGCCAGTACATTGACCATTTTTTTTGTTAGTTGCTCAACTTCATTGTGAAAAGCAAAGAATTTTAATAAAAATATGCAAACGGAGGGGAATTCTACAATACATTGTTTTATCAAATAAACCTGTTCAATATTTATGAGTGTTAATAGTATTATAACTAAGATGCTGTAGGTATCTACAAAATTACGCAAAATTTACGGATAGTTTATTAAGTAGCCACTGTCGATATTTTATCACTTAACACATCGAATTGTCAAAGCTTTGGCTCAGTGGAAACAATTTTAATACCAGTGCAGTTTTAATTAAGAGAGGCTTTTTCATAAAACAACGTATCCCATTTTGTCCGTATGGATTATTTATGCTTTCGTTTTGTTTTAATCCCTCAAAATAGACCTAAGAAGAATAAAAAGCACTAATTCAACCATGAACATCTCAACTCCAACGAGAAAAAGAGCTACAATTTTAAATTTTCTCAACATTTTTATTGGTACATTAATTGATGTTGTAGGTACATGCGCCAGCACATCCAGCTACTCCAATCTGTCAAATTTCTTTTATAGATTTTCAATTTTATCACATAAGCATAAGGTTGACTTTCAATTGGGGAAATTTGACAGATTGGGGTAGCTTGATGTGCTGGCGTCTGTACATAAATTAATGTACGAATAAAAATGTTGAGAAAGTATTAAAATCGTAGCTCTTTTTCATTTAATTTAAATGAGTAAATATTAACTAAATAAAAAGTAACTCATTTTACATACTAATGAGTTTAAGGGTCCATTTCAAATATAGAATTGATCTAGAAGTAGGTTACATGGTTCTCAATATCTATTATGCGATGTTCAATGCCAAATGCAAGTGATGAAGTGTCGTTGCTAATCTTAACGTATAGTGGCGATTTAGTAATAGGATTCCGTTGTCATCTTAGGTGTAACGGTAAACAGTACTCATAATTTTTAGGAAATTTTTCATAAAACGGCTCATATTTTTTATAGAAAAGCATACTATTCCTTTTATAACTTCATCATCATATCAGCCGAAACATCAAGTGTTATAATATAATAAAAAAAAAATCTATTAAGAATTAAATTGATAGTTTGTTATTTATTGATTTATTGTTAGACCCTTTTGATTATAAAAAAAATATAAACTCATTGTTATTATTTTTTGACAAATGTATATTCTCCTCTTTGAAGGTAAATGACAGAAACTTAATAACTTATTATTATTATTATTGTAAGATTAACTTATTTTTAACTACCTTTTTAGTTTCTTAGGGTCTAATTTATAACCACGTGTAAGAACAATGTACATAGATTATTATAGAATTACAGCAATCCCACCATTTCATTCCTATGTTTGTTCATGTTACAGATAAATGGAACAACGCTCAGTTTGAAGATTAATTGGTATATGACTTTATAAAATGACGCAATTTATCATTATATATTGACCAGAAGTCTCTGAGTGCTTCATTAACCAAAAAAAGTTAGAAAAACATCTCATCTCAAAATATCAAATTCATTGAAGACAATTATAGATAACTCAAGATCCTATTCTTCGTATTGTATTTATTTAAATTTTCTTTGCATTTTTTATCGCGTGATTTTAACCTTCGACTAAAGCATACTAATTTTCTCATGAAAACAATATCAACGATTTTCCTCTTGAAGAGGAATTATTTGCATTTAAATTGGCTTTTGTCGTTGTTGCAGGTCGGAAAAGTTACTGGTTTTGTAGCGTAGGTACAGAACTGTAGTTATCTAGTGTTATTTCTTTAGAAATTAGTAATAATATAAACTATTTGTTCAAGTACTGGTGATGAGTTGCGATTAAATTATTTTATAATACAAATCATAGCATGTTGGGAATCCTGAAAAATAGTTTTTAGACGAAACCATTTTTCAGGATCCAGGGATGGGTACCTATATGCTGGGATTTTATGTCAACTGTCTAAAATTATTACAATAATAATAACTCGTGTTCCGTTGTTCGTCATTTATTAGCATTGTCATTACCACAGTCCAAGGGTCATTAGATGATTTTAGAATATTTTGGCCATGGCAGCCAGTCTCAATACATATTATAGTCCACAAGACAGTGCACCTTATATTGCAAGGGCATTCATGGTTTATTGGCATATTTTATGTCTTTAGATAACCGAGGCGTGCTTTCCAATACTGTCACTTTTTTGTACTGAACTATTAAATAATGTCGGGCATTATTATATATAAGGTAATGTAATAATGTTAAAATATCTTAATGGGAACAAGACACACGCTTTATTTTGAATGTAATTTCATTCAAAATAAAGCGTGTGTCTGGTAATGGGATTAATCTAGTAAGTTAATCGGCATTTGGAGCCAAATATTATTATAACCTCAGTACTACTACCAGCGTTTTTTATGATAGCAGAATCTTTCAAACAAGATTACAAGTAGTAAAATGATTGATGTAGTAATCTAAAGTTATAAAAATGTTGGCAATTAGTGCTAAAAACTCTTAACCGTTCTAAACAATTACTATCATAAATTAAATTAAAATACTAAATGAAAATTTATTATAAATCACAGAGCTAGTATTACTTGGAATTAAATAAGATCATCTTAGCAGAATGACGTCCACAGCTGGTCAAATGCATCCCCAAAAGATTACCACAATGAAGTTGGGCCCATTATTTGGATATGCCATAATCGCCACGCTTGGTAAACGGCCTAATAATAATAATATTAGGGACAATGTCACACAGATCACCCTAGCCCCAAACTAAGCAAAGCTTGTACTATGGGTACCAGGAGACGATATACATACTTATATAGATAAATAAATACTTAAATACATATTAATCGTCCATGACTCAGAAACAAATGTTCGTGCTCATCACACAAATATTTGCACTAATAGTATACAGGGAGACACTGCTGGCCATTCTGACGGTCACCGTAGCCTAGTTGGTAGTGCTCCTGCCTACGAAGCTGGTGTTCCTGGGTTCCAATCCCGGTATGTGCAAATATTAAGCACTAATATTTGTTTCTGAGTCATGGATGTTTTCTATGTATATAAGTATTTATCTATCTATATAAGTATATATATCGTCACCTGGTATCCATAGTACAAGCTTTGCTTAGTTTGGGGCTAGGATGATCTGTGTGACATTGTCCCTAGATATTATTATTCTCTGGGACATATTCCCTCGGGACGACGTCTACACCCCCTACGGGATGAGATGGGGTGGTGATATTATTTGCTATTAGCCACACAGTTGAATTAAATATATAAACCCATATTTATTATTTACAAGCGCTTAACCGCCCAGCGAACAAATAAGAAGTAAGTGTTATAAACTATTAAATAACCATTTTGACACTAATATTTATCTACATCATTACTATCACAGATAAATGTAATATTCTTAATGGTTACATATTAATCACAGAGCTTATATTCTTAAGTACTGAAAATTGTATATATACAATTAACTTGTTCTACTTCAACGCATATTTAATAATTACAAACACTTAAAATCTCAGTGAATAAAAACCAGTGATACTGTCTCCAACAGGGCCCTTCAACTCCAACAGGGACTCAGTTGTAAATTAAAACACGTTCAAACAAGTAATATATACCTATAGTGTATTAACATAAAGCTCGAAATGAAACGTAGAGTGCAAAAGTATTGACTGTTAGATAGGTTAAAACTTTTATGATTGACTCCTGTGAGAGGATTGCAACACTGAGATAGATGCGCATTTCGCAAACGCATATTAAAGTACATGCTATAGCACTGGATTTTAATATAGCACGGATTTGTTACATTCGATACTTGGAATGAAGCACGTATCCAAAGTTATGAAATTCCTATCCTTTCTATGCTCAGTCCTTCACTCATGTGAAACTTTCATGCAATAACCAATGCCTCGTTCCTAGTTCTAGAAAATTCAGCTAAGAATTCCAATTAACTTCAAAATTGAATCGTACGGTAAAATAGATAGAACTCAATATGTAAATAATTGGAATGGCAGTATGGTCGCTCAAGAACTAGAGGAACTAATACACAATGTTAGCCGGGTCGGATTTCACCGGGCGGTCTTTGTCAGAAGTTTGTGTCATATCATTCCTAACAAACAGGTATTACGAAGAGTTTTAGAATGACAGAAATTATACTAGTAAATATTCGTTATTCGTGGCGCATAGCTCCATTTTATGTGTGGCTAATAATAGCATCTTATTCAAACTACTGTCATTAGAGCTAATTTGTAACGGTGCTTGAGACATACTCGTACTGTAGTGCGCAAATCAGAGCATAAACAGAGGTGTGCTTTAAATTCTTAACTGACATGACTGGAATAAGTTCAGGCGTATGAATAGTGAGTTTGCGTAAGGCGCGAGGGTATAACATGACATCACACTGACATTTTATCTTGTAACCTGCGAACAAATTGAGTTATAAGACTAAATACTTGATTACGGTACCCAACGTAAATCAACTAGATATGTATAGTGCTAGTTAACGAAAAACTTATTGGTAGTTTGTGTCAAGTTCAGATCATTCTGGTCGCAATCTAGTGATTGGTTTCGACTTGTAATAGATGTTTTCTACTTAAAACTTTAATATTTCATTGTTATTATTTTAATAAATAAATATTTACCAAATCAAGTCTTTCAGACTGACTTCTTACTTTATTTCCTTTTATTAACTAAGTTAATTTAGTAATAAAAAGGCAATACGAGCCAATCCATTGTTATATCTGCATCGCAACAGAAAAAATTGGCTACTGAAAACACTCATTAGCCGCTTGATCAGACAGTATAGGTTAGTCGAGGCAATTAAACATCCGACTTATTAATAAAAATTGGGGTTCGAATCTTGGCTGAGAACGGATATTAGAGACATTTTGTTTGTCACTATACGTTAATACGAGATAATTTTGAAGTGTTGCTGGGAGACCTTGTGACATATTTACAAGATTACAAGTAATTATTTATTTGATTCACTTTAAAAACTGCTTGTGAATAGTTGGATCATGAATAGTATTACAAATTAACTATAGATACCTATTTAAATCTCGGTACAAGTAGAGTATTTGCTTGTGACTTATATTAGAATATAATTTATTTTAAGATAATAATGCTTTAGCTAAGTAGGTATTTCTTGAGGTTATGTCAGTTGGTTCTTTAAGGGTTTTAAATATTAATTGTCAATACTTATACTTTTAGATATTTAACTATATCTTGTCTAAAGTGTACTGCTATATCTAGGAAAGAATTGAATATTATTATTATTAATAATATATATACGAGTATTATATTATTATTTTTCATTCATAAACTTACTACGTCATTGCCCGTGAAATATGAGCTTATCACTTTCACTGTGTGTTCAGTGAGTAGGTTGTATGGTTGTCCAGGTTTGATTCTATACTACAAAACTTATTTCAAATATGTCGTCTGTATAAATATAACAATTGTAATAATAAAATTATTATGACGAATATCATGATTGCCGTTACGAAATTATTTTCTTTGTGAAATGCAAAATGGACAACAAACATTTTTTTTAATTTAATATACCGTTAATAAAAATTGAAGCATATGTCAAAATATTTCAAGATGAAAATGGTTGCAATTAATGAATACTATTTTTGGTTCATAGTATAATTGATGAGAATTTCACTGAACCGTGAAAAATTAATTGGCACCAATCAAAGAACTCATACTGCATGATAATTATCGTGTTAATTGTTCCGCAAACTTTAGTTTTACTGTATTTTGACGTGAAAATTGATACATAAAGGGTAAAATCAAATATGGAAATATTTTGATTTTTCCCGATGTGCATCTGTTTATTTTCGTTCATATTATTTCAAATTTCATGACTTGTTTGGATTGAAGTATTTTTGTAATTTAAGAGCTAAAACGGTTGGAATTTTAGTATTTAACAACTAACTAGTGGATCGGTTTTCACCAATTAAAATCACAGTTACTTACAAAATTTTGACAATGACTAGTTAAAAATTTAGAGTTTAAGGTGCATCCCTTGTATAAAAATTGGGAGTGTTAAAATATACGAAATATTTTTAAATAGTTACTACAGACAACAAATTAACATCAGCAGTCATATAACAACTGCTATTCATCTATCTATGATATCATAAGCTGGACACCATATACGTAAAAACTGTCCCTTAAGTAGTAAGAAAATGAATCGCATATTTTTCTTGCATTAAGAACTAGCATCGATTACAGGTTTCAAAAACATTTATTTTTACTAGCATCAAAGTTCAATTAGCTAGGTATCCCCCGTGATGTGGCCCACGTTGAATCTACAATTATATGTAAATTTTATATTGCACTTTCGTTCGTAGCACATTAGAATACGCTAGTCAAGTGTGGAACCCCCGTTATAACACGTATATTAAACGTATCGAAAATATTCAAAATAAATTTATAAAGTATCTTTGTTACCGTTTGAAATGTAAATTTAAGTCTGAAGACTACACTGCACTATGCGCCAAATTTCATTTTCTTCCTCTAAGCATGCGGAGAGAAATCACCGATATTATGTACTTGATGAAAATTCTATCCGGTACAGTTGATTGTCCTGATCTCCTTTCGAAAATTCAGTTCAATGTGCCTAATAAAGTGGTGAGACATCATGTTCCCATTCATCTGCCTTTAGTGTCAACCAACTACCGCCAAAATGCGTTCCTGTGGCGAGCAAGTAATAGCTTAAATAAGCAAACTAAAAAAAATTATTTAGAAATATTTAACTCTAAACCAGAGACGGTTAGAAGGGTGCTTAGCCAAGAATTTTTTCAAAAGTTATGTTAGTATATTATAATAATCGTAAATCTATTAGCCTTAAGTACGTGTTTAATTTAATTTTATTGTTATTATTTGTTTTTAATTTTAGAATACCACATATAGATTCGTAAACAATGTTTTATGCGTGGAGACCTATTAATGGCTCTCTGTTACGTATAACATATAAAGCAAATATGTCGCTGAAAGCTGTTGGTCATCCTAAGAAAAATAAATAAAATAAATATAAGCTCTAATAACAATTAAAAATATATATGGGCTCCAGGAAAATTTAGATGCTGTGCGGCAAAGATTGAAGTGAAGTAGGAGTCTTAGTTCAAATTAATGCGATTTCCTGTTGGAAAACTAAGTGTTCTGATTTGGTTGATATATTTAACTACTTATTTATTCATAGCGCCTGATAAGGAAGGTCCAGTAGAACCGTAATATCGTTGATTGAACTAGTTATTTAAAATCGCTCTGTAGTTATTTTAATTCACTCTGTAGTTATTTTAAATCACTCTGTAGTTATTTTAAATCACTCTGTATATATTGAAGCCCAAGACCACGCAAGTCAAGTGTCGCGGGCTATAAGATTTGTTGGCTTGATTGGCAATAATGTATTTTAAGTCTTCTTTTTAATATGGCTCCTAATTTGTCACCAATTGCGATGAAGTTATTCACCTGCATTTTTTAAGAGCAATGTTGGTGTTGTTGGTCCGGTTTACCCAATATCCACTGTTAATTTAACATTCAGTGTGTTTGTGGTAAGAATATTAAATACTGAAACGTTTTTACCTACACAAAAATTATAACAATGTCATGATACCTTTAAACTACCAAGATACCTACTAAATAGATAGACAAATACACTTACGTCTTCAGAAAGCTCTTCACCATCAAAAGCAGAGGACAAGGGTCTGCTCCTCTGAACCCTCGCGCCTCTGGAGTCGAACAAATCATCAACGGGTGCTTCGACATCGTCTAATGCACTTTTGATGCGGTTCTCGACGTCAGCCCGAATGCGGTCCCGATCGGGTTCCGGAGCGCGGGCCACCTTACCGTCCAGCCGGTCAAGCACGGGCCGGTAGTAGCTCTCGCCTTTATCGAAATTGCAGTCATAGACGCGTGTGCGCCTTGGTCGACCTAAACGACTCATCTTGAAATCCTGCGAATATAAAATAAAATAATTAATAAAAATAATATTCTGGGACATTATTTACGTACGGCAATCCCAAACTAAGCAGAACTTGTACTATGGATACCAGATAACTGATATAGTATATATACTACTTTTCTTTTGTAAATACATATTTATATACATAATTACTCTCAGACTCAGGACAAACAGACATGTTTATGCACACAAATATCTGTCCTGGGTGGTAATTGAATCCAGGATCTGCGGCGTGGAAGTCAAACATCTACCAACCATGCCAACCGGCCCGTCGATATTATATATAACCTGTGCCCCGCGATTTTACCCGCGTTACACTTTATGAAAAGCCTATGTGTTAGTCGGATATATAAACTATATTACTACAAAGTTACATCGAAATCCGTTCGGTGGTTTGTGCGTAAAAGAGTAACAAACGGACATACTTCCACACTCACAAACGTCTTACTTTATAGTATTAGTGTGATAGATTTCGGAATATACAGAATATAAATATCAGAAAGTCAGTCAATACTCGTTTTGAAAATTATTTCACCAAAAGAATTAGGTATATCGCGGATCTTACAATTAATTATATATTGTAAGTGTGTGTAAGTTACAACAAAAAATCTCATTAGTATTTGTATGCTATCTTCAATTCAATTCAATGTTTTATTTAAACTGAGGAGTTATTAAGATTATATTTAATAAACAGATCTCGTGTTACAATATTGATAATCGCATTTCTACCAGTCTAAACACACATAAACGCTAGAATATTATAATGCTAACGCAACGCGAACACGAGAAACGTGTGAGGAAAATAATGTCAGCGTGAGTAAAATTTAAGTCGAAGTAAAGCACCTAAGCACGCGGCAGATCGGTAGACCATGACCGCTGAAATGGTTTTATTTCATTTCTGAACGTTTCTGTGCTTCGTCGGACACGACATGCTGTCGGTCCCGGTTGTTGATATTAGACAACAGTCGATTAGCTCTGTCATGGAGCTACTGGGTGGCTTGAACAACTCTATCTCCAGGATAACCACTGCCCATACGATAAGGACGAAAGAATAACATGCAACAATATTTATTAACGGTACATAGATATGTTAAATTCTATAAAATAGTGTTAACCAATTTCACAAGAACACCAATCCTAACACATTTCAGCAAGAACACTGTCAAAGCCTCACACAATGGCTGACATTGTGAAATTCTATTGCAAAGAGTTGTATAAAGTGTCAAAGAATGTGATTTCTAGGTAAATAGGCCAACAAATATATTTTTAAAAAAGAGATCTGATATTTCTATAAGGTAACATTTCAGTTGCAGTACCGAATTTTATTATATTGTAAAAGTTGTATAATATCAACATTTTAAAGTTGGTTCCACTAATAATAGGGAACGATTGAACATAATTATTGGCACCAACTTCAAATGTTTATACGAGCCAGTGTCCGTACCGATCCGAACATGTTTGACGATGTTAAGATGCTAGGCATGCGGTTCGTATATCTAAGTGTCGGCAAAAGTGCTTTGACTTCTGGGCACCTAAGTTCTTCAATGCCAAATGGTTGAATTTCGAATAAGTTGAAGACTCAGAGGAGTTCAAGCTCAGTTTGTCATATAGTCTCAGTTTGTAAGTGTGTCAAAACCATGGTAGTGTGTGTAACGCTTTTTTTCATAAAATCATTATTTTTACTTTTAATTACTTCTAATGCCTATTATATAAACTGCTTTCTGCACACCTTCTACATTTGTATTTTAACTATTCCAAATTCATAGTCCGCGCAATTTTTATAAAAACGATTAAAAAGTTTTTATTTCAAGTATTGATACTGTGATGAAGATATTGGTATGAATCAATACAGTCTAGGCGATATAAATTTATAAGGCAGATTTTTTAAAATAACATAAGATACGATCATAGTCACATTTTACAATTAGTCAAATCGCCTATATATATTATGCATTTTAAGACTATCGAAATAGAATACTTAAGTAATTTATTGGTAGTAGATCTTTTTAGTCTCTTATGATTGCTCCAGGTTGAGCTTGTTTTAAAATTATGTAGGTATATGCATAAATCTAACGACACAATCTTAATTAGAATAAGCTACCCCATTTTAAATATACTACTTCAAACATGTCCTGACTATTTACAAGCGCTTTTTGAAAGTCTACGTGATTAAAAACCTTTTGTATTATATTTTATTTTTATTACTCCTACTCGTATTTTTCTTTTCGAAGCCTGAAACATAATCGTGTACGTCAATTATTCTAAACCAACTTCGTACAACAGTTTTGGTACGAAGAAAATAAAATGTATTTACTTTTTCGTAAACATAATCTTATCATGTTTACGAAGTTACAATAGTCGCATGTACATCAAACTTTGCATCGAATTAAAATCTGGTAAGCATGTAGAGCTCTCTTATCAAAACTTGTACAATATTGTATTGAAATTGAAATCGTATAGTAAAGAAAAAGTTTTAATTTTCTAAAAAGTAATATGATATAAAAGTGACAAGTCCAAATTTTGATTATAATAGGTGCTTAACAGAGCATTGAATAAAGACTTCTCCAAATATATGTTTTGTGCCATTCTCGTAGTATTATTCTTTAGCAGAAGGTTTTTAACAAAGGTATTCCAAAAGGGCAAGGGAATGACAGCTTAACACGATCTCTGAAGCAAGTTCAAGGAAAACTAAACTAAGGAATAAAAGCGGGTACCAGTCATTCGCGGAAATCAACGGAATACGTATATATCTTCGCTTAGAATTTGCTATAAAAGTACGTTTTAAAACAAAAGCTTTCTATTTATAAGCAGTTCCTAGGTAATAAACTCGAATGACGCTGATCACTATTTTCATACAACAAAAATCGAAGTATTTTCAGAACAATTTGAAGGTTAAACCGTGATCGGTACTGCTTTGTTTGAGTGTTCATTTGAGTACAGCATTATAAAATTTTCCCTAGAGTATTAATTTACAAATCTTCATAAAATTTTAATTGAAATTAAGGATGTTTCCCTTTGTGTTGTGTCCACTTTCTGCTTGGCTTTTAACAAACTTTCTTTAATTTCTATTTCTGCGATTCTCCGGGAGCGTATAATTCTAGTTTAATTAAATGATTTGCCTTCATTTTAGTCTATTAAGTTAAACTTTATAGGATTTTGAATTGCTTTGACTTTGATTTGCTCTGGTTTTTAATGGAAAATGTTCGCTTAAACATGCCTGGCTTGTTTGTGAAACTATAAAACTCTATGTATTTTATAAACATCACGTCAGCCATCAAGTTCGTTGTAAAAACATTGTTGAAAACATCAAATTACGTAGGTAGGTATCACACGCACACGCAATGAACAAGTATAACATCCTGTTGGCAATATTAAACAATTTAATGTTAACAAAGTTCTACTATTCAAACGAAAATAGACAGCTACAAACTTTAAAATTGACAAGATAAATGGCTCTGGGATAATAATCATTTTTATATAAGTATTACGTAGATATCCTCAGACGCAAGTCGCAATCTTGGCATGGAATAATAAAAATATTCAATGAGCTTTTTACTTCAATGAATTTTTATAAACATAATAAATATGCCTTATTATGTTTACTACAACGAAGATGACAACTACGTATGCATCAATCAATAAATTATATAATGTAGTTTACGTCTTGATGGAAGCTCTATCCGTTTCATCGATCATCCTTTTCTGATGGATTATCTTCATTAAGCTTCAAGTGCTTCTAACCGAAGAACAAATTCAAAATAGAATTCGCAAACATTCGATATGGGGATATTTTTAGTACCGATAACCGGGTTTTTGCTCGGACACGCAGTATTGTAATGCATTTGTTGAACGCTGAACGGCACAGCTAAAAATAATCACGCAAGGAATTCGAACGCACATTACCGATAACTGATATTAGTTTAAAATTTTGAAATATAATGACAGAAAATTATTGAGATAATAAAATAAAACAATGGGCATATCAATTAAAAATATCGCACAGCAGTCCTGAGTTTAATTATGAGAAGAATATAAGAATTCGCTTAGTTTTTAAAGTTAATGTTGGAATTGGTACTAACCTGGAGCGTGTACTGGCGTCGAGAAGAAAGATGGGACTGGGCAGTCGGTCGGCGGCCGAACGGCGTGCGCGCAGCGTGGGCGATACTATGTTTAACCGTGAGCCACACAGAAATATACTGACTTTTGTTCGGAACGATTTCCTAGTCGTAGTAAGGTATCACAAATGGAGGGAGCTGAGAAAGAGTCGCAAATATCTGAAGATGTGGGTAAATGCATTGCTCATACTCATATGCACTTGTTGTTTTGTTACTGTATCGAAATACTAGGGAAGTTGTGATCAAAATACTAGTATTAGTAATACTAGTATTTCGATCACACTTATTGTTTTGGTACTCAATGCCCGATAGAATATTGTACTAGAATTTTGATACAGTAACAAAAATAAAGCTAGTTGAAATGAAGTTACTATAGATGATAGCAAGGCTGTTGCTTAATTTTATACTCACATATGTATACAACAAACCTTCGAAATTTCAGTAGTGGATGTTCCAATAAGTAAGTAGTGGGCCTCCACAATCAGATATTTTATCTACATTGGTGGTATGATCCTCAACCCTTCTCCCTTCCACGTCAGAAATACTAAGCGTGACAGGTAGTATGAAAAAGACACCTACATTTCAGTAAGACTGACTTCCTCTGTCACTCCTAGCACTGAAAGGTAATAAGTTTTTCAGCTGAAAACGATGATTTGATTTTATATAATAGTGTAATTTCAGAATTGACTTATGTCCCTTGGTAACTGTATTCATCTGGGCCAATAAAAAATATCCCAGCGTCCCATACAGAGATCAAAATTGTAGGCACCTATGAATGTTTTTTAATACTCTGAAGAGTATATCAATAAATTCCGCCATCGCGGGATTGATAGCCGTATAATAAATCCATGATAGCCGAATTATTAACCTACCTATATTTGGCAGATACGACTATACGACCTATACGACGATACGATTTTATCAACCTATAAGGCACTAACATCAGAAAGATGTGTGGTTTTCCTCAAGTTTTTATTCAATTTTACAAAGTTAATCTCGATGATACATACATACATAATTTAATTTTAATTTAATTTCTAATGTTTGTTTGTTATTTTTATCTTATTTTTAATGTAATAGTTATATTCATCTCTTTCTCAAATATTGTAAAGTATGGAATTAGGGAAGGAGCGAGACAATCCCAACACAAGTATTATTAATTACTTACTGGGGCTGTTTCATTCACATTTGCTGATGTAACCATTTGAGACACAATATTCATTTTTCATTTATAGACTCACGTCTGTTTCCCAGAGGGGTAGGCAGAGACAACGGATTTCCATCTGTCACGATCTTTGCACACGTCTTTTGCCTCGATGACTGTCATTATATTCTCGATAATAATCACGCCTAATTTGACTTTTGAAGAACATCACGTTTCCAGCCTGATATTTTCCACTGCTGTATATAGGCCTCCGCTATTTGGAGGGGTATGCCGTAGTCACCGTGTTGGCATGCGATTTGGCGACCGCAGTTAGATGGTAGACGTAGTACACGGGTTGCGTTTCTGCCTGACTACCTGGTGTAGGTATTCCTTAGTCACTTTTTACGACTTATGACTTAGGGATGGTATTGGGTGGCCTTGTGATTAATTCTGGGAAGGAAATCACACGGCTAAAACGTAGCGAAGAACATCACTGATTCTAAAACACGATTCAACTATTTTCGCTCGATAATTAATATTCCAAAGTCACCTCCAAAGAATCTTAAAGAATAACTCAATTTACTGTAAATGTACTGATGTCATAGATAATGTCACTACTTTTTATTCTGACAATTGTCCTGGATATGTTATATGTACATATAATACAATGCACTTTATGATTAACAAAAACCATGCTGTCCGAGATTTGTCATAAATATTATATATTTTTTTTGGCAAATATGAGGTATTCTTAAAGTTTCGCAAGAGTGCTTCTCTAAGTTAATTTAAATTATCCTGTATGCAGATGTCATTATTCCATCTGGATATGTAATGACATATCCAGGACAATTGTCAGTATAACAAGTAGTGACATTATCTATGACATCAGTACATTGCTCAATGGCGCTCACCCATCTATAGACTGACCATGCGCCTAGGTGCTCAACCTCACCTATCACTTACGGATCGGTGAGAATAACTAGTTTTGACCGCAGGAATTAAATATACATAACCATTATTTTTTTTATAATTGTGTTCATACTTTAAATAATCTTTTTCTTGAAAACTATTAGTGTTTTGCTTGCGTGTTTTGCTACATTACAAATTATTATTATTTTTAATATAAAAAAAATAATTTTAAAAATTTCTCTCATTTGGTGAATTCATAATCATTAAGTAAGTAAATCCACAACGTTATAGAAACCGTTACTGGGTTATACTCATATATGAAAATAAAAATAAATAAATTAGGTTTACATGCGTTACTAAAACTGCCACAAATAATTATTAAGAAACGTAAGTTATTGAATTGAAAATTGTTGTCCCAATTAATTACCAATTTATTGCATAAGTGATTTCTAGAACCTATGCCTAACAGACAGTGGCAATTTTATTTTTCATGCAGATAATAATTAGTATGTAACTTTTACATAACAAGGGTTATTAAATACGAATGTGAGTTTTCTTTGGACGAATCAAAATAATTTATAAAAATAATCTTACACGGCTATGGTGTATTATGATAGAAAAAAAAGTTATTTTATAGTATCGTTTCGCTAATCAAATCAGATATATTTTTTTAATTTTTTATAAGTCCCATGTGAATAGCATGATTTCTTAATTTGAATCAATAGATTTGAGTGTAGAAGAAACACTTTTAAAATTATTGGGTGTTGCTTTACTCTTGATAATGAATCATAAGTCCAGAGCTTGGTTAATAAACTGGTAGAAACACTGTTTTTGGTGTCGATATTTCGTATATCATCTGTGTCCTGTCTAACTAACCTGAGTATGTTCAGCCCTGACGAAGGTAATGTTTTTAGTGCATTAGCGCGTAAGGGAGAGAATTTACACGTCGTTTGTAACCAATATTTTCCAAGCCACCCCAAAGCCGGTGGTTCGAAATTGAACCGTAATGTTATGTGAATAAGTTCGTTTTGAAAAGCATTTATAGTGGTGGATAGGACACTCGACCTACGCTGCACTAGTGTAATGTCATCAGTTGCAAATCCAATCTATGTGTCGCAGGCAGGTCAATACTAAGTAACGAAATTAAAGGCAAACTTAACGCTCTTTTGGACAATTAACCTGGGCCTGTGGTCAAACCCAATTTTCTGGTATCTTGTTAACCGAGCAATATTTGGGAGTGTTTTGGTGTGTTGACAAAAAACCTGTAATAATTATGCTAAAATCTATATAATAAGGGTTTGTGTGTTTGAGAAAATTAATCCCAGTTGAACTTGAGAAAGCAACAGCGGTTTTATTACATATGTTCCGGCTTTTTTTCTTTTTTTATTCAGTGCGGAAAAATGCCGCGATGCAGACCTGTAGGCACAGACAATGTAAACCGATGACGTGTGAGGAAAAACGATGGATGTAGGTAGCGCAAAAACGGCAACCGTGGAGATCTCTGAGGGAGGCTGTTGTACACCAGTGGTCGTATTTCATCGGTCATGTTGGTGATAATGAAATTAATTATGAACATGCTATAGAAGATGGAAGAACACAATTTCACGTGATGTTTCAATGTGCCATCTAGTCTTAATTCTTGAGACAAACGAATCTTTTTGCAGTTCAACCTTGAATACCAACCATGAATCAAACTTTAACCAAGGTTTATTTGCTTTTTACATTCTTTTAATTAAAATGGGGCGGAACCTATCACTTACTTTCGTATTTCACTTCGGTACTACCAAAACTTATGTACATATAGTTAAAGAAAATTTGTTAATAAACAATTCGAAAACGCAAGTCTTATTCAAAAAATTGTGTCATCATCATCATATCTCCCGAAAGTTGTCCACTGATGGACAAAGGCCTCCCCCAAAGATCTACCCAATGCCGGTCCAGGCTACCTGCATCAAGCGCCTTCTAGCGACCCTCACAGGATTATCGTTCCATCTTGTAGGGAGTTAGGTAGCAGCTAGTACACAGGTGGCGCTACTACCCGACTTCCTGGTGAATCCCCTAGTCGCCTTTTACGACACCCATGGGATGGTAAGGGGTGGCTCTGTTATTCTTTCTAGGCAGGAAATCACACGGCTAATAATAATATAATATATATATCTGGGGACAATATCTGGGGACAATGTCACACAGATCATCCTAGCCCCAAACTAAGCAAAGCTTGTACTATGGGTGCCAGGTGACGATATACATACTTATATAGATAGATAAATACTTAAATACATAGAAAACATCCATGACTCAGAAACAAATGTTCGTGCTCATCACACAAATATTTGCACTTACTGGGATTCGAACCCATGACCACCAGCTTCGTAGGCAGGAGCACTACCAACTAGGCCACGGTGACCGTCAAGTAAGTTTCTGAATAAATTTATAATATATTATAAATTTATTCAGAAACTTACGACTATACATTGAGGCATTACAGTTTTGAAATCGGCATTATAACAACAAAAAATATTGATTCCATATTCTTAAATAAGTAATTAATGAAAGCAACATTTTGAGAAAAATTGTTTAATTCTGAGCCAATTTAAAAATAATGTGCTTTTTATTTACCTTCTCAAAGTTTTTCAATGTTAATTTTTACGTATATTTATGTATATTGCGACGTTATAGTGGCGTTGTTATACTAACTGATACAGCATAGGTTAAAATTGTATGTCACTATATATAAGTCACATAAAATTTTGTACTACAGCACTGTTAGATTAGCAATAACAGGGCCTGTGATTCCATGGAAATTGGTGAAATTGCAGGAGATTGGGTACACTGTCGATACTCATCAGAACAGTTCCAATTATGGCTACTAAATTGACGGCAAACGGCGAATTTTTAGTAAACTAGTTTTTGACTGATGTTTAAAGCTTTAATTATATATGGTCAATAGAAGTCAAGATCTAACAACCTATTAATTTGTACCCAGAATTTACTAATACCTATACCGTTACTTTGTCATTCTACAATTTATGTTCTGACTATTTACAAGGGCTTTCTAAAGTCTATGTGCCCTTTTAAATTTATTTATTTAGTTATACCACACCTTCATGCTTTATTTGTATATTAAAGAGCAGACTATTATATTTTTAATACTCAACTATTTTCGACCTTTGAAGAAAAGTTTTAAATAATATTAATTGTTCACTAAATTATGTACGACATATACAACTGTTGCCATCGCAATTAAGAAATGATTGTACCTAATTATCGGCACCAACTTCAAATGAACAAAACTTCAAAGAGCAATTCGTCTCGCACAATATAACAACAAACGTAGTAATCCGCACTGCAGGGCACGGGTTACTTAGTAACGGCACCCTTATAGGGTTCGAATCCCGGCTCATGACGATCGAGTACGATGTAAAGTATTATTAGTATAAATAATCCCCAATTACTGACAATCGGAAGCCATTCAATCCTAGAAAAAAATATTGAATGTTGTTGGTACTCGAGATCCATTTAATTTTTACAAGGGTCCGGCCTTAGTTCAAGGTAAGCTATTATTTTACTTTGGTTTATTCATTTATTATTATTCATATTGAATATTTTTTAACATTCCTTATGCAGCCTAGGAGGCTTTAACTGCTTCACTGGCTCTAGAGGCGAGTGGGCACATAGACTTTAGAAAGCCCTTATAAATAGTCAGAACATAAATTGTAGAATTACAAAGTAACGGCATAGGTATTAGTAAATTCTGGGTACAAATTAATAGGTTGTTAGATCTTGACTTCTATTGACCATATATAATTATTATTTAATTTGTGATAGTAATAGTTCTGTTCAATAGCTAATTTCTTGAAATTATTCTTTAAGGTTTTTAAAATAGTAGTTGTCATAGTTATAGTGTTAGGTGTATTTTACTATACTATGGTACCTCATTTTATCTTGAACTTAAACTGAGAAATTGAGACGCCGTTTGCTAATAAAATAACCTAATATTGCAAGGAAGTGGAGGAAGCACCTAAAAAAGAGACGTTATACCTATTTTTCGGTCGTTGGAATAGTCTCCCAGTCTGACTCGTTTCGACTAGCTACTAAAATGTACACACACACTACAAACGAAGTACCAGTGCCGGAGGGCACTTCGGGGTTCAAACCTCTATTCTGGGCGGTTACTGGCGTGGAGATGCGTGAGAGGGCATATAATTTTAGGGATGTTTTTTGCATCTTTTGCTATACTAAAAGTAAAACCGCGTAACTATTGTCAACTTTATGTTGGACACATGTACTACTAAACATGTTAAGACACATGAGATATAGAAATTTCGCAGCACTTCATTTGCGGGAAATTATCCAGAACCACCCCTCTCAAAGTCCGCCAACATTGACGCATCGTCTATGGAATTTTTTTGTTCCGGGTCAGCATACTCTTTAATATCACAGGCATGTTTGACAGGTGTCAAATATCAAATTTAGGAGAAATATATATTGTTTTTATAACAAAACCAACAGACTGTGCGTGAGTGTACTATGCCAAATCAGATATCAATTGATCGAGCACTATAAAATCTAATGTTTTAATACTGGAACGCTCATAATATCGAAGGGAAAATTAATTAATTGAACATTCGCTACTAGTAAAGTAGGTTAGGATAGAACTACGACCACTTAACGACACAAACAGAACAAAACACGTCAATCATTTATCCCTAAAAGAAACATTCGATTGAATTTTCGATTTATTGACCATTCGATTTCATGAATGTTCGATTATTTGGTCATTCGAATTCGAGTGGTGGATCAATTGGTATTCAATTAATTAGCACTCGATCTGGCATAGTTCACTCGTTTCAAATAGTTAAGTTCTCCAGAAGTGGATAATTTTTGTTTTATAGACTTGTATATTCATTATTTTTAATACACATATGTTTGTACTAGCTGGTGCCCGCGACTTCATCCGCGACAATTTTGAATGATTACCAATGTAACTACTTACTTCTAGCTTAATCTAAAAAAAATACTTTTAAAAGAAATAAGCAATATAAATTTAAGAAAACCTAACCTATAAATAATCTAGTTAAGAAATAAACTAAAGACTACTTTGCTACTGTTATTTTTAAAAAGGACCCGATATCATAAACCCAAAAATATCAAAGAATACATATCAATTGTCCTTAAGTAAAGTCAGTAAGTCAAATAAAGTAATATAATAATCAACGATGCATTAATCACCCAGGTAACTCCCGTTAGCTTAGGTTGCGACCACGGCATTGATAGGTCTAATATCACATTTTGTGAACGAAACCATAGCGCGATCTAAAACGATGATTACACCATCTACTAACAAAAATATAACCTTGTAAAGCGGTAAAATTAAGATGTGGGTATATATTTTGGGTGAGATTTAGGCGATCATCTTTTGATTCAGTTTTGGACTACCTTTTACTTCAAGTATTTATTTATTTTAACCGATATGTCAAATGAGTTCTGCGATCTAAAACGATATAAAAGCCATCGAGTTACAAAATTGTGAACTTGTAGATCAGTAAAATTAAGATGATATTTTTTGGGTGCGATCATCTCGACACGAACAATTTATACTACGCTAACTCGAATTTTGGGTCAATGACTTTTTTATCCCAATTTTATTAAATTGACGTTTTTTATAATATGTTATGAAAAATACCAAAAAAAAAAGAAGTTACAAATCTTATAAAACGCTAAATCTTTACTTAGACGACAACAAACACAACATTTTAGGCAATAAGAAACGAATTTCTCTATAATTTAAGTTGGCGTACATTTTTGGTGTTGACCTATTGAATCAGTTATGGATTACCTTTTTTAACAACAAATTATTCCCTTGATTGCTTTATTTTAACTGAAATACCAATTTACATGCTTTTAACTCCAAAAAAAAACAGTTTTTTATACAAACTTACATCCCTATTTTAGTAGTCTTTAGGGGTGGAATTTTCAAAAGTCCTGATGATATATTTATAATGTTTAAATGAAAGGGGAAATACTAATCTTCATGCGTTTACCTTAATAAATGTCACATTTTTCATACAAACTTCCATCCCCTATTTGTCACCCTAAAGGACTGGAATTCCCAAAAATCCTGAAATACATATTTTTAAATGAAAGGTCAAATACCAATTTTCATGAGTTTACCTTAAAAAATGACACATTTTTCATACAAACATCCCCTATTTGTCACCCTACGTGGTAGAATTCTCGGAAATCCTGAAACACATACTTTAAATTTTTAACTGTAATGCTAAATACCAATTTTCATGCGTTTAACTTAAAACTTGTTGGCACTTTTTTCATATAAACTTACATCCCCAATATTCAAAAATCCTGAAATATATATTTTAATTTTTAACTGCAAGTCTATATACTAAAGCCTTTAACATCAAAATTAAGCACTTTCATAAAATATTTCATCCCTTATTTTAGTCCCTTAGGGGTGGTATTTTCAAAAACCCTTCTTCAGTGGATGCCTACGTCATAAAAGGTAACTACTATCAAAATTCAAGTCCTAACTGCAGCCGTTTAGACTGTGCGTTGATATGTCAGTCAGGCAGTATAAAATTATATCCCCTATTTTCCGCCCTTGGGGGTGTAATTTCCAAAAATCCTGAAATAAATGCTATATATTTTAACAGAAAGGCCAAATACTCATTTTCATGCGTTTAACTTCAAAAATATCGCATTTTTCATACAAACTTACATCCCCTATTTTATGACCTTCGGGGTGGAATTTTCAAAAATCCTGAAATATATATTTTTTATTTTTAACGAAAAAGCCAAATGCTAATTTTCATGCGTTTAACTTAAAAATTGCGACTTTTTTCGTACAAACTTACATCCCCTATTTTTTGCCCTTGGGGGTGAAATTTCCAAAAAATTCTGAAACATATATTTTTTATTTTTAACTGCAAGGCCAAATACCAACTTTCATGCCTCTAACTTCAAAAACGGCAAAGTTTGATACTAACTTCGCACCCCCGTTTTACCCCCTTAGGGGTTGAATTTCGAAAAATCCTTCCTTATTCCTTGTCTACATTATAAAGAAAACATCTGTGCAAAATTTCAGCTTTCTAGGGCCAAGGGTTTGGGCTGGGCGTTGATGAGTCAGTCAGTCAGTCAGGACTTCTCTTTTTATTTATATAGATTATGATTGGCAGCCAGTTCAAAGCAGACGTAATCATAAATGAAGACTACTATATAAAATGTTAATTCAAGGGGCACGTTCCCGGAGTGCTGGTATATAATTTTCCAGCGAATAAGAATTAGCGTACAGCGTGACAATGTTGCTAGTACTTAGACAACGTAATCCACTGGCTCAATGTATTTTTATTTCAGTATATTTATTAGTTATACATTAATTCGGTTTTAATTATGTACAGACGCCAGCACATCCAGCTACCCCAATCTGTCAAATTTCTTTTATAGTTTTTCAACTTTATCACAAAAACACAAGGTTCACTTTCAATTGGGTAATTTTGGCAGATTGGGGTAGCTTGATGTGTTGGCGTCTGTACCTACTTTTTGCGATAAATATACCTTTTTTGTTGATATTAGACATAAGACATAAGACATAAGACATTTATTTCTGAACAAATTTACATTTGTGTTGAAAATATAAATATAAATAAGACTTACAACTAAAATATATTTTAACAAGACAACCAAAATAGCAAGTTAGAAATGATAATAATAAATAACAAAAAAACATACATCAATCATTTTAAACTATTTTTTATCTTCAGTGTACTCTGAAATGCTATAGTAACCTTTTTTCAACAAAAATGCTTTAAGCTTATTGCTAAAAATATTTGCATCTATTATAGTTTTAAACTCTAGAGGCAATTTGTTGAATAATGTGATAGCTTGTACTCCAGCGCTATGTTGTACCACATTCAGGTTCGGTTGAATCGCCTTTGTGAGGTCTTTCCTGCGACTATTTAATCTTGTTTCTCTGTCCGATTCCGATTCATATTTTGATAAATGTTTAATAAGATTAGTTAGGACTATAAAGATATAAAGGCAGGGTATTGTTAATATTTCTAATCTGATGAAATGTTCTCTACAAGATTCTATCTGTTTGATGCGCACTATTGTTCTTATGGCTCTTTTTTGTATGACAAAAGCTGCATTTATGTTGTACTGATAACTATTTCCCCAAAATTGAATGCTGTAACGTAACTTTGATTCAACTAGCGAGAAATAAACCATCTTAAGTTGAGTAACAGAAATGACATCTCTCAAACTCCTGATTGCATAACAAGCAGAACTTACTGTGTTTACTATGGAAGACACTTCTTGTTTCCAGTTCAACAGGGCATCTATTTCTACTCCTAGAAATTTGACGTTTTCCACAATTTCAATTTTGTTTCCATGAGACATTACCTGCATTCTATTTTTAGCTGTTGACTTGAATAGTAGGCATTTCGTCTTGTTTGAATTCAAAATTAGATTATTAACACCAAACCATTTTTCAAACGACTCGTATATTTCCCGTATTTTGTCTTCTAGCCGTTGTATAGTTTTTTCGGCAATGATTGCATTTGTATCGTCAGCGAAAATTACTAGTTTAGCTTCTGGAGCGTGATTTGCTATGAAAGCCGACAAATCATTCAAAAAGATAACAAAAAATATTGGTCCTAAAACTGAGCCTTGTGGTACACCGCGGTTTATATCTTTGATGTCTGATTTGAAGGCTTTTTGCTCGTTTTCAATCATTGATTTCATCTCAACAAACTGTTTTCTATCCTGTAGATATGACTTAAACAACTGTAAATTTGCATTTCTAATACCGTAATGTTCCAATTTTGTCAGTAGTATATTATGATCTACTGTGTCGAAAGCAGAGCTTAGATCCAGGAAAAGCCCTGCAACCATTTGTCTATTATTAAGATTTGTTAGGACCTCTTCTAATAGAGAGTCGATTGCATCCGCTGTACATATAGATTTTTGATAACCAA